>CM077643.1:395266918-396466918 GCA_039707465.1 Rhabdophis nuchalis | reverse complement strand
TTGAAAGGATGTCTTACTTTTTAAGATTTCAGAACGTCCCTGAGTCACCTGATGAAGATCTGACTGATTTAATGTGTACAATTTTAGCAGATTATATACAAAAGAGCAAAGAAGATATTAGGGGGGGACATTGATCTGATATATAGAATAAATTCAGCATATGCCAGGATAAATGAAGTACCCAGAGAGATCCATATTAAATTTGTAAGGAGGTCAACAAGGGAAAGGATCCTGAGAGCGCAGAGAGACAGTCCTTTAATGTACCAGCTGAATGAGGTTGCCATCTTGAAGCAGGTCCCGAAAAAGATTAGAGAGATAAGAAGGAAGTATTCCTTCTTGTCTAAAAGATTATTTAAAAAGGGGATTTGGTTCAAGTGGGTGATGCCAGAGGGAATGTTGGTGTTCTGGGAGGGAGGAAGGGTGAGAATTAAAACAATTGCAGAGACGGAAGCCTTTCTTAAAAAACATTCCTCAAACCTGGAGGACGAAAATGGGAGAGCAGAGGGTGCCACGGCCCCGCCCACTGGGGGTCAGGGTGAGGAAGACACAATTGCCAAAAGACTTAGATCTCAAAAGTGACTTTATTTTTATATTGTACAACTTTTATTTGGATGTTTATACATGATTGCTAGCATAGACTCTACAATGATATCTTTGTATCTCTTTCCACTTTGTAGTGCAAATGAAAATTTACTGTATTAACTATATATTCTTTTATGAAGCCTCGGATGGGGCCAATGACTCTGACATGGAAGTTAATAATAATAATAATTTTATTTATAACCCGCTCTCTCTCCCAGAAGGTTCTCACAATGTCTTTCTTATACTTTATTTACCTTGCCCTATTTGTATAAAAATTTGTAAAACTCAATAAAACTTTTTCAATAAAAAAAGAAAAGAAAAGAAAGGGACAACAGAGAATGAGGTGGCTGGCTGGAGTCACTGAAGCAGCAGGCATGTATTTAAATGGACTCCAGAGGATGGTAGAGGACAGGAAGGCCTGGAGGAATGTTGTTCATGGGGTCGCGATGGGTCGTACACGACTTCGCAACTAACAACAACAAAAACACCAAGGCAGGAGTCCTTTGACCATCCCAGACAAATGACTATCCAATCTTTTCTTGAAATCCTCCAGTGATGGAGCACCCACAACTCTGAAGGACAAGCTGATTAATCTTTCTCATTGTCAGGAAATTCCTCCTTATTTCCAGGTTGGATTCTCCCTCTGAGGAGCTTCCACCCAAGTTTGCTTCTTGTCCTGCCCTCAGTTGCTTTGGAGGATAAATCGACACCTTTTCCCCTGTGACAGTCCTTGAAGGTATCATGTCTCCCCCTAATCTTTCTCTTTGATAGGCCTAGTTGACTGCTGGCTGCCTGCAATTTGGCAGTTCGAATCTCACCAGGCTCAAGACTGACTCAGCCTTCCACCTTTTCGAGGTCTGTAAAACGAGGACCCAGATTGTTGGGGGCCATAGGCCGACTGTAAGCCGCTTAGAGAGGGCTGTAAAACACTGTAAAGCGGTATATAAGTCTAAGTGCTATTGCTATTGTTACTGCTTTGGGTGTGAATCAGGATACAGATATTTAATCTGTATCCAGTCCTAAACTTAACTCTACCTTTCAGATGTGTGTGAGTTGGTCTGCATGTATAATATTAAAATAACGAGAGAACTAAGGTGCTGTTGCTATTGCCAGTTAGTTCCCTGGTAATTCCATCACCTGATTTCAGCAGTGAAATCTCAGGTTAACCAAAGGTAGCATAAGGGACATATTACCAAAATATTACCATCGCCTTGAGATGCACAAGGACACTACTTTGTGCATCTCAATGTGATGGTAATATTTTCCTTATGCTAAATAATACTTACATGGCCCTTCCACAAAATGAGATTAAAAATTGATTAATTGCTTCACATTTTCTCCACTACTGATCTCTGCGGCAACTGCACTGTGACTTAACCACAGGCACAAGCCCTTGTCTGCCACACTAAGTTTAAATGATGCGAACGTGACATGCGTTCCTAATTTACAGCCATTCCAGGCTCTAAATTGTACATGACAGTGGTAATTTGTAGAGTAGAGCCTGGATCGATCCAGTACTCTTTAGAGCTTGTTCGGGGACTTTAAAGATCCCATTAAAACGTCACTTACTGAAAAACACTATATATATATATATATGTTTTCTGAGGTTTTCGCGAGTGTTTGTATGTAGGTCTTTGGTTGTTCGGGTTTCCTCCCGCGTAGAATTGGAAGTATCTTCACGATGCTTCCAGGAGCAACCAAGCCGGAAGCACCAGCCTGAAGATGATGAATGAGACTTCATCGAAACGTCGTGAAGATACTTCCAATTCTACGCTGGAGGAAACCCGAACAACCAAAGACATATATATATATATATATATATATAGACATATATATATATATATATGTCTTTGGTTGTTCGGGTTTCCTCCAGCGTAGAATTGGAAGTATCTTCACGACGTTTCGATGAAGTCTCATTCATCATCTTCAGCACTGAACATGTTACCTAGTTGGGTAATGAAATGTCTGCAAGAAAACAACCAAGTCAGAGGGTGCCAAGGACCCCACATTTCAAATCCGGAAACCTGGAAACTTTCTCTCCTACCAGTACTATTAATTATTATCTGAATTTTTATCTTTTTACATTTTATTACATTATAACTCCCTTGAAATGTCTTGGCACCGGATAGCCTAAATCAGGGGTCTCCAACCTTGGCAAGTTTAAGCCTGGAGGAGTTCAACTCCTAGAATTCCTCAGGGAAATTCTGGGCTTTGAACTCCTCCAGGCTTAAACTTGCCAAGGTTGGAAACCCCTGGCCTAAATTAATATTTTTCTACTGAAAACTCCTTGGTCCTTGGCGCCCTCTGACTTATACAATACAATACAATAGCAGAGTTGGAAGGGACCTTGTAGGTCTTCTAGTCCAACCCCCTGCGTGGGCAGGAACCTTATACCATTTCAGACAAATGGCTATCTAACATCTTTTTAAAGACTTCCAGGGTTGGGGCATTCACAACTTCTGGAGGCAAGCTGTTCCACTGGTTAATTGTTCTAACTGTCAGGAAATTTCTCCTTAGTTCTAAATTGCTTCTCTCCTTGATTAGTTTCCACCCGTTGCTTCTTGTCCTGCCCCCAGGTGCCTTGGAGAATAGTTTGACTTGGTTGACTACTGAAAACTCTCATCCCACAATTCACCACTAGGGGATTGTATCTTAGTATGGATACAAAGCTGAGGTATTTGTGGGTTTGGAGCACTGGAGGGTCTGTATGGGTTCATTCAATCCAATGAACCCAGCGATGTACCCCAGCAGTTTGTGACACCATAAAAGTTATCCTAGTGCTCCTCATATTATTAGCATCATCCCCATTTTAAAGAAAATAAACTGCTAAGCACAAGATCATCACCTTAGTTCTCCCGTTATTCTAATATTATACATGCAGACCAACTCACACACATCTGAAAGGTAGAGTTAAGTTTAGGACTGGATACAGATTAAATATCTGTATCATGATTCACATCCAAAGAAGTAACAATAACAATAGCACTTAGACTTATATACCGCTTCACAGTGCTTTACAGCCCACTCTAAGCGGTTTACAGAGTCGGCATTTTGCCCCCAACAATCTGGGTCCTCATTTTACCCACCTTGGAAGGATGGAAGGCTGAGTCAACCTTGAGCCTGGTGAGATTCGATCTGCCAAAACTATTGGCAGTTTGCAGTACTGCACTCTAATTACTGTGCCACTACGGCTCGTAGCTAAAGTAAACTACTATGCTTTATCTCCATTTAATTTGAATTGGAACTAAATACAGGTAGTCCTTGACTTACGACCACAATTGAGCCCAACATTTTTCTTTTGTATAACAATTTTTATTGATTTTACAATTTTATAACAGGAAAGAGGTGTGTAGGGTATTTAAGAAATGTTTTAGAGCTTCCATGTCAGGGTTGGTAACCTCCTCCGAGACTTCATACAAAATAATTTCAATAAAAGGTGGAAAGAGATACATACATTTCATGTCATAGATTCCATGCATTCAATCATTTGTTTGAGCCCAACATTTTTGTTGCTCAGCGACACATTTGTTCAATGAGTTTTGCCCCATTGTATGGCCTTTCTTGCCACACTTGTTAAGTGAATCCCTGGAGTTGTTAAGTTAGTAACCCGATTGTTAAGTGAATCTGGTTGAGTCTGCTTGTCAGAAGGTCGCAAAAGGGGACCCCATGACCTTGGGACACAGCAACGGTCATAAATATGAACTAGTTGCCAAGCCTCTGAATTTTGATCACATGATCATGGGGATGCTGCAAAGGTCGTAACTATGAAAAATGGTCATAAGTCCCTTTTTCTGTGGCACTGTATCTTTGAATGGTCATTAAACATGTTTAAATCAAGGACTGCCTGTACAATTAATTTTATCAGGATTCAATGTGCATGCTCCATTCCTAAATTATGATAAAGTAGGATAAATTTGTGATTTCTTGAACAAGGCATCATGGCTTGGTTGGTACATCCATATACATAGCAAAGTTGGAAGGGACCTTGGAGGTCTTCTAGTCCAACCCCCTGCCTAGACAGGAAACCCTATACCATTTCAGACAAATGGCTATCCAACATCTTCTTAAAGACTTCCAGGGTTGGGGCATTCACAACTTCTGGAAGCAAGTTGGAAGCCGCCCTGGGTCCTGTTGGAGAAGGGCGGGATATAAATTGAATAAAATAAATAAATAAATAACTTCTGTTCCACTGGTTCTAACTGTCAGGAAATTTCTCCTCAGTTCTAAGTTGCTTCTTCATACTTACTTCATATACGTAAGTATGACAAGTAGATGAGTTAGATTCCAACCAGGTCAATGATCGGGGCTCTGGCAATCATTGTGGCCAACAAAGAGAAATGAAACAAGGGAGAAAAGGAACCAAAAGGGGCAATGGACCATCAGAGTTGAACAAGTAGGCACGGCTAATCTGGATTAGCCTTCTGAAGATTAGCATTAGGTATTAACCAATTTCATTGTAATTTTTACAATGACAATAAAGATTATTATTATTATTATTATTATTATTATTATTATTATTATTATTATTATTATTATTATTATTATTATTATTATTATTATTATTATTAGAATTAGAATTAGAATTTCAGTTTCCAGGTCTCTTAATACATGAAGAAGACATCAAACTGAGGAAAGCTGAGCTACTGTTCAAAGCAAAATATCCTTTAGCTACGTCATCAAAAAAGCACAACAAAGAATGTTCTTTCTGGGCCAACTCAGGAAGCTCAAACTGCCCCAGGAGCTGCTGATTCTGTTCTACACAGGAATTATTGAGTCTGTCATCTGCACCTCTATAACTGTCTGGTTTGGCTCTGCAATCCAACAAGACAAACACAACTTCAACGGATAATTAGAACTGCAGAAAAAACGATGACTGCCAACCTGCCTTCCATTGAGGACCTGTTTACTGCACCAGTCAAAAAGAGGGCTGTGAAAATATTTACTTGCATTGTTTCAACTTCTGCCCTCAAAACGAAGCTATAGGGCACTGCACACCAGAATAACTCGACACAAGTACAGTTTTTCCCCGAATGGCATTACTCTGCTGAACAACTAATTCCCACAACACTGTTAAACTATTTACTAAGACTGTATTACTATTATTCTTCTCATCCTTCCTAGTATCTATCTCTTCCCACATGGCTATAACCTTGTGGCTTGTAACTTTACAATTTATATTATTTTATTTAGTTTCCTAGTATGATTTGATTACTTATTTAATGTCTTATGACTATGACTAAGTGTCGTATCTATGATTCTTGATGAATGTATTTTTTATGTACACTGAGAGCCAATGCACCAAAGACAAAGTCCTTGCGTGTCCAATCACGCTTGGCCAATAAAGAGTTTTATTCTATTAGCAATAGCAATAGCCCTTAGACATATACCACTTCACAGTGCTTTTACAGCCCTCTCTAAGCGGTTTACAGAGTCAGCATATTCTGGGTCCTCATTTTACCCACCTCAGAAGGATGGAAGGCGGAGTCAACCTTGACTTTATTACTTAAATTAGTAATCTAAAAGGTCCAGTATTGGGGAATGATTCTGGGAATGGATCTTCCCACAGAGATATGGGGAAGTGTGCTAATCGCTGAAATCTACCTCGAGTCGCACCAGACAAAAGGAGATGGGTCTTACTGTAGGTTTAAAAATAAATCTTAAATAAAGACTTACCACTGAAGTGAAGCTGTGAACAAGTACACAGAGAATGAATGATGTTGATGACCAGGCCGTGGGTGGAAGCTCTGAGAGAAAGAGGACCGGTGGCCACCAACAGAGTAACAACGTGGAAGAGGTAAGGGAGATGTGCGGCCACATCGAGGGAATTGTTAAAAGACAGCATCAGCATATAACGGGCTAGAATGGCAATGTCATCCCACATGAGGTGCTGCTCTAATGTAGCCGTTGGCGAGAGACAGGTCTTGTCGATTATCTTGCACATCCGTCCAATTACCTGGAAGGGAACAATCGGTCACGTTGAGTTAGAAGGCGGGTGCTTTAGACACCAGAACAAAAAATTGGCCTTAGGAACATGAGGATCCTAAGTAAGTGTCTCTAATCAAGGAAGAAATGAGGTGGAAGAATCATTCTAAGCCAGGGGTGTCAAACTCAAGGTCCACGGGCCGGATCTGGGTCACAGGGTGCTGGCCCGCGGGGCCACCCTGGAAACAGTGAAGGACCAGCCTGCAGTGCCTCTGCCAGCGAAAATGAAGCTTGTGGGGAGGTGTGTGAAGCCCTCCCAAGCTCTGTTTTTGCTGGCAGAGGGCTGCAGAAGGCCATCGTGGCCAAAAATGGACATCAAGGTGGCCATACACCCCTGGTCATGTCCCCTCCCTGGCCCCCGTCAGGTCAAACACAAACCTGATGTGGCCCTCAACGAAATCGAGTTTGACAACCCTGATCTAAGCCTTCCCAGGGGAAAAGGCATCACAGAAATTTTGGTGCATTTTGATGAAGACTTCTAAGTTATCTTGAGGGTTGGTTTTCTTTCTCATTATTAATATGGCTATTAAGTCCTGCGAAACTTATTAAGTACCACTTCTCATTCCTTTGAATCATCTTCCCACACCTGCTTCATCCAAGAGGCCTTTAGACTTCAATTGTAGGCTTTATTTAAAATATATATCTGTAATGAGGAAAAGATCAAGATTTTCCCACTGAGAACTAACTCTTTTCCCCATATATTAAATCCTATATTGACGAGGACAATGATCAAACAGAGCTCAGAACTTTAGGAAGATCGTATGTCCTCGACCTAAGACTGCCATGGACCCTGCCCATTATGACTGCATAACGGTCATGTGACTGACCTGATTTTATCACTTTTGCAGTGGTTCTCAAGTGAATCACTGTGATTCCCTGCCCCGCCCCCCAGGAATCACCCCAGTCAAGCGAATCCAGTTAATAGTTTGCTATGAGCATCATTTTGACAAAAATTGGAAACGCCCCTTTTAGGCAAAGCCGCCATAAAATGCAGCCACATGACCGCCAGATGCGGTAAACGGCTCTGTGACTGAATGCCCAGCGTTCTGCCACATGACTGCAGAGGGGGCCTCATTGAACTTCGAATCCAGGTTGTAAGTCCCCCTTTTTGGGTCAGTCCACAACTTCGAATAGTTGCTAAGTAACCAGTCACATGTCGAGGACTTCCTGGAATCCTGTCATTTGTTGTTCTATTTCATGTTTATTTATTTATTATTATTTATTATTTAAATTTATAGACCGCCCCCTCTCCCCCATGGGGACTCGGGGCGGTGCACAGGAAATTAAAATCTAATAAATAACAATATACAACATACAAAATATTAAAACTGAATTAAATTATCCCTGTGCTAAAACCATATTTAAAATCCCTAAAAACCTTAACAATACCCTTAAAATTCAAATTCAAACAAATTTATTTTTTTACGGCTAGGTATAAGAGGTAAGCCAGGCCGGCCTGCTGAAATAAATGAGTTTTTAACTTCTGGCGGAAGGAGCGGAGGTCCATAGTTGTTCTAATTTCCACAGAGAAGGCCCTTCCCCTGGGCGTCACCTGCTGGCATTGTCTAGTGGACGGCACCCGGAGAAGTCCCTCTCTGTGCGAGCGAATCGGCCGAAGGGATGTATGTTAAATTCTGTTAAATTTGTGTGCTATCCAGAGTGGTCAAGAAGTTAAGTACCGCACACGTGTATAACGCGCACCCCCTAATTTTCGATTTAAAATCGGTATAAAATTTTGTTTCACTTTTTCTCGGCTCAGACCAAGCATTGTAAGTGACAAACGTTGTTGAACACGTGCGGCCATGATAAAAATCGTTTATAACGCGCACCCTCGTTTATAACGCGCACCCAAACCTTGAGTTCTTTTTTTGGTAGAAAATTTTGCGCGTTATACTCAAATAAATACGGTAGATTTAGAAATGAGAAATTAAAATGAACAATAAAATCAAATAAGCTATTGGGAAAAGTTTCCAAAGAAGTTAGATGTTACTATATTTATGGAGATCCTCAGTCCTCCAGGTCATGGTTGTCTGAAAGGTGTTTTTTCAGGAGGCAACTGGACTTTCTTGGTTTTTCTTTGAAGACGTTTCACTTCTCATCCAAGAAGCTTCTTCAGCGCTTCTTCTTGGATGAGAAGCAAAGCGTCTTCAAAGAAAAACCAGAAAGTCCAGTCGCCTCTTGAAAAAGCACCTTTGGGATGTTACTGTATTGTGATTGACCAAAGGACCAACCAAGCAGCATTTCAAGAGCTACAACATCAACAGCCTGGAAATCCAGTTTCAGTTTACAAAGAACAGTAGATTTCTTTGAAGCTATTCTTGTGGAGAAGGATAACTAGGTAAAAAAAATCCAGTGAACGTGATCGACAACATTGAAACTGAATACTTTTACATGCACTCTTGACGTTAGCTCACAACAAAGTCCGCTAACGCCTTAAAGCTGCGCTTCTGAGCTTCCCAGAATTATATAACTGCCTGGCTACAGTATAGTGCACTGTCCAGCAGGCTCATATTATTTTTGCTGTATCATAAAGGTAGTCCTTGACTTATGACCACAATTGAGCCCAAAATTTATGTTGGTAAGCAAGACATTTGTCGCCGCCCTGGGTCCGTTTGGAGAAGGGTGGGGTATAAATTTAATAAAATAAATAAAATAAAATAAATAAGTGAGTTTTGCCCCATTTTACGACCGTTGTCGTAAATGGGGAAGCCAGTGAATCTGGCTTCCCCATTGACTTTGTCAGAAGGTTGCAATCCTGACCCCAGGATTTTACAACTGTCATAAAGATGAGTCAGCTGCTAAGTGTCGGAGTGACCATGGAGATGCTGTAATGGTTGCAAATGTGAAAAACAGTCATAAGTCACCTTTTTCAATGCTTTTGTAACCTTGAATGGTCACTAAGCAAATTGTTGTAAATCAAGGGCTACCTGTAATATTTTTTGACATGGACATTGTTTTGTATCATTCGTTTAGCACTTTTCCCTTCTATCCGACAAAAGACGGCCAGAGGACAAGTGAAGAAGCAGAAAGAAATACCACTCACTGATTTCCATCCACGCGTGAAGAGATTAACCAGTTAAATTCAAGAGGAGAATGCTTACTTTGCTGGAAACCAGTTTCACATTTCCAGAAGCCAAAGCAACAGCTGTATCTGCCATGACCTCTGCTTTGATGGACCCCAGTCCTCCTGTGGCACTGGTTTTGATAAAACTGTCCAACACCACATCAAGTAGATCAGTTATCTGTCAAAAAGGCAAGAAAACAGCCGTGGTCAAGAACAGAATGACAGAATAACCCGTGGTTGAGCCATGGTGGCGTAGCGGTTGGGGTGCAGTACTGCAGGCTACTTCTGCTGACTGCCAGCTGCCTGCAATTTGCAAGTTCGAATCTCATCAGGCTCAAGGCTGATTCAGCCTTCCATCCTTCTGAGGTGGGTAAAATGAGGAACCAGATTGTTGAGGCAATAGACTGAGTCTGTAAATTGCTTAGAGAGGGCTGTAAAGCAGGATATAAGTCTAAGTGCTATTGCTATAACAGAGTTGGAAGGGACCTTGGAGGTCTTCTAATGCAACCCCCTGCTCAGGCATGAAACCCTATGCCTTTCAGACAGATGGTTGCCCAATCTCTTCTTAAAAACTTTTGCTTTTGATGATAATAATGATGTTTTTGATGATTATCATTTTGCTGTTAATAGTCTTGGTGTTAATCTATGCTCATCTGGGTATTGTAAGTAGCTTCGTGCTAGCATCATTCAGTATTAAATGCCTATCAAAAAGTTGAGTCACATATAAAGTAAGCCACCTAGAGTCACCTCAGTGAGATTGGTGGCATTAAAGTTTGATAACAAATAAATACATAAATAATTTGGTGTCCTGAAAGTTTAATTATATAGAAACATTCCTTGGATTAAAATTAAGCATGAATAGAGACAATTTTACTTTTCTAAATGTTTTTATCACATTTATCATAAGAAAATAGTTACGTGCCAAGAGCCCTCTAAAGCAATGAGATGAAATGAGTACATTCTTTAATCAGATTGCCTAACCCAAAGCTCTGTGAATTTTACCCATGTAAAAATAGTTTAAAAAAATCTTTCCACAACTGTGTGAAGGTAGAAGGTTGATTTTCACAGAAATGGCTGGTTTTTCTGCACAGGAAATTTGATTCATTTACCAGCTTATTTTCAACAAAAGTCCTGAAACACAAATCCAAATAAACACTATAGCAATGTTTAAAAGATATTTAGTAGTTTAGTGTGGGGCTCTGCAGGCTCTGGACCTGCAGAGAACCAAATCCTCCCTTAGGCATGGAAACCTACTTCCTTAAGAGCCAGTGTGGTTAAGGTAGTAGATAGAGTAGGAAGAGGGATGTGGAAATGACCAGGCTGAGCTTGAAGGAAGACTCAAGTGCAACATCAATCTTGAGTCCCTTCCCAACCCCAAGAGGTCTGAGTCCAGCCCACCTTGAATTCCTGTCTACCACCAATCTGCTTTTACTGTTAGTAGTTCAGATTCTGGTAGAGAGCATTAGCACACTATGTTCATTTGAACTGCCTGGCTCCTCATTTACTCTGCTGGGTGATGTAGGTCAGTGATGGCGAACCTTTTTCGCCGGGTGCCAAAAGCACACGCTCGTGCGCTATCATGTGAGCTTGCATGCCCACCATCATAATTTAATGCCCCCCGCGCCATGCCCTCTGTGCATGTGCGCGTGACACACACACAACCTGCTGTCCCGTGTATGTGTGTATGACTTTCTTGGAGCCTGGGAAAGGCAAAAATGGCCTCCCCCGCCCCCTCGGAGGCCCTCCAGAGGCCAGAAATGGCCCGTTTTCCAACTTCTGGTGGGCCCGGAAGGTTTGTTTTTTGCCCTCCCCAGGCTCCCCAGGCTTTCCAGGAGCCTCTGGAGGGCAGAAGACAGCCCAACGCACATACCGGAAATCTGTTCCCAAACATCCGGTTTGTGCGTTGGGCAGTTTTTCGCCCTCCGGAGGTTTCAGGGGAGCCGTGGGAGGGCGAAAAACGGCTGAAAATCAAGGCCGAAAATCAGCTGGCCAATGTGTGCATGTGCACTGGAGCTGATAGGGCAACGCCCCACGTGCCCTCAGAAATGGCCCTGCATGCCACCTATGGCACACGTGCCATAGGTTCGCCATCATGGATGTAGGTTCTAGTCCTCCCTGACACACAGAAGCTGGCTGGGTGACCTTGGGTCCAATCCTTTCCTTTTGGCCCAAGTCAGTGTCAGGCTCTGCAGCCAGCCAGTTCATAAATAAGAACACTTATCTTATCGGGTAATGATAGCTTTGTTGAAAAAAAACTAGGTGACACTGCAGAAACCAGCAGAACCTACAACCACGGGGGGGGGAAATGTAAAAAAACACACCACCTAACATCTCTGAATAGAGAACACTTGATTTTAGTACATGTCCTTTCAATAACTTCACCAGGACATGGCAGAAGTGGCTTTTGGGGAGGATACGTAAGTATAATCTTGCATTGTCAAGTACTGGAGATGTTGTTTATTCTCCAACCAAAAACTCAGGGATGGGGGATCAATCCAAAACAGTACCTGTCCCAAACTACCCCATATCTTGGCTTGAATGGAAGGATACATCTGTTTCTCATTTATTGTCATTGTGATAAGCTTATCAAGAATTGCTGTGACTCGCTGGCGCCGAGCATCATCGTTATGTTTGCAGAAGCGGACCAGATTCAACAACCAGGGGGTCATATATTCCAGGCAGAGGTGTTTTAGTTCAATACCTGAAATTCAAATCAACAGAGAGACACATATTACAAAAGAGTCTTGCATAAAGGTTTTGTCCAATTATCTTTTGGAACAAAGCTTGGAAGTTATTGGGGCGTGGGGGTGTGTGTGTGTGTGAGAAGCAAAGTGTACTAGAAAGACAGCCAATAAGGACTTCTCTCTGCCAAGGGGTCCTGAATTGGTGATGTCCAGAGCTCCATTCTTGAAAGGCAAGTTGCCTTTGGAACCAAAAGGAGTGTGAGATACGATGCTGAATGTCGAAAGAAACTCACAAAATTCTCAAGGTCACTGGTGGCTAACCCTTTTGGTGCCAGGTGCCCAAAGCACGTGTGCATACGAATGGGCACACATGTGCAATCCCGAAATGCAATGTGAGCTCCCCCACGCATGCGTGCACATCCCCCATGCATGCACTTTGTGTCCCCTTTACCCATTTGCAGGAGGCCTTCCAGGCCCAAAACGCATGGAGGGGGGGGGCTTGTGTGGCACCCCTGCACCCCATTTTTGACTCCACACATGTGTCCCTCCCCTCATGCATGTGGGGGCACATCCCCCACAGGCGCCCTGCCCTGCGCGTATGAGCAGCAGAGTCAGACCAGCTGCTTGGCGGGATGCATTTGCACATGGGTTTTTAGCATAGGATAAGACGGTTTAATTTATATTTTAAATTGTGTATTTATTTTTGTATTCTGTATGTTTTTTTAATTTCCTGTGCGCCGCCCTGGGTCCTCTGCGGAGAAGGGCGAGATATAAATGTAAATAAACTAAACTAAACATGTGCGGTGGAGCTGGGCTGGGGCGACAGCTGGCGTGCCCGCAGAGAGGACTCTGCATGCCACCTGTGACACACATGTCATAGGTACACCATCATGGCTCTAGGTCTTCTGCAATGAACCCAAATGGGCCTTGGGCTGCAGTTCAATGGCAGGGCACCTTCAAACACAACGACACCTATACCAGGCTTCATGGATAAGGCTCTCCAAATATTAGCAGAGCTGACAGCACACTCTTGACTTTGTAATCTGTGTTGAATTCCTTCAGCACGTTCAAGAAGAGAGATGTTTTCATGGTCGTTTACCAACAGAGAGTTGTTTTGAGTGGGGAGATGTGCGCTGGGCAAAGGAATTTTGGTTCTTCCCCTTACCTTGGACCACATCAAATAATTTCCCCAATACCAGACAGGGTGTTTTTTTTTAAAAAAAAACCAAACTATCACACCCATGAGCCTCTAAAGCTCCATCTTCTTGGTGAGTCTGAATTGTAAGCATGGGGGTGGGTGGGTGGGTGGAAAAGAGTTCTTTTCATTTCCCACCCACGCTTCCCACTGGAAAAGCAGAAGGGGATGTCAGGTGGGTGTGTTGGAATTTATTTTGAGCTTACAGACTCATGCTTGCTGGGAGTGGGGAAGAGAAAGAGGCTTCTACTACAAATTGGACCAGAAGAAGAAAATGAGCAGGTGATTAATTCATTATCTTCTTAATGAAAGCAGTATGCATCATGACTTCTCAAATTTCATATTCCGGAACGAGGAATGCAAATATTCAGCAATGTATTCCCTTGGATGTTGGCAAAGCCTGAATAACGATTCAAAACCTGTATCCCAAGCCTTAAGTTCAGCCGGGGTGGGGGGTGGGTGAGGGGCTGCTGAGGGTTACAACAGTGGTGGGTTCTGGATCCCATCGCAACCGGTACGCTGCAATGGGGCTGGGTGTCCACCACGGGCACGTGTGTTGCGCACGGATGCACACCCACTGCCCTGCAACACTCCAGCTGCTCAGCGGAGGTCACGCAGGTGCTGTATGATGCGTGCGCGTGTGCAAATGACCCAATTGGCTTAAATACAGGTAAGGGACAAAGGTGAGCGGGTGGGCCCTCCAAAGCACCGTTCCGGTACGGTGGCTGCTGCTCCCAGCTGCTCCCAATAGCCCTATACTGGGGCGTACCATCCGGAACCCACCACTGGTTTACAGGGGTTTAGGAGAACCTCTACCTAAGATTCTGTGCAGTTTGGAGAATCCCCAAACCCCACTCCTGGCCGGCCTCGGCCACCCCTTCCCGCCTCTCCCAGGAGTCCCACGCGGCCCGTTTTGGATGCAAGTGCAGGGTGCGTACGGAGGCTCGGGGAGGGAGAAAAATGGGCCTACCGGAAGTTTGGGAAGGTGTCTAGAGGGCCTCCAGAGCCTGGGAGGCTGTTTTTTGACCACCCAGAGGCTCAGGAAAAGCCTCTGAAGCCTGGGGAGGGCAAAAGTACCTCAATGTGGTGCAGGAGGCCGACTAGGCCCGCCCACCATGGCCACACCCACCCAGCAACCGGGTAGAGAACCCTTTGCTAAAATTTTTGAAGCCCACCCGAGTTCAGCCCCCACCAAAACGGCATTTCTGAACATCCTCTGGTTCTTTTATTTCACCTTGCATTTTATTTATTTATTGAGGAAATTTATATGGCTGCCCAACTCATGGTGGCCATGGTGACTCGCAGAAATAAAACCCCAGGAAGATCAAGATCACAGGTTCAACAGGGAGGCCACTCTTAACGACCACTTAAGGAAAGGATTTAGGAGTAGCAATTTTTAACGATTTCCATCTACGCACCTAACGAGCCTATTCAGATTAGGTGAGAAATGAAACCACTCTGGAGACATATATGGGATCCCCTTAATCAATTTGCTCGGACTGAAAAAGCTACTAGGATAAGCCCAAATGTGCTTTTTTCAGGAGGCAACTGGACTTCCTTGGTTTTTATTTTGAAGACATTTCGCTTTTCATCCAAGAAGCTTCTTCAGCTCTCACAGGATAGTGGGGAATGGAAGGAGATTTCACTATCCTGCCCGAGCTGAAGAAGCTTCTTGGATGAGAAGCGAAACATCTTCAAAAGGAGAAAACCAAGGAAGTCCAGTTGCCTCCTGAAAAAGCACCTTTGGGACAACTGTGACCTGGATGACCGACAATCTCTACAGACTGCTAGGATAAACAGCGAAATGTTTCAAACAAAAAACAGAAAGGAAGTTGCCATGACTCAACTTCCAGACTCTTTTAAAAGAAACAGATCGTTTAAGAAGCTGCAAGTCGAAGAAAAAGTTCTTTCTGCTTCATCTGAGTTAGCATGCCTTTTGCCATCCTGACTAGGGAATCCTGGGAGTTGAAGTCCACACATCCTAGAGTGGCCAAGGCTGAGAAACACTGCACTAAGCATTTCAATAATTATGTCTACCCATAGATTTTTTTTCAAACGGGAGCTGAGATTACCTTTCCATATATACTGTAAAAGACATGGGGCCTATGTTGCTTTTAAGGTGGTGCCATATTTGTAGAATTAATTCAGGGTTCCTAAAAATGTATTTAGCTCTACCTATTCAGGTTTTTTTTTTTTTTAAAAAAAGAACAATTCTTGTATTTCAATGTAAATCTGCCTTTTACTAATTACAATACAATACAATAGCAGAATAAGGGACCTTGTAGGTCTTCTAGTCCAACCCCCTGCGTGGGCAGGAACCTTATACCATTCCAGGCAAATAGCTATCTAACATCTTTTTAAAGACTTCCAGTGTTGAGGCATTCACAACTTCTGGAGGCAAGCTGTTCCAGAGGTTAATTGTTCTAACTGTCAGGAAATTTCTCCTTAGTTCTAAGTTGCTTCTCTCCTTGATTAGTTTCCACCCATTGCTTTTTGTCCTGCCCCCAGGTGCCTTGGAGAATAGTTTGACTCCCTCTTCTTTGTGGCAACCCCTGAGATATCGGAACACTGCTATCATGTCTCCCCTGGTCCTTCTCTTCATCAAACTAGACATACCCAGTTCCTGCAACCGTTCTTCATGTTTTAGCCTCCAGTCCCCTAATCATCTTGGTTGCTAATTGGATTCACTAAAACTCTTAACTTTATTGAGTATGTGCCTGGGCTACGTTGCCTACATACACACTTCTCCAACTCTCCAACTGTACACTTTTCATGTAATGCCTACATTTTTATTGCATTATTGCAACAGTGGCCACTGCCACACCCTCTCCCACCTGGCATTAGCTACCCTTAGTCCTGCCACACTTGTGCCACAACAGCTCCTTACACGCTTACTGGCCTGCTTGAGAAATGCCTGGGACTTGTGACTTTCTGCTGGCTTCCCCATCGACTTTGCTTGCTGGAAGCTGTCAGGAAGTTGCCAGGAGGTCCTTACTTAATGACTCACAATCCTCGCTTAATGACAACAATGGGGGCTTGCCATTGCTAAACAACGTGATCATGTGAACTCACACTTTCGATCGCATTGCTTAGTGACAGAAATTCTGTGTCAGGTACTGAGGATTTAATAGCTGCCAGCCAGCTGATGTAAGGTTGTAAGCTGTAAACTGTAAGCTGATGCAATGAGGATGAATCAGCAATACAGGTATAGCCAATTTAAGACCCTGGTGGGATCCACACAAGTCATTTACCATTTTAATAGGTGTCTATAGATAGGTGGCCATTAGAGGGTGTCTCTCTCTCTCTCTCTCTCTCTGGTCATGTATCTCATTTCTCTCCTTGTGTCCGCAGTTGAGTGGTAAGGGATTTATCTATCATATGTATGTCTGTAAATATGTATATATAAATCACTATTAATTGTCTAAAGGCTCTGTGTGCTGTGTTTTGCTCCTGGGTTTATCTCATAACAACAGCCACGCTGCCAAAACTCCGACATTCTGGCTCCAATTACCACTGTTAAGTGAGGAGTCCCTATATTATTACTATTATTTAATACAGCCATCCCTCCATTTATCCCCAATATTTGCGCTGCTGACTTTCTCATCGGAGCTGTCAAGCCCTACTAGTTATTTACCTTGCATAAACAGGAAAAGTGAAGTCATATTACTTACTAGACTTGCTAAATCCAGAAATGCATTCTTCCAAAAACTCTAGGGTAAGGTGGGGTTCGTTAGCTGCCAGAGTCTTACTAATGGAGACAATGAAAAGAGTGTTGTTTGCAGGGATACAGAGACCTGATGTTTCCAGTAATTGGCCTTCAATCTTTAAATTAAAAGTACAAGTTAAGGCACAGAGAAGATTATAGGCCGCAGACCTGCAACAAAACATAAGGAATGCGTTAAAAAAACGTTTTGTTGGGGCGGTCCAGAAACTCTACGTTCAGAAGCCTATTTCATTCATTCATTCATTCAATTTCTACAGCTGTCCAACTCAACCAACTGATTTCTTAACATTGATATCAGTATATTTAGTTTCTGACCCCCCCCCCCCGCCTCCCCAATCGACTCAAGAAACTTATTTGGTCAGCCATAGGAAGCTCCCTCCATTAGGTGATGATGAAGTCTACATAAACTAACAGGTGAGAGATTACAGGTAGCCCTCAACTTATAACAGCTCATTTAGTGACCATTCAAAGTTTCAATGGCACTGAAAAAAAGCAACATGACTATTTTTCACTGCAGCGTCCCTGCAGGTAACGTGATCCAAATTTAGACGCTTGGCAACTGACTCATATTTATGACGGTTGCAACGGTCCCAGGTGCATGTGGTCACCTTTTGTGACCTTCACTTCACCAGATTCACTTAACAGCCATGTTACTAACTTAACAACCGGCATGGTTCACTTAACAACCGTGGCAAGAAAAGTCGTAACATGGAGCAAAGCTCACTGAACTGTCTCTCATAGTAACAGAAATTTTGGGCTCAACTGTGGATGTGAGTTGAGGACCACCTGTTATCTCATTCTAAGAAAAACTGCATGCTCTATTTTAGATGATATATACAAGCACTTTTCTTGGCATTACCTTAAAACAGGCATTCCCTCCTGGGGAAGACGAAAGAGCGAGGGTGTGTGTGTGAGGTGCCAGCAAACCTACCTGCTTTTTTTTTTAAGCACCGTATTTTTCGGACTATAAAACGCACCCTTTTCCCTCAAAAAAGAGGCTGAAAATCTGGGTGCGTCTTATACACTGAATACAGCATTTTTTGCCTCCCAAAACTCCGCCCACTTCACCAAAATGGCCATGCATATCTTTAGGAGTCTTCCAGAGTGCTGCTGGGGCTGGGGAGGGCAGAAATGAGTGAAAAACGGGCTGTTTTTTGCCCCCTAGCCCCCAGCAGCACTCTATAAACTTCCTAAAGACTATCCATGCTCTTTTTTTGACAAAAAATGAGCCCGTTTTCTGCTCACTCCCCCCCCCCCCGAAGCACTCTACAAGCCTCCTAAGGGCTATTCATGCCCTTTTTTTGAAGAAGAAAAATGGACCCATTTTCACGAAAAACGGGCCGCTTTTGGGAGGTTTGCAGAGTGCAAAAACTTTTTTTAAATTTTCCTCTTCAAAACCTTCCTGCATCTTATACTCTGGTGCATCTTATACTCCGAAAAATACGGTATTCGTATTCAGTAGAATAAAGACTTTTTAAAACATACTAATCGATTAATCCAGGGATGTCCAAACTTGGGAACTTTAAGACTTGTGGACTTCAACTCCCAGAATTCCCCAGCCAGCATAGCTGGCTGGGGAATTCTGGGAGTTGAAGTCCACAAGTCTTAAAGTTCCCAAGTTTGGACATCCCTGGAATCAGAACCAGCTTTTCAGTTCATCACAATGCTTTCAAACTGGGTGATCTGACTGAACATGTACATGAATTGGATGCATGTTCTCCTCCTGCCCTCCCAAAATACACTTTACAGAAACAGTTTTCGGTGAAAGGAAAATAAATTATCCACAGGTAGCCTTTGACTTACAACAGTTCGCTTAGTGACCATTCGAAACTTACAACGGCACTGAAAAAAGGGACTTATGACCGTTTTTCGCACTTATGACCAGCGCAGCAACCCCATGGTCACGTGATTTACATTTGGATGCTTGACAACTGACTCACATTTATGACAGTTGCAGTGTCTCAGGGTCATGTGATTTCCCCCTTTGCGACCTTCTGAGAAGCAAAGTAAATGGAGAAGCCAGATTCCCTTAACAAATGTACGAAAAATTGTAAAATGGGGCAAAAACTAAATTGATCACTTAGCAATATAAATTTTGGGCTCAATTGTGGCCGTAAGTTGAGGACTACCTGTAACAGGAAGAAAAAAGGTTGGGGAAAATAATCAGCCTCAATATCGAGTTAAAGAAAGCAAAGAATCTGGAAGAGGAAAAAATTCTGGCTATGCAGAGCAACACACCTCTGGTTTCTATACAGATAGTTCTCGACTTACAACCATTTATTTAACGACGGTTCAAAGTTACCAGGGCACCGAAGAAAGTGATTTACGACCAGTTCTCATACTTATGACCATTGCAGCATCCCCAGAGTCACGTGATCAAAATTTAGGGGCATCATAACTGGCGTATATTAAAAAGATGGTCAACAGCATGTTTTGAGATTGTTATTTACAACCTTCTAGGAAGCTTCTGATAAGCAAAGTCAATGCAGGAAGTCAGATTGGCCTTGTGTGTATGTTTCACTTAACAGCTGGAGTGATTTGCTTAACAACCGTGGCAAAATGGTCATAAAAATGGGGCAAACTCACGTACCAACTGCCTTGCTTAACAATGGAAATTTTGGGCTCAATTGTGGTCGTAAGTCGAGGACTACCTGCAGCTGGGCTCATTCGAAATGAGGCCTCAAAATCCCTCCACCAATGAACGCGAGATGTACCGTAGACTTGGGTCCGAGCTCCCTAGATTAAGCAGCGCAATGTTCAGCAGGGTTCCTGGCACATCCTTGGGACGGATTTTCGTATGTTGTGGTATAGAGTCGGGCTGGGATAATTCCCATCGTGTCCGTATATGAATGATGGACTGCACAATAGCTTCGCACTCCTGGTGCATGAAAGTCAGAGGGGTGCCTTGGTTGGCAATGGTTAAGGTGAACTGGTTTTCATCCACAAGGCAGATTTCTTCAATTTCAGAAGCGTAGTAAATGTCGTTCAGGAACACGGTCTGTCCCAGGACTCGGGTGCGCTCAGCTGAAGTCACTTGGACAGCTGTGGAGCCAACCTGTGGAAGAGCATGGAGTTTGGGTGGGAGAAAAGAAAACCAAGGCACCCCAAGTAGCATCAACTATGGCAGGGGTGTCCAAGGTGGCAACTTTAAGACTTGTGGACTTCCAGAATTCCCCAGACAGCTGTTCTGAAGTCCACAAGTCTTAAAGTTGCCAAGGTTGGACACCCCTAAATTATAGGTACTCCCTTACAGAGAGAAAAAAAAAAGATTTCCCCCCCTCTCCCGCCACAATAGACTTTAATTTTCTTTTGAAATGTTTTGAAAATGGCAGGATAGCAACCAATACAATAGGAAGGGACATCTTTTGTTATTACAATATTTATAATCAGCTGGAATCCAAATCAGTCCTTCTTAAGTAGGGGTGTCAAACTTGATCCTATCATGGGCCACGTTTGTCCTTGGGCGGCTGGGGTGGGCGTGGCCTGGTCATTGCGGCCAACCGGGTGGGCGTGGCCAGTCACCCGTTTTTAAGGGTCAGTGTTTTTCAAGTAGAAAATACACGACTGTTTCATCTGACTTACTACAGCTAGCTAATAAGTTAAAGAGCGGGCAATGAAAGTTGTGCAAAATGTGTGCAAAAATTTTGTATAATATTAGGTCAAATCTGTCCAGTTGTGTCCAACTTTAGGGCACAGTGCTCATCTCTGATTCTTGGCTGAGGGAGCCAGCATTGCCCAAAGGCATTTTCTGTGGTCATGTGGCTAGTATGGTATCTGCCAAGGGCACAGTTTGCTGTTACCTTCCCACCAAAGTGGTACATACACTCGCATTTGCATGCTTTCAAACTGATAGGTGGGCAGGAGCTGGGGCAAGGAACGGGAGCTCAACCTATTGTGTGACACTCGGGTCTCGAACCTGGCCTTTCCAGCTGATATGCTCTATGTCTTTAACCACTCAGCCTTCACCCCCCCTCTCATATATATTATGCTTGATTAAGTATAAGCCAGCAGTGTGCTGCAGCTGCCAAAAAAGCCAACACAGTTCTAGGCTGCATTGACAGAGGGATAGAATCACGATCACTTGAAGTTTTAATACCACTTTATAATGCCTTGGTAAGGCCACACTTGGAATACGGCATTCACTTTGGTCACCACAATGTAGAAAAGATATGGAGACTCTAGAAAGAGTGCAGAGAAGAGCAACAAAGATGATTAGGGGACTGGAGGCTAAAACATATGAAGAACGGTATGGATCTTGGTATGTCTAATTTGGGTATGGGTATGTCTAGTTTGATGAAGAGAAGGAAAAAAGGACCAGAGATGACATGATAGCAGTTCCAATATCTCAGGGGCTGCCACAAAGAAGAGGGAGTCTATTCTCTAAAGCACCTGAGGGCAGGACAAGAAGCAATGGGTGGAAACTAATCAAGGAGAAAAGCAACCTAGAACTAAGAAATTTTTTTCTGACATTTAGACCAATTAATCAGTGGTAAAACTTGCCTCCAGAAGTTGTGAATGCTCCAACACTGGAAGTTTTTAAGAAGATGTTGGACAACCGTTTGTCTCAAATAATATAGGGTTTCCTGCCTGAGCAGGGGGTTGGACTAGATGACTTCCAAGGTCCCTTCCAACTTTGTTATTCTATTTTATTCTAATCCTGGATTTGAGTTCATTCATCATTCACCATTTAAATATGAGCCAGCAGTGTGCAGCAGCTGCCAAAAAAGCCAACACAATTCTAGGCTGCATAAACAGAGGGATAGAATCTAGATCACGTGAAGTGTTAACGCCACTGTATAGTGCCTTGGTAAGGCCACACTTGGAATACTGCATACAGTTTTGGTCGCCACGATGTAGAAAAGACGTGGAGACTCTGGAAAGAGTGCAGAGAAGAGCAACCAAGATGATTAGGGAACTGGAGACTAAAACATATGAAGAACGGTTGCAGGAGCTGGGTATGTCTAGTTTGATGAAGAGAAGGACCAGGGGAGACATGATAGCAGTGTTCTGATATCTCAGAGGGTGCCACAAAGAAGAGGGAGCCAAACTATTCTCCAAGGCACCTGAGGGCAGGACAAGAAGCAATGGGTGGAAACTAATCAAGCAGAGAAGCAACTTAGAACTAAGGAGAAATTTCCTGACAGTTAGAACAATTAACCTCTGGAACAGCTTGCCTCCAGAAGTTGTGAATGCCCCAACCCTGGAAGTCTTTAAAAAGATGTTAGATAGCCATTTGTCCGAAATGGTATAAGGGTCCTGCCCACGCAGGGGGTTGGACTAGAAGACCTACAAGGTCCCTCCCAACTCTGCTTTTGTATTGTATATCTTAAAGTGGCCATGGTTGAGGATGTCTATGGAGATTCTCAGCCATCCAGGTCATGGGTGTCTCCTAAAGGTGCTTTTTTCAAGAGGCAACTGGACTTCTTGTTTGAGAAGTGAAACGCCTTCAAAGAAAAACCAGAAAGTCCAGTTGCCTCTTGGTTGAGAAGCATTTACTGCAAGATAGCAGATTGGGGAAAAACTGCTGTAAATGCCAAACATACAGTAAAACAGAGATCGAAAGCACGCGACTTACTTTAATGGAAACTTTGGTGTCTTTGTGGGCCAGTTTGAGGGCATTGTGGAAAACCTTCAGGTCTTCTTCCAAAGCCAAAGTGGCCGCTGGAAGTTTCTGCTGGTCGTGGTCTATGTGCTCGGCCAATTTCCCAGGCGAGTCAATGAAAATGAGCCTCTTGCTGCCTTTCAGGCCCGTCAGGAGCCTCTCATGGTACTTGGTGTACTCCCTCACCCACGAGTTGCAGTTGTAGATGAAGACGGCAGAGACGTTTTCGTAAGCGAATCCCGGGAAAACGACAAACCACTTGGACAGGAAGTCTGTTTTGAAACGGTTGCTGGGCCCGGCGTGAGTGAGGTCCACGACGATCTCGTATGGCTTGGCGTAGTAAGGCTTCAACGTCAGCAAAACGTGGTATATCAGCAGGTCGCCATTGATTTGGCCGGTCTTAAACCTAGATGGGGTGGGGGGAGATAAATCACAATTATACAATCGATTATAACAACGGAAAATAAATAACAACGGAAATCAAATGTCTTGATTTATTTATTTGTGAATTTATAGGTTAGTTTAGTCAAGTGATTGCAAGGGGTATGTAGGATACAACACAATAGTCTGTCCTTTTGGCTTGCCTGATGGCGAAGAGAAATGTCTTGGGCCACATAGAAAATATCTGATATATAGTAGTTAATTTATATAAATCACATAATAATGTTAGAGGTTTATATACAGACCACATTTACTAGCTATCCAGGGTGACATGTGGGTGGCGGGTTGGATACACTTGGGCTAGAACCAAAGCAGCAATCATACAATCATATACACTAAAATCTAACACAACATATACATATGGCACAATTGATCCCAGAAGTAATAATTCCATGCCTGGTGCTGAGAAACACACATATTCATTCATCTTCCAAGCTGTCAGGAAAACATTTTTCACTCAAAATTCTTATGAATGTCTAGGAGGCTATAAATAAAGATAACTATCAATAAGAAGTTATGTACTCCAGAAATAGCATTCCCCAACCTTCTGCCTTCTAGATTTGCTTACATACAATTCCCAACATCCCCAGCCAATAGAGGTAGTCTTCAACTTACAACCGTTCAGTTAGTGGCTTTTCGAAGTTACAATGGCACTGTAACCATTTTTCACACTTACCACCGTTGCAGCATTCAGATGCTTGGCAACGGATTCATACTTACGATAGTTTCAGTGTCTTGCGGTCATGTGATCCCTTTTGGACCTTCTGACAAGCAAAGATAGTGGGGAAGCCAAATTCACTTAACAACCGTGTTACTAACTTAACAACTGCAGTGATTACCTTAACAACTGTGGCAAGAAAAGATGTACAATGGGGCAAAACTCACTTAACAACTGTCTTGCTTAGCAACAGAAATCTTGGGCTCAATTGTGGTCATAAGGCGAGGACTACCCGTAGACTACTGAAGGTGTACTGAACTACCAGTTCCCAAGGGAATGCAGTCAGCTGAGATTCTTGTAAATTACCATATTTTTCAGAGTATAAGACACACCTTTTCCCCACAAAAAACAGGGTGAAAATCTGGGTGCATCTTATACACGGAATACAGCATTTTTGGCCTCCCAAAACTCCGCCTCCTTTGCAAAAATGGTTGTGCATAGCCTTTAGGAGGCTTGTAGAGTGCTCCTGGGGGCTGGAGAGGGCAAAAATGAGTGAAAAATCGGCCATTTTTGCTCACCCCCCCCAGCCCCCAGAAGCACTTTATAAGCCTCCTAAAGGCTATGCATGCTGCCCCCCCCTTTTTTTTGTTTTTTTACAAAAAACGGGCCTGTTTTGGGAGGTCTGCAGAGTGCAAAACCTTTTTTTTTTTTTTTAAGTGCCTCTTCAAAATCTTGATGTGTCTTATACTCCGGTGCATCTTATACTCCAAAAAATATGGTAGGTATTCAATAATAAAGAAACTACCTTGGATTATTCATTGACTTGTTTTGGTTCTTTGAACTTCACATTAGGAAACAACGCCTTAATTTACAAAGTTACTGCAAGGACATGATATCCTGTAGAAAGTGCTTGAAACATTCCTAAGGGCTAGGTAGTCCATCTTATTTGGCAGAACTTTGCTACCATAGCTTACCTTGACAAAAGCTAAATAGGTTTGGTTCTGGTTAGCACAATGTTCTCAACCTTGGCAACTTTAAGACTTCAACTCCCAGAATTCCCCAGCCAACACTTGGGATACCACCAGGAAATCCATGTAATAGTCCATGACTTAAGGTGCTTTCACTTTATTTGTTATTTGTCTTATTTTTAAAAAGTATGTTTGAAAACAAAACAGTCAATGGCAAAAGTCCATTGGATTGAAAGGGGCGGCTATATAGAAATAGGCATTTCTAATGAACTGCATTGCAAATGCCTATTATATAGAAATGATAGGCATTTGCAAATATTGGATTTCTAACCTTTCATTAAACAGAGGGGAACACACAATAACAACGTGCTTGAAGAACAAACAATCCAAATTCAGCCTCTTGCAAAGCAAGGTGGAAAATGGCCTTTGGTGTTTATTCAAGAAAATTTGACAGAGGGCTTAGGGCAGGGGTATCAAATTTGATTTCACTGAGAGCTGCATCAGGGTTGTGTTTGACCTTGAAGGGGGGGGGGGGGCTGGTGTGTGGGTGTGGTCAGGTTGGGTGTGGCCAGCTCGACATCACTTGTGTCACGAGCTGGGGCGCCTGGGATAGCCATCTATACTGTACCTGTGCACTCTGCCAGTGAATACAGGCCCCTGAGCTCTGTTTTCGGCTGCAACAGCTTCCTGCAACTCTCTGCCCGTGGCCCACCCAAGTTCCATTTTCGCTGGCAGAGGCACTGTGGGGCAGTCCTTCGCTGTTTCCAGTGTGGCCCCACAGGCCAAATCTAAGCACCCCATGGGCCAGATTTGTCCCGTGCGCCTTGAGTTTGACACCCCTAGCTTAGGGAATCACTATGGTGGGACAGGTCGAGAATAGGTATATGCTGTATTGCAAAAGATGCATATTACTATGCTTCATTGCAGCTTGCTCCAAGCCTCATATGCACTGAGCTGCAACCCCACAATTCCCAGCAAATGGCCATTTGGTGAATGAGGTTCTTCTCCCTCCTGGGGAGTGCTGTTAAAACAGTCTTAAAACACGCAGATCTATGAGTTACAAAGGATTATTATTGATCCTATAAAAAAGATAAGGGTGACCCTGCAGATTTTACTCTACTAGTGGTTGCTAGTAGAGTAAATTGGGGTTGGGTGGGGTGTTGTTCACCTCTGTTTCAAGGCCACTGAGCCAATCCTGTCTCAAAACATTTCCGTGGTCAGCATTACATCTGGAGTGATTTGTTTAATGACTGCTGTTCTTTAAAAAGTCATAAAATTGGAAGGGGGGCTGGTGGGGGTTAAGGGAGAGATTAAAAATGTTACTAAAGAGGTTGAGGAAACAAGTGGGCATGTGTCTAGGATTGATATGGAAAGAATGACATATTTTTTGAGATTTCAGAATGTTTTTGAGCAACCCGGTGAATGCCTCCCTGATCTTATGAGCACAATTTTAGCAGACTATTTACAAAAACCTAAGGATGAGATCAGGGGGGACATTGACCTAGCCTATAGAATTAACTCAGCATATGCCAGGATAAATGAAGTGCCTAGAGAGATACATGTGAAATTTGTTAGAAGGTCAACCAGAGAGGAAATCTTGAAGGCGCAGAGAGGGAACCCTTTAATTTACCAACAAAAAACGGTCACTATCTTGAAGCAGATTCCTAGAAAGATTCGAGAAGCAAGGAGGAAATTTTCCTTCTTGTCTAAAATTTTATTTGATCATGGGATTTGGTTCAAGTGGGTGACACCCGAAGGGATGCTGGTGTTCTGGGAAGGAGGAAGAGTGAGGATTAAAACAGTTGCTGAGGCGGAAGCCTTTCTTAAAAAACATTCCTCTGCCCTGGGGGAAGATCCAGGGGGGACGGAGGGGGCCACGGCCCCGCCCGCTGGGGGCCAGGGAGGAGAAAAAGAAGATACAATAGCCAAGAGACTTAGATCGAAAAAATAACTTTGCCTTGATTTTCCTGAACAATTTTGCATAATATTTTCTGGATTTTTTGTAAATGTCTGACAGCATGGAATTGAGAATTTAGGTATATGTACTTGCTTTTACCTTGTAGTGTTATGAAAAATGCTTTTTTTTTTGTTATTCTTTTATTGTGTATTTTGAGGTCTCGGAAGGGCCGACGACTCTGACGTGAATGCTCTCAAAATTTCTTTGTACCCCTTACCCTACCCTATAGAAAAAATGTAAAACCAATAAAACTTTTTCAATATAAAAAAAAAAAAAGTCATAAAATTGGGTCAGTCGTGCTTTTACGGCTGTTATGACTTACAACCATCATGGGCAAGCTCCATTACGTTGTAAGCCGAGGACTACCTGTAATAATGTCGGCATGCAAACTACCTCCAATTAAAAATATTTCTAGGGAGAAATATTGCAGCTGAAAAACTTTTCATGGGCCAGCTCCTTGCCTAAAAATATGATTGTGGTCCATGTCCATCCAACAATTTTGTCCATGCTTTAAATATTTATTTTTATTTTATTAAATTTATACCCCGCCCTTCTCCTAAAAAAGGACCCAGGGCGGCGCACAGGCATCATTAAAATCATACAAAATACAAAAATCCAAAATTATTAAAAACTAATTAAATATTCCTAGGTAAAGGTAAAAGTAAAGGCTTCCTCTGTTCCAGTTTTGTCTCATTCTGGGCGGTGGTGCTCATCTGTTTCTTGGCCATCCAGCATTGTCTGAAGACATTTCCATGATCATGTGGCCACCATGGTTATACACCAAAGGTGCATGGAACACTCTTCCCATCAAAGTGGTACCTATTTATCTACTTGCATTTGCACGCTGTTGAACTGCTAGGATGGCAGGATCTGGGGCGAGGAGGGGAGCTTATCCCATGCCGTAGCACTCAGGTTTCGAACCTGGGCTGCTGGCTTTCCAGCTGACAGGCCCAGCATCTTAACTGCTGAGTAACTACACCCCCATTATTGGTCCTAAAATCTCAACATATCACTTCGCTGTTCATCTGAAAATCTTTATGATGACAGAAGTGACTTCAAAGATCACACACACACGCACAGTTTTTCTACAAAATTCAATGATGAAGGCAGAACTTCGTCCAGAAGAAATAACAATAAAAGAATGATTCCATCAATGATTCAAAAATTGGGCCCATTGGACATTGTCAAACAAACCGGAAATGATCTCTCAGAACGAGTTCCACATGAAATCCCTATTGAATTGTGTAGTCTGCAAATGTTCACATTACGCCCATGCTTAAACATGAGAATGAGGTCACTTATAGGACCGGTGCGGTTGTAATTAAGTTAACTACTGGCATTTCATTTATAAGCCTGGCTATTTAATGAGATAATAATTCAGACGCTTAATTTGCTGGGAGCTGAAATGCGGTGTCGTGCTATTTAATTGGATGTGTCCAAAAGTATCCAAATGATTAGAAGGAGATGAGCAGAAATATCAACAAGTTCATTTAAAACAGGATATCAACAAGTTCATTTAAAACAGATCTTCTAACCTAGTTTTAATAGTTCACTGTTGTTTCAAGAGGAAAGTAAGATCTTGAAGATGTTTAATGCAACAGATATTAACCAAATCTGGATTCCAAACCTGGAGGTACTGTGTATGTAGTACATTAACACTGGAATTTGAGGGTCTTCCTGGATATATTTTATTCCTTACAGTTTAAATAACGCACTCAGAATCTGAAATAGTTCTAGGATTAGAAAAATACTATTTCCTGATTAATCACAATTGGGGTGTAACGCTTTTAAATGTACTTTTCCTGCCCACAGCTGCATAAGATCAGAAATTTGTTTGGAAAGATTATTATCATTAATAAGATTCAGAGAGCTCATCTAATAAAAATGTACTCTCATCTTTTCCTGACTCTTTCCAAAGTTTTTATTCAGAGGATCCTATCATTTCGGGTCTTCTGGTGTGCACAGATATTTGTCTGTGTATATATGGCCCATCTCTGTGTGCAAAGGTAGATAACAGTGTGTGTGTGTGTGTGTGTGTGTGTGTGTAGACAGGCATAGTTTATATACATAAAAATTACCATTATCAGTGGCCAACCAGCTGGTAGCCCCTGTGTTGTGGCCAGTTGGCTGCCGGTCCCTTCGGCAATGGGAGTCAGGGTCAGCATCAAGGCAGCCTGACAGCCCCGAGGGGTAAGAGAGAATGGAACTGCCAGATAGAGGTAGAGGTAGATA
Source organism: Rhabdophis nuchalis (assembly GCA_039707465.1). Lineage (NCBI taxonomy): Eukaryota > Metazoa > Chordata > Lepidosauria > Squamata > Natricidae > Rhabdophis > Rhabdophis nuchalis. Next base: position 396,437,829 of record CM077643.1, on the reverse strand, counting down.
GCTGGGTAGGTAGGTAGGTAGGTAGGTAGGTAGGGAGGTAGGGGGGGAGAGAGAGAGAGAGAGAGAGAGAGACAGAGAGAGAGAGACAGAGACAGAGACAGACAGATGGATCCTGGGCTGTCTGTTAGCTCTCAGATGGAGAGTCAACAGCCCCCAGGTCTGGAGGGGACTGATGAGGAAGAGGGGGAATAGCTGGGTCCAGTTCCTGACGTGCAGATGCTCAGAAGGCAGAAGAGAGGAGAGCAGTGGAAATCTGTGGGTCGATTCTGGGGAAGGAAGAGCCACCGCTGCTAATGAAGTGCCACACTGCCTCTGGGAATAAAAGCCAGGGGGTGGAGATGAATAGATGTGGCAGACAACGATTCATCTTCCATCTGGCTTTGTTAGCCTAAGTTGAGAGAAACTTTTTGCCGGGGCTGCCGGCACTCCTAATTAAAGGAATCTTTGAGTTCACTTCAGTTCACTTTGAGTTCACTTTGTCGTGTTTGGCTAAACAGGATCAGGTCTGATTAATGCTTGGATGGGAAAACATTGGAAATACTTATGCTGTAAGCTAGGTTGGGAAGCAAAAAATAAAATAAAAAATCCCAAGAGCCATGGCAAACCACGTCCATGTTGTTGCCAATAGAACTAGAGACCCATGTTCATCAAATTACCAGGAGTCAAGCTGACTCAAGTCAGACTTCCATTTTGCTCAGCTAAGTAACTGGTTTCAAAAACGAAATAGAGTGAGACCTGGATAGACTGTGGTTAGGAAACCACCAGGAAATACCAAGCCAGCTAGACCAGAAATTGCAAAGACATTTTGGAAGTGGAAAAAGCACTTCCTCATTTTTGCCAAGAAAATGACAGGGAGATGTTCATAAAGTCAGGAGTTGAACATGACTCATACAGAGACCTTATGGTTGAATCTCAGTTGCTCTTCTTTCCCAGAAATGGTCACTAGAGTACTGATGAAATTCAATCCCACTCAATGTAGCTACAATCTTGTGGCATAAAACCAAACAAACCCCCAATATTCTGAATCAATAGCCTATGTTCTACCTGTCTTTTCTTAGAGAGGCTAGTTCTAAAAGTTACCCCAAAGATCCTACATTTCTTCTTCTCCTTCCATGTTAACAGTTGGACAAATCTGTTGGTTTAAATATAATGCTGTTGGTTTACCTTGCACTGGATGCCATATATTCAATACTCCCATTTATCCAGATCAATTCTACTTAGGCAGGAAGCTAACTAACACTGAGAGCTACTTTTATTATTTTTATTTTATTTTTCGAATTTATACCCCGCCCTTCTCCTTGTTAGGACCCAGGGCGGCGCACAGGCATTATTAAAACCACAATATAAATCAATTTAAAACATATTAAATTATTAAACCCGTGCTAAAACCATTTAAAACCCTGCCAAATAGCAATTGATACATAAAAAGTCAGAAGCGGGGGGCTATGCTAGGCCGGCTTGTTGGAATAAATACGTCTTAAGACGTTGGCGAAAGAGGCGGAGGTCCGAGGTAGTGCGAAGGTCGGGGGGTAGATCGTTCCAGAGGGCCGGGCCCGCCACAGAGAAGGCCCTTCCCCTGGGTGTCGCCGACCGGCATTGCCCAGCCGACGGCACCCGGAGAAGACCCTCTCTGTGGGATCGGATCGGCCGAAGGGATGTATGGGGCAGGAGGCGGTCTCGTATATAGCTAGGCCCCGAGCCATTTGATATAGTGGTTAAGGTGCTGGCCTAGAAATAGGGAGATTGTGAGTTCTAGTTCTGCCTTAGGCATGAAAGCCAACTGGGTGACCTTGAGCCAATCATCAGGAGACTGTGAATTCATAAATGATTCCTTGGTAACTTTCTCTTAACCCAAGCCATCTCACACAGTTATTGTTGTGGGGAAAGTAGGAGGAGGTAGGAATACTGTGTGTGTTGAATTATTTAGAAAAATAATAAAGGTGGGATAAAAGAAATACTGAAGATGAAACTCAAGTACTTTGGCCACCTAATGAGAAGGAAGGACTCCCTGAAGAAGAGCCTCATGCTGGGAGAGATGGAGGGCAAAAGAAGAAGAAGGAGACGGCAGAAGGAGGTGGCTGGCTGGAGTCACCGAAGCAGTAAGCGTGAGCTTAAATGGACTCCAGAGGATGGTAGAGGACAGGAAGGCCTGGAGGAACATTGTCCATAAGGTTGCGATGGGTCGGACACGACTTCGCAACTAACAACAGAACAATGAACAAATAAACAAAATGTATAAGGATACGGTGACATGGAGAATTCTATTTTTTTTAATTGGTTTATTATTTTTTTAAAAAGGAATTTGGACTTGGTGCAACCATCCTGGGATTATCTCCACCATACAAAACTGAAGTATAACACAAATATCTTATGTACATTACTAATTACTTCACGTATTTAACATGCAGTATTCTTCAAAACCTGACATTTCTTGACCTCAAGTTAATGGAATGTATATAAACTATAGCATGTTATAGGGATGGCCACATCCATCTATTCATCTGCTGAGAATCTGAATAGCAAAAGAGAAAGGGACCTGGTGCTAAACTAACCCAAGTAAAACTGAGCAAAAGAAGAAGCCTTTGACACAAACTCCACCAAGATGTTTTCATGCTTTATTCTGCAATCTTGACAGCAAATTTGGGCAGAATGGCGATGGTTCCTCCTCCACACCTTCCCCTTTTTCCTCTAACACATCAAATTATGCTTACAGCAGAAAGGAAATGTGTCATCTTTGTGGTTTAGTTTTCTAAATGGAGAACTAAACACCATGTTTCAGATGCACGTTCACTTTTAATATATAAAAACAACTCCAACATCCAGGCAGTGTCACACGGTAAGACAGAGAAAAATATCTCTGGGTTAGATTGTCACCGATTCGCACAACAAGACTTTCTGCTGACATCTTCCTCCTGCAGGTAAGTCTGCATTATTATTTGACATGAGAGCAGTGTTCCAATATTTGAGGAGCTGCCACCAAGAAGAAGAGGTCAACCTATTCTCCAAAGCACCTCAAAGTAGGATAAGAAGCAACGGATGGAAACTAATCAAGGAGAGAAACAACCTAGAAGAACTAAGGAGAAATTTTCTGACAGTGAGGACAATTAATCAGTGGTAAACTTGCCTCCAGAAGTTATAAATGCTCCAACACTGGAAGTTTTTAAGAAGATGTTGGCCAGCCATTTGTCTGAAATGGTATAGAGTTTACTGCCTGAGTTGGACTAGACGACCTCCAAGGTCCCTTCCAACTCTGTTATTCTATTTTATTCTAATCCTGGATTTGAGTTCAGTCATCTTAAAAGTGGCCATGGTTGAGAATGTCTCTGGAGATTCTCAGTCATCCAGGTCACGGTTGTTCCCCAAAGGTGCTTTTTTCAAGAGGCAACTGGATTTCTTGTTTGAGAAGCGAAACGCCTTCAAACAACGCTTTGCCTTCAGAAGTTGTGGATGCTCCATCACTGGAGGTTTTTAAGAAGTGATTGGCCAACCGTTTGTCTGGAATGGTATGGGGTCTCCTGCTTCAGCAGGGGGTTGGACTAGAAGACCTCCAAGGCCCCTTCCAACTCTGTTATTCTGTATTCTGTTACGCTTCCTTCTATATTTTTCAACTTGCTCTGCACCACAAGGAAACAAAAGCCTCCCGCTGAGATTGGCTGAGACTCAATGCAGGAAGCTTGTGGAAAAAAGAAAACAGGGCACGCTCCTCATTGTCTCTTAAAGGTTATTAACACAGGAAAAGAGAGAGGGAGAGACAGAGAAAAATGCTTGGAAATTGGAAAGCTATCAGGAACCCGTCAGAGTAACTAGGGCAAACCCAACAAAACATTTTCTCAACAAAACAGACAGGCAGTCAGAGGGAGCTTCGGTGGATGAGGGCTTCTGCCTTGGCTTTTTTGTCTGCTTAGGGTGAAATTCTGAACTCTACTATCAAGCACCACAATTAACAGTGGGGGCTTTGTGCTGGCAGTGGCAGTACTGCACACAGGCAGCTCTGTAATGAGCCAGGCATGGTAAGGTTAGACATCTGCAGATGCTCTCAGTACAATGTTAGTGATCCAACATCTTTGCAGCTCAATGTTGGAGAAAAAGATAAAAACAGCCACACAAAATTGGTGCTAACTCAGTGGCAAATGTATATACCGACTTACTACACGGTAATATTCTGGTCCTCCTTGTGATATACAAACAGGATGGGGTTTTAGGTGGGATAGGGAGGAAAAATAACCAGGTTTCTCCGAGGCTGTGCATTGCCTGTATAAAATCTCACACTGAATCCACAGTGTCGCCATCTTGAAGAGAATCGTTTCTTTTTTTTAAAAAAGTCTAATACTAGTCACCTGAGCCAATAATTTGAGACCTGGCATTTGCCCAGAATTTTAATCAGCAGGATTATGGGGGGTAAAAGACGTCTCAAATCACAGAGAGACCAACATAATATAGCAACAAAGAGAAGAGCGACAAAGATGATTAGGGGACTAGAGGCTAAAACAGACAAAGAACAGTTTCAGGAATTGGGTATGTCTGAAAAAAGAGAGACTAGGGGTGACATGAAAGCAGTGTTCCAATATTTGAAGGGCTGCCACAAAGAAAAGGGGGTCAAGCTATTCTCCAAAGCAGCTGAGGGCAGGACAAGAAGCAATGGATGGAAATTAATCAAGGAGAGATCCTATTAGAAATGATACCAATGAGAACTAGAGGTGGGTTGCTCCTGGTTCAGGCGAACCGGTAGTGGTGGCAGTGGGAGGCTCCATTCACCCACCCACCCATTTCTGCAAGCGCACTAGCAAACCAATAGTAAAACTAATGGAAGCCCACCACTGATGAGAACAATTAACCAGTGGAACAAGTTGTTGGTGCTCCAACATTGGAGATTTTAAAGAATAGACTGGACAACCATTTGTCTGAAATGGCACAGGGTTTCCTGCTTGATTAAAGGGTTGGACTAGGACACCTCTAAGGTCCCTTCCAACTCTATTATTATTGTATTCTATAGGGCGAGCGCTTCAATTCATCTTCTTTGGTCTTTGGGAATGATTTTCTGTAGAAATACTTTTAATGCATAGGGAGAATCAGTCATGACATTCACTCCAATTTTATCAAAACCTAAGACACAACAAATAATTTCCATCTACTTTTCCCCCCAAATATCTTCAAATATATTCCCAAAAACATTCAAATAAATCTGAATTATGTACAATCAATCTTGCATCTTGTGCTATTTGCATATGTCTTCCTTAGCCTCAAAACATGCAGAAATGTTCATTCAACTCTGAATCGTCAGGGTCAAAAAGACTGGTAGTGTATTAAGCTTGGGGAAAATTTTGCTGACTGCTGAAAGCCACAGTTTCTCAGCCTAAAACCAGGATGAACTTCAATCCGTTCTAGATAGCAGTCTTCTACCCTTTAATTTCCTCTATAAACTTGTACATTAAACATACCATGGGCTACTATGTGATTTATACATGCTTATAGTTAAAGGCTATCTACAGAAAATTGGTCAAAGAACTAAAGCCAGAATTGTTATAAAACTAAACCAAATTCTATCATATCGTCTTTTTTGCAGGTGATAGATCTCTCATAAACATGAGGCTGTTTGTTCACATGGGCTTAGGATTCCTTCTGGGGATCATCCTTCCATCCTGCTCACAAGTAAGAGTGACGGCTGATCTGATGACAACTGTATATCCTTCAGTTCCTACTACTCCGCCTCCAACATCAAATTCCATTCTTATGACACTGGATTCACAGGAGACAACCACTTCCACAGCACAGATTTCCACCTCCGAATCTAGTGCCAGTGTTAGATCTAAACAACTAACAGAGACACCCACTTCTACAGCCCTAGAATTATCTTCAACATTTCCAACAGAGGGGCTGCCTTCTAGTACAGATCCTGAACTCTCAACTCTTGGGGTGGATCCAACTAAAATCAAACCCTGTGAAGAAAATTACAAACAACAAATGCTGATATGCCTGATCATAATTGGGGTGCTTGTGTTCATTTGTGTGGTCCTGCTCTTGGTCACTGTTGTTTTGGCAAGCAAACTGTCCTACAACAAGAGAATACAGTCTAACAAGCGTTTTCCCAGGAGTAATGGTGATTTTCTAAGTACCAACAGCTTGTGGCCCATTGGATTAGAGACGCTACAGAGGTTGTCCACCGAGAACCCAAAGCCCCGAGGCCTAAGCCTGGAGAGACCAGTAGTAGAAGGGGAAGGACAAAACGTGGATGAAGTTAACAAGAAGCTGGTTAGTGAATTAGCAGATCGACAGAAGCAGAAGGAGATATCAGCAAACACGCACAAAACCATTATTACCACTGTTGAAATTTAAGCCTCGCTTGGGACTTCTTATTTGGGAGGGAAGAAAATCTGCGGGCAGATATACTGGCTGGTAATTTTTCAGGTATTATACATAGTAAGATAGCATCATCTCAGCCCTGTGAGGGTCCATGTTAACATCACATGTCAAATCATCTTCACAACTACTCAAGGATGAGGATGGCTTCATTTGAAGCAAAGGCTGACATGCAGGAAGACAGCAGACACGGCAACAGCTGGGAAAAGCAGAGCAAATGGTTCCCGCCTCTATTTACACCTAATCAGAAGTAGGGCTGAAAAGGTGAGACTGGCTTTACAAACACAATCTTAAATATGCAGTGTCCTCAGATGTCTGTTCTTCCTCCGTTACTAATGAAAGCTGGACCTCAGAAATGCTGTGAGCCTACCTATCCATCACTGTTCACCTCACATTAGCAGCATGGACACCAATCAGACTAAGCGACAAAATGCCTCCCTTACCTGTTCTTGCATGAAATTTTGGGAGGCGGAGTAAGCCTCCGTGTTGCTTATCAGAGCCCTGCAGGGTCACTGGGTCCTTTCCTGGCCAGCTTCTCCAAAACCTTTGTGGGAGGACATGATTTCAACTCCTTATGATCTCTGTGTTGAACTGAATGCATAAGTTCCAAGAAAGGAAGAAAGCCATTTCCAAATCAATCTCGCCTTCTCCTTTGTCCCGTCTGTTGCTTAGGCAGAAACTTTAGTCGGACCAGTAAAAATACACAATGGTTGCCTTGACACGGGCCAACAGAAGAATTGATTTGCATATACGTAATAAACTAAACTTTAGTTTTAATTTTAGATTATTCTTATGGCTTAGAGCAGCGCTTCTCAACCTGGTTGGCTGAGGGAATTTTGAGAGATGGAAGCCCACCCATTGTCCTGTGGCCATGGTTGAGAAACACTGACTTAGAAGGTTATGCCATCCCACCGTTTGGGTTTACGATTTTGTCTATTTTGTGTTTCCAAAAGCTAATTCTTTCTGTCAACAGGTTAAATGTACCATTAACCTGTTTCCCTGAAAATAAGACTTCCCTGGATAATAAGCCCAATTGCGCTTTTAAACACATGCGCTAAAATAAGCCCTTCCTGAAAATATTACAACACAGCAGCAGCCATGAGGCTTGCTGCCTCCTGCACCTCAAAAATACCGCATTTTTCAGATGATAAGATGCACCGGTGTATTAGATGCACCACGATTTCTAACAGGTAAGTAAGAAAAAAAAGTTTCTTTCTTCCCTCAGCCCCCAGCAGCACTCTGCAGCACTCTGCAGGCTTCAGCAGGGCTGGGGCAAGGCAAAAATGCCCCCATTTTTGCCTTGCCCCATCCCTGCTGAAGTCTGCAGAGTGCTGCTGGGGGCTGAGGGAAGACAAAACACCCATTTTTGTGAAAAATGGCCCATTTTTGCGCAAAAACTGGAGCATTTTTGCCTTCCCCCAGCCCTGCCGAAGCCTACAGAGGGCTGCTGGGGGCTAAGGCAGTGGTGGGCAAACTCATTAGTCAATAGAGCCAAATATCAACAGTACCATGACTAAAATTTCTTTTGAGAGCCAAAAGGTGTGGCCTGTTCTATGGGAGTGGCTCATCGGTCATGTGACCGGGTGGGCGTGGCCAACTTGGAAAATGTGGTGAAACTCATTTAATGACGGTCCTGCTTAGCAACCAAACTTTTGGGCTCAATTGTGGTCATAAGTTCTCTCTCTCTCTCTCTCTCTCTCTCTCCCCCCCCCACTTTCTTTTTCTTTCTATTTTTCTTTTTCTTTCTCTTTCTCACTTCTTTTTGTCTGTCTCTCTCTGTATCTGTCTCTCTCTCCTCCCTTCACCCATCTGTCACTCTGCATGTGTGTGTGTGTCTGTCTCTCTCTGATTCCCTCTCTCCCTCCCTCTCTGTCTCTCTCTGTTTGTCTCTCCCTCCCTCCCCCTCTGTCTCTGTCTGTCTCTCTGTGTGTATGTCAGTCTCTCCCTCCCTCTCTTCCCCCCCTCCGCGGGAAGCAGTGGAAAGCCCGGCATGTCAGCAAGTGAGCAGGCGGGCGTGCAAGCGTATGGGCGGGGGGAGGACCCAAGGCTGCGGCTATCTAAACGCCGCGGAGGCCGTCCGGGCACCGCACGCCCACCTCCCTCCCAGCCGTGAGGCAGGCAGCCCTAGAAAGTGCCCCTCGGTGGCTTCTGCAGGCGGCTGTTGCTGCTGCTGCTGCTGCTCCCGAGCCCTGCGACACGCAGTTCTCGCCGTCCGAGCAGCCCGGCTGTCCTGCCCGATGCGCCTGCCGGGCGAACTCGGATGGCGAGAACTGCGTGTCGCAGGGCTTGGGAGCAGCAGCAGCAACAACAGCCACCTGCAAAGGCCATCGAGGGGCATTTTCCAGGGCTGCCTGCCAGACAGGCTTGGAGGGAGGTGGGGGTGCCGCGGCCAGATGGCCTCTGCGGTGTTTAGATAGGGTCCTTGGGTGCTCCCCCCGCACGCCCGCACGCCTGCTTGCTGCGGGAGGAGGGCGTGCGGCTCCCGGAGTCTGCCCGTAGCTAGTTGGAAGAAGAGCCGCACTCGAGGGGCCAAAGAGCCACTCCAGGCTCGCCAGCCGCGGTTTGCCGACCACTGGGCTAAGGGAAGGCAAAAAGCCCTCCATTTTTGTGAAAAACAAGCTGTTTTTCACAAAAATGGGATGTGGGAGCGGGGCTTCGAGAGGCCAAAAACGGCTGTATTCGGTATATAAGACGCACCAACATTTCCAGCCTCTTTTAGGGGGTAAAAAGCTGTGTCTTGTACTCTGAAAAATACAGTAATAAGGCCTCCCCAAAAATCAGTCCAAGCACTTATTTCAGGGGGGGGGGTGTCAAAAGAAAATAAGACCCTGTCTTATTTTCTGGGAAACATGGTAAATAGAGCCACTTTTCCCCTAAAGTGAGAAAAACCACATATCTCTCTTTCCAACCACACCCATCATTATAGCCTTATTATAGTAAAATATGTGTGCAGTTTCTATAATGTCCTTCTTTGTGAATAATCTGAAATTGGGGAAACTCTATGGAGATTTGCATTTACAAAGAAAGGATCTAATACATCCTTCCACACGCATGTTACGCTAACCCTTTCAGCAGTAGTTATTTTACAAGACACTCTGGAAAAGTCAACATACTAAAACTACTAATTGCAAGTGTCTAATAAAATCCTTGATTTCTTCCGAACAGAAGCTCTCATGTTTAAACAGGCTCTCTACCTCTTTTTTTTCTTTTCTTCTTCATTTATGAATCCTAGGGATAAAGGTTTTCCTCTAGGATAGGAGCTAAGCGTGGATCTAAGCAGTAGGCACACTGCTAATAACTCCAAAGAGACCTAAACTAATTATTAATAGTGAAAATGAATTTGAAATGGGGAGGACTGGAAAAAATAAACTCCATTTCACGAATTTCCATTCCCCCTAGAAACCAAGAATAAACTTTTCCAAATATGGGCAACGCAAAACATCAAGCATCTGTCCAGAATACTTCATTCAGTCTGTGTTGAACAGAATTTGGGAAGGGGGTGTCACAGGTGTCCCAGAATGTGCCTTTCCTTCTGCCAAGATTCAGGCAGCAGAGGAGACCCCACCCTATTGCCTCACTCCCATCTGCTTTTGAGTTTTCCATGCTCAAGTTTCTATTTTGAAGAGCAACAGAGATGATCAGGGAACTGAAAGCTAAAACTTAAGAATGGCTGCAGGAACTGAGCTTAGCTAGTTTAATAGAAAGAAGGACTAGGCGAGACATGATAGCAGTGTTCCAATATCTCAGGGGTTGCCACAAAGAAGAGGGAGTCAAGCTATTCTCCAAGGCACCTGAGGGTAGAACAAGAAGCAATGGCGGGAAACTAGTCAAGGAGAGAAGCAACCTAGAACTAAGGAGAAATTTCCTGACAGTTAGAACAATTAATCAGTGGAATGACTTTGCCTCCAAAAGTTGTGAATGCTCCAACAGTGGGGGGTTTTAAGAAGAGACTGGACAACCATTTGTCTGAAATGATATAGGGACTGAGCAAGGGGGTTGGACTAGAAGACCTCCAAAGTCCCTTCCAACTCTGTTTTTCTGTAAAAGGGTCCTTCTCCATTTGTGGCTTTGAAGATTCCTTCCATAGGATGGTTGGCTACTTTGTTCGTTTAATAATGAGGGCCTAATCCACACCATCAAGTTATAGACTGAAGTTTAAATTGTTTTAATTCGGATTTTAAGGGTATAGTTTTAGGATTTTAATGGTTTTAGGATTTTTAGCACAGGGTATTGGGATTTAATCTATTTTTAGTATTATTTATTGTCATGTTTGTCCTTTTTGCTATTTTAACTTCCTGTGCACCGCCCCGAGTCCCTTTGGGGAGAGTGGTGTGGTTTATAAATTTAATAAATGAAATGAATGAATGAAATGAAGATGGAAAATCCCAATTTCTCCAGAAGAATCTTTGTGGGGAGTAAACAACAACAGGTTCTCCCAATTGTTTTGTTTCCAACAAAGCAGAATTTGGCAGGCTGGGGAAGAGGGAATGAGCCCTCCCCCTTCCTCTCCCCCACTGCAATAGTTTCAGACAAGAGGGTCTCTTTACAAATGATGGAGTCAAGTACAATTATCTACGGAGATGCTCAGTCATCCAGGCCTTGGTGGTCCCAAAGGTGCTTTCCCCCCAAAAAAGGTAACTGGATTTTCTTGTTTTTCTTGAAGGAAAATGTTTTCAAGAAAAAAAAAAGAAAATCCAGTTGCCTTTTGAAAAAGCTCCTTTGGGACACTCAAGTGCAAAATTCTGTGGTTGGGCTAAAGTCCTTAGTGGTCCAACCTATTTTCCATTGTTGTACTATGTTTCAGTGGTGGGTTTCCATTGTTTTTACTACTGGTTCGCTTGTGCGCATGCACAGAAGTGGGTGGGCAGAGCCTTCCGCTACCGCCACTACCGGTTCGCCCTATCCAGGCAAAACCGGTAGCAACCCACCTCTCCTATGTTTGTTTCTTTGCTTTGAGAGGGGGTGAAGCAACACCTTTTGGTGGCCATCTTCCAAATATTTAGGACAGTGTTTCCCAACCTTGAAGATGTCTGGACTTCAACTCCCAGAATTCCCCAGCCAGCATTCGCAGGAACACTGATTTAGGAGGAGACAAGGATGCAAAGTAGTTGGGAATAACCTCACTGAATGAGTGGAATCAGCAGTGTCAATTTTATATTTCAGGTTTTCAGAAACGGAAACCCGAAACTGCCCAAATGTCTGAGTCATTCCTCTGCGTGACTCAAACATTAAGCAGAGGACTTTTTTTATCTGGAAAACAGAGCTAAGATTACTTTGGTATGATTTCCAAATCGAACTGGGGTTTCGTTCTGTTACTTCCTTCACCTAATGAGTACTTGAATGAGTACTTGAATGTACTTGGCACAGCAAAGCACAAGGCAAGAGAATTTCAACATGCTGGGCCATTGGGTGATGTCAGTTTTGGCCAATGTTTGAGAAAGCAGTTCTATTGTAGGTGATTTTCCTTGTTACAGGCTGCTCTTATGATAAGATGGAGATCATCTCACTCCGAAGCCGACCGAACACTAGTGAGAGACCACATTAGGACTTACTTAGTGGCGATAAGAGTGGCCAAACGCGAGTATTGTGCCACTCTTATTGCATTCGCTGATAACCGCCCTGCCGCCCTGTTTGGGGTGACCCGCTCCCTCCTTCAACAGAGGCCGCGGGAAGCCCCTTTACAGGGTCGAGCAGAGGAATTTGGGATTTATCTGCAGGAGAAAATCACTCGGATTCGGAGCGAGTTACCCTCCATCGACAGTGGTCCAGTCGAGCGTGCCGAGGCTGTTCTTGTGACACCATCATGGGAGGAGTTTGATTTTGTTACTACCGAGGATATGGACAAGTTGTCAAAGAGACTTAGGGCCACCACATGTTTATTGGACCCATGTCCCTCCTGGCTTGTACTGGCATCCTGGGAGATGACACGAGGCTGGCTCCAGGGCATTGTCAACGCATCTGAGTGAGGGGTCCTTGCCTGCCGTCTTGAAAGAGGCGGTAGTAAGGCTCCTCCTCAAGAAGCCGTCCCTGGATCCAGCATTATTAGAGAACTATCGTCCCGTCTCCAACCTTCACTTTTTAGTGAAGGTTGTTGAGAGTGTGGTGGCTCAACAGTTTCCGTGACACTTGGAGGAAGTCGATTATCTAGACCCACGCCAGTCCGGCTTCCGACCCAGGCACAGCACCAAGACGGCATTGGTCGCGTTGGTTGATGATCTCTGGAGGGCGCGGGATAGAGGATTTTCCTCTATCCTAGTCCTATTAGACCTCTCAGCGGCTTTTGATACCATCGACCATGGTATCCTATTGCGCCTACTGGGGGGGTTGGGGCTGGGAGGCACCGTTTTGCGGTGGTTCTCGTCCTACCTCTCTGGTCGGTCGCAATGTGTGTTGGCAGGGGGGCAGAGGTCGACTTCGAGGCCCCTCATATGTGGGGTACCTCAGGGGTCGGTCCTCTCGCCCCTACTGTTCAACACATATATGAAGCCGCTGGGTGAGATCATCCGTGGTTTTGGGGTGGGATATCATCTGTACGCTGATGATACTCAGTTGTACATATCCACCCCAGACCACCCCAACGATGCCGTCGAGGTTATGTCCCGGTGTTTGGAGGCCGTACGGATCTGGATGGGTAGTAACAAACTCAAGCTCAACCCGTCCAAGACTGAGTGGCTGTGGCTTCCGGCACCCCGTTTCAGCCAGATTATTCCAACTCTGGCCATTGGGGGCGAAACACCGGCCCCTGTGGAGAGGGCGCGCAATTTGGGTGTCCTCCTGGACTCCCGGCTGTCTATGGAGGACCATGTGGCAGCTGTGGCCAGGGGGGCGTTCCATCAGGTACGCCTGATGCGCCAATTGCGCCCCTTACTGGACCGGGGTGCCTTACGCACGGTCACTCAAGCACTCGTCACGTCTCGACTCGACTACTGTAATGCTCTCTACATGGGGCTTCCCTTGAGGTGCACCCGAAAGCTACAGTTAGTCCAGAACACAGCCGCGCGGGTAATTACGGGAGCGCCTAGACACTCCTATATAACACCTATCCTGCGCGAGCTGCACTGGCTTCCTGTGGTCTTTCGGGTGCGCTTCAAGGTCCTAACGACCATCTTTAAAGCGCTCCATGGCTCGGGGCCTAGTTATATGCGAGACCGCCTCCTGCCCCATACATCCCTCAGACCGATACGCTCCCACAGAGTGGGCCTCCTCAGGGTGCCGTCGGCCGGACAGTGCCGACTGGCGACACCCAGGGGGAGAGCCTTCTCTGTGGCGGGACCAGCCCTTTGGAACGACTTGCCCCCTGAATTCCGTACCATTTCTGACCTCCGCCTCTTCCGCAAGTGTCTGAAGACACACCTATTCCAACTAGCCGGCCTTGCGCTGCCTCCAATACCGACTCTTAAATAGTTTTAAAATGGGGATTTTAATTCGGTTTTAGCACAGGCCCTTAGTGGAATAAGTTTTTTTTTAAAAAAGAAATAGTTTTATATGTTTTGTATGTTTTAATGTTCCTGTGCGCCGCCCTGGGTCCATTCGGAGAAGGGCGGGGTATAAATTCAATAAATAAATAGATAAATAAATAAATAAGGTCAGGCTTACCAAACCTTCAAAATCTCACAACGGATGGACAGACTTAATTATAATTTCACTATAGTTTTAACTGAAAAACTATAACCATCCTAGACCAAGCCAAGTCTAAAATATTCTAGAGAATTCTGGGAAGCCTGACCCTCTGACAAATCGGCCATCCACAAGCACATAGACATCAACAGCAACAATATACCATTTAATAGAGACAATTAACAAGCTAAAAAAGGAACAAAAAGACCAAAACACCCCCCCTCCCAACAGTCAACAGCCCGATGAAGAGAGATCAACACCAAGATTTACCTCAGATCAACAATCAAGAAGTCAGCGATACCCCAATTTGTTAAATAAGCTAATAGTAAATAGGCTGATCAAAGAACCCAAGGCCACTCCTACGCCAACACTGACAGGGCAAACCTCACTCCCTACTAGCACTGATGATGTTACCTGTAATGGAACATCTTTAAGAAAACAACTGAGCTCAGAGAACACCAAAGATGCCCCAAAAATCTGGACAACCTTAAGAAGGGAACAAAGAAGAACAAAAAATTCCAACTCTCTATTGCTATTATCTAGTGGTCTTACTGGTTTCTGCAGCCTCAGTCTTTGACGGTCACTGTACAAAAAACAGATTTAATTCTGTCCATCTCATAGATCAGGGGTCTCCAACCTTTGCAACTTTAAGTCTGAAGGACTTCAGCTCCAAAATTCTCCAGCTAGCAAAGCTTTCTGCGAGAATTCTGGGAGCTGAAGTCCTTCAGACTTAAAGTTGCAAAGGTTGGAGACCCCTGTCATAGATGATGGGCATCTGGGGTGGGGTAAAGTATATTTGTTAATGGACATAATTATTGGGAGGCGTTCAGGGCTGGTTGGAGGACGGGCAGCTAAATGTTTTAAATAAATAAGTAAACAGTATAAAGCTTTAAGCAAGGATCACCTAGAGCCACGATGGCCAACCTATGGCATGTGTGCCACAGGTGGCATAATAATAATAATAATAATAATAATAATAATAATAATAATAATAATAATAATAATAATAATAATAATAATAATAATAATAATAATAATAATAATAATTTTATTTATAGACCACCTCCTCTCCCCAAAGGGACTCGGAGCGGCATGTGGTGCGTTCTCCGTGGGCAGACAAGCGGTCACCCCAGCTCAGCTCCATCATGCACGGACATGTGCCTCCCTCTGGCCAGCTGATTTTTGAGCCTCTGCCGTGCATGTGGGATACGCGTGCACATGTGTGTGGGTGGTGGGGAGGAACATGGTGTGTGTGTGTGTGTGTGTGTGTGTGTGTGTGTGTGTGTGTTTTCAGGAGACTTTTGTGAGGCCAGCTAGGCCCAAAATGGGGTGCGTGTCACGCGTGCATGGCTGCTGGGGTGGGGGATTGCGGGGGAAGCACAGGGGTTGCATGTGCATGTGCAGGGTGTCGTGCACGTGTGCATGCGCTGTCGCTTCGGTGCTTTGGTCACGCAATGACAAAAGGGTTAGCCATCCCTGATCTAGAGGAAGAACAGATATTAATAAAGCAATTGCAATGGGGTGGGGGGAAAGGTTTCAACAAAACTTGTCTTCTTAGTTTGAGAGAATCTAAAAGTTCTCCCCAAAGGGCGGATAACTAATGCAGCTGCCTCAACTCAGTTTTATTGAAATACGCATACAGGATTTCCAAGTGTGTCTGCTGAAGGACAGAGGATTCCAAATTGAGGAGAAAACACCCTTTTCAGCTGCCTCCCAAGGATTCCCAGCAATGATTCCCAGCAATCTCATGTGTAACTGGGGAAGAAATATGCTTAAAAATCCTGGAAAATCACTGAGAGACAAGATGACATAATCCTCCTGATGAGAGGGACTACAACTTCTATCATTCCTAGCTAACGTGCTATTTCTGGAAAGACTGGGGGGGGAGGGGGGGAAATGAGCTGAGAGGGCCAGTGAATCTGACTTAGAAGATAGCTGTAAGTGGGACTGAAAGTATGGTGGGAAGCAATTTTAGGAGGTTACTTCAGCTAGCCAGGATCCGTTTATTAAAAATAAATATATCCAAAGATAGCTGGATTAGAAGTAGGCTCTATGGTAGTCCTTTAAAACAGCTGTTGTGCAAAGGGATCACTCACCAGAGAACATCCCAAGTCAGATGATAAAAAAGAAGTGGAGATGTAGACAAGATTTACACATGCAGCTAAAAAGCACATGGTATCTTCTAAGTATACCTCAACCTGGAAATATAAAAAATCTTAGCTTTATTATTATTATTATTAATTAAATTTTTATATCGCCCTTTACAATACAATACAATACAATAGCAGAGTTGGAAGGGACCTTGTAGGTCTTCTAGTCCAACCCCCTGCGTGGGCAGGAACCTTATACCATTTCAGACAAATGGCTATCTAACATCTTTTTAAAGACTTCCAGGGTTGGGGCATTCACAACTTCTGGAGGCAAGCTGTTCCAAAGGTTAATTGTTCTAACTGTCAGGAGATTTCTCCTTAGTTCTAAGTTGCTTCTCTCCTTGATTAGCTTCCACCCGTTGCTTCTTGTCCTGCCCCAGGTGCCTTGGAGAATAGTTTGATTCCCTCTTCTTTGTGGCACCCTCTGAGATATCGGAACACTGCTATCATGTCTCCCCTGGTCCTTCTCTTCATCAAGCTAGACATACCCAGCTCCTGCAGCCGTTCTTCATATGTCTTAGTCTCCAGTCCCCTAATCATCTTGGTTGCCCTTCTCTGCACTCTTTCCAGAGTCTCCACGTCTTTTCTACATCGTGGCGACCAAAACTGTATGCAGTATTCCAAGTGTGGCCTTACCAAGGCACCATACAGTGGCATTAACACTTCACGTGATCTAGATTCTATCCCTCTGTTTATGCAGCCTAGAACTGAGTTGGCTTTTTTGGCAGCTGCTGCACACTGCTGGCTCATATTTAAATGGTTGTCCACTAGGATTCCAAGATCCCTCTCACAGTTGCTACTATTGAGCAAGTTGCTACTATTGAGCCCTTCTCCCTTCCGGGACTCAGGGCAGTGTACAGACACTAATAAAAGGCAATGATATAAAACATAAAATACAGTTAAAAGTCTATCTAAAGGTCTTTGAGGAGAGGGTTCACTGGCCCATCCATTGACCACTATGATATTCCCAGTTTTATATTATCCAAAACAGGGACGCGGTGGCTCAGTGGTTAAGACACTAAGCTTGTCGATTAGAAAGGTCAGCAGTTCGAATCCCTAGTGCCGCACAGAGTGAGCTCCCATTACTTGTCCCAGCTTCTGCCAATCTAGCAGTTCAAAAGCTTGTAAAAATGTAAAAAAGTCAAAAAATAGGAGCCACCTTTGGTGGGAAGGTAACAGTGTTCCGTGTGCCTTCGACGTTAAATCATGCCAGCAACCTGACCACTGAGACATATTCAGACAGCACTGCCTCTTGGCCTTTGAAATGGAGATGAACACCGCCCCCTAGAGTCGGGGACCACTAGCACATATGTGTGAGTGGAACCTTTACCTATAATATCCAAAGCCTGCCTTGGTCCACATAGGGATGGATGATCCCTATTTTCAAGAAGGAACCATTTGGGGAATATAATGGCCATGTAAGAATAACAGCCTTTCAAAGAGCACTCACTGTTCCTAATAGATGTTCTTGCTATTGGTGAACTTCTTTATTTTATCCCAACTCGATTCATGAAGTTCCTGCCCAGTCCTGCAAGGAAGAATTCTTCTTGTTCATTTCTAATTTTCTTCTTTTTCTTCACTCAGTCATCTACTTCCCCAAACGTGAGAGCCGGGTTTCAGAAGCAAACAGCCAGATCCGGCCTCAAAAAAGGCACAGATGGAGGCTGTTTTTTTCCTTCAAAAAAAAGAATCGATTCTAGTCTTTAACGTAAGAGTGGGTGGGAGACTGTAAGAATCTCAATGGATCACAGTAGAAAAGGGAACTCATATTTGAGGACCAGAAAAAAAAAAATCCTATTAAGCAGTTTGGTCGTTAAAGGAGACACCATGTGACTGCAACTTGTGACCTTCCCTGCCAACTTCCCTGTTGATTGTTACTGTGAGAAGCCAGCTAAGAAAGCCACAGAAGACGATTGCACAGATCCAGGATTCTGCAGCCATTGTCGATACAAGCCAGTTGTCAAGAACTTCCATTTTGATCATGTGACCGGGAAAATACAATGGTTAGGTACAAGGGCTAGTCGTAAAACACTTTTTTTGAGTGCCACTATAACTTCTGAAGGTGACGCTGTTGCTCAGTGGCTAAGATACAATACAATACAATAGCAGAGTTGGAAGGGACCTTGTAGGTCTTCTAGTCCAACCCCCTGCGTGGGCAGGAGTCCTATACCATTTCAGACAAATGGCTATCTAACATCTTTTTAAAGACTTCCAGGGTTGGGGCATTCACAACTTCTGGAGGCAAGCTGTTCCAAAGGTTAATTGTTCTTACTGTCAGGAGATTTCTCCTTAGTTCTAAGTTGCTTCTCTCCTTGATTAGTTTCCACCCGTTGCTTCTTGTCCTGCCCCAGGTGCCTTGGAGAATAGTTTGACTCCCTCTTCTTTGTGGCACCCTCTGAGATATCGGAACACTGCTATCATGTCTCCCCTGGTCCTTCTCTTCATCAAACTAGACATACCCAGCTCCTGCAACCATTCTTCATATGTTTTAGTCTCCAGTCCCCTAATCATCTTGGTTGCTCTTCTCTGCACTCTTTCCAGAGTCTCCACGTCTTTTCTACATCGTGGCGACCAAAACTGTATACAGTATTCCAACTGTGGCCTTACCAAGGCACTATACAGTGGCATTAACACTTCACGTGATCTAGATTCTATCCCTCTGTTTATGCAGCCTAGAACTGAGTTGGCTTTTTTGGCAGCTGCTGCACACTGCTGGCTCATATTTAAATGGTTGTCCATATCTGAGCATGCGCGAAGGAATGGCGGCGGAGCTTTGAGGCGATGCTGACCGGAGGCCCATTTGGCTCCGGAGGTATGCGGTAGGAGACGGTCCCGCAAATAAAGGAGAATATTTGTAGGTTCTTTTCGTTCTTGGTTCTTTTCTCACAGACCTTTCACTACCCAAACTAGTCACTATCACCGATGATGTTGCCTAGTTTGGGTAATGAAAGGTGTGCGAGAAAACAATCAACCTCAGAGACCACAAATGACCCCTCAATTCAGGCTCTTATTTTTCTCTGCTTCCTCCCTCTCCTGATTTGAGTGTACACTTATAGTGTGTAAACTTTCACTTAACTAGTTCCTATGAAGTTACACCCATTCAGTCACCCATTGATATTAGCTTGTTGGCTTCAACGTTCCCATGACAAATACAATACAATACAATACAATACAATAGCAGAGTTGGAAGGGACCTTGTAGGGTTGGGGCATTCACAACTTCTGGAGGCAAGCTGTTCCAGAGGTTAATTGTCCTAACTGTCAGGTAATTTCTCCTTAGTTCTAAGTTGCTTCTCTCCTTGATTAGTTTCCACCCATTGCTTCTTGTCCTGCCCCCAGGTGCCTTGAAGAATAGTTTGGCTCCCTCTTCTTTGTGGCAACCTCTGAGATATCGGAACATGAGTGGCACCCTCTGAGATGCTGAACTTGTCGATCAGAAAGGTGAGCAGTTTGGCAGTTCGAATCCCTAGCGTCGTGTAACGGAGTGAGCTCCCATTACTTGTCCCAGCTTCTGCCAACCTAGCAGTTCAAAAGCACGTAAACAACGCAAGTAGAAAAATAGGTGGGAAGGGAACAGCGTTCCGTGCGCCTTTGGCCTTTAGTCATGCCGGCCACATGACCGCAGAGATGTCTTCAGACAGCACTGGCTCTTCTGCTTTGAAATGGAGATGAGCACTGCTCACTGGAGTAAGGAACGACTAGCACATATGTGTGTGTGAGGGGAACCTTTACCTTTACCTACAACTTTTGAACAGTCATTAAATGAATGATCGTGACCATTCCTACAAAGTCATCTTTGGAATTCTCTCTTAATGGTTTCTCTGCTATTCTACAACACATTAGAAATTCTGAGTACCATTATATGCCCATTCTAACTCTTAGCTACTAGTAGAAGTCTAACACCAAAATCCAATCTCTTACCTTCTTATGGCCTTATCTTGAGGTTACAATTTTTCTCCTTTGGTTTAACAGGAGTACTTAGTCATTGGGTAGAGTCAAGCGACGCCCCACCCCCCTTTGCCACTAACACAATAGTTTGCAGCTTCTTATCTCTTCATTTAAGCAACAAATAAGTGAACACCTAGAAGCAAACAAAGTAATAGCCAAAAGCCAACATGGGTTTGTCAAAAACAGATCATGCCAGACTAATCTAATTGCATTCTTTGATAAAGTGACAAAATTAGTGGACCAGAGGAATGCTGTCGATATAATTTACTTGGACTTCAGTAAGGCATTTGATAAAGTAGACCATAACCTATTATTAGATAAAGTAGAAAAATGTGGGTTAGACAGCATCACCACCAAATGGATTCGCAACTGGCTGACCAACCGCACTCAACGTGTAGTCCTCAATGGAACTGCATCTACATGGAAGGAAGTATGCAGTGGAGGCTCTGTTTTAGGCCCAGTACTCTTCAACATCTTCATCAATGATTTGGATGAGGGGATAAATGGGGAACTCATCAAATTTGCAGACGACACCAAGCTGGCAGGAATAGCCAACACTCCAGAAGATAGGCTTAAGATACAGAAGGATCTAGACAAACTTGAACATTGGGCACTATCTAATAAAATGAAATTCAATTGTGAAAAAAGTAAGGTTCTACATTTAGGCAAGAAAAACAAAATGCACAGGTACAGTATAGGTGGTACCTTGCTCAATAGTAGCAACTGTGAGAGGGATCTTGGAATCCTAGTCTTTTTTTTTTTTTTATTAAATTTATACCCCGCCCTTCTCCTTGTTAGGACCCAGGGCGGCGCACAGGCATTATATAAAACCATAAATACAATATACATCAATTAAAAATATATTAAATTAATTCACCCGTGCTAAAACCCGTTATTAAAACCGTAACCAAATTATAATTTATATTTAAAAGTCAGACGCGGGGAGCTATCCTAGGCCGGCTTGTTGGAATAAGTACGTCTTAAGACGTTGGCGGAAGAGGCGGAGGTCCGAGGTAGTGCGAAGGTCGGGGGGTAGGTCGTTCCAGAGGGCCAGGCCCGCCACAGAGAAGGCTCTTCCCCTGGGTGTCGCCAGCCGGCATTGCCCGGCCGACGGCACCCGGAATAGGCCCGCTCTGTGGGAGCGGACTGGACGAAGGGATGTATGGGGCAGGAGGCGGTCTCGTATATAGCTAGGCCCCGAGCCATGGAGCGATTTAAAGATGGTGGTCAACACCTTGAAGCGCACTCGAAAGGCCACAGGCAGCCAGTGCAGCTCGCGCAGGAGAGGTGTTACGTGGGCTTGCCTTGAGGCACCCATAACCACCCGCGCGACCGCATTCTGCACTAACTGCAGCTTTCGAGCGCACCTCAAGGGGAGCCCCATGTAGAGAGCGTTACAGTAATCCAGCCGAGATGTCACGAGCGCTTGAGTGACTGTGCGAAGGGCCCCCCGGTCTAGTAAGGGGCGCAACTGGCGTATCAGGCGAACCTGATAGAACGCCCCCCTGGCCACGGCCGCCACATGGTCCTCCATGGCCAGCCGGGAATCCAGAAGGACGCCCAAGTTGCGCGCCCTCTCCACGGGGGCAAGATGTTCGCCCCCAATGGCCAGTGTTGGATTTATCTGGCTAAACCGGGGTGCCGGAAACCACAGCCACTCGGTCTTGGACGGGTTGAGTTTGAGTTTGTTACTACCCATCCAGATCCGTACGGCCTCCAGACACCGGGACAGCACCTCGACGGCATCGTTGGGGTGGTTTGGGGTGGATATGTACAGCTGAGTATCATCAGCGTACAGATGGTACTCCACCCCAAAACCACGGATGATCTCGCCCAGTGGCTTCATGTAGGTGTTGAACAGAAGTGGCGAGAGGACCGACCCCTGAGGAACCCCACATGTGAGCGGCCTCGGGGCCGACCTCTGCCCTCCTGCCAACACCCATTGCGACCGACCAGAGAGGTAGGATGAGAACCACCGTAAAACGGTGCCTCTCAGCCCCAACCCCCCCAATCGGTGCAATAAGATACCATGGTCGATGGTATCGAAAGCCGCTGAGAGGTCTAACAGGACCAGGATAGAGGAGCAACCCCTATCCCGAGCCCTCCAGAGATCATCCACCAACGCGACCAATGCCGTCTCGGTACTGTGCCCGGGCCGGAAGCCGGACTGGCGCGGGTCTAGATAATCAACTTCCTCCAGATGTCGAGGGAACTGTTGAGCCACCACACTCTCAACAACCTTCACTAAAAAGTGAAGGTTGGAGACGGGACGATAGTTCTCTAATAAAGCCGGGTCCAGGGATGGCTTCTTGAGGAGGGGCCTCACCACCGCCTCTTTCAAGACGGCAGGCAAGAACCCCTCACTCAGAGATGAATTCACAATACCCTGGAGCCAGCCTCGTGTCACCTCCCAGGATGCCAGTACAAGCCAGGAGGGGCACGGGTCCAATAAACATGTGGTGGCTCTAAGGTTCCTCCGCAACCTGTCCATATCCTCGGTAGTAACCAAGTCGAACTCCTCCCAAGGTGTTATCTCAAGACCAGCACCGGGCACCTCGACCGGACCACTAGTGGAGGGCAGCTCGTTCCGAATCTGAGTGATTTTGTCCTGCAGGAAAACTCCAAATTCCTCTGCTCGACCCTGCAAAGGGGCTTCCCGCGGCCTCAGATGAAGGAGGGAGCGGGTCACCCCAAACAGGGCGGCAGGGCGGTATTAAGGGTGGCACAATACTCACGTTTGGCCACTCTTAGCACCACTAAGTAAGTCCTAATATGGTCTCTCACTAGAGTTCGGTCAGCTTCGGATCAAGAAGATCTCCACCTACACTCTAGGCGTCTCTTGCGGCGTTTCATCTCCCGAAGCTCCTCGGTAAACCAAGGAGCCTGGGTGACTCGACGCCGCATGAGAGGCCGCAAGGGCGCGACTCGGTCCAAGGCCCCCGTGGCCGCACTATACCATGCGGCCACTAGGTCCTCAGTCGAGCCGCGGGGCAGGGATACAGGTACTGGCCCAAGCTCCCTCTGGAACCTTTCCGGCTCCATCAGGCGCCTGGGGCGGAACCAACTTGGTGTTTCCGGTTCCGCCTCCCCGCGGTGGGGTGTGACGGTTGGAAAGTCTATCCGAAGGAGAGAGTGATCTGTCCATGACAAGGGTAAGATGACTAAATCCCCTGTTCCGAGATCACTAATCCAGTGTCCAGAGACAAAAATCAGATCCAGCGTGTGTCCTCCCTCGTGAGTGGGGCCCTGAACTACTTGGGTCAGGTCCATGGCCGTCATGGAAGCCATGAACTCCCGAGCCGCCTCGGATGTTTCGCCCGCCGATGGCAGGTTAAAGTCCCCCATGACTATAAGTCTGGGGGTCTCCACCGCCATCGCGGCGATCACCTCGAGTAGCTCGGGCAGGGCTGCTGTTACATAGCGGGGAGCCAGGTATACAATCAGCAAGCCCAACTGCCTCCCTAGGCCCCACTTCACGAAGAGGGACTCACAGCCGGTCGTCTGAAGCACAGTGGTCTCCTTCGGCTCCAGACTTTCCTTAACAATAACCGCCACCCCCCCACCCCTGCCAAGGGCCCTAGGCCGATGAAATGCACGGTAGCCTGGTGGGCACATTTCCACGAGGGGGGACTCTCGTAGGTCAAGGAGGTCGGACCTTGAATAAAAAACCATCCCGTGGCTCCATTGCTGGCTTTAAAGGGAGGAAACGCCTAGATAAAGTGCAAGTGCAAGTCAAGTCAACAGGGAAAATAGATCATAAGAGTCAGTCAGTTCTTCCTCGGGTAGAGGCTTTCCACGGGGTGGCTGGAGCTGTTTTTCCTTTGGGCTGGCCTTGCTTCGCTCTCAACCCCCCTCCCCGTAGATGTTTTATCGGGGAGTCCTGGGGGGGGGAGAGGAGAATTCCCTCCACTGTTCTACCAATCCTCCACAGGGCCTCACCGTGTTGCAGGCTCGCCACTCCACACCAGGGCCTCAGCCAGGGCCTCCACCACTCCAACAGGCCTCTGCTGGGGCCTCCGGCGCTCCATCGGTCCGCCGCACCTCCCGTCCCTCTGCGGCCGCCAACCTCACCAGCCATCCCCTGTGGAGGCCTTCACCCGGCCTCGCTGCTCCACGGGGGCCTCCGCTGGGTTTAAGATGGTCCGCGCAGCTCCGCCACTGCTCCGCCGCCGCTCTGCCTTTCCTACCACCAACTATCCGGCGTTCCGGCGCTCCCTCCAGCGCTCCGCTGCCGCTCCGCCCCTCCGCCCGGGGCCGCCAGCCTCTGCCAACCTCCGCTGGGGCCTCCGGCCTTTTGGCGCTCTCCGCCGCCACTCCGCCAGGGCCTCCGGCCTCCACCGGCCTCCGCCAGGGCCTCAGGATCTTCCGGCGCTCTCCGCCGCCGCTCCACCATTCCATCTGAGGCCTCCGGCTTCTGCCAGGGCCTCTGGCCTTCCGGCGCTCCCTCTGCCGCCGCTCTATCAGGCCACCAGAGCCTCCAGCCTTTGCTTGGCCTCCGCTAGGGCCTCCGGCATTCCGGGCTGCCGACGTTTTTTTTCCTGGCGTTTTCCTCCGGGCTCCCCCCGCGCCTCCCGTCTCAGCCGTCACACTCACCGGCGTTGGAAAGGCCTCAGTGTGACGGCTGGGTCTTCAACTTGCTGGGCCGGCCCTTACCGATCACCCCAAAGGGGCCGGCCGCGTCCTCCGAAGCCAAATGGGCCTCCGGTCAGCATCGCCTCAAAGCTCCGCCGCCATTCCTTCGCGCATGCTCAGATATGGACAACCATTTAAATATGAGCCAGCAGTGTGCAGCAGCTGCCAAAAAAGCCAACTCAGTTCTAGGCTGCATAAACAGAGGGATAGAATCTAGATCACGTGAAGTGTTAATGCCACTGTATAGTGCCTTGGTAAGGCCACACTTGGAATACTGTATACAGTTTTGGTCGCCACGATGTAGAAAAGACGTGGAGACTCTGGAAAGAGTGCAGAGAAGAGCAACCAAGATGATTAGGGGACTGGAGACTAAAACATATGAAGAATGGTTGCAGGAGCTGGGTATGTCTAGTTTGATGAAGAGAAGGACCAGGGGAGACATGATAGCAGTGTTCCGATATCTCAGAGGTTGCCACAAAGAAGAGGGAGCCAAACTATTCTTCAAGGCACCTGGGGGCAGGACAAGAAGCAATGGGTGGAAACTAATCAAGGAGAGAAGCAACTTAGAACTAAGGAGAAATTACCTGACAGTTAGGACAATTAACCTCTGGAACAGCTTGCCTCCAGAAGTTGTGAATGCCCCAACCCTACAAGGTCCCTTCCAACTCTGCTATTGTATTGTATTGTATTGTATTGTATTTGTCATGGGAACGTTGAAGCCAACAAGCTAATATCAATGGGTGACTGAATGGGTGTAACTTCATAGGAACTAGTTAAGTGAAAGTTTACACGCTATAAGTGTACACTCAAATCAGGAGAGGGAGGAAGCAGAGAAAAATAAGAGCCTGAATTGAGGGGTCATTTGTGGTCTCTGAGGTTGATTGTTTTCTCGCACACCTTTCATTACCCAAACTAGGCAACATCATCGGTGATAGTGACTAGTTTGGGTAGTGAAAGGTCTGTGAGAAAAGAACCAAGAACGAAAAGAACCTACAAATATTCTCCTTTATTTGCGGGACCGTCTCCTACCGCATACCTCCCTTCGACCAGTCCGCTCCCACAGGGAGGGCCTCCTCAGGGTGCCGTCTGCTGGTCAATGCCGGCGGGCGGCGCCCAGGGGGAGGGCCTTCTCTGTGGCAGGCCCGGCCCTCTGGAATGACCTTCCCCCCCAAACTTCGTACCATCACGGACCTTCGCCTTTTTCGCCGTTCACTGAAAACACACTACTTTCACCTAGCTGGCCTAGCTTAGAGCTTAGATTTTAGATTTTAGCTTAGACATTAGCCTAGATTTTAGACTAGAAATAATTTAACTGTTTTTGGTAGGGGATTTTAAAAGTTTTTAGTTATATTTTAGCACAGGCTAGTTAATTTGATTTCATTTTAACACTGTATTGTATTTATCGTATTGTTTTATATTTGCCTGCGAGCCGCCCTGAGTCGCTTTGGGGAGATAGGGCGGGATATAAATCCAAATAAACTAAACTAAACTAAACTCCTTTATTAGAGCCTGAATTGTGTTTAAATGGCACGACAGCCAACACTAACATTAGACAATCTTTGCAGTAAAAAAATGAAAATGAAAGAGAATTTTGAAGAAGTAAGCAGTGTTCCAATATTTGAAGGGCTCACAAAGAAGAAGGGGTCAACCCATTTTCCAAAGCACCAGAAGGCAGGATAAGAAGCAATGGATGGAAAATAATCAAGGAGAGAAGCAACTCAATACTAAAGAGAAATTTCTTGACAGGGAGAATAATTAACCAGTGGAACAGCTTGCTTCCAGAAGTAGTGCTCCAACACGGAAGATTTTAAAGAAGAGATTGGACAATCATTTGTCTGAAAGGAGTTTCCTGCCTGAGCATGGAGATGGACTAGGAGACCTCCAAGGTCCCTTCCAACTCTGTTATTCTGTTCATCTTTAGGACAGGCAGTTCTGCAATGCTTTGGGTAACCTTCTTCATCAAGTATCTTCCAAAGGTCTTGGATTACTAGCCTGGGGTGATTGGAGTTATAGCTCAATCCATGTAAGAAACATATTGAACCGGCTTTCTTCTCCTCTACCAAAAAAAGAAGCATCTGTTGTAAAGAGCCCCAAAGGGCTACTATTGTTTGCCAAATGGAAGAGGTCCTCGTCCTACTTAGCAGGAGCTTCCAGGAGGTCTAAGTGCTGAAGAACGAATACCTCATTCCCAGAGGAAAATATGGGAGCATCCTGAGAAGCAGGATGAGGCAGCCAACCATCATGCTGAATCCTTAGAACTGTGATGGCGAACCTATGGCACACGTGCCACAAGTGGCACGCAGAGCCATATTCGCTGGCAGGCCAGTCATTAGCTGTGGCCAGCTGCTTTTCGTCTTTCTGGAGGGCTGGGGGAGGCCATTTTCGCCTTCCCCAGACTTCAGGAAAGCCTCCGGAAGCTGGGGAGGGTGAAAAATGGCCCCAATGAGCCAACCGGAAGTTCAGAAACGATCCATTTCCAGCTTCCGGGGGCTGGGAGAAGCCGTTTTTGCGTTCCCTAGGTTTCAGGAAAGCCTTCAGAGCCTGGGGAGGGGTTATATGTGCATGCACGGGGGGGGGGGTTGTGCACACATGTGCAGGTGGGCAGAAAGGATTGAATTGGCGTGGGCACACGTGCGAGCGCGATAGCACATGCACGGGCAATTTTGGCACGCCATAAGAAAAAGGTTCGCCATCACTGCCTTAGAAGCTTCCCTACTTCGCCGAGAGGGTTAGATAAAGGGGCCAGGGGACCCCACCATCACCTCTTTCTTGCACTTTGCTGCTTAAGAACTTGCATTTTTTAAAAATCACAATGAAGTCTCGTGGCTTTGAGCACCCCAAGCAATCTGGCGACTGCAGTTAATTCTCCAGCAAGGAACAAAAAAAAAAAAACCAAGCAGCCAAGCAAACTCTCCTAGGAAACAAAACATCACTTAGTTAACTGTGGAGGAAGATGCCTGAGCTGTGCAGCAACCCCCACATGCAACCACAAAGGAACACAGCGCTTCCTGCTCGCAGCTCCCTCCCTTGCTAACAGCCATATAAAAATGGCTCATCAGGACATCTCTCCAGGCAAGGGCCCTTAACGACAGCCTTATCAGCGTCCCTCTGCTCTATATGCACAATTGTTTGAGGTCAGGGAGTCCCCGACTTATGACCAGAATGGAGCCCCAAATTTCCGTTGCTAAGCAAAAGACATGAGTTTTGCCCCATTTTACGACTTTCCTTGCCATGGTTGTTAAGGGAATCACTGTGCTTGTTAATTACTAACACGGTTGTTAAGTGAATCTGGCTTCCCCATTGACTTTGTCAGAAGGTCCAAAAGGTGATCACATGACCCCGGGACACTGCCACCGTTATAAGCACCTGCCAGTGGCCAAGTGTCCTAATTTGGATCACGTGACCATGGGAACGCTACAAGGGTCACAAGTGTGAAAAATAGTCATGTCACTTTTTCCAGTGCTTATTGTAAGTTTGAATGGTCACTAAGTGAATGGCTGTAAGACGAAGACTATCTGTGATTATCTGGGTTCTTGTTCCTGCCATTGCTGCTTGTAACAACAGCATTCTGCTAGGGCAGTGATGGCAAACCTTCTAGGATTGGCATGTCAAAAATGCAGAAAATGCCTACGGGTGTCATACACACACACACACACACACACACACACACATGTATCCCTTGGACAACGAGACCTCTCTGGCAAAACAGCCTCCTAGATCAGTGATGGCGAACCTATGGCACGGGTGCCACAGGTGGCATGCGGAGCCATTTGGCAGGGCACGCCAGGTGCGTGCTGGCCAGCTGGTTCAGCCATTTTTAAAGCCATTTTTCGCCTTCCCCAGGCTTTATAGGAGCCCTCCAGAGCCAACTTTGCAGACCCCTGCTCCAGAGGTTTCAGGAGCTTCCCTGAAGCCTCCAGAGGACTAAAAATGAACCTGTGAGCAAACCGGAAGTCACTTCCTATAAAGCCTCTGGAGCCTGGGGAGGGCGAAAAAAGCATGTAAAAAATGGGGGGAGCACCTGTCATGCATGCATGCACACTGGGGGGGCACGCATTGCATTATGGGTGTGGCACGCTGGCACACGACCCCCCCCCTGTGCTCCCCCCCTTATGACACGCGAGCATAAAAAGGTTCTCCATCGCTGTCCTATATGTTGTCACCATTTCAATGGGGCCCTTACGGATCCTGAAGATACCTCTGCACAGAACTATAATACCAGTGGCTGATAATTTGCTTTCAAATATGCTTTATTAAAAACCAAAGGGAGCATTTGGGCACCAAGATTGCTGCAGGTGATACCAGCCCCCAGGAGCACTTTGCAGGTCTCTCAAACTCTCCACAGGCCCTGTTTTTCACAAAAAAACGAGGCGTGCAGAGGGTTTGGGAGGCCTGCAGAGTGCAAAAAACTTTTTTTTAAAAATATACATCTTCAAAATCTCGGGTGCGTCTTATACTCTGAAAAATACGGTACTTACTGCAATTACCCAACAGACAACCTAAAGGTCACAGGTACAAGAAGATCACACAAAGATTGTCAAAGCTGAACCGAGATTTGAACTGTGGTTCCCTCACCAGTCTAGCTCCCTGCGATGCCACACTGGGTTTTTGCTCATGGTTGCCATGACATTAAGCCACAAAGTGGTTGATTTCATCTTTTGGTTTGGTATGATAATCTACCCATTATGGCTTTTGTATTATCTCTAATCAGACCACAATGGCTTCTTCAGCAAATTGTAGCAAAAAAGAAAAGAAAGAAACAATAAGGATTTAGATGCATTAGTATTAGTATAGTATTTGAAACTATAATTAGAAAAGTGTAAAGCATGGTTGAAGCTATTACTCATAATTGATTAAATCCTGACTTAATAAGCAAAGATATGTGTGCTCTTTAAATGCTAATGCACAGCTTCTACGCTTCACGGTTCTCACGAGAAAGTAACAAATCCAGGAGGATGTAGTGATAATATCCAAAGCTATAGTGGCCAAAGCTAATCTATGATGGATAATGCTTCCATACAAGTTAAGTTACTCTTTTTCAGAAATCATTAACCATGGTTCCTTGTTCTTATACAACTGGAATCTATATTTAACTGCAATTTCCTGGCTTCTCCAACTTATATAAAAGGAGAAGTAATAGGACTTGCAGGCTCATTCATATTTGACCTTACAAAGTAGAACTGGGAAAAGTGCTAGGGAAGTCCTGGAAGCCTGGCACTTAGACAAATTGGCCATCAGCGGATACATAGAGATGAACAACATCTACATACTATATTCAAAAGAGGCAATCAAAAAGCTAAAAGACCACAACACCTCCTGGCCAGCAATCAACACCCTTAGATAAGCGGAGATTAACACCAAGATTAGTACAAGACCAACAGCGAACAATACATTAAGGAAAGGAAGTGCCAACAAGCTAACAGTAAATAACAGATTAACCAAGGAACCAATACAAAGGTCGGTTCATGGATGTGTGCGATGTGGGCGCGCATAGCGCGCGCATGCATCTTAGCACCTCCAAGAGACTCCGCAATGCTCCAGCTGCTCAGAGGAGCGTTGCGCAGGCACTTTATGTGCCATGCACGTCCACGGAAGCGCCGAAGACAAGTAAGGAGCTCGGGCGGGTGGGTGGGCCCTCCGGAGCACCGTACTGGAACAATATCAGGTGCTCCTGGCAGGCTCCGGTACACCCGTACCAGGGCGTACCTCCTGCAACCCACCACTGAACCAATACCACCCCATCAACACTGACAAGACAAGCCTCTACTATATACAATGAGAGCAAATCCCTCTCTGTTCTAGCAGTGATGATGTTACCTAGTTTGGTAATGAAATGTCTGCAAGAAAATAACCCCACAGAACTGTGATTGTCGAAGCCAGATCAATACAGAAACATTCAAACACATACACCCTAACCTTTATTAAGGCTCCTGAGAGGAAGCCGTAAGGGATGAATGATATTCTCATAAAAAGTGGTGCAAGGAAATGGTGCAAGCAAGCCAGTAGAAAAACCTTTGCCTTGTAAAAGAAAAGAAAAATAGTGGAAACACATAATTTATAGTTATGCCAATATTTTTCACTCAACTTTGTAAATAGCCTCTTGATTCCTCCTGCGGTTGTTAACTTTTTGGCAGGAGTTTTGGTGTTCTCTCCTTGGTCTGTGGAAGCAGCTCTACTGACATGTTTAAATATTTCTTAATTCGAGGGGCTTCCGGCATTGTCCACTGATAAAACTTCCTCTTTATGTCAGAACAAGATCCTTTTGCAATAGGCAAACCACCACACCATTTAAAGTATTTTGCTGCATTCTCACTTCCCTGATCATGTAACTTTAAAACTTATGCTATAAACAAGAGATTGAGTAGTGCAGGAGAAATCCCAAAGGTAAGACAGACTTAATTATACTACTTTTGTTTAAAAAAAATCTTCAAATCAAAGAAGAAATGCCAACAAACTAATATGGGAAAAAATAGGAATAGGTTGGATCTCCACCGAATAGCAGTTTAATTGTCATGTGCTTCCTGCCATATGTACAATATATTAAAATATGTTACTTTCTCGAAATTTCATACTGAAGTCTGTTTTGCAACTGGGACTTTCACTTGGTTAAATTCTAATACTAGGATCCAAATTAGAGAATTAGGTCTGTGATTAGATCTGTTTGCACGTAATATTCAGTGCAAATAGGAGCAGAACACTGGATAGTAAGAAACTCGTAATTTTCAAAGTCAGCCACCGCCCTTCAAATTTCACCTTGTTCTGCAGAGTGGGTTACGAATGCAATTTTAATTTTTTAAAATGAGACTAAGCAGAAATTCAATAGTTTCTATAAGCAGTGCTCCTTTAACTGCAAGCCACACCATTTATGGCAGAATTTTATACATGTTTATTCAAAAGGGTGTCCGGAGTTCAGTTTTTGGAAATGCCAGGATTGATTGTTTTGATAGGCAGGCAAATTGCAGGGGGGAAAGACCCAGACTTCTTCAGGTGTAGATGGCTCGCTAATCAAGCCCTAATGTGAGGCACTAATTGTTTCATATATTTGCACCTGTTTGCTGTAAATGGCAAATTACCCCCAATGCAAGAAAAATGACTCTCTATAAAGGTCTTGTTCTATTTGTATACTTATTTTGCACCTCATTTGGGGGGGGTGAGGGCAATTTTCATGCCTAAAGTGGGACTAGAACTCCCAATCCCTTGGTTTCTAGCCCAGCACCCTCACCACTAGATCAAATTGCCTCTCAAAAGATCAATGTCTTTTTGTTCTTTTACTGAACAAGTAAGTACAAGATGTCTGTTTATTTGTAGAATAAGAAAGTTGGAAGGGATCTTGGAGGTTTTCTAGTCTATCCCCCTAGCTCAAGCAAGGGACCCTATAGAATTAATTCAGGTTTCTTAAAAATATACATCTAATTTTATTTTTTCAGGCTTTTCTTTATTTTTTAAAGCAATTATGATTTCAATATAAATTTGCCTTTTACTAATAGCTGTACTTTTGGATCCATTAAAATTACCCTGTTTCCCCAAAATAAGACCTCCCTGGATAATAAGCCCAATTGGGCTTTTTAGCGTCTGCACTAAAATAAGCCCTCCTCTGAAAATAACCCATCCCCTAAACCAGGGGTCTGCAAAGTCGGCTCTTTTAAGACTGGTGGACTTCAACTCCCAGAATTCCCCAGCCAGCTATGCTGGCTGGGGAACTCTGGGAGTTGAAGTCCACCAGTCTTAAAAGAGCCGACTTTGCAGACCCCTGCCCTAAACTATTTCAACTCAGCAGCAGCCATGTGGTGACCATGATCGTCCACTCCTACACCTCAAAAATAATAAGACCTCCCCGAAAATAAGGACAAGCGCTTATTTTGGGAGCCAAAAGAAAATAAGACGATGTCTTATTTTCGGGGAAACACAGTATTAAATGCATGGAGTATGTTGCCAGTATATACATTTTGCCACCCCTACAAATGCACATTTTTTCCTGCAACGCCTTTATTTTTATTGCATTTTGTACATTTAAGGACATAGTCTCCTTAACTTATATTTATACTGTACATTTTGTTTTATTGTTTTGTTCCCCAAGATGAAAGGATGGCTAAAAAAAGGTGTTCATAAATAAATGTGTTGTACACTGAAATACATTTTTAAAAC
Source organism: Rhabdophis nuchalis (assembly GCA_039707465.1). Classification (NCBI taxonomy): domain Eukaryota; kingdom Metazoa; phylum Chordata; class Lepidosauria; order Squamata; family Natricidae; genus Rhabdophis; species Rhabdophis nuchalis. Next base: position 396,404,981 of record CM077643.1, on the reverse strand, counting down.
AGACAGCCTTAAAAGCCGCAAATAAGTTGAAGCTAAATGTTGTTTCCTCAGAAATGTATAAAATTCTGGCTATTCCATTGTGTGCAGTGGTACCTCGGTACTCGACGGCTTTGAAACTCATCAAATTTGGTACTGGACACATTTTGATGTGAAAATTTTGTCCCGATACTTGTCATTTGTTTGGTACTCAACACACAAACTAGAACTTGTGTTGTTGCCTTGTGATTTGCTACCCTTTCCAGGCGAAAAAAATGATGATGCAGTAGCTTTTGCCCTCTGCACATTCCCTGTCTTTGTTTTGTGCTCATTTTATGTATTTTTATGCACTTTTTTACCAGTACAAATAAAGTGACATTTTTACATTATTCAATCCAAGTATTTATTAATTTTTAGGTTTATTTCACATGCAAAATAATGACATACAACCCCATCTTTTTACGCATTGCCTTAAAAATGTGCATTTGTCTTTGGTTGGGGAATGTATTAAATTTATTTACATTATTCCTTACGGGACGAATGTGTTTTGTTACTCATAGTTTTTGTTACTCATTGTGCTCCCGGAATCAATTAACGACGAGTACCGAGATACCACTGTATCACCTAGTACAAGGGTACCCAACCAAGGGTGGGATTCAAGCAGTGTAAAAACCAGTTCGCTGAGAGTGTGCGCATTTGAAAACAGCTCCAAAACTACTGCTGCCCCGGTGAGTAAAACAGCTGGAGGTGCAGCAATCCATTGCTCTGCCGCAGCTATCAGCTGGGCTTCAAACAAAGGAAATATAGGACAGACTAGCGCAGGGGTGGGGCCAACTGATCATCGGAACTACTGGTTCACGCAAACCGGTCCGAACCGGCTGAATCCCACCCATTCTCAACCCCTGATCCCTGGACTGGCATTGTGCTGTGGCATGCCAGAAACCAAGCTGTGCAAACAAGCGAAGCCCCATCCATGGGATGCGGGCAGCACATGAAACCACACCCCTTCCTGGCCGCTGAAAAACCTCTCTCTGCGGAACCGGTCCCTAGTGCCCAAAAGCTTTGGGGGGGGGGGGCCTGACTTAGTACACTGATTGGTTTTAAATGTTTGTTGTTGCTGGGCCTTCAAGAGGCAAAATGTGGTGCTGTTATTAATCTCTACCTTTTTATCTTCTTCATGCCACGAAAGAGATCCCAAGAATTTTGACAATGGCGATCAAGGCCCTCGTTCTAATTTTCATCTATGGACAACTGTGGCGGAACCACGCCGCTGGAAAGGGGCCTGCAAGCGTGCCGCTCAATACTGAACCCCAAGGCTTCCCATCTCAAGGAAGTCAATCAAAAGAGCCCACCAAAAACGTACAGCAAAGGCCATCCAGCGAGCCCCAGATTACTACGCCGACAAAAGAACCTAAGCTTGGAGATGAACATTTAATAGCCGCCGTGGCCATTGGGGTCATCTTGTTGCTCATGATTGTGATTATCGTTGCCATTTTCCTTTGGAGGCAACGCAAAAGGTCAGATGTGCCCCTTCCCCACTGGGCAGGGCGCTCCCCGTTTGCCGATGGAGACGTGCCCGACATCACGTTAGATAAGGAACCTCTGCAAAGCATAAAACGGATGTCCATTCTCTCTCTGCCATGGAAATTTAGCAAAGACACACAGCTGATGGACAATGCAGAAGGGCAATTGTCCGAATCCAGGAAGACCTTGGAGGTTCCACAGGGATCGGGTGAGGCAAGTACAGAGAGCGAGTCGAGCCACACGGCCACGGCAACCTTGGATTCCTTAGCCAGCAGCCAAACCCAAATTTCTGAGGAACCAAACAACTTAACTGACAATTCGCTCCAGCCGGAGAGTCCAAGGCTACAAGATCCTCCTCCTTCGGCCAGCTGGCCCAGTGGAGTCAATGGGGATGTTTTTATCTCCGAATCCCACCCCATGGAACAACATGTAGAGATCCAGGGTTCCATACCGTCGGATCTTCCCCAACAAAATGTTGATGAGGCAGTGGTACTTCCTCCACCGCCAGAAGACTTTTTGTGTAACTGATCTTCATAGATGTCGGCGCAAGTAATCGCTTCCTTCTGAAAAAGCAGAGTAGACCCACTTTCTTTTCATCTTTTCATCCAGGCAGTATTCGACTTATGACCACCCTTGGGACCACAACTTCTCTTGCTAAACAAGGTGGTTGTTAAATGAGTCGTGCCCAATTGTATGAGCTTTATTTTGCCACCATTATTAAGCAAAATTGTCCATTTATCTAACCATATCTATTTAACCACACATCTGAAATGGTTATGGTGAACCTTTTCGGTAACGAGTGCCCAAATCGGAAGACACGTTCCTGCATGTTCATGTACGTGTGCTGGAGCGCTGGAAACCTGACCAGTTAGCTGGTGTGCGCATGCCTATTTTGGGGGCATTTGGGGGGGGGGCACTTTCAGGCCGTTTTTGTCCTGAAAAATGGCCCCAAAACACCCCCAAAATAGCCTGAAAATGTCCTGAAAATAGCCCCAAAATGCCATTTTTTTCAAGCCAGTTTTCCGGCACTCCAGTGCCTGCAAAGACCAGCTGACCAGCCTGCCAGAATCCAGAAGAGCAGCTGGTGATGGCACACGTGCCCACAGAGAGGGCTTTGCGTGCCACCTTTGGCACACGTGCCATAGATTCGCCATCACAGGTATACGGTTGCCTGCCCAAGCAGGGGCTTGGACCAAAAGACATCCAAGATCCCTTCCAGCTCTATTATTTTACGTTCTCTGTTCTAAATCATCAGAGTTAACTGATTCACAAGTTCATTAAATGAATCCAACTTCCCCCATTGTTGTCGGAAGCCACCTGGGAACATCCGAAATGATGATCATGTGACCAGGGACACCACAACTATTGTACATAACCTACATGCCAGTTGCCAAGTGCCGGAATTTTGATCTTGGGACTGTGGGGAATGCTGCGCCAGTCATAAGTGCGAGGACTGGTTGTAAATCCCTTTTTTTTAATCAGTGCTGTTATAACTTTGAACAGTCACCAAACGAATGGTGTTAAGGTGAGGAGTACATGTACTCCCAAAGATGCTTTTTCAGGAAGACTCCATGGCCAAACATTCTCTATGGTCTCTGATATGCCAGAGGGAGCTTTGGTTCCAAAGACAGGTTTCAGGAACATCTTTCTACCCTGTGGATTAATCCCTCCTAAATTCTTATGTTTGGAAAAGACTCATTTTTAATGAGGAGGGTTTTTTTTTTAAAAGCCTTTTATCACCCTGGAATCCTTCTAATCTGGTGAGAACTTTTTCTAATCAAAAAACCTGCACTTAAGGTGACTATTTAATGCTTTTAAAGAATCGCTCAGCAATGTGAAGGTTTGACATTGGTGCCCGCATTTTGAAGTTAAACCCTTCTGAGAAATTTCCTCTTTTGAAATTACACTTCTGACTGAACAGTCATTTTGAATTTCATAATTCTTTTCCTTCCTTTAATTATTACCCTTAGATGTTCACTTTTTTTTCATTTTCATTTTATTCAATTTATACCCCGCCCTTCTCCAGTGGACTCAGGGCGGCGTCCTGTGTATCCACAAAGTGCGTCCTGTGTATTCACCTGCGTCCTGTGTATCCACAAAGTTATCAAGAATTTACTCTCTCCTAGTTTCCCTTTTGCTTGAAAGCCTATTCCTATATCTTATCTAAAAAGCTGTGCCCTTTTGTTTTAAACCATAAAAGTACCTGACCACAAACTGAACTAGTTTTCAAATTCCTATACGTTGGCCTATTGCGATACATGGTGTTCTATTACGCACATTAGGTGGCAATGATAAGAATACTTATTAGCTGCAGCTTTAGTGTGTGATGGGTTCGCAGGCTGCAGGAAACTATGCATTTGTGCAATTGCATTTCTACCCATACCTAGAGAAGCATGCCAATTGTTCTAAGTTATTAATGAGAGGGAATCGGATTACTAACTTTCAAGAGATCAGTGTTTATTTTACTACCAAAAGAGCCGCTGCTTTATTCTCTCACAAGGACAATTATTGCTAGATGCACCTCAAGGAAGATTTTAGCCCAGTTGTCACAAAGCATTAGAAACTAAGTCAGCTTTTCCTCCAGTTGACTGGCAAATTGTAGAAGTTGCCATCCGGAAATATTTGAAGGATATCAAATTGGGGAAGAGTGGATGCTATGAAATTAAGAACCATAAAAGAGATTTTCCCCCCCCTTAATGTCGTTCAACAAATGTTTGCAATTATTTTGTTAAGCTAGCCTAGGAAGAGCTTTGTTTGGGAGAATTTTTACTAAAGAAATACTACAGATGATCAGAAGCAACATTTGGGAAGTCTGGTCTTTAGCCAGGCAGAAGATACAGAGATCACATTTTTGTCTTCAGTAGGACACAGAGAAATGTATGAATGAGACAAGAAAGAAAATGGTACGTTTGTTGCTACAAAGTGTACAATAAAATGAATAAGCCTGGATGGTTAAATGTTTTATGGAGCAGAGGGTAAGACAAAACCGATATTCCCTTGCTTCTTCAATGCAGTTATCAAGGATGTTTTTGGTGACATTAGAAATACATTGGGCAGGGAAATGAAAACACAGTACAGCTAATCCTATGTCCTTGGAGCATTTGATAGTGACATTTAAAACAGCAATGAATAGATGAATCTGTTTACTTAAGACAGGAAAATGGCTGGAGAAACATTAAGGCATGCAAATACTGGTATAAAGATACAGGCAGTCCTCGACTTACAACCACAATTGAGGCCAAAATTTCTGTTGCTCAGTGCTAAGGTATTTGTTACGTTAGTTCTGCTGCATTTTACCACCTTTCTTGCCACAGTTGTTTAGTGAATCCCTGCAGTTGTTAAGTTAAAACACAGTTGTCAAATGGATCTGGCTTGACTTTGCTTGCCAGAAGTTAAAAATAATAATCACAAGACCCTGGGACTCTGCAACCATCATAAATATGAGTCAGTTGCCAAGCGTCTGAATTCTGATCACATGGCCATGGAGATGCTGTAACTGTTGTGGCCCACCAGCGGCCAGCAGAACTGGCAGCAGATTCAGACAGTGAGGAGGTTGGGGAGGAACGTGGGCCAGTCCTGGAGTCTGGGGAAGGCTCTGATGAGGACTCTGAGTCGGAGGCAGAGAGGGGGCCAGGGCCGTCTGATAGTTATCAGCTGCCTTCGGAGTCAGACATCAGTGAGGCAGATGAATAGCTGGAGCCTGTTCCCAGTGTGCGCATGCGCAGAGTTGCCAGACGAAGGGAACAGTTAAAGAACAAAGGTCGACTTGGTAGTAAAGCCATAAGTGGATGGTGAATGGCCCCTCCCATAAGGAATAAAAGAGGAGCGAAAGGGGAGTGGAGTTTGCAGGAGACAATTCGTTCATTCCTGAATTCTTGCCAAGTATTGCGGCGTCTGCAAGATATCAGCTTGGCCACTCTCCAAGCCTGATAAAGATCAGTAATTGTGAACTATTTTGAAAGACTGTGGGCTGGGACTTTGCTCGAGAGGAATTCACTGTAAATGAAATAAAAGGGGGTTTATTAGGACGAGGACTCAGCTTCGTACTACTGGGGAAGCCTAGGTCCAAACAGTAATGTTTGTAACTGTGAAAAACAGTCATAAGATATATTTTTTCCAGTGCCATTACAGTCATTCGATGAACTGCTGTAAATTGAGGATTACCTGTAGTTGTTAAGTGGTCAGTTGTAAGCAATGAATAACAAGAAATTAAAACGCCTTGTTTAAGAGCATGTTTTTGGCCATTCTGCTATAAAGTATGGGTTGGTTAGGTCAAGAAAAACAAATGTTTTTGCAATGGGAATGGGACTCTTAAGTGCACACAAGAACAAGAAACGACAATATCTAGAATAAATGTGGACTAACTATATAGCAGTGAGTAAGTTACACGCTGAGATGGTTTGGAAAAAGAATTAAATCGCAAAATAAATAGACATATGAAGGAAGAGTAAATAGGTTGAGAGCAAGGACAAAATGAGAAAGTAGCAACTGGATGACATTAAGAAAGCCCTCATTTTCTCTCTCACACCTTCAATTATTACTCAATAGTATTGAAATGTTATTCCTTATTCTTTTTCTGTGCCCTGCATAACCCTGCTTCTTTTGAAACAGAATCGCTTGATGTGGTATGCATATATGCGAAAAAAGAGAGAGGTTTAAACAGGAAACAACAGTGTCATGACCTGGAAGACTTGCCTTCATTGACAGAAGTATAAATTAGGTGTCATATCACAGAATGCTGCGGCAGAATATCAGGTCATCCATTGATCTCTCAAAATGAAGTGCCACTGGGCCATACAGGGAAAATACATCATCCCAATCATACAAGGGAGTGAAGAACAACAAATGCAGTGGTTTGGTTGCAGAGCTAAACTGGCCAAAATCTGTGGCAGGATCTGAATCAAAGCCAGCAAACAGAGCCGGCAAATCCTCAAATGTTACTACTGTTAAGTCGAAATAACTGGCCATGGTGGAATGGGTTAAAATTCCTACAGAAGGACGTGAAAGGCTAATAATAAATTAGAAGCACTTTGGCTGCAGTTTTTGGATGCAGTTAACTGGTTGTATTGCCTTTAACTGCAGTAAAGGCAATACAACCAGTTACTGAAATCTAAGGAAGTAATTATCGTTTCACAGTGGTATGTCCCGGGCTGGATAATTTTGTAAAGAAATGTATGAAGCAAGCACTGTATGATGGTGGTACTTGTTTAAACAGATTAACAGAGTTGGAAGGGACCTTGTAGGTCATCTAATCCAACCCCCTGCCCAAGCAGGAGACCCTACACCAGGGGTGTCAAATTCGATTTCATGGAGGGCTTCATCAGGGCTGTGTTTGACCTCGGGGGGCCAGGTGGGCATGGCTGGGGTAGGCATGGCCAGCTCAATGCCACTCATGTTTACTCAGACTTCCTTTACAAATCCCTATAGGGTTTGTATACAGCAGGGATGTCCAAACTTGGGAACTTTAAGACTTGTGGACTTCAACTCCCAGAATTCCTCAGCCAGCATAGCTGGCTGGGGAATTCTGGGAGTTGAAGTCCACAAGTCTTAAAGTTCCCAAGTTTGGACATCCCTGGTATACAGGATCCCTATAAAGCTCTGATAACATTTGGCGATAAAGATTGGGAAAAAATGGAAAGAGGGCAGTTACTTTTTCTTAAAACTGTACATTGGAGCAAGGGTCTCCAACCTTGGCAGCTTGAAGACTTGTGGACTGGCAAAGCTGGCTGAGGAATCCTGGGAGTTGAAGTCCACAAGTCTTCAAGTTGTCAAGGTTGGAGACCCCTGCATTAGAGTACCAATTGCTTCAGGTGAAAAGAGACTCAACTTCTCATGGTATTTAACTTAGTTTAGCTTAAGGGTGAAGGTTCGTTCTCCCAAATTGTGGGTTGGTTTCTGAACATTTCGTTACCAGGCTAGGTAACATCTTCAGCAGAGTTTAGGGGATGCCAGTGTTCTTCTGTTTATAAGTGCTTCAGGTGTGGGTGTGTCAAGTGAGGGTCTTCTGATGGGTCATTAGCTGTGGGTCATCGATGAATGTTGTGATGGGGAAGTTCAGAGGTGAACTGCTTGTGAGGGATTTGCATGGGTTGGTTGAGGGTCAGTGTTGTCTCAGGTTGGCTGTGTGGTTGATTTGAATTATGAGGGGTTTGTAGGCTGGTTGTAGCCTATTTCCCCCAAAATAAGACCTCCCTGGATAATAAGCCCAATCAGGCTTTTGAGCGCATACGCTAAAATAAGCCCTCCCCAAAAATATTTAACACAGCAGCAGGCATGAGGTTACCGCCTCCTGTACCTCAAAAATAATAAGACCTCCCCTGAAAATAAGGCCAAGTGATTATTTTGGGGGTCAAAAGAAAATATAGCGTGGTCAATGATTTTTTTGTTGCTCTGTTTAGTTTTCCAGGCTGTCTTAAGTAGTTGAGTGCACACTGTTTAGATCCAACATGTATTAACCCTCCATCGAATCTCTGTAGAAATTTTAGAGAAGTAACGCCTTCCTTATTTTTTAAAATCATTTTCCTGTTTGAGATGATTCATCTCACACACAAAAAATGGTCTGGCTTGATTAGATATAATGCTTATATAATTTTCTTGTTTTTACTTAACTAAGATTTTTCCATCTTGTATCATGGGGCTTTACTTCCTCAAAGTAACTTTATGGTAACTTCAGATGTAACAGATAGATGTACTGCTAATAAACTACATCTGTATCATGTCTGCTGTCAATCTGCACATTTCCAATTGTTAAGTAATGGAAATAACCAGATAGGAAAGCTATTTCCTGATAGAAAAATTTCTGATTTACTCTGTGCTCTGGGGAATTTATATGTTTGAGTGAATATACGAATCCAGACAACTTCTCATAAAATATTCCACACTTGCTTCAAACACCCTGAGCTGATACTGAACGTAATTCTTGAGTTAACAAATTGCAGCAAATGATTATTTAATTATTTGTTGAATAAACTGCTGTTGGCTGGGTTCTCACAACAGTCTAAGCTAAAATTAAACAGAAGAATATATTACAGAGCACTGTGATATGTGAAGAGAGAGAAAGGGAATGAATTTGAGAATAAACAACATACAGGGACCGTGTGTTCACATAACATGAAAAACACAACCAGTTCTTCTAGTGGCGGCATAGGCGCCGCCATCTTGTTTTTTGGTTCTGCGCATGTGCAGAGCAATTTTTATTATATTGCGCATGTGCGCACAGCATGCATCAAGCGTACACACAACCATGAGCAATCCGGCAGTAGCGACTGCCGGAACCCACCCCTGCTTATGGGTTATGTGTTGTGTGAACCCAGTCAACGTCTCTATAATTTCATCCATAAAACAGGGTTAGAGCAAAATAGTACTTGATTACTTGGGTCATAGGGTGAGTTTATGGGGAATTACATTTAATTAAAAGCTCAATTAATTAAAAGTGGAGGCCTCTGAAATACTAATGACAGGGAAAGAACTGTGTTTAAAACTGAGCCAAACCACCAGCCCAACCACACGTAAGAATACACAATCATGTTGGTCCAGACATACCTGTTAGTTATACAAAAACTATTGTTTATTGTTCTTAAGGGACTTGCAAAACAGGAAATTGGCACTTCAGATGTGGCCAATTTCTTTTCAAGTATGCATAAAGAGTGCTGTTTACTTTCCTTCCACCCAACTAACCAACCACTGCTTCAGTTGTCCACACTGCCTACTTAGTAACACAGAAACTGCAACTGGGAGTGCTGCACTGATCCTACAACTATAAAAAGGTTCTTCCTGGTCTAGTTTTGCAAGTGTCATCTCTGCCATCCACCCGTCCTCTTCCCGGATACCAATAATGCAGGCGACTAGAAATAGAAACCCCGACTAGAGTACAGGCAGTGTGGTACAATTCCAACCGCAATTGAGTCCAAAATTTCTGTTGCTAAGCGAGACAGTTATTAAGTGAATTTTGCCCAATTTTATGGCCTGCCTTGCCATAGTTGTTAAGTGAATCACTGCAGTTGTTAAATGAGTAACACAGTTGTGAATTTGGCTTCCCCATTGACTTTGTGTGCCAGAAGGTTGCAAATGGTGATTACATGACCCCAGGACACTGCGACCCGTCAGAAATATGAGCCAGTTGCCCAGCGTCAGTATTTTGATCACAGAACCCTTGGTTTGGCCCTGAAATTTCAATACTAGAAGAGGACTTCGTTGATTTAAAATAGTCACTGATCATTGTAATCAAATCTATGCCTGGCAGTTCATAGTCCAGTAACAACCAGATACAGGTGGTCCTCAAATTTATGACCACCATTGGAACCAGAATTTCAGTTGACACGCAAGGCAGCTAGTGAGTCATGTCCAATTGCCACAGTTGTTAAGAGAATTATGCAGACATTAAGTCAATCCGGTTTCCCCCACTGACTCTGCTTATTAGAATCTGGCTGGGAAGGTCACAAATTGCGATCATATGACCTCGGGATGCCAAAATTGTCGTAAACACCTGCCAGTTGCCAAGCACCCAAATTCTGATCACATGAATCAGTGGTGGGATTCAAATTTTTTTTACTACAAGTTCTGTGGATGTGGCTTGGTGGGCGTGGCTTGGTGGGCATAGCAGGGGAAAGATCCTATAAAATCGCCATTCCCTCACTACTCCAGGGGAAGGTTACTGCAAAATCCCCATTTTCTCCTGATTGGTTGGGACTCGAGAGGCGGAGAATAGATGTGGGCGGGGCCAGCCAGAGGTGGTATTTACCGGTTCTCCGAACTACTCAAAATTTCTTCCACGGGTTCTCCAGAACTGGTCAGAACCTGCTGAATACCACCTCTGACGTGAATGTGGGGATGCTGGGAGGGTTATAACTGCAAGGGTGGTTCCAAGTCATTTTTTTTCAGTGCTGTGGTTAACTCTGAACGGTCACTAAAAGAACGGCTGTAAATCGAGGACTACCTGTATACCACAAAACAGCAATGAGAACATTCATCAGTGAAGACAACGACAAAAACCTTCCTTCATGGGCTTGAGAGATCAGTGCTGGTTTATGGAACCAAGCGCCCATCTCTGCCTTGCACCAATGTGACTGCAGTACGAATTACGAATCTAGGAAATAGCAGGAACTGTGCCAGGGATTTTGGAGTCTTAGTGGACAACCACTAAGATGAGTCAACAGTGTGCAGCGGCAGTCAAAAAAGCCAATGCAATGCTAAGTTGCATTAACAGAGGGATCCAATCAAGATCATGTGAGGTACTAATACCACTCTTAGTAAGACCACACCTAGAACACTGCATCCAGTTTTGGTCACCATACTATAAAAAGGATGTTGAGACTCTAGAAAGAGCGCAGAGAAGAGCAACCAGGATGATTTGGGGAGTGGAGGTTAAAACATATGAAGAATGATTACAGGAAATGTGCATGGCTAGTCTGGTGAAGAGAAGGACCAGGGGAGACATGATAGGAGTCTTCCAATGTTTGAGGGGCTGCCACAGAGAGGGGTGTGTGTGTGTCAAGCTATTCTCCAAAGCACCTGAGGGCAGGACCAGACGCAACAGATAGAAACTGATCAAGGAGATTCAACCTAGAACTAAGGAGACATTTTCTGACAGGGAGAGCAATCCAGCAATGAAACAGAAGTTAATAATAATAAATAATAATAAATTTAATTTGTTGACCGCTCCCTCTCCCCGAAGGGACTCGGAGCGGTGCACAGGGCAAATAAAACAATAAATATACACACATAATAAAAACAGATTAAATGATATCCCTGCGCTAAAAATTCCCAGTTAAAAATTACTAAAATCCCCATCTAAAATTATTAACAACCCCATAGAAGGGAGACTACCCTAGGCCGGCCAAGCAGAACAGATGTGTTTTTAGTTTTAGACGGAAGGAGCGGAGGTCCGTGGTTGTTCTAATGTCGGGGGGGAAGGTCGTTCCAGAGGGCTGGGCCCGCCACAGAGAGAGCCCTTCCCCTGGGCGTCGCCCGCTGACAAAGTCTAGTGGACGGCACCCGGAGAAGTCCCTCTCTGTGGGAGCGAATAGGCCGTGTGGATGTATGAGGCAGGATCCGATCCCGCAAATAGCTAGGTCCTTCAGAAGTTGTGGGACCTTCATCACTGGAAGCTTTCAAGAAGAGACTGGACTGCCATCTGCCAGAAATGGTGTATGGTCTCTTGCTTGGGCAGGGGGTTGACCTGCAGGATCCCTTCCAACTCTGTTATTCTGTATATTCTGTTATACACCCAATATTCAATTCCATTCTTGTTCCAAATGACCCACCACATTTGTCAATGTTTTTTGTCAAGCTCAATTCCCACAGTGGCGTGGAGGGTTTTTGGGTGGGTGGAGTACAGATAGTCTTCAACTTGCAACAGTTCATTTAGAGACTGTTCAAAGTTACAACGGCACTGAAAAAAGTGATTTATGATCGTTTTTCACACTTACAACCGTTGCAGTGTCCCCAGACTCATGTGATCAAAATTTGGATGCTTGGCAACTGATTCATATTTATGATGCGGGTATATGATTCATATACCCGCTGTGTCCAGAGGGTCACATGATCACCTTTTTCTGACCTTTTGACAAGCAGAGTCAATGGGGAAGCCACGTTCAATTAACAACTGCGTTACTAACTTAACGACCGCAGTGATTCACTTAACTGTGGCACAAAAGGTCGCAAAAGGGGGCAAAATGAATTCATTTTAAAAATGTTTCACTTGGCAACAAAAATACTGGGCTCAATTATGGTCGTAAGTCGAGGACTACCTGTATTTAAATATTTTAAGGTATATTTTTGCATACCTGCAAATCTCTGGTTTGTCTTATCTCTCCACCTCACCCAAGAGATACATAATGTCTCCTTGTTTATACAGCCAAATTAAGGTTCCTGAAATAGTCATCAGAAACAGAAGGCGTTATACTGTGCTGGATCTTCTCACCAGGAAATGGTTTTCCCCCTCCTCTACCACGGCTGTTTCTGCTATCTGGGTGCAACTAAAAAAGCGTATCGGAGGATTGCAATGTAAGCTGATAATTACCGAGACAGCGTCTGCCAGAAAAGAAGCCAGCAATGCAGAGCCAGGAGTAGCCAAAAACTGTAAAATAAGTAGTTACCTTCAATGCTGCAAAGTACATAAAAGACCATAGAACTGAAAGACAAAACCAAACATGTTCTTGAGGCCTTTGAACTCTGGTGCTAGAGAAGACTCCTGTGAGTCCCTCGGACTGCAAGGCGATCCAACCGGTCAGTCCTAGAGGAGATCCACCCTGACTGCTCTTTAGAAGGCCAGATCCCGAAGAGGAAACTCAAAGACTTTGGCCACCTAAGGAGAAGGAAGGACTCCCTGGAGAAGAGCCTCATGCTGGGAAAGACTGAGGGCAAAAGAAGAAGGGGACAGCAGAGAATGAGGTGGCTGGATGGAGTCACCGAAGCAGTCGGCGTGAGCTTAAATGGACTCCAGAGAATGGTAGAGGACAGGAAGGCCTGGAGGGACGTTGTCCAAGGGGTCACGATGGATCGGACACGACTTCGCATCTACCATCACCAACAAAACATGTTCTTGGGCCCAGAAGGATCTTCCCAGTTTAAGCAGAGAACTGTCCATAATGCAGACGAGACCCTAACCTCAACAAGCAAAAGTGAGGCTGCAATCATTTGCAACTGAGCAAAGACGAAGGAATTAGCATTAGAATAAAAGTGGTTACAGGTAGACCTCGACTTATGACCACACTTGAGACCGAAATTTCAATTATCAAAACATTTGTTAATTGAATTTTCTCCAATTTTATGACCTTTATTGCCACAGCGAATCACACTGCAATTGTTAAGTTAGCATCACGGCTGTTAAGTGAATCTGGCTTCCCCATTGACTTGGCTTATAAGGAGGCGGTGGCAAAAAATTTATCACATGACCCGGGACACTAGAACCGTCATAAATATGAGTCGGTTGCCAAGCATCCGCATTTCAATCATGAGACCATGGGGATGCTGAAATTGTTGTACATGTGAAAAATGGTGGTAATAATAATCATCATCATCATCATCATCATCATCATCATCTTCTTCTTCTTCTTCTTCTTCTTCTTCTTTATTGTCATTGTACTAAAATTACAATGAAATTGGTCATAAGTCCTTTTTTTCAGTGGTGGTTTAACTTTGAATGGTCACTAAATGAACTGTTGTAAATCGAGGACTATCTGTATCTCTAAACAGGACCAAGTTATATAAAAGAAAGCGCCCATTTTCAGGGCCCTGGTTGAGATGATCTACTTTTTTCCCAAGGTGAACAGTTTCCTTAGCAAGATGTTTTAGTACTAGTTTAGAGTTTTACTGTTTTGGCAATTGATGGAGGAGGAAGAGGGGGGGGGAAGAGGTAGTGGGGGGGGGAGGGGGGAGGAGGGGAGAAGGAAAAGGAGGAGGAGAGTGGTGGTAGTTGAGGAGATGGTGGTGGGGAGAAGGAGGTGGTGGTGGTGGAGGAGGAGATGGGAGGAGAAGGAAGAGGTGGTGATGGTGGTGATGGTAGAGGAGGAGGAGGTGGGGAAGAGGAAGAAGAGGTGGTGGTGGAGAGGAGGAGGTGGTGGTGGTGGAGGAGGAGGAGGTGGTGAAGGAGGAGAAAGTGGGGAAGGGGAGGAAGAGGTGGTGGTGGAGGAGAAGATGGGGAGGAGGAGGAAAAGGAGGAAGAGAGTGGTGGTAGTTGAGGAGATGGTGGTGAGGAGGAGGAGGTGGTGATGGTGGTGATGGTAGAAGAGGAGGAGGAGATGGGGAAGAGGAGGAAGAGGTGGTGGTGGAGGAGGAGGTGATGGTGAAGGAGGAGAAGAGGAAGGGGAGGAAGAGGTGGTGGTGGAGAAGATGGGGAGGAGGAGGAAAAGGAGGAAGAGAGTGGTGGTAGTTGAGGAGATGGTGGTGAGGAGGAGGTTGGTGATGGTAGAGGAGGAGGAGGAGATGGGGAAGAGGAGGAAGAGGTGGTGGTGGAGGAGGTGATGGTGAAGGAGGAGAAAGTCGGGAAGGGGAGGAAGAGGTGGTGATGGAGGAGAAGGTGGGGAGGAGGAGAAAAAGGACGAGGAGGTGGAGGAGGAAGGGAGGCTACAATCGCAGACAATCTAGGGGAGGTTTGCCTTGGATACCTAATGGGTGTTGGGGCTGCAGTGAATCCAAGCTGACCTCATCCAGAGTGCGGGCCCTGATCAGTATGGGGACAGGCACCTCCCATCCAGCATCAGAGTGCTGACTCCTGCTTCCAAAAACCTCCAGAGACTTGCCTGCAAGGATGAAATCACAGCACTGGAAGCGAACCCTCCAATTATATAACTCACTCAAATGGGTCCAGAATTTATACCTACATCAACATTTTCCCACTTCTTAAAAAGGAGGACTTTTCATCTTGGTTTGCGAGGCCAGGAATCGGTTTGAGGCACACTTGTCATCCCCAGCTGAAAGATTCCTTCAAACCTTAAGCCTGGCAAGTGCCTGCAACAATCTCAGATTATTATTAGCAAAATGCAAGGCACACAAGCTACGCACCTTGCAAAAAACACCAGTGATATAACTCCTAACCAGAATAACCGAGATAAACTCCACTGCAGGAATCATCGACTTTTTCAGGCCACAAATAAATAAATTTGAAGAAAGAGAGAGAATACAAGATTTCAGCTGCTTTTAAACATAATGTAGACTCATAGGGTTGAAAGAGACCACGGAGGTCTTCTAGCCTCACCAATTGACCAGGGAAGAAATCCTCAGACTATACCAGGCAAATAGCTGCCTGAAGTTTGCTTGAAACTCTCCAGGGATGGAGGATCCATGGCCTCAGGCTGTTCCACTCGCTTAACAACTCTCACTAGTCAGGACATTCCTCCTTATTCTTGTAGGAAGTTAGCCCCCACCCCTCTCCTAGGGAAATGAAATATTTTAGGAAATATTAAAAGGGCAGAATATTTCCCCTAAAAGAGACCCAGCCCCTAACCCCAACTTTGTCAATGGGCCATTAAGACCTGAGCCAATCTATTCTACATAAGAAAGATCTACCCCCTTCAACTCCAGGGTGATAGGATTAAGACATGGCCCTCAGGACGTGATAGGATTAGCCCTCTACCCATCTCACCACGTGGCCCCTGGGAAGATAACCCCATCCAGCAAGGCTCAACCAAGCCTGGGACTCAGGACAGCCTACAGCAGGGGTGCCCAAACTTGGGAACTTTAAAGACCTTGTGGACTTCAACTCCCAGAATTCCCCAGCCGGGGAATTCTGGGAGTTGAAGTCCACAAGTCTTAAAGTTCCCAAGTTTGGACCCCTTTGGCCTACAGAGTTGCCCCTGCATGGTCCCTATGGGAGTCTGACAACTAATCAGAACCCAAAATTCGAAAGCCCAGAGAGGGCATAAAACCCGGGCACTCTCAGCATCTCTTCCCTTTTTGCCACAGCGTCTCAAACCCTGCGGGGTCCTGTCCACCATTAAAACCATCTTTTCAAGCAGCTTCCATGTTTCCAGTGTCTTTTCCCCCACTTGGAAGTGAACCCAGATGGACATTTCTTCCAACCTTCTAAGTTTGTAAAGCCCTTAGTTCCTGTCCTATCTTGAAGCCCTGCCAGAGAATAATTCATCTCCTCTTCCCTGGGAAAGCCCTACAAGTATTGGGGCATGGATGCCATGTCTCTCCATGGCCTTCTCTCCTTTAAATGTACCCAGTCCCTTTAAATAATCTCCCTAAGATATGGTTTCCAAATCCCGCCTACCTTCGTTATTCTTCTTTGTCCTTTTTCCAGGTCCTCTGTGTCTTTCTGGTATTGTGATGGTCAGACTAGGTCAGTCATGGCGAACTTGTGGCACGTGCAGCCATTTGGCAGGGCACACGAGGCGTTGCCCTGTCAGCTGGCCAGCCTGCATGCGCGCGCTGGCCAGCTGATTCAGCCATTTTTAAAGCCATTTTCCGCCCTCCCCAGGCTTTATAGGAGTCTGGGGAGGGCGAAAACAGCCCCCCACTCCCCCCCCGGGAGGCTTCAGGAGCTTCCCTGAAGCCTCCGGAGGATTAAACACGATGCTATGAGCAAACCAGAAGTGACTTCCTGTTTGCTCGTATGGCCTTTTTTAGTCCTCCAGAGCCTTCAGGGAAGCCTCCTGAAGGTCCCTGAAGGCTCCGGAGGACTAAAAAAGGCCCTACAACCATGATGGCGAACCTCCTGGCATGGGTGCCACAGGTGGCACACGGAACCATTTCTTAGGGCACGCGAGGCATTGCCCTATCAGCTCCAGCATGCATGTGTGCGCTGGCCAGCTGATTTAGGCCTTCTTTTGAGACCGTTTTTCGCCCTCTGGAGGCTTCAAAGATGCTGTTTTCACCCTCCCCAGGTTCCTAGAAAGCCTCTGGAGCCTGGGGAGGATGAAAAAAGTGCGCCAAAAGCAGGGGGTCACGCACATAGCATTATGGATGTGGCATGCCCACGCACGACCCCCCCTATGCTCCCCCCGCTTTTTGCACGCGAGCCAAAAAAGGTTAGCCATCACTGCCCTACAAGCAAACTGGAAGTAACTTCAAGTTTGCTCATAGCATCGTGTTTAATCCTCCGGAGGCTTCAGGGAAGCTCCTGAAGCCTCCGGAGGGCCTCGGGGGGGGGGGGGTGTTTTCGCCCACCCCAGGCTCCTGGGGAGGGCAAAAGAAAAGCATGTAAAAAATGGGGGGAAGCGCCTATCATGCACACATGCGCACATTGCATTATGGGTGCAGCATGCCACCGCATGACCCCACTGCGCTCCCCCACCCTTATGGCACGCGAGCCTAAAAAGGTTCGCCATCGCTGGACTAGGTTGTGGTTTGTTTGTTTTTTATTTATTTATTTATTCTAAATTTTAAAAGACCCAATTTAAAACTACCTAAAAGTCCCCATGGGAGGTTAGGCTTAGGCTTTTAAATGGTCCATATTTGTTTTTGTTTTTACAAAAGGAAGTTGGGGCAATGCAGAGATTAGCACCATTTTAAGGAACAAGGGGCAGCTTGGGCCCAGGATATTATGAAATGTTAGCGGTTTGTTAAAAAAGAATCCGCTGGAATGAATAGGTGCTATCCAAGAACACAGAGGGCTGCGTTGGTAAGAAGTGGAAGCAAAATCTGCAAAGGAAATAACCAAAAAACAGCAAGCTAACTTAAGGACCAGAGGTGTGGGAGGCGGCAGGATTGTGTGGGTGAACAAGAAGTGGCACAGAATTATTTTGTGCATCAGAAACCACTTAACTGGCAAAGACTTGCCCGCACCACCCTGAAATCCAGAAATCGGCACTGAAGAGCTCAAATACTCACCACATGGAACACATTTTGGAATGCACCTTAAACAAATAGTGAGATTAAAGCTCACTGCTCTTCTTTGTCCCTTCCTAAGTAGACTCATGTTGTGGTATTTTTCTGAACAGGTCCTATTTGCTTGTGCCAAGGGCACGTGTGGTTCTTCACGCAACTGGTCAGAAATGGAGGGCCATTAATTAAGGGACTTAAGGATGGTTGGGAGCAGTGGTGGGTTTCAAATTTTTTTAGAACCTACTCTGTAGGTGTGGCCTATTTTGTGGGCGTGGCTTGGCAGTCATGTGACAGGGTGGGAGTGGCCACCTTTTAAAATGTGGTGAAACTCATTTAACAACGCTCTTGCTTAGCAACCAAAATTTTGGACTCAATTGTGATGATAAATTCTTTCTTTCTTTCTTTCTTTCTTTCTTTCTTTCTTTCTTTCTTTCTTTCTTTCTTTCTTTCTTTCTTTCTTCTTTCTTTCTCTCTCTCTCTCTCTCTCTTTCCTTCCTTCTTTCCTTTCCTTTCCTTTCCTTCCCTTCCCTTCCCATTGGGTCACTGGCAGCGGCGGGCCAGATTTACTTCCAGGTACGCCGGTGGAACCCCCTCTCACCGGTTCTCTAAATTTCACCAACCGGCTCTCGCGAGTAGGTGCGAGCCTGCAGAAACCCACCACTGGTTGGGAGGAAGAAGAAAAAATATAAAACAGATAGATTTACCTGATTACGGTTAGATAGCGAGCTCTCACTTCTGGTGATGCCGAACGGTTTTCTGGATTGAATAGAATTTCTTTTTGGAAATATCTAATGGGGTAAGGGATTAGCTTGTGATATCTAAATAAAAGGTTATTATTTCAGGTTTTTGGTTTTTTTCAATTCCGGGGAGGAAACAAGATTGAAGGCAAACGAAGAAGGGGACGGCGGAGAAGGAGGGGGCTGGATGGAGTCACTGAAGCAGTCGGGGTGAGCTTCAATGGACTCCAGAGGATGGTAGAGGACAGGAAAGCCTGGAGGTCCATGGGATCGCGATGGGATGGACATGACTTCGCAACTAACAGCAACAAAATATTTAATTGTTGAGAGAGAGATGAGGGGAACTTTCCCCTAATGGAAAGGGGTTGTATACTTATGTTATTAGGTATTTATGTTCATTTTTACCAGATCTTTGCTGACTAATAAGGAGAGTTGATGATCTAAAAATGAAAGGGGGCGAGGTATGGAACAAATAAGTATTTGGTTGTATTTTGAGACATAGAGGTAAGTTGCTAATGTTGAATATACCTGTTGGAGGATAAAGAGGGAAGTTTCCCCTCCTACTCCCCCCCCCCTCCTCTTGGGTTCTGCATTCTCACATATTTTTAATATATTTCCGTATAAGCTCTGTTTAATATGTTTAATAAAATTATGCTAAAAAAAAGAAATGGCCCATTAATCATCTCCACTCACACTCCCAAACTACACCAATTCTTCCTGTAAAATGGCAATTCCAAATTATTTATAAGTGATAACTTATCGAAAATCAAAAGAACCACCAACCACACTTGAAAAAGTTCACATTACAACTAACAATCGCAATTTACAAAGAGTTCACTAGAGTTGTAAACCAAAGAATTTTTCTGCCTAAAGAAAAATAGGTTGGCCTATATTTTACCAGAAAAGTTAAGCTTCCATAGTAAATACAGAAAACTGGGGGGAAAAACCCTGCTCCAGTTCCAGTCCGGAGGATTTAATTCATTATCGCATGCTGAATTTACTGAAGCCCCTGCCATGATGCAGCGATGGCGACTAGATTAAATGACTTCATAATAATTTCATGAAGGGCAGTATCAACAGCTGCCATCAAAGAGGCTTTATGAAACTCGTATATTCAGACATGATATCTCTCTCTCTCTCTCTCTCTCTCTCTCTCTCTCCAAATGATAGAGGCTGTCTAGAGAAAATTTAATTTCCTACGACAGTGATGGTGAACCATTTTGGTCCTGAGTGCCCAAAGCACGCGCACCCCCAGAATGCAATGTGAGTGCCCCCTGTGCATGCGCCCTGCCCCCCGTGCATTCACACACCTCCACACATTTTTGGCTTCCAGGTTGGTGCAGGAAGCCTTCCAGACCCAAAATGAGGTGTGGGGAGGGGGCGTGCACACACAACCCCCCCCCAAATGCAATGCGAGCACCTCCTGTACATGCACGTATGCGCCCCCCGCATGCGCAGCAGAGACCTGGAGACCAGCTGGCTGGCACGAGACACACACGCATACATGGTGGAACTGGGCTGAGGCGATGGCTGGCATGCCTGCAGAGAAGGCTCTGCATGCCACCTGTGGCACATGAACCATAGGTTCGCTATCAAGGTCCGATGGCCTTCCCAAAGAGTTCTGAATGAGATGGAACCCTTCGACCTAATCTAAACATTCTATAATCCTGGTCTGATGAGAGTGCCAGTGTGCCTAGCTGATTAAATAAATAGCAAAGTTTAATTCTTCTCTGCTTTGTCCCTTCCTATTTATATTTACCCCGTTGTGGTTTTTCTGAAGGCTTTATATAAGGTGTAGAACATAGTTCACATGACTGATAGAATTCTACCTACCATTGCCTCTTCCGCCAATGTCTAAAGACATACCTTTTCCATCAAGCCGGCCTAGCGTAACCCCCGTTGGGACTATTATTAGACAGTTTTAAATTTGGGGATTTTAAATTGATTTTAGCACAGGGGAAATTTAATAGTTTTTTAAATTTTATATTTTGTCTATATTTGTATGTTTTAATTTCCTGTGCGCCGCCCTGGGTCCTTTTTGGAGAAGGGCGGGGTATAAATACGAATAAAAAAAAAAAAAAAAAAACATAGTCATGGGCTCTCAAGAGTAACTACAGTCTTGACACCTGCTAGAAGAGGCTGGTTTTCCATAAAGTCTGGTGACCACAGAGCCCTCTCCTACATCCCTGCATATTCCATGGCCCTTGGGAAACTTCAGGGAAATCAGTAGAGGTAGTCCTTGACTTACAATACTTCATTTAGTGACCGTTCCATGTTACAACCGCACTTCAAATTCAAACACCTGGGAAACTGACTCACATTTATGACGGTTGCAGTGTCCCATGGTCATGCGATCACTTTTTGCCTCCTTCTGACGACGTCAATAGGGAAGCCAGATTCACCTTCAACAACTGTGTTACTAATTTAATGGCTGCAGTGATTCACTTTACAACTGTGGCAAGAGCGGTCGGAAAACGAGGCAAAATCCACTTAGCAAATGTCTCACTTAGCAGCAAAACGTTTTGGGCTCAATTGCGGTCCTAAGTCAAGGGCTACCTGTATGTAGAACGCAAGTACTGTACACGGACAGGAGAAAGGAAAACTGGGCTCAAAATAGACTTAAGATCCAGATGGATCTCGGCAGACTCAAACTGGAAATTCAGTGAAAAATAAGGTTTTGCACTGGGGTAAGAAAAACCAAATGAACAGGTACAGATAAGGTGAAATTTGGCTCAATAGCAATAACTGTGAGAAGGATTTTGGACTCTACCTACCTGGAAATAACCAAGGTTGGGGGAAAACTGATTTACATCCTTAGGTTCTACAACTATGATGGCAAACCTGTGGCATGTGTGCCAAAGGTGGCACGTAGAGCCCTCTCAGTGGGCACGCACACTGTTGCCAGCTGCCCTTTCTAGTTTCCGGTACGCACATGGCGCACTGGCCAGCTGGTTTTGGGGGGCAGCGGAAAATGGCCTGAAAATAGCTCAGAAAACAGCCCCAAAACAGGGCGTTTGCAGGCTGTTTTCCAGGCAAACAACAGCCTGAAAATGGCCTGGAAAAAAGTCTGAAAAATAGCCAAAAAATGAGGCATGCGCAAAGGCCAGCTGATCTTCGGTTTTCCGGTGTTTTGGTGTGAACGTGCATATATGTGCATGCATGCACATTCCGGTTTGGCCACTTGGTGCCAAAAAAGTTCGCCATCACTGCTCTACACATACAAGCAAAGTCCTTTTTTTAAAGAGCACATTATTTTGGACCATGAAAGAAGACATTAATAAAGGAAAGTTTTGGAAAAGAGACAAAAGTTGGACAGGAGCTGAACCAGAGGTGGCATTCTGCCAGTTTTGGGCGGTAGTGGCAGCGGTGCGAGGCTCCGCCCACCGACCTCATCACGGGCCTTCTGTGCATGCTCCTGCTACCGAACCGGTAGTGAAGAAAAGAGGATACCATTACTGAGCTGAACCCTACATTAAGCTAGAAGAACAGAAGGGAAGAACAAAACCACTGTTGGCTGTGATAGTAAAAGTTAGCCATGTTTAGCCATTAAAGTGACCATCAGGTTTAGTTGCCCACTCTCAGTGGCCCAGTTTGGTCAACCTAAGCCCAAAATACAAAGCATGCTAAAAATATAGCTAAGTACATATCATTATGGCAGTGTATTTTTAAAGCAGCTACTGAAATAGAATAAAGTGTAAAGGAATATAGCTGGAAAAAATGTAAAGTTGTACTGATTCTTTTTATGTAGACATGGCCTTTCTAAAATTCCTATGCATCAATCGCTAATTTCCAATTTGGCTAAATGTTTATCCTAACAAATAGGCCACTTGAACTGCCTGCTTCACTCTGGAAAAGCAAGTTCTAATAAACTGTCTCTTAAATCATGCTAGGAATTTGTCTAATTTTTCCAATGAAAATGGAAGAGACAATTGGGAGTTGAAAGGAATGAAGGCTGAGGGCTGATTCCCACGAGCTTCTGAAAGGGAAGACGAGGCTGGACGAAACAATCCTTGGATCCTTGTGAGATCAATTTTCATTTAAAACTGCCAGAGTCTTTCTTTTTTCCTTCTTTTTCTTAAAAGAGTTCCCATATGGAAACAGGACGATTTCAGAAAGACAAAATGCGTAAAACACGAATGCAAAAGAAAAGAGCCAAATGCTGATGGAGCTTAAAGCCCTAATAATTTATATATATATATATATATATAGAATTTATATATATCTTACACGTGCAGATAAAAAAGTGGAACTGGAGGCCGTTCGCACAAACTACGCACACGCTGCATCTTAACGCCCCGAGAGACATCCCAGGAGAAGAGCCAGAGAGGGGAACATAATGTAAGAAGTTTAGAAACTTGGCTTTCCCCATAAAAAAGAAGGGGACTGCCCATTCTGTCGAGCGGTGCACCCCTCGCGATAAATTTGAGTCAGCACCACAACCAACAGCTCTGCAGTCTTCTGAAGGGAAGCTGATCAGGTGGTTGCAGAGCCCCTGGAAACGGCAGTACGATGCAGCTGAAGAGGCAAAGCACAACCCACAGACAAACTGTGGCTCGGCTGGAGTGCAAACCGAGCGTTGCGTCTGAATCTTCGAGGGAAATGATGCACTGAAGGCGGCAGCGGAGAGAGAGTGAGGGAGGTACGTTTGCTTTGGCTCTTCTCTTTTGCCTCCTTTTGTGACCCGATCCTCTTGCCGGAGAACGAGCTGTGTGTGTGCACACACGCTGGTGTGTTTATGTGCCTAAGATTTTAAGAAATAAAAATACAAACCGAGAGAGGCTAGAGAGGCTGGGGAAAAGACCGGGGGAAAGAAACTGTCGTCTTAACTTGGCAGTTTCCCTGCACTAACAGTGATCCGCTGCAGTGACATCGCTTAAATCTTTGATTTGGTCCTGAAAATGTTTCTCTCTTGGGAAAAAAAGGGGAATAGGGCTAGAGTAAGACTGGAGAAGAAGCAGAGAGGAAACGCAGGCAGGGAAGCGTGCCTTTAATATTCTCCAAATGCATCTTTTGAGAATATCCTCAGCTGTTTCTAAGCCTGCCTTGAAATTGCTCCCAATGCATTTTGGAACCCATGGATGCCGTTTGGGTGCCTTACAAGCTACGGCGTGGCTGAGGGAGCTGATGACAACCACGGCTGGCATCGGAAGACCTAACGCTGACATCCAGCTCTGTCTGCCTGCCACCTTCGCACAGAAGCCTCGTTTTATAACGGAAAGAATATCCGAGAGACAAACCGGGGATTCAGACGGCTCGAGAATGGGAGAGAGAAAGCGGGCATTGTACGACGTTTGGAAGATGCCTAGCAGTTTGGGAAGAACGCTACCCTTAGGAGCTGGAGGAGGATGGGAGAGTGGAAAAGGGGAAGGGAGAGAGATGAGGTGGAAACAGATCAGGCTGTTTTGACAGACAGCAAGACAGGGGGATGGAGAGCTTCCCTGGAAATGAGCATGCTTTTTTCGGCACCATTAAGGATGATGCCACAGGGATGTGCCACAGGGGTGAGGGTATGTCTAATTTTATTAAAATGCAATTCCACTGCCAAGGGGTAAGTGCTCCCCCCCCCCCCCCCAAAAAAACCCCAACCAGCCTTCTAAAATGTGCAATAAACTGGGCATGTGTTACATGTTTGCTTCTAGGCAACCATGGAGAACCGGATCTCGAAGGCATTGCTTGGCGTCCTGGCTCTTCTCGTCTTCATACCAGCCATTCAGGGTATTTGTCCGTCTTTTTGTTCATGCTCAGGAAACGACAGAAACGTGGACTGTTCTGGCAGAAACCTGACCACGCTGCCCTACGGACTTCAGGACAACATCACCTCTTTGAATTTGTCGTATAATCGCTTTGTGGAGCTCGACCACCAGCTGACTCCGTTTGCCAACTTGAGAACCCTGGATGTTTCCAACAATTGGCTTCGGAGCCTCCCGGCTCAACTGCCCAGGTCCCTGTGGGAAATATATGCCACGCGCAACAGCATCAGGGTTCTCCAAAAGCTCGACACGGCTTACCAGTGGAACCTTAAAGTCCTCGACGTCTCGAGGAACATGGTGGAAAGGGCTGTGCTGATTAACAACACGATGAGCAGCCTCGTGTTCCTCAACCTCAGCAGCAACAAGCTTTGGACCGTCCCCACCAACATCCCCATCAACGTGGAGACAGTGGATCTATCCCACAATTTCTTGTCGCAAATCCTCCACGGCACGCTGAGGAGGCTCACCCACCTGTCCCAACTTTATCTGCACAACAACAAGTTTGCCTACATCCCAGACAAAGCCTTTGACCAGCTGGTTCAGCTAAAACTCATCACCCTTTACAACAATCCCTGGGCATGCCGGGATAAACCACGAGCTCTCTCTTATTTGCAGGATTGGGTAGGTAAAACGCAAGCCACGATCTTCGGGGTGCCGTGCCCAGAGGAGGAAGAGGACACTGTGTCCTGGGAAGGCTCTGGACCGTTCTCAGCTACTCCAACCCTGGCCCAGAAACACTTCTTCGTGAAAGCCATAAAGGCAGCGGATACAACGGACTCTGACGAAGCGACTGAGCAGAGTGAATTCGCGTATGAACAACAGTCTGGAATGGCGGACGTCAATGTAAACACCACGGATGACCCAACAATAGCATTCACCAGCACCGACAGGCCACTGGTTCCCCACCTAGAAAACTTCGGCACGGAGGACCTCAATTCTTTCGAGGTGGCTGCAGCCACGCACATGGTCTACATCCAAGATGCCACCTCTGCCAAGTCCAGCCCAAAAGGCCTGGCCGAAGTCCCCACAATTCCTATGACCTTGAGGATCACCAGCGGGGTGCCTACAAACTACCCAAAGAAACAACAAAGCACAACAATCAAGAAAGAAGAACGCGCCACAAAAAGCAGCCCGCGGGCACCCTCTAAAGCAAATGTGCCCAGGGGGTATTTGTTCTCCACTCTCATGCTTGCTGTGGTGGCCCTGGCAACTGGCAGTGAATTTGTGTTTAAATGAATGAATGAATTGCTTCATTATTCCATATTAATAACATGTCTGGGGAGGGGGAGGGGGAAGAGAAATGCTCCTGTTCCACAATGAATTACTGTAGATGCAAGAAGAAAATGCCTGTTTTAAGATTCTGAAATATGACCGAAGACTATAATAACTCTTCTTTGAATGGCAGGGCTGCAGGAAAAAAAAAAATCACGTCTTGGTAACCAAGCTGCTACTTACTTAAATTATGTCTTACTGAATTAAGAAAATAAAAAAGGAAGAAAATTATACCCAATAATACGATTGTTTTTATGAAAATGTGTTATTTTGTATTTACATTTTTAATTTTCTTCACAAAAATATTTAAAAATGTCAGTATTTTCTGTATTGATTATGAATAGTTTTGTCATTAAACATCTCGAAACAACAATGTTTGCAGGCCTGCGTTATACAGAGTTGCCAGAGAGAGAACTTTGGAATATAGAAATGCTAATTCTTTACCAAAGATGACAATGCATAAAGGGGGGGGGGGGAGGAGAAGAGGGGGAAGAGTAAAGATATCTAAAAAAAATTACTTCTAACCATGGTTTGTTGCCATAACTCTAAGATCCTAGAGGAGATAGTGGGACACGAGGTTGTTTGCCAGCTCCCATCAAGTTTTCATTTAGTATTCAATACAATGCAATACAATACAATAGCAGAGTTGGAAGGGACCTTGTAGGTCTTCTAGTGCAACCCCCTGCGTGGGCAGGAACCTTATACCATTTCAGACAAATGGCTATCTAACATCTTTTTAAAGACTTCCAGGGTTGGGGCATTCACAACTTCTGGAGGCAAGCTGTTCTACTGGTTAATTGTTCTAACTGTCAGGAAATTTCTCCTTAGTTCTAAGTTGCTTCTCTCCTTGATTAGTTTCCACCCATTGCTTCTTGTCCTGCCCCCAGGTGCCTTGGAGAATAGTTTGACTCCCTCTTCTTTGTGGCACCCTCTGAGATATCGGAACACTGCTATCATGTCTCCCCTGGTCCTTCTCTTCATCAAACTAGACATACCCAGTTCCTGCAACCGTTCTTCATGTTTTAGCCTCCAGTCCCCTAATCATCTTGGTTGCTCTTCTCTGCACTCTTTCCAGAGTCTCCACGTCTTTTCTACATCGTGGCGACCAAAACTGTATGCAGTATTCCAAGTGTGGCCTTACCAAGGCCTTACAGTGGCATTAACACTTCACGTGATCTAGATTCTATCCCTTTGTTTATGCAGCCTAGAACTGTGTTGGCTTTTTTAGCAGCTGGTAATTTTTTAGCAGTAATTCATTTATTTCATTTATTTAAATTTATATCCCCCCCTTCTCCACAGAGGACCCAGGGCGGCGTACAGGAAATTTAAAAACATACCAATACAAAGGCTGACCCGTGAATGAATGACTGGCTCAATGTCACCTCAGTGTTGTGGGGAAGGGAATGTTGTGGGTCCCATCCCCAAGGGAGATACACCTGGTGGGACCCAGAAGAAGGGCCTTCTCCATGGTGGCTCCCTATCTCTGGAACATCATCCCCACAGAGATTAGAATGGACCTCACTCTAATGCTCTTCTGGAAGGTGCTGAAGGCCTGGTTCTGCCAGTGGGCCTGGGGAACCCAGAACGGGATTGAGCCCATTAAAGGCCTCACGTGATTAGCTGCCTGTCACTGGGGTGGGAGGGTGATTTTATTACATTAATTGATTTTATTACATTTATTTATTTGTTTTACTGTTTTTAGATGTGGTTTTTATATTCTGTAAGCCGCCTTGAGTCGCCATGGGCGAGTAGGCAGGAATATCATCATCATCATCACCACCACCACCACCACCACCACCACCACAAAGTACTGGGACTTGCAAATTGAAGCTGAGTGACTGTGGAAAAAGAAATCATGTGTTGTCCCGGTAGTAATTGGAGCCCTTGGAGCACAAATGTGTTAAAAACACATTTGTTTCATCAAGCTGGCCTTGCATAGCCTCCGCTGTTGACTAGTTTAGATAGTTTTAAAATGGGGGGGTCTTAATTGGTTTTTAGCACAGGATTTCATATTTAATAAGCTTTTAAAATTTTATATTTTTGTATTGTTTTGTATATTATTTTAATTTTCCTGTGCGCCGCCCTGGGTCCGTTTGGAGAAGGGCGGGATATAAATCGAATAAAATAAAAAATAAATAAATAAATAAATACCTAAAGGGCTACCTCACTATTTGGAAATTCTAAATTTACCGGACTTGAACATTCTGACTCTACAAAAAACCACCCTACTTGGAACAGCTTCTGTCCTCCAACTGTACCTTAACTTCCTAGGCCCTTGGTTAGGACTTGAGCTGTTGAGCTACCAACCAGCCCTAAAGGCTGTGAATCTCACCAAAGATTAACTAATCATCATCATCCCATCCTTGGGTCGCTCCTGGGCCAGCGAATACCCTGACTGCTACTCACAGCAAACAAACAATGGCTTAAGTATTTCATACCTAACCTACAGCTCTCTTAACATCATAACCCTCCGCATAGGTTGAAAGTCAACGTCAATGGCTCCATGCTCACTCAGCATCAGGTTGGGGAGAGCAGACCTATTTTATTTCCTTCATCAAATTTCTACCTAACGGTCAGCCCTGCGAGGCAGGCAATGCAGTCAACCACACAAGCATAGCATAGCAGTAGCACATAGCAATAGCACTTAGACTTATATACTGCTTCACGGTGCTTTTACAGCCCTCTCTAAGTGGTTTACAGAGTCAGCCTCTTGCCCCCAACAATCTGGGTCCTCATTTTACCCACCTCGGAAGGATGGAAGGCTGAGTCTACCTTGAGCCTGGTGGGATTTGAACTGCCAAATGCAGGCAGCCGTCAGGCAGCAGAAGTAGCCTGAAGTACTGCACTCTAACCACTGCGCCACCGCAGCTTGGATTTAAGTTAATGCTCTTTACTGCTGTAGAGCAAAATAATAGAATCTTGCAAGCTGGTTTGAATGTCTCTCTGACCCAGCTTGTACAAAGCAAAATCCAGAGGTTATTTTGAGTTTCTTCATGTGCTTTCCTTCTTTGTCATACTGAGTAATATTTTCTGAAGGTTCCCCCTCCAATAGTTTGCTCGCTCCCTCCTCATTCCTTAAGGCCAGCTCTCCATTCTTTCACAGGACGGGAACCATTTTTCATTGATAAAGGAACACTGTCAAGGTGAGTCAGTTTTGCATTTTTGAGGGCTTAGAACAGAGGTGTGGAACGATGGCCCCTTTATGGCTTGCAGACTTCAACTCCCAGAATTCCTGAGCCAGTCAGGCATGGGATTCTGGGAGTTGAAGTCCGCAAGTCATAAAAGGGCCATCGTTCCCCACCCTTGGCTTAGAACCACAAACCGAGATAAATAAATAGGTTTGTATCATTTAATCAGGTGAAGATGGCATGTAATAAAGGGTCCTGACATGCCATGCAGGTGTGGGCAGCCAGAGTAATCAAGGAACTGCCTACCTAGCTCTGGATGGAGCTCTGAGGCATCTATCATTGCTTAATGGGTTCCTTTAGAATGTTGAATTTATTATCTAAACCTCAAGTCTCTCCTTTGTTTAAGCTTAATGCAGTTTCTATTATGAGACGCTAACAAAAGGGGTCAGGCAGAGGTGGAATTGCCATGAAGCTTCACTGATGAGAACCCGGCTGGCTGGAAGGAGTCCAAGCTTTAGTATCTTCTCTGCAAAACCATTGTGGTGTGCTTCGGATACTGGAGTGCTATAAATCTAAGTGCTCCTGCTATTGCTACGACTCTTAGCCAGCAGAGACAATGGGCATAACCAACTGGGAAATCTGGGAGATTGCAATCTTAATGTTTGGGAAAGGTTGGCATGAACCACACTGAATTGCGCAAATATACTGTATCCCAGTGTTTTTTCAGTCTTGGCAACTTGGGAAACAATGTGGACTTCAACTCCCAGAATTCCTCAACTAGCAAAGTTGAAGAGGGCTGATATCTACATCTCTTTTAAGTTGCCACGGTTGTGTGTCAGTGGGCTCCAAAAGCCAAGAGAACCAACACAACCATGATCATGGACAACATATCCAGATACTATAGAATCACCCTGGAGAAGTTTGGGCAAGTCAGAGATGTCATCAGCAAGAATGATGGGCAATAAAACCAGGTAAATCTTTGATTTACAACCACAATTTGGAGCAGCATTTCTATGGCTAAACAAGGGAGTTATTAAGTGAGCTGCACCCAGTTCGATGACCTATTTTGTGTCACTGTTGTCAAATAAATCACTGCAGTCATTAAGCAAATCCAGTCCGCACCCCCCTTGACTTTGCTGGTTGGAAGCTGGCTGAGAAAGATGCCAATGTTGACCACATGAACCTAGAACACAACAACCATCATAAATACATGCCTGTTGTCAAGCACCCAGATCATGTAGAATAGAACATATGAAGAACGGTTGCAGGAACTGGGTATGTCTAGTTTAATGAAAAGAAGGACCAGGGGAGACATGATAGCAGGGTCCCAATATCTCAGGGGCTGCCCCAAAGAAGAGGGAGTCAAGCTATTCTCCAAAGCACCTGAGGGTAAGACAAGAAGCAGTGGATGGAAATTAATCAAGGAGAGAAGCGACTTAGAACGGAGGAGAAATTTCCTGACAGAACAATTAA
Organism: Rhabdophis nuchalis; assembly: GCA_039707465.1. Classification (NCBI taxonomy): domain Eukaryota; kingdom Metazoa; phylum Chordata; class Lepidosauria; order Squamata; family Natricidae; genus Rhabdophis; species Rhabdophis nuchalis. Next base: position 396,374,852 of record CM077643.1, on the reverse strand, counting down.
CCTCTGGAACTACTTGCCTCCAGAAGTTGTGAATACTCCAACTCCCTGGAAGTTTTTAAGAAGATGTTGGATAGCCATTTGTCTGAAATGGTATAGGGCAGTGATGGCTAACCTTTTTTGGCTCGCGTGCCAAAAGCGGGGGGGAAAGCAGGGGGGTTGTGCGTGGGCGTGCCATACCCATAATGCTATGTGCACAATCCCCTGCTTTTGTTGCACTTTTTTCGCCCACCCCAAGCTCCAGAGACTTTCTAGGAGCCTGGGGAGGGTAAAAACAGCCTCCCCCCCCACCTCCAGAGGTTTCAGGAGCTTCCCTGAAGCCTCCAGAGGGCGAAAAATGGCCTCAAAAGAAGGCCTAAATCAGCCAGGCAGCATGCACATGCGCGCTGGGGCTTACAAGGCAATGCCCCTAAGTAATGGTTCCGCGTGCCACCTGTGGCACCCATGCCATAGGTTCGCCATCACTGGTATAAGGTTTCCTGTCTAGGCAGGGGGTTGGACTAGAAGACCTCCAAGGTCCCTTCCAACTCTGTTATTCTATTTTAGCTTCCAATCCCCTAATCATCTTTGTTGCTCTTCCCTACACATGAGTAAGAGGACCGGTTGTATGCCACCTTTTTTCCCCTCAGTGCCACTGAACTCTGAACTGTCGCTAAATGAATGGTTGCAAGTCGAGGCCTGCCTGTAATTGATATGCAGGCAGGAAGTTAGGAAGGGCCACAAAATGCTTACAAGATGCAGCTGCTGCAAATGTTTCTCAACCTGGAACACTTTAAGACAGGTGGACTCCAACTCCAAAAGCTGCCTGGGGTATTCTGGGAGTTGGAGTCCACCTGCTTTAAAGTGGTCCAGGTTGAGAAACACTAAGTTGCTGAAGCTGCAAGAAGTTCCTACTTGGTGAATACAGCGAGGATCCTGCCCCACAGAGCAATTAATCTGGTTCCGCTCTCTTTTCATCCCTACTGTCGTTGCCAAAGATGGGAGCGTCCAAGCAATGAAGGCTGCAAAGAAATCCAAGCCCCGTTTCCCTTCGGAGAGGCTGTGGACGGCAGCTCCCTGACCCGAATGTAAATTTCCAGAGCTGGATGCGAAAGGTAGAGGGGCAGGATTGGCACAACTGCCTCCTCCTCCTCTGCAGCTTCCCCAACAGGTTACATACTGCAGCAGCCATTTCCATGGTTACCCGAAGTAAGAGGATCCAGAAAATAGGAGGGCTGCTCCTCATTAGAAAAGCGTATATTTTTTCCCCACCACTGTGGATCAAAGGGAGCAGAATGGCAAAACAATGAAGGTGGCAGGAGAATTGACAAGCTCGGTGCATCGCTAGAGAAACGCTGCATGGCAATTGCATTAGGACCAGTTGCAATGGGGTCAGCTCAGGGAAAGGAACAGCCAAAGGGGCCTAGTGTGTCGCTCACCTGTGCCAAGGCCAGAAAGACAAAGCAAAAATAAGATGCAGATGCAACACAGACACACACATACACCAGTGGTGGGTTCCAGCCGGTACGGCCCGGTACGGTAGTAGTCGGGAGGCGCGGCCACCATACGGGTACGGTGGCTCGTTTGACCCACCCACATTTCTTACCTATTTTTAAGGCAACAGTGCACAGTGTATGGCGCCTGCGCAACCTCCGATGAGCAGCTGTGCATTGCAGGGGCAGAGGAGTACGCATGTGAGGGCAGCGCATGTCAGATCCAGCGTACAGTGGGCAGCGTACAGTGCATATCCAGCGCAGCGTACAGTGCATATCCAGCGCATGCACGAATGGACCACGAGCAGCGTACTAGTAGCCAAGGTAAGAGCAACCTACCACTGACATACACAAACCCCTCCAAGTCCTTTTAGCAGCCTCTTCTAAATCAGAATAGGATTAAACACATGAACAAGAGTTGGAAGGGACCTTGTAGGTCATCTAATCGAAGGGTCACCAACCTTTCAGACCTCAGGGACCATTAAATTCATAAATTTAAATCCCGCAGACCACCCCAGCTGGGTGGGCATGGCTAGGTTGTCATCTGACTGGGTAGGTGTGGCCAACTCGATGTCATTCACATCAAGGGGCGCCTTGCCAGCCTGTACTTGCCTCTCCCCTCCCAGACACTCTTTTTTTTTAATTAATAATTTTTTAATTATTTTGCATAAACACAGATAATACAAACTTCACACAAAAAAAACCATCAAAAAGCCATCTTCCATTACAGGTTACAAATTTTTAAGAATGTATCAATTAATCACAAGTTTCGATAAGTTTCTTCAGTAATCACTTATTTTTCATATCAATTGTTACAATTCTTGTATCTCAACCCTGATCTTACTAATGATTTTAACATCCTTTTATATATAAAGTATGACTATCTTATGGCATTCTATTTATAAAACAAACAAAGGGAAGAAAAAGAGATTTAAAAAGGAAGAGTCCACTCTAAATTGTGTCCTTTAAAACAGGGGTCCCCAACCCCCGGTCCGCGGACCGGTGCCGGTCCGTGGCTTGATAGTAACCAGGCCGGAGTGAGCAGTGGAGAGAGTAGTGCAACTCTTAGGAAAGTGTAGCAAACGCTCCACTATCCTGGCGGCTGACCGAGGTGCTCCCGGGGGACAGGACGGGGGCAACGGCCTGCATTGGGGGGGTTCGGGGCACCACCCGCCCCTGCGCGGGGGGAAGGGGCTGCCAGGCCCTCCTGCCCAGGACACAGCCTGTCCTTCCCTGCTCCAGCCCCAGCTCCAGCCGAAGACCCTTTGCCTGGGAGCCCTGGCAGCTTTCCCACCCCGTTGCACGTGACCGTCGAATGCGTGCGCGGTCCACGTGACTCGACTCACCTGCTGGAGGCTCCCACTGGTCCACGGAATTTTTTTATACATGAAACCGATCCCTGGTGCCAAAAAGGTTGGGGACCCCTGCTTTAAAAGACATGCTAACTGGGTACTCATAAATTCTGTGCATCTCTGAAGTGGTTATTATTTATGAGTAATCTCATTTTATAAATTTTAAATCTGAACATTTATCACGTACCTTAATATCAATATCCCTCCCAGCCACTCTTCACCTGCTCACCTGGGCTCCTTAGGGCCCCAACAGGAAGCAGTTGCTGAGAAAGATTTGGCAAAACAGCTCAGTTCAAATTGGATCAGACCGAGAAAGAGGCTCAGCTAAAGCACCTCAATGAGGACTACCAGCATAGGCTTTCCAAGCAGAGGGAAGGCCTGCGGGAGTGCAAGGCCAGGTACCGGGGCCTGGAGGCTCAGTGGGCTGAGATGGTCAGCCAGTTCCAGGCCATGATGCAGTCCCACTGGAACGAGGCCCTCTGGCTCTTTGCCACCTGGTGGGCACTTCCCTCCAGCCTTCGCCCAAAGTTCCCAACAGGAAGTCGAAGCAGACCCCAGGTCGGAATTTCTCTCCCCCCCCACCTCTCCGACCTGCACAAAAAGACCTCGAAGGGGGAGACTCTCTGCAGCAACACAAGCGTTCATTGCACGTATCCCTCCTAGGGGCCGAAGTTTGAGGACCTCTAATTTATTGCAATATAAAAAATGCAGATAAACCCCAATCTGTCCCCCAGAACCCCTTCCTTCAGATTGTAGCAGCCATGGTAGTGCAGTGGTTACAATGCAGTAGTTACAATGTAGCATTGCAGACTTGACTCTGCCCACAGCCAGGAGTTCGATTCTGACCGGCTCAAGGTTGACTCAGCCTTCCATCCTTCCGAGGTGGGTAAAATGAGGGGCCGGATTGGTTGGGGGCCATAGGCTGATTCTGTAAACCCCTTAGAGAGGGATGTAAAGCACTGTGTGAAACAATATATAAGTCTAAGTGCTATTGTGAGAGCAAAGTTGGGGTAATAGGCACACAAACCCCATAACTGTAGTGTCTGATTCCTGGAAATCTAAGGGCCAATTGCTTCCCTGCCCATTGTTGAGAGATACATGTAGACAGTCCTCAACTTACAACTGTAATCGAGCCTGCAAGTTGTGATCGCTGAAAGACCACATGACCACACCCCATTCTATGACTTTTTTGCAGCAGCTATAAAGAAAATGCTATTATGTGAATCCATGGGTTCACTATTCAGGTAGTCCTCGACTTACATTTATTTATTTATTTATTTATTTATTTGTTTGTTTGTTTGTTTGTTTATTATTTATTTATTTATTCGATTTATATACCGCCCTATTTCACCTAAAAGGGACTCAGGGCGGTGCACAGAAGATAAAAACCTAACAATATACAAAGTATAAAAAATAATTAAATTAATTAAATCTGTGCTAAAATTTGGATAAATAGAATTAAAACCAATAAATATCAAATTTAAAATTATTCCCTAGTCTATGTCAGGCCGGCTAGATGGAAGAAATGTGCTTTTAACATCCGACGGAAGAGTCGTAGGTCCGTGATGGTACGGATATCGGGGGGCAGGTCGTTCCAGAGTGCCGGACCCGCCACAGAGAAGGCTCGTCCCCTGGGAGTCGCCAGCCGGCATTGACCGGCTGACGGCACCCTGAGAAGGCCCACTCTGTGGGAGCAGACAGGTCGAAGGGAGGTATGTGGTAGGAGGTGGTCTCTCAAGTAACCAGGACCCGTGCCATGGAGCGCTTTGAAGATGGTAACTAGCACCTTGAAGCGCACCCGGAAGACCACAGGCAGCCAGTGCAGCTCGCGCAGGAGTGGTGTTATGTGGGAGTAGCGAGAGAATCCCCCGCGCGGCCGCATTCTGCACTAGCTGGAGCCTCCGGGTGCACCTCAATGGAAGCCCCATGTAGATGGCGTTGCAGTAGTCTAGGCGGGAAATAACGAGGGCTTGAGTGACCGTGCGTAGGGCATCTCGATCTAGAAAGGGGCGCAACTGGCTTATCAGGTAAACCTGATAGAAGGCCCCCCTGGCCACGGCCGTCACATGGTCATCTAAGGACAGCCGTGAATCCAGGAGGACGCCCAAGTTGTGAGCCCTTTCCCCGGGGGCCAATGACTCGCCCCCGATAGCCAGCGATGGAATTAACTGGCTATATCGATATGCCGGAAACCACAGCCAAAAGTTACAAAAGTTCATTTTAGTGACCGTTCACAGTTTCAACCGCATTGGAAAAAGTAACTTGCGACCATTGCAGCACCCAATCCATGATCCAAATTCAGATACTTGGCATGTATTCATGACCACTGCAACATCCTGGGGGTCATGTGATCCCCTTTTGCGACCTTCTGACAAGCAAAGTCAATGGGGAAGCCAGATTCACTTAACACCGGTGTTACTAATTTAGTAACGGCAGTGATTCACTTAACAGCTGTAGTGAGAAAGGTCATAAAAGGGAACAAAATGCCTTTAACAAATGTTGCACTTAACACCAGAAATTTTGGGCTCAATTGTGGTCGTAAGTCAAGGACTGTCTGCGGTGCGGGTTTTTTTTGCCAGAAAGCAGAAGTAAACCCCAGTTTGCAGCAGAAATGTTGTAAACTAAAGACACGTGAATACAGGATGCTGCAAACTGCTGTAAATACAGGCCAGTTGCCAAGTGCCCAAAATGTAGTCATGTGACTGGGGGGAGTGTGACGGAAGTTTGAATCTGAGTCATAAGTAGCTTTTTTGGGTGCCTCTTAACTTCAAGCAGTCACTATGCAACAGTCATAAATTATAACTCCCTGAACTTTGGTTTAAGACCCAACTGCAACCCTGCCATAACTAGACATCAGGCAAAATATGTACATAGATAGATATAAGATGCATTGGATAGAAATAAGTACATTGAAACAGACTATAAGACGCACCGGCAAACCATGATTTTGAAGAGGTAAATTTTTTTAAAAAGGGGTTTGCACTCTGTAGGTCTCCCAAACCCTCTGCATGCCTCTTTTTTTTTTTTTGAAAAAAAAAAGGGGGGGGGGACAAGCAGAGTTTTCGGAGGCTTGTAGCATGCTCCTGGGAGCTGGGGGTGGGTGGGCAAAAACGGGCAATTTTTCACTCCTTTTTGCCCTCCCTAGCCCCCAGGAGGACTTTGCAAGCCTCCCAAACACTCTGCATGTCCATTTTTGCAAAGGGGGCGGGGTTTAGGCCAAAAATGCTGGATTCAGTATATAAGACGCACCCAGATTTTCACTCTCTTTTTTTGGGGGGGGGGGAAAGGTGTGTCTTATACTCTGAAAAATATGGTAGCTCTCATCCGGGAGGAACCCTTTGCCATCTTGGCCGAGTATTTCTTGTGCTTTTAATTCTCTGACATTTCTGCTCATTTTCTGATAGGATTCCCAAAGAAGAAGAGGAGGATGCTGGCAACCACAAAGAAAGGCAGGGGGAAGAGAACCTAAATTTCAGGATCCTATGCAGGTATCAATGAATCAACACGATACGTTGAGAACTTCTTCCGCTCCGCTCCCACAGAGAGGGCCTCCTCAGGGTGCCGTCGGCCGGGCAATGCCGGTTGGCGACACCCAGGGGAAGGGCCTTCTCTGTGGCGGGCCCTACCCTTTGGAACGACTTGCCCCCTGAACTACGCACCATCTCAGACCTCCGCCTCTTCCGCCAGTGTCTAAAGACACACCTTTTCCATCAAGCCGGCCTAGCGTAACCTTCCGTTGTGACTACTCTTAGACAGTTTTAATTTGGGGGATTTTAAATCGATTTTAGCACAGGGTAGGAATTTAATATGCTTTTAAATTTTATATTTTGTTATATTTGTATGTTTTTAATTCCTGTGCGCCGCCCTGGGTCCTTTTTGGAGAAGGGTGGGGTATAAATTTAATAAAATAAAATAAAATAAATAAATAAATAAACTTTGAGGTGCTTTATGGGTGGTGCTGCAATCTTCACCATGAACTGTCCGGATGGAATTCAAAGTGCTGGTTTTGACTTAAAAACACCCTCGGGCTTGGCGCTTACAGGAATGGCCTCTCCACACAGAAGCAGCCACTGAATTCGGCCAATGTGGACTTGCTGCCTACTTCCCCCGGAGAGCTTGGGCAAAGGGGCAGTCTTGTTTGGCGACAGCCTCTTATTACGGAACAGCCTCGGGACGTGAAGTTGGCAACGTCAACCTAGAAATTGGCTTTCCAGAAATTATTGGCTTTCTATAAAGGATGAAGACGGAGCGCTTGAGAGGGCTTCTGGGTGTGCACGATCCCTATTGCATCGAGTGTTTTCCTTTCACGTTCAAGAGGTTATTTTTTCAAAGAGGCCTTTTCATCTATTAACTTCTGGTTTCTTGTTACTCTTTCTTCAGGTTAGTAGTATTTCGAAGAGAAGGGAGTGCCTGTTTATTTAACCCAGGGGTTCCCAAACGTGGCAACTTGAAGACTTGTGGACTTCAACTCCTAGAATTCTCCAGCCAGCTCTGCTGGCTGAAGAATTCTGGGAGTTGAAGTCCACAAGTCTTCAGGTTGCCAAGTTTGGGAACCCCTGATTTAACCGAATACAGAATAACAGAGTTGCAAAAGACTTCAGAGGTCTTCTAGTCCAACCCCTTGCACAAGCAGGAGACCGTATACTATTCCAGACAAGTGACTATGTAGTATCTTCTTACAAACTTCCAGTAAAGGAGCACCCACGCACGGTTCTGCCTGGTTCCTGGGTGGGAGTAGCCAGGATTGGTGTGGCCTAGACAGCCTCCTGCACCACGGCGGGGCAGGGGGGATTTGTGCCCTCCCCGGGCTCCAGAGCCTTTCTCCGAGCCTCTGGGAGGGCGAAAATGGCCTCTCCAGCCTCTGGATGCCCTTTGGAGGCCAGAAACAGGCTCATTTTCTGTTTCCCGAACTTCCAGGGGGCCTGTTTTTCGCTCTCCCCGGGCCTCTGCGTGTGCCCTGCACTTACCTGCATCCAAAAGGGCCAACAAGGAGACTCCTGGGAGGGGTGAGTGGGGCGGGGCCAGCCAGAAACCTAGCTAGAGGTTCTCCCAAACCCCTGTGAACCCCCAGCAGCCCACCCCTGCCCACAAGTTCTGGAGTGAGCCACTCCACTGATCAATTGTTCTCACTGAAAGGAAATTTCTCCTTAAGTTTTAAGGTTGGATCTCTCTTTGACAAGTTACTCCATATTCTCCCCTCAGGTGCATTCGAGAATAGACCCCGCTCTTCTTGGTGGCAGCCCCTCAGGTAATACAATACAATACAATAGCAGTGTTGGAAGGGACCTTGGAGGTCTTCTAGTCCAACCCCCTCGCCTAGGCAGGAAGCCCTATACCATTTCAGACAAATGGCTATCCAACATCTTCTTAAAGACTTCCAGTGTTGGGGCACAGATCTAATAATTTAATGCTATTTTATATTTTGCATGTGTTGTGGGTTTTCATCTTTCTGTGCACCGCCCTGAGTCCCACCAGGGAAAATAGGGCGGTATATAAGTTGAATGAATGAATGAATGAATGAATGAATGAATGAATGAATAAATAAATAAATAAATAAATTAATTAATTAATTAATTAATTAATTAATTAATTAACAATTTCTGGAGGCAAGCTGTTCCACTGGTTAATTGTTCTAACCATCAGGAAATTTCTCCTCAGTTCTAAGTTGCTTCTCTCCTTGATTAGTTTCCACCCATTGTCCTGCCTTCAGGTGCTTTGCAGAATAGTATTGGAAGACTACTAGCGTGCCACTCCTAGTCCTTCCTTCTCTTTGTTAGACCAGAATGTTTCACAGATCTACCGCAAATCTTTCAGAAATGTGTTAGGAGACATCTGGGATAGGAGCACAATTGTCCTGTTGTATAGAAACACAGGAAACTGGCAACAGTGATTAAGGTGCCTCTCAAGGAAGTTTGTTTTCCCACAGATGATTCTTTTAGGAGCTACCATGACCGTACAACAGTATTGGCCAACCTTTTTGTCGTTGCGTGCCGACAGTGCTCACTCGCACATCCACATTATCCACCATAATGCAATGCGCATGCGACACCTACCCTGCGTGCCCTGCCTCCAGTGCGCATATGCCCACTCCCCCCATGTGCTCCCCCTGCGTGCATGAACCCCCAAAAACGGGCTACAGGGGGTGCACCCCCCTGAACGCAGGTGTGGAACCCCCCCATGCATGCGTGCACATCTTGCACATGTGCCCTTCCCCCCTGTGCATGTGCGGTGAAGCTGAGCTGGGGCGATACCTCGCGTGCCCACAGCTCTGTGCCATACTACAGGCCTCAAGATTCAAACCTTGTGACTGGGCAGTATAGCCTGTGCCACCTTTTCTCTCACATGTATAGGAACTCCTGGCTTTTTGATGCTCTAGCTCCATATTGGTATCTTCTACATGTCTTCTCACTAGGCCCAAAATTTCCCCTTCAGGTTAGGGACATCAGTTTAGTGAAAGCTCAACTAGCATGAGGTTTCCTTGAATCAAATGTTCTCCACGTATCATGGACAGGAATCGGGGGTTGATCTGCTATGATATAAAGCAAGTAAGTTCAGAATACCAGAAGTCATCGCATAAAGTAGTGGTTCTCAACCTTCCCAATGCCGCGACCCTGTGGCCTAGAGGTGGAGCTCTCGCCTCCCAATCAGGAGGTTGTGAGTTCAATCCTAGGTAGAGGCAGAGGTAGGGTCTCCTGCTTGGGCAGGGGGTTGGACTAGATGACCTGCAAGGTCCCTTCCAACTCTGTTAATCTGTTAAATCTGTTAAACCCTTTAATACAGTTCCTCAAGTTGTGGTGACCCCGCAACCATAAAACTGGTGTCTCGGTTTCTAACACCATAGAAAATATGTGTTTTCTGATGGTCTTAGGCGACCCCTGTGAAAGGGTCGTTCGACCCCCAAAGGGATCCCGACCCACAGGCTGAGAACCATTGACATAAAGGTTTCGAACCCGTTTCCACAAGGCAAGGAGAGGCAGAGTCTGGGGGTGGAGTCAAGAGAGGAATCAGCCTAGAGTCCTTACATTGCCACAAGAGATTGAAGTCCCCCTTTGAATTCTGTTGACTCTTATCTAGTGCCAAGTATGTGCTGACAGGTTGATTAAATTTCTTGTGTATAAGTGCGAACAATAAATCTTCATAACTGGAACTTAACATGTGGCCCTGATTCTTCCAGCCTGACAAAGCTCCACGTACATACAGAATAGGGAAAAATAGGTGCAAGCGATAGCAACTTCCTTCAGTAGAATATGTGGTATAACCTGATTATGTCCAGCTAATCTGCTGCAACGTTTACCAGCGGTTCATTTTCATTTTTGCACACTGAGGTCCCCTCCCCACAAAAAAGAAAGATTACAGACTCAGGAAACGTTGGTCTCACCGTATCAGCAGCCCCAGGGCCTGCGTTTCTGCAAAAAACGCACATGGGCTGCCCTAACAAAGGTCAAAACCTTTCCCACCGAAGAAAAAGAGGCAGATGCTACTTTAAAAAAAGGCAGAGGCAGCCAAATTTACCGCCACCCACATTCCTTTCTAAAACAAGTAACTGACAGAGAGAGGGAGAGGGGAAGTGAATGCACACCTAAAACTTGGTTTAGAACAGAGTTTCTCAACCTTGGCGACTTGAAGCCCTGTGGAGCTGGCTGGGGAATTCTGGGAGTTGAAGTCCACAGGACTTCAAGTTGCCACGGTTGAGAAACACTGGTTTAGAATGTAATGCTGGGGAGGGGATCCTTTTGGTGGGCAGGATCCACAATGATCTTTTCCCCCCTTTTGGCGAGGTGAAGTATTGCAGTACAAAGGAGAACAGTTGAAAGCTTCCAGGACTGGGATTTCCCTCACGTTTAAAAAAATATATGAGGGGAGGCTCTGTTTTTTTTTTAAAAAGTGTTATCCTACCTAATTTGAGATTTGTGTTGCTGTTTTGATACGTTTCCTCCATCAAGACTGTAAGGTGGCCTTAATGTTGCCAGCCAGTGACGGCTAACCTTTCTGTCGTGTGCGGAAAGCGTCCCAACCCCCTGCGCTCCCCGTGCCCTGCGCATGCGTGCGTGACCCCCATGCGCTCACCCGTCCCCGTGCATGTGCCTCCTGCACCCAGTTTTGGCTTCCAGGTTAGTGCAGGCGGCTTTCCAGGCCCAAAACAGGGGGACGACATCCGTGGGGGCCAGGGGGGTTTGTGCACCTATGCGTGGCAGAGACCCAAAGACCAGCGAAGACTGGCTGGCCAGGGGGAGGCTAATGCGTATGTGCGTTGGGCTGGGGCAACAGCTGGTGTGACCGCAGGGAGGGCTCTGTGTGCCACTTGTGGCACGCATGCCATAGGTTCGCCATCATGCTCTCGTGACATCCCGTCTGGACTATGGAAATGCTCTCTACATGGGGCTCCCCTTGAGGTGCACCCAAAGGCTACAGTTAGTGCAGAACGCGGCCGCGCGGGGGATCTTGGGAGCCTCATGGCATTCCCATGTAACACCTCTCCTGCGCGAGCTGCACTGGCTGCCTGTGGTCTTTCGGGTGCGCTTCAAGGTGTTGATCATCATCTTCAAAGCCCTCCATGGCACGGGTCCTAGTTATTTGCGAGACCGCCTCCTAACCCATACATCCCTCCAGCTCACACAGAGAGGGTCTGCTCCGGGTGCCAACGGCCGGGCAATGCCGGCTCGCGACGCCTAGAGGAAGGGTCTTCTCTGGGGCGGGCCCTGCCTTCTGAAACGATCTACCCCCCGATCTTAGGAATATCACAGACCTCCGCCTCTTCCGTCAACAATTAAAAACACACTTTTTTCACTTAGCTGGCCTGGCCTAATCTTCGACTGGTTTTTAAATTGAATTAGATTTTATTGGGGTTTTAATTGGTTTTAGCACAGGTTGGGTTAATTTAATTAGTTTTTAATATGTATGATATATTTATTACCGGTTTTATGTGTATACGTGGTTTTATTCTCCTGTGCACTGCCTCGAGTCCCTTTTTGGGAGAATGGGGCGGTATACAAATTTAATAAAATGAAAAATGAAATGAAATGAAATGTTTATAATATATAATATATATCTCTGCTAACCATAATGAATTATCAAGGCTTTTTGTTAATCAGACTACAAAAGATAACTAAGTGCAACATTTGACTGTCAACACTGAAAGTAGTTATGCTCCTAAGCCGTCTGTCGTTTTAACCAATGCTCATGATCAAAACCCTGTTGCCTTATTTCTCTTGGGAGACTTTTCATCTCGTTCAGCGGCATTCAGTGCTAATCCATCAATTCATCCAATAAAGCAGCTCTAGATTATAGGGCGCATTTGTTACTTGTATAAGCAGTAGAGGTTAAATACGCTTTGAACATTTTAAAAAAATACTTCCCGTACCATATAGATAGTCTTTCTATTTAAAACAATATTGACTTTGGATTTTGGTTTGCAAACAAGGAAATGAGTCCTTTGTTAGCCGGGTGCTTACATCACTCCTGACATAAATTGCCACCCTTGATATTCTGGGACAGCTATTTCGAAGTCCGGATAGTAGTTAAGCTAAGGAAAGGCTTTCCATCTTCCAAGGCAACATTCAGAAGGCAAAGAGAAGGCAGAGAGAGGTATGGCATTTCATACAGTTGTGGAATAATGGATCCTGCTTTGATTTTTGCCTGCTGTGCCCCCTTCATCCCAAAGGCACAGGGATGGCAAGTTTGGTGTTGGTGGCTTAGATGGTTATTTATTTATTTGTTGTCTCGATGTCTTAGGCCAGGGGTCTGCAAAGTCGGCTCTTTTAAGACTGGTGGACTTCAACTCCCAGAGTTCCCCAGCCAGCATAGCTGGCTGGGGAATTCTGGAAGTTGAAGTCCACCAGTCTTAAAAGAGCCGACTTTGCAGACCCCTGTCTTAGGCTATCAGGTGCAGAACGTGTACAGGTTTTTGCCTTGCCTGGGTGGTTGGCTTTGGAGTGAGCGATCCTAATTTTAAAGGGAAATATTTGTAGCTCGGGATTGAAACCAGAGGTGCCCCATTTGGGGTTTTTTTTTTGCAGGTGTTTCCTTACCCAAACTAGGTAACATCCTCGGTGCTAGCTAGCAGGGTTGAGGTTACCTAATTTGGTTGATGAAATGTCTGCAAGGAAACAATCAAGCTCAGAGAGCACCCAGGACCCCTCGATCCTAATGTTATGCTTGTGGGAAAAAGAGCGATCCGGGTTTTAGACAGCAGGTGTTGCAACTTTCTCCTTTCCTGTGTGTGTTGCTCAGCTCAATGAACAAAAGGAGAGTCAGAGGAATAGGAGGAGAAGCTGGGCTGTAAGAAGAACGTCAGACCAGCAAGCTTCTTTCATATACAGAGGTGCTTTATGCTTCATTTCCGTTTGACAAGCAAATAGAAGAGGGCCATGCTCTGGCTCTGTAGCATCGTGTTTTCAGAATGGATTGACAGAGGCTTTTGCTGCTTTTCTTTAATTTGGATTGGAAATCTGCCAACTGCCGCAAATTATTCAATTCTGGATGCCCACTTCCACAAGCAGCAGTATGGAGAATGAGAATGTTAATCTATATGAGTGATTCTCAACCTTGATGTTTTTTAAGATGTGTGCACCAACTCTCGGGATTCTCCCGCGAGAACGTTCAGGGGGATGAAGGCCATACATCTTGGAATTGCCAAGGAAACGCGGATCTAAAAGGATGCATTTCTGGTAGCACGGAAAGCAGCTTTCTATGCTTAAGAACTGATAAGCAAGGTTCGGTTCTCCCAATTTGGTCACCACGGTGTAAAAAAGATGTTGGGATTGTAGAAAGAGTGCGGAGAAGAGCAACAAAGAGGATTAGGGGACTGGAGACTAAAACATACGAAGAACGGTTGCAGGAACTGGGTATGTCTAGTTTAATGAAAAGAAGGACTAGGGGAGACATGATAGCAGTGTTCCAGTATCTCAGGGGTTGCCACAAAGAAGAGGGAGTCCAGCTATTCTCCAAAGCACCTGAGGGCAGAACAAGAAGCAATGGGTGGAAACTAATCAAAGAGAGAAGCAACTTAGAACTGAGGAGAAATTTCCTGACAATTAGAACAATTAATCAGTGGAAGAACTTGCCTCCAGAAATTGTGAATGCTCCAACACTGGAGGTTTTATAAGAAGAGATTGGGCAACCATTTGTCTGAAGTGGTGTAGGGTTTCTTGCCTAAACGGGGTTGGACTAGAAGACCTCCAAGGTCCTTTCCAACTCTATTCTATTCTATTCTATTCTATTCTATTCTATTCATATCTACTAAGCTTAATTTCATCACTAGGAACCAAAAGTGAATGTATTATTGTCTTTAAAATACTGGCATCCTTCTACTGGAGGGCTACATATAAGGGTCACTACATTCAGAGAAATCTTAGAATGAGCACAGAATGGCGCATCGGGAAAGCACAGTTCGGTATAATGATTTTTGTAAAAAAATAATTGTTAAAACATCTGAACTTGCAAACATAGAAGCACATACGGAGAGAGAAATTCATACATTGTCCTGTCTGTCTCACTTTGACTGACAAAGGACAGGGACACCTGAGAGAATGACACAGCTTTCTATTGAACATTTCGGTAAACATCTGATGATCTTTCTAAATAGACCGCAGCCTAACATAACATACAACAACCCACAACTGTCTCACCAGATATGCTCTGTAAGAGCGCTTTTATCTCATAAGTCATCCAGAGACAAATAAAGACACACAAACCAAAAGGGCCAAGCAAGAAACTCAATTTTCTTAACTTGCATTCATTCTCTCCATACAATTTGTAATGGATCAATCTAACTAAGGAGAAATGCTTTCCACTTCACAGTAGAAAGACTTTTGGTGAATTGAATTGAATACTTTAGACACACAGGGAATTTATCTCTGGAGCAGAAGCTCTCAGTGTACATGCAAAGCAACAGAATAATGATAATCATCATCATCATCATACCAATAAAAAGGGGGAATAAAGAAACTAATCTGTATCGTCTTTAATCTGTTATCACTGGGAATTCTGGGAGTTGTAATTGTAATCCTAGGAAGTCTGAGGAATACCTGGGAGGATTCCCCCCCACCCCCCAAAATCAAGGACAATATAATCATCATAGACAGCTTGGCATCTGTCGAGCTAGGAAACAAACGAACAAAAATCCATTTATACTTCACAATAGTTAATATAGAAATGGTATTTTTAGGGCCTCCAGGCTCAATAAGGAGCCAATCCATTTCTTGCTGGAAAAGTGAAAAAGGCAACTTCATTGCAATGCAGCTTTTCCTTTTATAGGTAGCCCCTGACTTACGACCACAATACAGCCCAGCATTTCTGTTCATTAAGCGAGATGTTTGTTAGGTGACTTTTGCTCCGTTTGACAACATTTCTTGCCACGTTTGTTAAGTGAATCGCTGCAGTGGTTACGTTAGTAACCCGTTTGTTAAGTGAATTTGGTTTCCCCATTGACTTTGCTTGTCAGAAAGTTGTAAAAGGGGATCATATGACCCCAGGACACTGTAAGCAGTCGCCAAGTCTCTGAATTTTGTTCACATGGCCAGAGGTCATAAACCCCTTTTTGCAATGCTGTTGAAACTTTGAATGCTCACTCAATGAACTGTTGTAAGTCGAGGGTTACCTGTAACAGCTGAGCCCTAGTTGAGCACATCAGAAACAACGGGTGTTAATGCCTTTAGATTATACGGGATATTAAGAGCATAAAACGGCCATGCACAACGATTAAGCTCTGATTGGCGCTGGGAGAACAATCCAAAAGATAAGTTCAGTTTTTAATCTGCAAAATGTCCTTTAGTTATACAAGCCACATTGAAAGAAATCTTGACTACGTCAGGAGAATGTATAATATGGTAAACCTAGGTAACATCAAGCCCAGGCAAAATCTCATGAATTTGGCTTTTGGGGAAGGAAATAGGATTGTTGGGCTGCTCCTACAAAGTCTGATGCGAATGTTCTTTCCATTTTATGTCTACCATCCAGGTGCATAATGAAGCCCCAACTCTACTCCATCGTGATTCTACTGCTTGCCAGGATTAACTTTGCAGAAACAGCAGGAAGTACTATCCAAATTAATCCCGCTTCTAGCACACAACAGCCTCTAACTCCTCCCAATAACACCCCAACTGTTGCTAAACCCCCTGAGGACAAGGTGACCTCTGCTACCAAAGTTCCCGGTGACAAAACCGCTGGTCCTGAAACCACCAAGGACAACAACGTCACCTCTGCTACCAAAGCTCCCGGTGACGACAAAACTGCAGGTCTTGAAACCACCAAGGACAAGAAAGTCACCTCTGCTATCAAAGCTCCCGGTGACAACAAAACCGCTGGTCCTGAAACCACCAAGGACAAAAACGTCACTTCTGCTACCAAAGCTCCCGGTGACAACAAAACCGCTGGTCCTGAAACCACCAAGGACAAAAACGTCACCTCTGCTACCAAAGCTCCCAGTGACAACAAAACCGCTGGTCCTGAAATCACCAAGGACAAAAACGTCACCTCTGCTACCAAAGCTCCCGGTGACAACAAAACCGCTGGTCCTGAAACCACCAAGGACAAAAACGTCACCTCTGTTACCAAAGCTCCCAGTGACAACAAAACCGCTGGTCCTGAAACCACCAAGGACAAACACATCACCTCTGTTACCAAAGCTCCCAGTGACAACAAAACCGCTGGTCCTGAAACCACCAAGGAGAAAAACGTCACCTCTGTTACCAAAGCTCCCGGTGACGACAAAACCGCTGGTCCTGAAATCACCAAGGACAAAAACGTCACCTCTGCTACCAAAGCTCCCGGTGACAACAAAACCGCTGGTCCTGAAACCACCAAGGAGAAAAACGTCACCTCTGTTACCAAAGCTCCCGGTGACAACAAAACCGCTGGTCCTGAAACCACCAAGGACAAAAACGTCACCTCTGCTACCAAAGCTCCCGGTGACAACAAAACCGCTGGTCCTGAAACCACCAAGGACAAAAACATCACCACTGTTCCCAAAACCACCCGTGAAATGATTGTTTCCAAACTCCCCACTGACAAGGTCACGGTTCTTTCTGAAGCCCCCAACAGCAAGGTCCCAGCTGCTCCCAGCCTCACCCCCACCGTGCCACCAGTTCGCATCACCAAAGGATTTACGCCGGTTGCTGGCAGCAAACCGAGAGCCACCGGGAGCACCAGAATACCGATAGGAAACCAGACCTCAAATCCTTTCCCGGCTGGAAAGGCCACCACACAACAGGGCGGCAATGTCACTAGCACAGTCCGTAACACCACAACCAAATCAACTCTTGGGAACAGAACCAGCGCATTTCCAGTGCCGTCATTACTTGCAATCGTGTTGCTTGTCGTTTCTGGACTCTGTTTTTAAGACAGCATCGTTCTGTTGCACGCTGCCATACTGGGTGAAAGGGGAGGCCATTTTTCCTTTCTTTCTGCTGTTAATAAATGTGCCATAGTACAGGGGTCTCCAACCTTGGCAACTTTAAGACTTGTGGACTTCAACTCCCAGAGTTCCTCAGCCAGCAAAGCTTTAAGACTTGTGGACTCGGCAAAGCTGGCTGAGGAATTCTGGGAGTTGAAGTCCACAAGCCTTAAAGTTGCCAAGGTTGGAGATCCCTGCCATAGACGTTTCTTTTATAAGTCCTCCAGTGCATTTGCCACCATCTTCTTTCACCAGCCTTCAATGGAAAAACTTCAAATTTTCTAACCAAAGGAGTATGCCGTTTTGCTTCAGTTGGTCAGACTGAGCTATGGCTATGACTCTTTAATCAAAATCACAGCTAAGATGATAAACAAAGCAAACGCTTAACAGCTTACCTGTGCTGCTGGGTATGTAAATGGCTAATCTTTAGCACATCCATTAGTCTTCCTGTATGTAAATAGTCCTCTGTTTCTAAAAGCAAGAGCCAACAGTTTCTCTACCATTCCCTCCAGTTTGCTTTATTTATACTTACACTGCAGTAAGTGGGGGAAAGGGACACAGTAAAAGGGTGGCTCAGTGGCTAAGACGCTTGAGCTTGTCGATCAGAAAGGTCGACAGGTCAAATCCCTAGTACCGCGTAATGGAGTGAGTTCCCGTTACTTGTCCCAGCTTCTGCCAACCTAGCAGTTCGAAAGCACGTAAAAATGCAAGTAGAAAAATAGGGACCACCTTTGGTGGGAAGGGAACAGCGTTCCATACACCTTTGGCGTTGAGTCATGCCAGCCACATGACCACGGAGACGTCTTCAGACAGCGCTGGCTCTTCGGCTTTGAAACGGAGATGAGCACGGCCCCCTGGAGTTGGGAATGACTAGCACATATGTATGAGGGGAACCTTTACCTCTAAGTGGAGGAAATGTCTGCATTGGGATGACTTCCCGCTGTCTCTGAAACCCATGACTTACTCCGTTGCTTGAGGATCAGCAGAAAAAGCCGTGAAATCAGTTGGGAATATCTCCCTCAATACCCTTAAAAGCTTTCAACTACTCAGTTGCTGTTGTTTTTTCCATTTTTCGGGTCTACAACAGCTAGGATGGTACTTTAGGTTTCCCACAGCTCATAACCACCCCAAAATTTGCAACACGCAGCCAAGAAGCAACTCCCCGAAAAGAGGCAGGTACTCACACACCCTCGAGAGTTAAAAAAAGGTTTGCAATCAAGTCCCACCATGAGGAAAGCTGCACATGCAACCCTTTCTTGTTGGAGATCCCTGGACGGACCTACAAGAACGGACAGTTGAGCAGGACGCAGCTGAAAGACACTTCATGGGTCAAGACCAAAATCTGTGGAAATCCCTCCAGAGACTCAAATTTTGTTTTGGCAATCAATAAAATTTCCTCCCGACCAAGACTTCTGACTACAGATGCTACCTGCATATTTATGTACGAGGGGGAGGATGGTATGTAATGTGTTCTCTACTGTTGTGTTCATTAAAAGCAAACTGAAATTAAGGTAGCAATAATGCAAATTAAAATGGCTGCATAAAACTCCTTTCGTGGTAGCAGAATGACAGCTTTTTCCAAACTTCTGCCTTCTACCGCTCTTGAGATTCCAGAAGTGCTGCCCAGTCCAGTGGTGGGATTCAGCCAGTTCGCACCTATTCGGGAGAACCGGTTGTTAACTTTCTAAGCAGTTTGGCGTACCGGTTGTTGGAAGAAATCTCCTTTTGTTTATTCTCACTTTCCAGGGCTAATCCTGTAAGGAAGGCAGGAAGGAAACATTCTGCTGTTGTTTCTAGCCTCATCTTGATTGCCCTGCTTACAGAAACCGCCTCTCCGGTTAACCCTTGTTACATTGTGACAGCTAAAGCGAAGCGCCCATGGACGTGAGTGACGTTGTGTTGGCCATGCCCACACGGTCACATGACTACTGAGTCACACCTACCCAGCCGGTCATTAGGGCAGAGAACTGGTTGTTAAAAATTATTTGAACCCCACCACTGCTGCCCACCCATGAATTATGGATGAACATTGCCTTTTTTTTAATGTTCATATGTAGAGAACTTGGGGGGAGGGGCACGATGGCTCAGTGGGTAAAGACTCTGAATTTGTCAGCTGGAATGCTGACAGCCCGAGTTTGAGTCCCAAGCGCTGTGAGACAGGGTGAGCTCCCGTTCCTTGCCCCAGCTTCCCACCCTCCTAGCAGTTCAAAAAGGCACAAATGCGAGTAGATAAACAGGTACCCCTTCAGTGGGAGGGTAACAGCGTTCTGTGAGCCTCACCATACAATCATGCTGGCCCCATGACCATGGAAACATCTTCGGACAACGCTGGCCCCCGCGGTACAGAAACGGAGATGAGCACTGCCCCCTAGAGTTGGACGTGACTGGACAGGTGAAACCTTTACGATTAGGCGGAGACTATTTAACCACTCAGCGACATTGTATCTGCATTCGGACAATCCTTTCTCCGAGTAGCCTTACAACTTGTCCCAGGAACATAATTGATTGCAATGACTTCTGGATAATGAATTGGTGGGAATCCTTTGTTAAGGTACAACCTGTTCTGTATGTTTGCTTAGCTAACAAACGAAAAAAGATACTTGGCCATTCGAAGGAAACGAATACATCCAATCCTTTATTTGCTCATACCTGATTTGTGCAACATTTAACGATGCTTATTTTTCCCCCTAGGTTGATCGACTGTGCCTATTTCCATGTTCTCTCAGGCTTTTAATTTCATGGACACATTGTTTGTGTTGGAGTTTCCTCCTCCCTCCTTTAACAAACATTCGCTGTAGGAAAAACCTATGACATCCAAGGTGGCATTAACCCTAAACAAATCACAGCTCAAAATAAGAGATATAGCTTTTCCTTCCCTCCTTTTCATTTTTCTGCTAAATAGAGTGATGTACTTGTATGGTTTTGAACATGATTATAGGAGGGTGGAGAAATCATGTAAAACTGGACCTCCCTTCAGCTTCTCCCTAAAGGCGAAGTAAGCCTCTACTTTTACATACCATTCAACCTTACCCTGAGGACAGCCACTGCTTGAGGTTTACACAAAGTAGAAAACGGAATTATCCTTTCCTAATATAAAATATTCTTCGCATTTCGTGAGATTATTCCTTTTGTAATCCTTTAACTGCCGTGGCCCACACATTTTTCACTTGGACAAAAAAACCAAACATGAATAGATAAGGGCAGGTAAAGGTTCCCCTCGCACATATGTGCTAGCCATTCCCGACTCTAGGGGGCGGTGTTCATCTCCGTTTCAAAGCTGAAGAGCTGCACTGTCCAAAGACGTCTCTGTGGTCATATGGCCGGCATGACTCAACACCGAAGGCGAACGGAACGCTGTTCCTTTCCCACCAAAGGTGGTTCCTATTTTTCTACTTGCATTTTTACATGCTTTCGAGCTGCTAGGTTGGCAGAAGCTAGGACAAGAAATGGAAGCTCACTCCGTTATGCGGTGCTAGGGATTCGAACCGCCAACCGGGATTTTAAAAAAAATCTTTTAAAAGGAAGTGAAACACAACCTAAACAAAATCCAAAACCCGTTTTATATCCCAAAGGGCCAGTGACAAGAACTCAGTATCTTTTCCTTCACAGATGATTGTGAAGGATAACGATGATGCGAAGGGACACATCTTCAGCCTGGAACTAGCAAGGTAGTGCTAAACTTATGATTCATTTAGCGACCGTTCAAAGTTACAACGGCCCTTTCAAAATGGACTGATGACTTGCTTTCACACTTCCAACCACTGCAGCATTCCCATGGCCATGTGATCAAAAATTCAGGTGCTTGACCAATGACTCCTATTTATGACGGTGGCCGTGTCCCGGGGTCATGTGATCACATTTGGCACTCTTCAGACAAGCAAAATCAATAGGGAAGCCAGATTCACTTTACAACCATGATGAGAGGGATGGGAAACTGAGGCAAAATTCACTTAACAAATGCCTCACTTGACAAACAACAGACCACCAGACATTTGGGGGCTCAATTGTGGTCATAATTCGAGGACTAACTGCGTCAGAGAAATGGGATGGTTCGATCAATTGTTTCCTTTGGCATAGTGTGAAATCTTAGCACTGCGAAAGACTGGCTCAACTCAGACTGAACAATATCAGGGAGGAAATGGCTGTCTGTTAGTCTTGTTTGCTAACAACCATGCCATGAGGGACTTCAAAAAATGTGATGTCTTGCTTGCCAGTTCTAAACCATGCCAAAACCAAAACTCTTCCAATCTTAGGGCTTCCTTGGTGATTCAGTGCAAATGTATCTTTAGATAGAAATGCTTTGCAAATGTTTTCTCCTGTTCACGAGACTATTAAAAGTATGGAACATACTTTTAATAGTCTCCAAGATAATCCAGTTGGCTAAAATGGTGAGCTTGTTGATCAGAAAGGCCGGCAGTTTGGCGGTTTGAATCCCTAGCACCGCGTAACGGAGTGAGCTCCCGTTCCTTGTCCCAGCTTCTGCCAACCTAGCAGTTCGAAAGCACGTAAAAATGCAAGTAGAAAAATAGGAACCACCTTTGGTGGGAAGGGAACAGCGTTCCGTGCGCCTTCGGTGCTTACTGGTCACATGACCACAGAGACGTCTTTGGATAGCGCTGGTTCTTTGGCTTTGAAATGGAGATGAGCACCGCCCCCTAGAGTCAGGAACAACTAGCACATACTGTATTTTTTAGAGTATAAGACGCACCAAGATTTTGAACAGGTAAATTTTTAAAAAAAAGTTTTTGCACTCTGCAGACTGCCCAAACTCTCTGCACACCTCATTTTTGTGACAAACAGGGCGTGCAGAGAATTTGACAGGTCTGCAAAGTACCCCTGGGAGTTCGGGAGGGGAGGGCAAAAAATGGGCATATTTTTTGCCCCCAAAAAGGGCATGCCTAGTGTTTAGGAGGCTTGTAGAGTGCTCCTGCAGGTTGGGGACAAAAATGAGCAAAAAAATTGCCTGTTTTTTGCTCATTTTTACCCTCCGCAGCTCCCAGGAGCACTTTGCAGGCCTCCCAAACTCTCTGCATGGCCATTTCAGTGAAGGGGGCGGGATTTCAAGAAGCCAAAAATGCCGTATTCAGTGTATAAGATGCACCCATATTTTCACCCTCTTTTTGGAAGGAAAAGGTGCATCTTATACTCGGAAAAATATGGTATGTGCGAGGGGAACCTTAACTTTTAAGGACTGCATGCAGCCCACACACAACAGGTTGGACTTGCTTGTGTTAAATAAAAAAACAAAACATGTTTTTCCTCGTTCTCCTAGGGCAGGGGTCTGCAAAGTCGGCTCTTTTAAGACTGGTGGACTTCAACTCCCAGAATTCCCCAGCCAGCTATGCTGGCTGGGGCTCTGGGAGTTGAAGTCCACCAGTCTTAAAAGAGCCGACTTTGCAGACCCCTGTCCTAGGGCACCAAAATATCTGACTTACAGGCTTCAAATAGAGCGCGGTGCTTAACAGATTGTCCTGGAAAGCCTCCAGCAGGTTCAATTTTATCAGAACTCCATCCAACTCGGGAGACCAAAGACTGATAACATTTAGGTGACCTGCAGTTGGAAGGACACATGACCAGGGAGCGGGGAGAGCAAATGCCAGTTCATGAACAATAGCAGGAAACCTTCGAAACTCAGAGACCGTAGCCCTGATAACGTTAAACTGAACAATGCTTCCACCTTCGGCGGTGGAAAAAAGTGGCACATAGCCCTTCAGACGGCAAATGTCCCTCCTGACTGCTAAAATCATGCCTCTCCAAAGGAGCACTGCACAACAAAAATAGAACTTAATTGTTACATGCAAGGGACTACAGTCCAGTGCTTCTACCAGCTTCATCAAACCTCAGAGAGAGAGACACTTTGGGAAGCTTACTACCGCAACTATGGCTAAACCAACTTCCCCTCCAAAAATCAATTGCAACAGAAAAGTATATCCTGTGGCACCCGGGTGACCAACGTTCAACCTCCATATTACTTTTCAGGCTTAGGTTTCAGGTGCATCCCTGAACGATAGGGAAATACGTGTTCTTTGTCCAGGACAACTGTTGCAAAAAAAAGCGAGGGCAGGGTTGTTTTTCCAAAGCCGCAGTTCTTGATTACTGAGCAATAGCAAAAAGACGGAGGCCAGATTTTTGCAGATGCCCAGATTACAAGTCTTGGGAGTTCCCAGTGAGCAAGACCAATGTGGCTGGAATTCACGGATTTGTGAAGTACTACTTGTTTGCCAATCAGTCTGTGCTTCTGTCTCTCTTATCTAACATTTCTCTTTCCTTCCTTCCTTCCCCTTTTCAGCTACCCTAACGTTTGTTTGTTTATTTGTTCCTTCCTTCCTTCCTTCCTTCCTTTCCCTCCTTCCTGCCATATCTGTCTGTCTGTCTGTCTGTCTATCTAATCAATCTATGTCTGTCTATCTATCTAATCTCTCTTTAATCTATATCAATCTACCTACCTACAGTACCTACCTACCTACCTACCTACCTATCTATCTATCTACCTACCTACCTACCTAACTAACCAACTAACTAACTACCTTCTTTCTTTCTTTCCTTCCTTCCTTCCTGCCATCTCTCTCTCTCTCTCTCTCTCTCTCTCTCTCTCTCTATCCCTACCTACCTACCTACCTCCTTACCTACCTACCTACCTACCCTGTTTCCCTGAAAATAAGACCTCTCCAGATAATAAGCCAATCAGGCTTTTGAGTTCATGCACTAAAATAAGCCCTCCCCCAAAAATAAGCCCTTCCCCAAAATATTGCAGCACAGCAGCAGCAGCCATGAGGTGATCATGAGATGCCTGTGGCCTCCTGCACCTCAAAAATAATAAAGACTTCCCAAAATAAGGCCAAGTGCTTATTTTGGGGGTCAAAAGAAAATAAGACCCTGTCTTATTTTCGGGAAAACAAGGTACCTACCTACCTACCTACCTACCTACCTACCTACCTACCTTCTTTCTTTCCTTCTTGGCATATGTATCTACCTACTTACCTACATTTGCTGGCTGCTCAATTCCAGGCCAGGGACAGATATAACTCAAAAGATGGATTTGAGTAACACTGCTCGTTTACAAATCCAAAACAACAACAACAGAAGCCCCCTTTAAACTAAATGCAATCCAATAAACGCATAGCTACAAAAAGAAGAACAAGCGTGACAGGAACGAGCAAAAGCAATTCTTTAAAGGAAATATTGAAGGAAGAAGTTCTAAACATTAAATCACAAGTTAGGCGTCATCCTAAACGGAGGGAACAGCAGCACCAGGGAAGGAGCGCAAGGTGCTCATGCCCCCTCTTGTGGCCACATTGGGAAAGCATCTATGCTTATTTGTTGAGAAGGACTACCAGTAACCATAATTGTGCACTGCATTGTTATATGCACCGTAGAAGTAACTTTGTTTTCAGGAATGGTGAAAAGTGACTTTGGCAAAGGCTGGAGTCAGATGCATTGCTCTAGGCCATAATTTCTTTTATTCATGGCTTACTAGATAAGTTATAAACCATAATTTGTTACCTGCACTATCCTATAATGGCTTCTATTAGACAGACTGGTGTAATGATTAAGGTACTATACTTGCCTCAATGGTTACCATATTTTTCGGAGTATAAGATGCACTGGAGTATAAGATGCAGCAAGGTTTTGAAGAGGCAAATTTTTTAAAAAGTTTTTGCACTCTGCAAACCTCCCAAAAATGGCCCGTTTTTCACAAAAGCAGGCCCGTTTTTTGTCAAAAAAAAAAAGAGGCTTATAGAGTGCTCCTGAGGGGAGGGCAAAATTGAGCAAAAATTGTCCATTTTTTCCTCATTTCTGCCCTCCCCAGCCCCCAGGAACTCTCTGGAAGCCTCCTATAGGCTCTGAATGGCCATTTTGTTGAAGGGGCGGGGTTTCAGGAGGCCATAAATGCTGAATTCAGTGTATAAGACGCACCCAGATTTTCAGCCTCTTTTTTTGAGGGAAAAAGGTGCGTCTTATACTCCGAAAAATACGGTAAGTGACTCACTGCAGTTGATAAGTTAGTAACCCGGCTGTTAAGTGAATTTGGCTTCCCCTTGACTTTACTTGCCAGAAGGTCTCAAAAGGTGATCACATGAACTTGGGACATATGAACCAGTTGCCACACATCTGAATTTTGATCACATGATCACCAGGATGCTGCAAAGGTCATAACTATGAAAAAAAGCTGTCACTTTTCTCAGTGCTGTTGTAACTCTGAACGGTCACTAAATGAACTTTTGTAAGTCAAGGACGACTTGTACAATCTAAGGCACGGGTCCCCAACCCCCACCCGTGTCCATGGACCAGCACCCGTCCACAGCATGCCAGCAACCGGTCTGCGCAAATAAACAAAGCCCCATCTGTGGGATACAGGCAGAATGTGAAAACACGCCAACCTTTGATCCGCAGAAAAAATCTCTCCCTGTGGCACCGGTCCCTGGTGCCCCAAAGACTGGGGGCACATGATCTACTGTGCACATGTTGTTGTTCTGAAAGAAATTTACTGCCCAGCCACACACCCAGAGAATCCCTCAAAACAAAACATGCGCCTCAGCAAAAAAGGCACTAGACCAGTGGTAGTCAACCTTTTTATAACTACCGCCCACTTTTGTATCTCTGTTAGTAAAATTTTCTAACCGCCCACCAGTTCCACAGTAATGGTGATTTATAAAGTAGGGAAGTCCATTAAATTAAAAAAAGGAAAGTGTTAAATTAAATTAAATTAAAAAATTAAACTAATTTTTTTAAATTAAATTTAAAAAAGGAAAGTATCGGACAAAACCCCTACCACCCACCATGAAAGCTGGAATGTCCACTAGTGGGCGGTAGGGACCAGGTTGACTACCACTGCACTAGACAATGGCAAACAAGATCCTTGTCCCTCACAGCTAATATTACAAACATTTCATGGCACATTTTGGGGTACAAACATATTGGGAGTCCTCAACTTATGACCACAATCTGGACCAGAATTTTTGTTGCTAAGCAAAGCAATTATTAAGTGAGTTGTGCCCCCCAAAAAAAGAATACCTCCAATTGTGGTCGTTAAGTGAATACAACTTTCCCCATTTGAGTTTGTTGGAAGGAGACCGGGAAGGTTGCAAAGAGCGATCACATGACCCTGGGATGCTGCAACCCTTCTAAACACAAGGTGGTTGCCAAGCACCCCGAATTCTGATCACGTGACCATGGGGGATGCTCGCAAATGCGGAGACGGCGGTTTTTTTCCCCCCCAGTGCCTCTATAAATCCAAACGGCCGCTAAACGAATGGCTGTTGAGTCGAGGACTACCCTTATGCCCACCTCATCTGACCCCCCAACCCTTCCAGAGTACAGAGAAAACACCACCAAGGGACAAAACGATTTCTTCCAAGCGACGCAAAAGCTGGGCCTGCAATTCGCACCAATTCTCAGAAGTCTGGTTTAAGGAGGAAGAGAAAACTGTCTTACCGGCGAGCAATGTAATAGAAGACAGGGTTGCCAGCTTTCGTTGTCCCAGCTTGGTAAAAAATGTTGAGGGTTTTCAAGGCTTTGAATTCTTCCTTCTCGTGTACCTGGTGCCTAAGGACACAAATATAGGCAGGGAAGCAGCCATTTATCCTTCTTGTGATTGTACCAGAGATTTCCTAAACTTTTTTTTTTTTCCCCCTAGAAGAGGGGTGGGTTGTTTTTCAGGCACCCCCGGTCGTCTTTTTTATTCTAAGAAGACATGGAAATGAAAAGTATTGGAGGAAATCTTTTAGCATTGCAATAGCAATTGTAGGAGAAAGGTGATGTTATAAAGACGTTTTGATGTTAAATAGATCAATGATGATGTGAGGAAAGATTGGTATATACACGTATTGATATATTTTGAATACTTTGCTTAAAAATGAAGGATTGATGTTGGTGGCTGAATATATAATAATGAAAACATGCGTATCTGATGGATGATTTGTGATTGCATGTATAACAGAAAGTAATGATGTATAATTATAAACTGATGGAAACCTCCTGCGTATTTGTATTGTAAAACTAATAGAATGAGATAGGTGATTACGTAAAGTTATACTGCTATTAAATGGACAATTAAGGATGTAAGGGAATAACTCCTGTTTAAAATGAAGGAATATTAACTGTAACTGAATATATGATGCATAAGGATAGTGATGTATTTATTTATATTGGATCGATATTTCGTGACTGTATATGTAATTGAAATATTGAAACACAAAAATCTTGTAACCAAATGACATGCTAGACATAACTGATGAGGATGTTATAAATTTATATGTTTTGTCTGTTTTTGCATAAAAATAAAAGAGATTTCCTAAACTTTGAGGCTAGTGGATCTATTTGGAAGTAGAAGTCACTGAAGCTGCCACAAAATGGTACCCAGGGCAAACATAGCATAGCAGAGGTCTTCTAGTCCAGGGGTCCCCAACCTTTTTTTCACCAGGGACCGGTTTCATTTTAAAGAAAATTCTGCGGACCGGCTGAGTGGCTCAGCAGTCATGTGACTGGGTGGGCGTGGCCAACTTGGAAAATGTGAAACTCACTTAACAATGATCTTGGTTAGCAACCAAACTTTTGGCCTCAGCTGTGGTCATAAGTTCTTTCTTTCTTTCTTTTTCTTTCTTTCTTTTTTTCTCTCTCTCTCTTTCTTTCTCTTTCTTTGTCTCTGTCTCTCTTTCTTTCTCTCGCTATTTCTTTTTTTCTCTTTCCCTTTCTCTCTTTATTTCTTTTTCTTTCTTTTTTTCTTTCCCTCTTTCTCTCTCTTTTTCTTTCTCTCTTTCTGTATCTTTTTCTGTCTTTCCTTTCTGTCTCTTTCTCTCTGTCTATCTTTCTCTCCCTCCCTCCCTCTCTCTGTCTCTCTATGTGTGTCTGTCGTCGTCGTCCCCCACAGCCTCCTCAGCCCGTCTGCCGTGCTTGGTCACTCGTTCGCTCGGTTAGGCTCCGTGGCTGGGTAGGAGCCGGGCTGCAGGGCTGGAGAGGAGGAGGAGGGAGGAGGGGGCAGCCCATTGGGCAGAGCGCGCGGGAGAACGCAAGAGGATGGTGGGGGCTCTTCCTCCACCCTCGTCGACGGAGGGACTCCTGTGCGCCGCCGGAGCAACCTCCCTACGGCCGCCAGTTCCCTCCCCCGTCCGCGGAGCCTCCGCAGCCCCTGGAAGAAAATGAGTGGCCGGGGACTTCCGGTTCCGGCTCCAGCGGCGACGGGCGAGCCTAGGGCTCGCTCGCCGCTTTGTTTCTTTTCCTGCCCCCCCACGGGGGCAAGACGCCCCGTTTTTGGGGGTCTCCCGTAAAGCCGGCTTGCCTGGGTCGTCCTCCCCCAGCGGCAGCTGGGAAGCGACCCTTGTCTTCGGCTTAGGTGGAGGAGGATATGCTGCGGGGGGTTTCCCCTTCGCCAATGGCGGGCGGCATCGTTCTGAAAATATGAAGAGAGCTGGCCGTCTGAGTCGGAAGGCTTCCCGGGGCTTCGGCTGCGAGGGTGAAAGTGAGTGGTTTTAAACATTTTTTTTTCCTGCTGTCAGCCTGGGCTGAAAGAACTTGGAGGGGGGTGTCTGCTTGTTAAACCCCCCCTCGGACTAAAGCGGCACTTAAGAATGGCTCCTCGCTGCGAGGAAGCGGATATCTTTAATCTGGACTGTTTGAGACAAGGGAAAGTGGTCTGCGGTTTGTCTTTGAAACAATGTATCTAGGTCTGGCTGACTTGAAACATTTTTTTTTACCACTCTCTCCTTCTGGCTCTGAGTCTGGGCGGTGAAAATGGCTTCTCTTTGTCCCTGAATGACTATTTTACTTATGGAAAATTTCCAGCGTCTCTTTGTGATTTGGACTCCCTCTGGTTACTGAAGAAGAATTTTTTTTTGGATTTGTGATTTCTTTTCTGGAGTGCCTTCGTTATTATACTTATTGACTTGGAAAATTGTTTCTCTCTTGGTTCCTGAACTTTACAACCCTGAACTGAACTTTTGGCTCCTGACTTGCCTCAAAAGCCCCACCCAAAAAACGCCATTTTAGTGGCACTGACTTTAACAGCTAACCATGGCACAAGAATCAGCACTGGCAAGCTTAGAATTAAGGATGGTCTCTCTTGAATCTGTTATACAAACTTTGGTACAAGAAATCAAGGCCCAGAGGGCAGAAAATATTAACTTTAAAAAGGAATTATTGGACACACGGAAGCAAGTGCTGGAGAATACACAGAAGAATGAAGAACTGGAAGGGGGGCTGGCGGGGGCTAAGGGAGAGATTAAAAATGTTACTAATGAGGTTGCGGAAATAAATGGGCATGTGTCTAGGATTGATATGGAAAGGATGACATATTTTTTGAGATTTCAGAATGTTTCTGAGGAAACTGGTGAATGTCTCCCTGAACTCATGAGCACAATTATAGCAGACTATTTACATAAACCTAAGGATGAGATCAGGGGGGACATTGACCTAGCCTACAGAATAAACTCTGCATATGCCAGGATAAATGAAGTACCCAGAGAGATACATGTTAAATTTGTTAGAAGGTCAACCAGAGAGGAAATCTTGAAAGTGCAAAGAGCAGGTCCGTTAATTTACCAACAAAAGGAGGTTGCTATCCTAAAGCAGATCCCAAGAAAGATTAGAGAAGCAAGAAGGAAATTTTCCTTCTTGTCCAAAAAATTGTTTGACCACGGGATCTGGTTTAGGTGGGTGATGCCCGAAGGGATGCTGGTGTTCTGGGAAGGAGGAAGAGTGAGGATTAAAACAGTTGCTGAGGCGGAAGCCTTTTTTAAAAAACATTCCTCTGCCCTGGGGGAAGATCCAGCGGGGGCAGGGGGGGCCACGGCCCCGCCCGCTGGGGGCCTGGAAGGAGAGATAGAAGATACAATTGCCAAGAGACTTAGATCTAAAAAATAACTTTGCCTTGATTTTTTGAATAATATTGAATAATATAACGTGCATCTGGATTTTTGTAAATGACTGACAGCATAGAACTGAGAACTTAGAAATATGTACTTGCTTTTACTTTGTAGTGTATGGAAAATGTTTTTTATTAATGATCTATTTTGATGTCCCGGTAGGGCCGACGACTTTGACGTGAATGCTCTCAAAATTTCTTTGTATCCCTTACCCTATCCTATTGAAAAACTGTAAAACCAATAAAACTTTTTCAATATAAAAAAAAGAAAATGAGTGGCCGGCATGCCAGCAGGGGAGGGAATCGGAGTCCCTCCGTCGACGAGGGAGGAGGAAGAGCCACACTCCAACGGCGCGAACAGGAGCCGGGCTGCAGGGCTGGAGAGGAGGAGGAGGGAGGAGGGGGCAGCCCATTGGGCAGAGCGCGCGGGAGAACGCAAGAGGATGGTGGGGGCTCTTCCTCCACCCTCGTCGCCTGCGTTCTCCCGCGCGCTCTGCTCAGGGGGCTGCCCCCTCCTCCCTCCTCTCCAGCCCTGCGGCCCGGCTCCCACCCAGCCACGGACCGGCACCGGTCCACGGCCCGGGGGTTGGGGACCCCTGTTCTAGTCCAACCCCCTGCTCAGGCAGTTAACCCTACACCACTTCAGACAAATGGCTATCCAACATCTTCTTAAAGACTTCCAGTGTTGGGACATTCACAACTTCTGGAGGCAAGTTGGTCCACTGATTAATTGTTCTAACTGTCAGGAAATTTCTCCTTAGTTCTGGGTTGGTTGTCTTCTTGATTAGTTTCCATCCTTTGCTTCTTGAACTACCCTTAGAGAGCAGAAGGGTGCTTGCTACTCTTTTTAGTTTTCCAAGATGCCTCCCAACCCCCCTCCCCAGCCCCTTATCATGGTCTGTTTTGGGGGGCAAAGTAATTAGCCATAGATAATATTCTGTTGCAGCTGCCTACCCTTTTTTTATTTTCTAAGAATTCTGCTAGGGCCTGATCCCCAAAGGATCTTGGGAATTAAAGATGTTTGCTTGCTTTCAAGCACAGTAGTTTCCCATTTAATGGTTAAGAATTTGAATAAAATTACAAGAGCATTCAAGGAGAGGAAGGGTATGTTAACATCAGGCATCTGTTGAATCTATACGAGATGTTAATTGCATTTATTTATGTTATTTGCATTATGAGGGCCTTGGCTGCTGAGAATTCATTTTTAAGAATTCATATCTAGTTTTTTCTTTTTTCTTTTCTCTCTTTTTTGTTTGTTATAATTTTGCAAAAGTGAAGTTAAAATCAATTTCATTGTAATTTTAGTACAATGACAATAAAGATTATTATTATTTACTTTATTCATAAAACATGAAACTCAGCCAACTGAACATTTAAAAATGCATTGCAAATATTATTGACTGGTGCTAATGGTTGATAGTTTGCTGCCAGAATCCTAGGTATCAATTATTATTATTATTATCATCATCATCATCATCATCATCATCATCATCATCATCATCATCATCATCATCATCATCATCTGGGAGGGAATACTTTGCCCATCCCTGCAGAGCTTGTTAAGTCACAACAGACCAGCAAATATTTGAATTCATTTACCTTGTCATAAATTCTTCAAACTTGGAACTCGTGAGGTTTATACTGGACCACTGTGTGTCTGCCACCGGCTTGTGCTCAGGAGGACCCAGGTACGCAAGCAAAGTTGCCATTTTGTCAAATGGTCGCCTTCCAACAGCCTTGTGGTCCCTAGAGGATGGTTATAATTCAGGGATATAAGAAGCTTGAGGGATATAATGGTCATCAAACTGCAATTTGCTATAGAACACTACATATTGTATAGATAGTCCTTGATTCGTAACAATGATTTTGGGTGTGTGAGTGTGCGTCAACCAGTCGTATGTCTAGGACTACCTATACTTTTAAGTCAGGGTTTCTCAGTCTTACCAATTTTAAGATGTGTGGACTTCAACTCCTACAATTTCCCATCCAGCATGGAGTTCTGGGAGTTAAAGTCCACGTATCTTAAAGTTGCTGGACTGAAAAACATAGCATGCAAAATACTATTTACCATATTTTTCAGAGTATAAGATGCACCATAGTTTTTGGGGAAGAAAATAGGGAAAAAAATTCTGCCTACCAGGTATTCATTTGGCTAGCGTCATTAGTCTGGTCAGCTTCAGCACATAAGTTTGCTGGTTTTGAGGGCGCATGCTTTTTATCCCCTGGTTGGGGATAAAAAACAGCTTCTAAACCACATCTGATCATCAGAGAGAGAAAAGCAATGAGAAAAGCAGGCAAAGCACGGAAGATCGCTTTATTTGTTAGTGCCTCATTAGGGGTAAAAAAAAAGTTCCAAAAAAGCAACATTTGGAGTATAACACGCACCCAAATTTTCAGCCTCTTTTAGCAGGGGAAAAGCGTGTCTTATTGTCAAGCCAGCCTCCTCCAGTAATGAAGAAAGAAACCACTCAACTCCATTTTTGAAGCATTAAGACTACTTTTACTGGTTATGAAAAGATAGCAGCTAGATAAAGCAAGGTCTGAAGCCAAAGCGTGCGAAATCATACATATCAATATATGTCCAACCCCCTCCTCCAACAACCTCCACTCCATTGTCCAATCGGCAAATCCCTCAGGTGTCATGTGGGTTGCATCTACAAAAAGCATCATCAGGTTGGTATGCAGGACAGTTGGCCTTGACCATCTCTAAGCACCAGCCATCAGCATGCGCAGTAGATGGTGAGAACAAAATTCCCTTTTCCATATCTCTCCTGTACCAATTAATCCCATCCCAAACACCATGCCCCCCCTCCCCATTACAATGGCAGCCGAAAGCTAGCGAAGCAGCGGCTGACATGTATACTACGAAAAATATGGTATATAGTTTTTAAAAAACACACTAAAAACCTGCTTGTTCACTACACCTAAAGGCCACATTTCTAGTATCAAATGGCAACTCTTCCCCCTCCATTTCAAAATTTATTGATGTGTAGGAACAATTAAGTTCTATTCCATGTTACATTTTTATAACAAAAAGGCAAATGTTCTCCCTCTCAATTAAAGATTCCCAAACCTCCCATAGGATACAATCTACTCCGTCTTATCTACACTTTGAGTCTGCTCTACGCTCAATACTATTGGGTAATTGATTGATTGAATCTATTTGCCTCCCATCTCATAATTTCGTCATAACCAATTTTGTTGTAAACAAGTACAATGACAATAAAGATTATAAGTGAATAAGTAAATGGCCCTGGGAGGCTTCTAATTTAGCACTTTGTAGTATGTATAATTATTTCTCAAGATGATACAAGATGATATAAATTATTTTAGCTGGATATATTCAATGAATCAATGAAACAATGAATTTTAATGTTATCACAACTATAAATTCTCTATTGAGTTAATGAACTTTTATTTTTACACTCATTATGTCCTTTCAAGTATCCATGAGCTATCGTGGCACAGTGGTTAGAATGCAATACTGCAGGCTAATTGTGCTGATTGCTGGCTGCCTGCAGTTCGGCAGTTCAATCCTGACCAGCTCAAGATTACTCAGCTTTCCATCGTTCCAAGGTAAAATGAAGAGTCAGATTATTGGGGGCAAAAGGCTGACTCTTAAACCACTTAGAGAGGGATGTAAAAGCACTGTGAAGCGGTATGTAAGTCTAAGTGCTGTTGCTATTTCTCAGCCTTTTTACCCCTAGTCAGGTACTATTTACCTGTTGCTGGAAAGGTACTGCCCGATCTTCTCTTGATTGTTCCACAGCAAACGATGTAGTGCAAGCACATTGCCATCACTAATGAAAGAGAGGCTGTGATTGACTGTATCACTAGCTGGACAATCTGAGGCAATGTCAAGGAAAAACCTACAGGGAAAAAGAAGACATTGTGCCTTTCTTATCAAACCATCTGCAAAAAACAATGCGGATATGGATTGCAAGGACTTGAATTGGCTTGAATTGAATTGAATTGAATTTATTGGACTTCTAGACCGCCCCCTCTCCCCGGAGGGACTCGGGGCGGTGTACAGGTAAAAATTAAAACCATTACAATAAATAATACATAAAACTAAAATCGAATTAAATAGACCCCTGTACAAATTTATAAAAATTAAAAACTTAACGCTAAAACCAAATCAGAAAATTTAAAAATGCAGACTGAGGTGGGAAAGCTGGAGTTAGGCCAGGCCGGCTAGATGAAACAAGTGGGTTTTGAGTTTCTGGCGGAAGGAGCGGAGATCCGTGGTCGTTCTAATGTCAGGGGGAAGGTCGTTCCAGAGGGTCGGGCCCGCCACAGAGAAGGCCCTTCCCCTGGGCGTCGCCCGCTGGCACAGCCTGGTGGACGGCACCCGGAGAAGTCCCTCTCTGTGTGAGCGAATTGGCCGAAGGGATGTATGGGGCAGGATATGATCCCGCAAATAACTAGGTCCTGTGCCATGGAGCGCTTTGAAGATGATAATCAACACCTTGAAACGCACCCGAAAAGCCACAGGCAGCCAGTGCAGCCCGCGCAGGAGAGGTGTTACGTGGGAGTATCTAGAGACTCCCGAAACTGCCCGCGCGGCCGCATTCTGAACCAACTGCAGCCTTCGGGTGCATCTCAAGAGGAGCCCCATGTAGAGAGCGTTGCAGTAGTCTAGACGGGACGTCACAAGCGCATGAGTGACTGTGCGAAGGGCGTCCCGGTCCAATAGGGGACGCAATTGGCGCACCAGGCGAACCTGGTGAAACGCCCCCCTTGCCACGGCTGTCAAATGGTCATCCATTGACAGCCGGGCATCTAGAAGGACGCCCAAATTGCGTACCCGATCCACGGGGGCCAGATGTTCGCCCCCAATGGCCAGTGATGGAATCAACTGGTTGAACCGGGGCGCCGGTAGCCACAGCCACTCAGTCTTGGACGGGTTGAGCTTGAGTCTGTTACTTCTCATCCAGATCCGTACGGCTTCCAGACACCGGGACATCACTTCGACGGCATCGTTGGGGTGGTTTGGGGTAGAGATGTACAGCTGGGTGTCATCCGCGTACAGATGGTAATCTACCCCAAACCCACGTATGATCTTGCCCAGCGGCTTCATATATGCATTGAACAGGAGGGGCGAGAGGACCGACCCTTGTGGCACCCCACAAGTGAGCGGCCTCGAGGTCGACCTCTGCCCCCCTGCCAACACAAATTGCGCTCGACCAGAGAGGTAGGAGGAGAACCACCGCAAAACGGTGCCCCTCACCCCCAACCCCTCCAGTCGATGCAATAGGATACCATGGTCGATGGTATCAAAAGCCGCCGAGAGATCTAATAGGACCAGGATGGAGGAACAACCCCCATCTCTGGTCCTCCAGAGATCATCCATCAATGCGACCAATGCCGTCTCCGTGCTGTGACCGGGCCGGAAGCCGGACTGGCGCGGGTCCAGATAATCAATTTCCTCCAAGTGGCGTGGAAACTGTTGTGCCACCACACTCTTAACAACCTTCGCCAAAAAGCAAAGGTTGGAGACAGGACGATAGTTGACTAATAAAGTTGGGTCCAGAGAGGGCTTCTTCAGGAGGGGTCTCACCATCGCCTCTTTAAGGGAGGCAGGCAAGAAACCCTCGCTAAGAGAAGCGTTGACAACCTCCTGGAGCCAGCCTCGTATAACCTCCCAGGATGCCAGTACAAGCCAGGAGGGACACGGGTCCAGTAAACATGTGGTAGCTCGCAGTCACCTACGCAACCTGTCCATATCGTCGGAAGTAACAGAGTCAAACTCCTCCCAGAATGGAACCTCAAGACCCGCCTCCGACGTCCCCTCCAGATCACTAGTGGGGACCATCTCGCTCCGAATCTGAGCGATTTTGTCCTGCAGATACTCCCCAAATTCCTCTGCTCTACCCTGCAAAGGGGCTTCCCGCGGCCTCTGTTGAAGGAGGGAGCGGGTTACCCCAAACAGGGCGGCAGGGCGGTTATCCGCGGACGCAATAAGAGTGGCACAATACTGACGCTTGGCCACAAGGTAAGTCCGTAAATGGGCTCTCACCTGTGTTCGGTCAGATTCAGAGCGTGACGATCTCCACCTGCTCTCTAGGCGTCTCTTGTGGCGCTTCATCGCCCTCAGCTCCTCGGTAAACCAGGGAGCCTGGGTGGTTCGCTGCCGCAAGAGAGGCCGCA
Source organism: Rhabdophis nuchalis (assembly GCA_039707465.1). Classification (NCBI taxonomy): domain Eukaryota; kingdom Metazoa; phylum Chordata; class Lepidosauria; order Squamata; family Natricidae; genus Rhabdophis; species Rhabdophis nuchalis. Next base: position 396,338,630 of record CM077643.1, on the reverse strand, counting down.
AAGGCGCAACCCGGTCCAAGGCCCCGGTGGCCGCACTATTCCATGCAGCCACTAGGTCCTCCATCCGGGTGCGGGTCAGGGCTACAGGAAATGGCCCAAGCTCCGTCTGGAACCTATCAGGTTCCATCAGGCGCCTGGGGCGGAACCATCTTGGACATTCCGGTTCCGCCTCCTCGCTGTGGGGCGTAGCGGCTGGAAAGTCGAGCCGGAGAAGTGAGTGATCTGACCATGACAGGGATGTGATGACTAAATCCCCTACACCCAGATCACTCCTCCACTGTCCAGAGACAAAGATGAGATCCAGTGTGTGTCCTCCCTCGTGTGTGGGGCCCTGAATTACTTGGGTCAGGTCCATGGCCGTCATGGAGGCCATGAACTCCCGCGCTACCTCGGATGTCTCCCCTACCGATGGCAAGTTAAAGTCCCCCATGACCAACAGTCTGGGGGTCTCAACTGCCACCTCGGCGATCACCTCGAGGAGCTCGGGCAGGGCTGCTGATGCATAGCGAGGAGCCAGGTATACAATCAGCAAGCCCAACTGCCTCCCTGGGCCCCACTTCACGCACAGGGACTCACAACCGGTTATCTGTGGTACAGTGGTCTCTCTCGGCTCAAGACCTTCCCTCACAATGACCGCTACCCCACCACCCCTGCCTAGGGCCCGTGACTGATGAAATGCGCGGTAACCTGGCGGGCACATTTCCACGAGAGGAAGACCTCCCTCGTGGCCCAGCCAGGTCTCCGTGATTCCTGCCAGGTCCGGCTCCCCCTCCGACACGAAGTCGTTAATGAGGGGGGCTTTGTTGACAACGGACCTGGCATTGCATAACATCAGTCTCAGGCCCTGGCTCTGTTGGTCCTGACCACCTAGCTTGTGGGGGTTGGGACATATGACCGGCCGTACCCAACGGCCACGGTCTCCCAACCGGTGATGAGATCTCTGTCTACCCTCGCACCTACCCCTCCCCACGACCGTTGGAATAGAAAGACCCTCTTCTGGAGTATCGCTACTCCCCCCCCCTTAATGGCTCCGCTCACTTCCTTGCTAACTCCACCCGCCGGCTTGGCACTGGTCCCTCCCTCAGCCTGACTAGCCCCTCCCCCCACCCTAGAACCCCCTAAAATACAAATCAAAAATTTAGCTAAAAACCCCCTAAAACTACGCCTCGCCCACCTCTCTGGATTAATATATCCCTCATCGAGGTGGGCCCTCGTAAGAGTGGAGGGCCAAACCTGCGAGAGGGCCAAACCTGCCCTTGAGTATATAACGGGTCACATTTACGGCAGGGCATCAATTGGTTACAGGGATGATTAGATGATTAGAATAAATATTAAATAAATATTACAAATGTTAAAATATATATTCAATAAATATTAAATAGGTGTTAAAAAATTAATTAATTCCAGTAAGTCAATAGTCCGGTACAGAAAAGTTGAAATCTTGGGTAAGGTGGTCAATAAATAATCACATAAAGTGCACGTAATCACATAAAGTGCACTATCACAGGCGTGGCCTTAGCAAATCCAGTCCAGTCCCACTCTTCCAGAGCCTCAGGCCTCAGCCAAAGATGGTACATGGTCGGGCCCCTTGCAGGATCTCCCGGCCCCCTTATGGGTCCTGGCTTAGGTTGATTAAAAACAGGGCAGTAAGTCAGTAGGGAGCGGGCCTCAGCCTGGATCTTCTTAGGCCTTGGCCCAGCTGTTGTGCGGCTCCCGGCTCCTGGCTTCAGACTTCAGAAGTCTGTTGACTTCCAACAGAAGTCAATGATATGAACTAATCAACCCAACTTTTTTTAACAGAACAAGAGAGTTGGAAGGGACCTGGAAAATCTTCTATTCCAACCCCCTGCTCAAGCAGAGACCCTATACCATTTTGAAGCATGTAAAGGCACCTGTGTTAGACCAAAATATCCATCTATTAATCATCATCCTGCTTCCTAAAAAAATAATAATCTTCAGATGCCCCCAGGAAGCCCACAAGTAAGCTCTGAAGGTAAACCTCTCCCACCCAGTAATTCTCTTCATGCATCTAATTTTAAGGTCACCTGGATATCCCCCATTGGCTAATAGCACTGAGAAGAATTTCCCCTCTTCACCAATGTTTGAAGTCTTCCTTTAAAACTATCACAGCTAAAGAATTCTATAGACTAGATCAGTGATGGCTAACCTTTTTGGCACCAAGTGCCAAAACTGGGGAGCGTGCACATGCGCCAGAGCACCAAAACCCGGAAGAGTAGCTGGCCGCTGCGCTACGGCCTGTTATTTCAGAGCTTGTAGCATCGGTCAGTTAGAAAGTTGCTATGGACTGGGGGTGATTTTGTCAATTTCAGCAGTATTCAAACGGTAGGATTACCTGCCTCTAGCTCGTTCTCTCTAACTTTGGCTTGAAAATCCACACAGGCAAAACTTGCTTCAAGAAAAATCAAAACACTCTTACTGGCTTACCTTCTTGCAGCGTCAAAGTTGCTTTTCACAAAGTCGTTAAAAGGCCGCATGTGTTCCTCCTTTGTAAACAAGACATGGTTAGCGATGCTCTGAAGGACCTGGATGAAAGAAACCAACAGAGTGAGTGAGTCTGTGCAAACCCCATTTGGAGAAGTTTCCTTTCTAAACTTACATGCAAAGCATCGCAGAAGATTTGTTCTGATCGAAGGTGTTTGGTGGTATGAATGTAACAGGATGCACCAGCAGGCAGTGAAATTCCACCAAGTGCCCATTTCTCCTCAAACAGCTTCAGGCTAGGAACAGCTTCACTAGTTAGAAGCGGCCTTCCCCAATCTGATGCTCACCCCATGTACTGGACTCACAGCATCATTTGTCAGCAGGGAAAACAACCAACTGCTGAAGGGCCTAGGAAAGTCCAACACAACGGAGTCTGCACTCGACTGGTGAAAGTTTGATTAAGCAGATGTGTTTTATTTGGGCAAAGAAGCATGCTTCAGTGCATGTCAGGGCCGTAAAGGTAATCCTCGGCTTATGACAGGCATTGGGATCGGGATTCCCATCACTAATTGATGCGGTTGTAAAGTATAACATCATGTGAATGGATCGCTAAGTGATGGCAATCTCTGCAGTCCCTTTTGTCATTGTTGTGACAATGTGACTGCAAGATGGGAAGAGGTCCTGAAACTGCACCAAGGGCAAGCAGGCCAACAGACAAGAACTACAGGTGGGTAGGTACTGTGGGCAGGTGCTATAAACTAAGTTCAAAAAGGAGCCGCAGGGGTGCAGTGGTTAGAATGCAGTATTGCAGGCTGACTGCCCACTGCCAGGAGTTCGATCCTGACCAGCTCAAGGTTGACTCAGGTTTATAACCTTCCGAGAAGTGGTGGGATTCAAAAAAATTTATTACAGGTTCTGTGGGTATGGCTTGATGAGTGTGGCATGACTTGGTAGCCGTGGCAGGTTACTTCAAAATTCCCATTCCCATCCCACTCCAGGGAAAGGTTACTGCAAAATCCCCATTTCTTCCTGATCAGCTGGGACTCAGGAGGCAGAGAATAGTTGGGGGTGGGGCCAGTCAGAGGTGGTATTTACCGGTTCTCCAAACTACTCAAAATTTCTGCTACCAGTTCACCAGAACTGTTCAGAACTTGCTGAATCCCACCTCTGCTTCCGAGGTTGGTAAAAAAGGAATCCAGATTGCTGGGGGGAATATGCTGACTCTGTACACCACTTAAGAGTGTGCTGCTAAGTAGGCAGATACTGCAGGCTGATGCTACAGAGTATATGCAGGTAGATGGCATGGGCAGGTACTATGGAGTATAGGATCCCCATGGCACCAAGGAACTCCTTGGGAGAAAAAGTGGTGAGAGGGACCTCAAGGAACAATTAACGATTTCCTGCCAGCTTCCCCAATGACTTTGCTGGTGGGAGGTTGTAAATGATGATCATGTGACCAAAGGATGCTGCCATGGCCAGAACTTCAAGGACTGGTTCTAAGTCCACCTCATTCAGCACCATCATAACTTTGAATAGTGGGGAGATTGTAACCTGAGGACTACCTGTAATCCAAACCTTAAAAGCTTGAGGCAAACTCTATTTGAATTTAATTTCTGTCGAATGATCTAGTGTTCATATAACAGAATGTATAACATAATTATTCATCCTACATTTAGGATTCATCCTACATTTAGGCCCCATCTGGAGTATTGTGTACAGTTCTGGTCACCCTACCTTCAGAAGGATATTATGGAAATGGAAAAGGTGCAGAGGAGGGCAACCAGAATAATTAAGGGACTGGAACACCTTCCTTACCATCTGAGGCTGCAACGGCTGGGCCTCTTCACTCTAGAACGACGGCGCCTGAGAGGTGACCTCATTGAAGTCTATAAAATCATGCACGGTGTGGAGAAAGTAGAAAAGGAAAAACTGTTTTCCCTATCGCACAACACTAGAACTAGGGGGCACTCCATGAAACTTTTGCAAGCTAGACCTCAAACAAATAAGAGGAAGTACTTTTTCACCCAGAGGATCACTGGTCTATGGAACTCCCTGCCAGAAGAAGTGGTGACAGCTGTCAGCCTCGACACCTTTAAGAAAGGATGAGAGGAGTTCATGGAGAACAAGGGTATCCATGGCTATCATTATGGATGCCTAAGGACACCCTCCGGGATGGAGAGATAGGCAGGATATCTCTCAATGCCATTTGCAGGGAATCATAAGCAGGTGAAGACATCTGCTTGGGAAGACCCTGAAGCAAATGGGGAGCCACTGTGAGAGACAGAATGCTGGACTGGATGGGCTGTGGCCTGTTCCAGCAAGGCTGTTCTTATGTTCTTATGTTCTTATTTAATAATTTTTCACTTCTGTCACCTATTACAATTACAATCTGTGTCACTTTTGGAGGAGCTTTAAGAATCATACCCAAATCTTCAGAGCTGCAATCAGGTTTCCATCTCTTGAGCTCATTGGTTTTAATTCTTCCATAAAAGCAAAACGCCCAATTCCACCACCATTACGCCCTTGCTATTCCCTGCCACCCAGCATAAAAGAGACGCCGTTTCTCACCTTTGACATTAACTTCAGGCCCCTTTCGATTCTCGGCGGAGGCTTCTTATCCAGTATGCCAGCCTCATAGGGAGACACAATAGCTGGATTAATGAATCTCAAGAACATGGCGCTCCCAACTGCTCCGATGCTATTCTGCGGAAACCGCTGGCTGACCACCTAAACAGCACAGGATGGAAATTAAGAAAGCCATCATGTAAATGTAGGATAAAAAAAGCCAGTTTAGTAAGAGGAGAATGCTTGGGCCAACTCTCCCTTACAGGTCATTGTTTCAGAACGACGCCAGACAAGTAACCAAATGGTTTCTATGTTAAACAGGTTCTAGAGGCAAGAGCCAAATTGTTATAAGGAGGAAAGGAAGGAAGAAAGAGTTATTGAAAATAGAATAGAGAAGGCATGATTTAATAACAGGGGTTATATTCGCTTTCCTACAGATAAACTGTGAAAACAGTGCGTGAGCAATTCTTATCTCCTAAAATAAAAGATATTTCAAAATATACTAATTAGGAAAAAAAAGTTACTCTATATTGAGCCCAATGTTTTAAAATTCTAATTTTAAAAAAAATCACTAATATAACCAATTGATTCACTCAGTCCGTTCATAGCCATCAAAGCACCAGAGAATGATTCTCATAGCAACAACTTTCCACAAAACGTGAATGGAAATCACCCATTCATTAAAAAAGACAACCCATAAATAACCTTGGGGGGGGGGGGGGGGGGAAATAGCCACACAAAATTGTACTCACTCATGTAGGAGAATACCTGCATTTACTATACAATACAATACAATACAATAGCAGAGTTGGAAGGGACCTTGTAGGTCTTCTAGTCCAACCCCCTGCGTGGGCAGGAACCTTATACCATTTCAGACAAATGGCTATCTAACATCTTTTTAAAGACTTCCAGGGTTGGGGCATTCACAACTTCTGGAGGCAAGCTGTTCCACTGATTAATTGCTCTCACTGTCAGGAAATTTCTCCTTAGTTCTAAGTTGCTTCTCTCCTTGATTAGTTTCCACCCATTGCTTCTTGTCCTGCCCTCAGGTGCCTTGGAGAATAGTTTTACTCCCTCTTCTTTGTGGCACCCTCTGAGATATCGGAACACTGCTATCATGTCTCCCCTGGTCCTTCTCTTCATCAAACTAGACATACCCAGCTCCTGCAGCCGTTCTTCATATGTTTTAGTCTCCAGTTCCCTAATCATCTTGGTTGCTCTTCTCTGCACTCTTTCCAGAGTCTCCACATCTTTTCTACATCGTGGCAAGCAAGCAAGAAAATCTGTCTGTCTGTCTGTCTCCCAACAGAGGGGAATATTTGTAACTCAGGATTAAGGGGTCCTTGGTGCTCTTTGAACTTGTTATTTTTTTTGCAGGCATTTCATTACCAAACTAGGTAACATCATCAGCCATTTGTGATGCTACTTACTTCGGTAATGAAGCATCTACAAGAAAACAACCAAGCTCAGAGAACACCAAGGACTCATTAATTTATTAGATGTCTATGCTACCCATCTCACTAATATAATGGGACTCTGAGTGGTTTCCATTAGAGAAGGATGAGGAGGGAAGGGGAAAGGGTCAGAGCAAATATATTCAAATGATTTTCTTCCGCCCTGAATCCTTCTGGGACACTTTGGGTCTCAAAAGAGCCATTTCCAATCAAAGGTGATTTGGAAAGACATAAATGACCTTCAAGCTTAAGAGCTCGCTTCGGCAGCATATATACTAAAAATTGAAGCTTAAGAGCATGCTACTGTCTTAGGACAGGATTCTGGTTTTGGACCTTAGCTTCTAGGTAAGTTAGGTAATAACTTACCCTGTAGGTAAGTTATTAGGATCAAAGTCCACCCCCACCCCATTCCCATTCTAGGTCTTCGGATGTGCTACACATCCTAACAAGATGAAGAATTCTTATGCAAAAACAGACTTTGTGCAAAGATTGGATAGCCCCTGTTAGCTGCAATTTGTGCAAAGAAATGGAGAGTCCGCGTTAGTTGCAATTTCAGCGCATACGAAGAAGTTCCTGTAGACACACATTGCTATCTATCACTGCCTTTCTTTCCATGCCCAAAGACGAGGTGGCACAGTTTCTGTGTAATCTATCCAAAGACAGGCCAGACTGAGAATTCTTCAAATCTAATAAAAGTGTACAACTGCTTCGCTAATTCAGAGGACAAGTGAACTGAACCACTCAATAGTAGAATTCAAAACACTGGTCCTTAAGGCTTGGGAATTGCAAAAAGGTGGGTTTGATGCTAGGGAACAGTGCTTCGTTTTTGACAAGAGAGCCTAAAAATATGGACTTCTAAGGGACTGGCATGTTTCAGCAAGTGGGTATCTTTGGGCCACAACCTGACAATTCAGGGTTATAGAAGATGGCCTACAACAGCAGTGAAATGTGACCGGCTCGGACTGGCTTGGGGGAACCAGTAGGGACAATTGGAATCAGTTTGCCAAACCGGTAAACATCACCCCTGGTTGGCCCTGCCCATGCTCGCCCGGTCGCTGCTCATCTTTTCCAACCGCTCGCTTGGCCCTTCTGACCACTCAACCCACCCACCCAACATGAACGTTTCTTCTTCCATTCACAGCAGAGCTGCTGCAGCCTGTCCCTTTAAGGTAGTTCCAGGAAGGGAGGGGCAATAAAGGGAGCAGCAGGTCCGCTGTGAATGGAGGGAGAAATGTTTGGATTCTCTCTGCTGCACTTAACGTTGAATTCTGTGGCAGAGAGAATCCTAATGTTTCTCCCTCCATTCACAGTGGGCCTGCTGTAGCCTGTCCCTTTAAGATACTTCGACCCCCTGGGAAGGAGAAGGAGAGGGGGGGACCATAAAGGTAGCAGCAGTTCCACTGTGAATGGAGGGAGAAAAGTTTAGCTTCCCTCTGCCACAGTATTCACCGTGAGCCCTTCTCGTTCTCATACATACGTTTTTTCCCCTACTGGGTTCTGTGGGCGTGGCTTGGTGATGGGAGACATGTGACTGAGTGGGCGTGGCCATGAGTGACATTGAGTTGGCCGTGCCCGCTCAGTCACAGGACCCCACCACCATCGCCCACAGAACTGGTAGGGGGGGAAATTGAAGGTCACATCTGGCCCACACTGTAAAAATTTACCCAGAAGTCAAAAGGCAAATTGTGGACCTTGTTGAACCCAGAGAACATTTGGGCAAAGCAAGCAGCATGAGCTAAATAGGTAATCCACTTTTCCTACCTTGACTGACTGAACTGGGGCACAGGAAGAACCACAGGGAGAAAATAAATCAACAACCTCAGAATCCATGATACTAAGGAGGACCTACCAGAGGTGGCCTTGAGGAACCTCTTCCATACGAAGAATCCGAATGGCCATGTGGTTTCCTCCCTACCCCACTCCTCCAAAGCCAAAATCTTGTTGGATCTTCCATATCATCACTCATCTATGGAGATTCTCAGTCCTCCAGGTCCTGGTTGTCCCAAAGGTGCTTTTTCAAAAGGTAACTGGACTTTGTTTTTCCTCGAAGAAGTCTCACTTCTCATCCAAGAAGCTTCTTCAGTTCAGAACCGAACTGAAGAAGCTCTGAACTGAACTGAAAAAGTTTCTAGGATGAGAAGCGAAACATCGTCAAGGAAAAACAAAGACAATCCAGTTGGCTTTACCTTTGGGACATATCATCATTCAAATCTCATCAGATACCAAACTTTTGAGAGAGAGAGAGAGAGAGAGAGAGAGAGAGAGAGAGAGAGAGAGAGAGAGAGAGAGAGAGAGAGAGAGAGAGAGAGAGAGAGAGAATCTGGTCCACTCCGATGCCTTGGACCTACCCCTCAGAAAAGAAGGGAAAGCCTTTCTCTCACACACACACACACACACACACACACACACACACACACACACACACACACACGACAATGGCACATAATCAACAAATCTCCTTAGGTCAAAACTGCACAAGCAAGGCACTCTAAACTATCAGACCATCTGCATATATTCAATGCATATGTAGCCAAATGTGTAATCCTTAAACCGCCATCCTGGGCCTAACGTTTGAGAAGCCAGGCTCTGCCTGTCACAAGCCAGGACAAAGGGTGAGTGATGGAGGAATAGCACCTCCTTAAAAATCCTTGGTCCAGCTGGCCCGGCTGGTACTTATAAGAGCCCCTTTCCATGGTTACAGGAGAAGACAGTCAACGGTTTTGAAGGCGGAAGAGGTCTCTACGTCCCAACGGCAGATAAAGCGGCAGAACCATCTTCTAGGAGAAGGGAAACTCTGATTACAATCCTCCACTGCCTTGGGGCCACATCCACTACTAGAAAAGGCTTCAGGAGTCAATTTTGAGGCAAAATCCAGAGCCGGAGTCCCGGAAGCAGTTCATGACTGTGAACAACCATGTTCTGGTAACTCCTGCAACGCAATTGGAACCAATCGTATTGGCTCTGCCATTCCATTGGACTATTTCAGCGAGGTGGAGCGGGGGGAATCTGCTGCTTGGGTAACAGTCTATCCTCCATATTAATCTACCCAAGCCTCGTGCTCTGGAGAGGACACTCCAGCTGTACCTCTTTCCAGAGGACGATACCGTAGTCTTTTGAGACTGAAGGATGCCAATGGCCATCCTTAATTAAGCAGTAGACAGTCATTAAGGAGTGCAAAATGCATTTTTAAAATGCCGAAAACAATTTCAGCATTTTATAATACAATAATACAATAGCAGAGTTGGAAGGGACCTTGGAGGTCATCTAGTCCAACTCCCTGCCTAGGCAGGAAGCCCTTTACCATTTCAGACAAATGGCTATCCAACATCTTCTTGAAGACTTGCAGTGTTGGGGCATTCACAACTTCTGGAGGCAACTTCTGTTCCACTGATTAATTGTTCTAATTGTCAGGAAATTTCTCCTCAGTTCTAAGTTGCTTCTCTCCTTGATTAGTTTCCACCCATTGCTTCTTGTTCTGCCCTCAGGTGCCTTGGAGAATAGCTTGACTTCCTCTTCTTTGTGGCAACCCCTGAGATATTGGAACACTGCTATCATGTCTCCCCTGGTCCTTCTCTTCATCAAACTAGACATAGCCAGTTCCTGCAGCCATTCTTCATGTTTTAGTCTCCAGTCCCCTAATCCTCTTTGTTGCTCTTCTCTGCACTCTTTCTAGAGTCTCATCATTTTTTTTTTACATCGTGGCGACCAAAACTGAATGCAGGATTCCAAGTGTGGCTTTACCAAGGCCTTATAAAGTGGTATTAACACTTCGCGTGATCTTGATTCTATCCCTCTGTTTATGCAGCCTAGAACTGCGTTGGCTTTTTTGGCAGCTGCTGCACACGGCTGGCTCCTATTTAAATGGTTGTCCTCTAGGACTCCAAGATCCCTCTCACAGTTACTGCTATTGAGCAAAGTACAGCATAGCTTAGCAACCTCTCTAAAAATCCAGGCAAAGTAAAGAGACTCTGCAAAGATCTCAGGCCGCTTCTCTTTCCTTGACCAAGGAAGGAAAGTTAGAAAGTAAGTTCATTTAGCAATATATTCCCTACTCCGCCTCCAAAGTGATGCAAAAATAAATAAATAAATGAGTATAAGTAGACCTCGGCTTACAACCGTTCGTTTAGCAACCATTCAAGGTTGCAACACCGCTAAAAAAAAGTAGCTTGCAACTGGTCCTCGCACTTACTACAACAGTTGCAGCATCTCCACGTGCAACAAAACTTGGATGCTTGTCAACCGGCATGTATTTATAAGGGCTGTGGCATCCTGAGGTCACATGATTGCCATTTGCGACTCTCCCTGCCAGCTTCTGACAACCAAAGTCAATGGGGGAGGCCAGGTTTACTCAACGACCTCATGATTTATTTAACAATAATCTCCTATAATAATAATAATCACCTATAAATATAATAATCACAGCGAATTGCCTAACACAGGGGTCTCCAACCTTTGCAACTTTAAGTCTGAAGGACTTCAGCTCCCAGACTTCTCCAGCCAGCAAAGCTCACGACCGATTCGCTCCCACAGAGAGGGACTTCTCCGGGTGCCGTCCACTAGACTTTGTCAGCGGGCGACGCCCAGGGGAAGGGCTCTCTCTGTGGCGGGCCCGGCCCTCTGGAACGACCTTCCCCCCGATATTAGAACGACCACGGACCTCCGCTCCTTCCGTATGAAACTAAAGACCCATTTCTTTCGACTGGCCGGCCTTGGATAGTCTCTCTGTCTATAGATTTTTAAATGTATTTTAATGGGTTTTAATTTTTTAGCACGGGATAACATAGTTTAATGGTGTTTTAAAGTATATATTTTGTATCGATTGTTTATATTGTTTTTAGTTTCTCCTGTGCACCGCCCCGGGTCCCTGTGGGGAGAGGGAGCGGTTAATAAATGCAAAGTTATTATTATTATTATTATAAAGCTGGCTGGAGAAGTCTGGGAGCTGAAGTCCTTCAGACTTAAAGTTGCAAAGGTTGGGGACTCCTGGCCTAACAAACAGGGCCAAAAAAAAAAAGACCATAAAATCGGGCACGGCTCCCTTAACAATTACCTTGCTTAGCCTGGAAATTCTGGTCCCAGCTGTGGTTGTAAATTGAGGACTAACCATAACTGACGGTCATGCTTTTTTTTATTACTGCTGCATTCTATCCTGCTCCTTCCTTTCCAGCTTTGAAAATTTGGTCCCATGAGAAAAGATGAACTTCGAAAAAACATGCACTAACTGTGCACCCACACCGCCCTCATAACAACAACAACAACAACAAGGTCCTCTTTATCTGACACACGCACTTCAAAATCAACATTCCCCTCCCCGCTTGCTCTGCTCACATTTTGATAAGCTTTATAAAAACCCCTGTGGTTTCCTGGGCAGCTACTTCAATGCCATCAAGGGAATAATGAAAGGATACCGAGATCTCTTTAGGATGGGTGGAGGAAGGGGGTGGGGGGTTCCTCTTTTTTTCCTAGACCAGTGATGGCTAACCTTTTCCTTGTTGCGTGCCGAAAGCGCGCACACGTGTGCCCACTTCCATAATGCAATACATGTCCCGCCCCTCTGAGCATGAACACCTGACACACACCCCGTGATCCCCCCCCCATGCATGCGCACGTGACCCCCTCTGCGCCCCATTCTGGGCCCAGCAGCCTCCAGGGACCAAAAACGGGCCGCGGGGTGTGTGTGTGTGTGCACCCCCCTGTGTGCATTTTGGGCCTAGCAGGCCTCCCTGCAGCCTAGGACCAAAATCAGGCCACAGGGGGGCATGCATGCGCACGCGACCCCCCCTTTCTCCTCCCGCACATGCACACACACCTCCCACATGCGCCCTGACCCCGTGCAGGCATGGCAGTGTCCCGAAAATCAGCTGGCTGGCAGGAGGCGCACGCATATGGGCACTGGAGCTGAGCTGAGGTGACGGCTCGCGTGCCCGTAGGGAGAGCTCTGCGTGCCACCTGTGGCACGCATGCCATAGCTTTGCCATCACAGTCCTAGACAGTCCAACTAATACAAAGGCAACCACGCTCCTTGTCTTTAATTTCTGTGTTTCCCCTGAGGGTCCTTAGGTTGGCAAAGAGGGTTATCGGAAAGCTGTGGTGGAGCAGCAGATTTCTCCTTCCGAAGTGGGGGGGGAAAAAAGAGGCACATTCAGATTTTTGCGGTGTTTTTTTTTTTTAAACAAGCATCACTTCAACTGAGGGTTAATTCGATTTAAAAGCGTCTTTAGTGCCAGAATTAGTAGAATGATTTGACAATGAGTGTCAAAGAAGGTTGGAAGGAAAGAGTTTTGGGAATGAAGAGCAAAAGCAGAAAGTGGGGAAGAGGGTGTTTGTGTGCTTTGAAAGAAATGGCTTAATAAAACTTCTCCAAAACTTACTGCTTTTTTGTTTTCCTTTTTTTCTTTTACGGTAGCTTTATTCAGGAGAGAGTGGCAAGTTGCCTACAGAACAGAGATGAGCACAAACAAGTCACAGCACCAACTACATAGAGCAAAAAAAAAAAATGTTGTTCTGTACATGAAATCACACAATCAAATGTAACAGAATGAAACAACAACAAAAAAAATGAAGTGTGCACACTAGCGCTTGATGGAATTTCTATTTCATGTTGGTGACCACCATCTAGTCACAGGTAGTAAGCAAGCAAATGTTGTTCCAATCATTTCTACTATTTCTGGCTAGGTTAAGTAGTTCAAAAAGAGCATTTGCTAATGAGGCACTTAAAAAGATCTGAATGGTTTTGAATACGATCAAGCAAAAACAATTAAATATATTCTTCCCTAAAGCATTTTCAGCCTAACAATGATCAGTGACAACATTTAATTCTGCCTCTTGTGGATTTACGTGTTTTTCCCCAATAGCAGTACCAAGCACATTTATAGATTTCTTTTTTTTCATTTTAAAAACTCATGATGAAATGGCCTCCAAAGACAAATCTTAATACAGGGAATCCTTGACTTACAACAATTCACTTTGAAGTGACCCTTCAAAGTTACATTGGAAAAGTGAAGAGATCCCTACTGATGAGAAGATGATTAGGAAAATATTAGAGTCTGCAGAAATGCACAGATTAACACTGGTGATTAAGGAGAAAGAACAAACTGAATATTATATGATATGGGAGTCATTTTATCAATGGTTAGAGAATAAAAATGGAAGTTGGAAGTAAAAGGAGTTTAAAGAAGAGTAGGGAAAAATGTTAAGATAGAGATGTACAATACAATACAATACAATAGCAGAGTTGGAAGGGACCTTGTAGGTCTTCTAGTCCAACCCCCTGCGTGGGCAGGAACCTTATACCATTTCAGACAAATGGCTATCTAACATCTTCTTAAAGACTTCCAGGGTTGGGGCATTCACAACTTCTGGAGGCAAGTTGTTCCAGAGGTTAATTGTTCCGTCAGGAAATTTCTCTTTAGTTCTAAGTTGCTTCTCTCCTTGATTAGTTTCCACCCATTGCTTCTTGTCCTGCTCCCGGGTGCCTTGGAGAATAGTTTAACTCCCTCTTCTTTGTGGCACCCTCTGAGATATCGGAACACTGCTATCATGTCTCCCCTGGTCCTTCTCTTCATCAAACTAGACTAGAACGGTTCCTGCAACCGTTCTTCATATGTTTTAGCCTCGAGTACCCTAATCATCTTGGTTGCTCTTCTCTGCACTCTTTCCAGAGTCTCCACGTCTTTTCTACATCGTGGCGACCAAAACTGTATGCAGTATTCCAAGTGTGGCCTTAACAAGGCACTATACAGTGGCATTAATACTTCACGTGATCTAGATTCTATCCCTCTGTTTATGCAGCCTAGAACTGTGTTGGCTTTTTTGGCAGCTGCTGCACACTGCTGGCTCATATTTAAATGGTTGTCCACTAGGATTCCAAGATCCCTCTCACAATTGCTACTATTGAGCAAGGTACCACCTATACTGTACCTGTGCATTTTGTTTTTCTTGCCTAAATGTAGAACCTTACTTTTTTCACAATTGAATTTCATTTTATTAGATAGTGCCCAATGTTCAAGTTTGTCAAGATCCTTCTGTATCTTAAGCCTATCTTCTGGAGTGTTGGCTATTCCTGCCAGCTTGGTGACGTCTGCAAATTTGATGAGTTCCCCATTTATCCCCTCATCCAAATCATTGATGAAGATGTTGAAGAGTACTGGGCCTAAAACAGAGCCTTGGGGTACTCCACTGCATACTTCCTTCCATGTAGATGTAGTTCTATTGAGGACTACACGTTGAGTGCGGTTGGTCAGCCAGTTGCGAATCCATCTGGTGGTGATGCTGTCTAACCCACATTTTTCTACTTTTATCTAATAGTAGGTTATGTAAACAATATAATTGTTAGTATCATGATGATGAGGATTATTACGCTTAATGTTATTATATTTTTATTAGAAGATACGTTATGAGGGGAAAACGGACAGGTTCATTATGTTCAACTGTTTAATATATTATAATTCTAAGATTAGATAATTAATATCAATGTGAATGATGTAAATTTTGATGGTTATTGCACAGAGATATTTATACCCATACAACACACTGTTTAAGGAAAGATGGAATGTTCATATTTTTTTAAAAACTTTTTTTAAAAAGAAAGTTACAATATCACTAAAAAAGTGACCTATGACCGTTTCCCCACACTTACAACCTCTGCAGCATCCTCGCGATCATGTGATCAAATTTCAAGTGCTTGGCAACTGACTCGTAATTCTGATGGCTGTAGTGTTCCGGGGTCATGTGATCCCCTTCTGATAAGCAAAGTCAATGGGGAAGCCAGATTCACTTAACCATGTTCCTAACTTAATAACTGCAGTGATTCACTTAACAAATGTGGCAAGAAATGTAAAATGGAGCAAAGTTTGTTTAACAAATGTTTTGGTTAGCAACATAAATTTTGGGGTCAATCGTGGCCGTAAGTCAAGGACTACCTATAAAGACTAATGTCCCCACATGGCAAAGGTTTGTGAAGGTGCTACTTCTAGCCATCTACACAAAATCTTGCACAGCATGCTTTGGGCAAGCTATCTCAAGCCCAAGAGTTATGGCTCTGCAGTGTCTTTTACTGAAACATCTGCTGAGACAGCAGAATAAGCTTGGCTGAGTAATAAACAACAATAAAAAAAAGATGATTACCAAAGTCATTTTCCAACCAGTTACAAAACTGGCTGCAAGCCTAAAGCATTTTCCAAACCTTGAGAGACATTATTTTAACCATAATAAAATAAGACTGCTTGGGTCTATTTTTCATATTGTTTTTATACATTCAGATTGTACGGTAGAAAGCCAAAATAATGAATGAGGATCCCGTCATATCGTCAGATATTGTAATCTTTATTCCAACATTCAGACAATGGGAGATAGACTCATTACCAAAAAAAATAAAGAAATCAAGGATGAGGTGTGTTTTAATGATTTGTAGCTTGACTCCCACACCTGTATTACTCAGGTCTTACTGAATCTTGTAGATACTGAAATAGGGACTTTTATGGAAATATTTTTGAAACCAAACTGGCAGTTGCAGTTGTACAAAATAACAAAAAATGTAATGCTGCGCTGTTAGCTGCTTAGGAAGCCCAACTTAAGTCATCGGTACTGACCTTCAAAGCCCTCAGTTGGCTTAAGACCCGAGTACCTGAGGAACACCCTTTTTGTAGGAACGCACCTGGTTTTCAAGACATAGAGAGGCCATCCTCCCTATCAATGGTCTTCCAAGAGGAACTTGGACATAATTTAACATCTGACTACTGTATATCAGGGGTCTCCAACCTTTGCAACTTTAAGTCTGAAGGACTTCAGCTCCCAGAAGCTGGCTGGAGAAGTCTGGGAGCTGAAGTCCTTCAGACTTACAGTTGCAAAGGTTGGAGACCCCTGCTGTATATCATACCTTATTCTCTTCCTTTCAGCACTGGATTACTGTGCTCAGAAGAATCATGTAATACCATCTGCGAGCCCTCTGAATGATAGGCAGAGTCCACCTGTGTTTTAAGTCTGCTTCTGAACCATAAACATCAAACCCAGCTACACAGAACAGCGGCAGTTCAAGAAAGAAAACAATGGGTTTTTGTTTTTATATATGACGACAGCAGTGAGACTTTTGTATGCATAGAGGTAGAAAAGACCTACACATTCCTACAAATGGAAGAATGGATGTTGAAGTTATTAGAATGGACAAAATTGTCTCCTGTGATTAAACAAAAGACCTTGTCTACCTTGGGAATCTTTTGGGGAACTTTTCTGCATGGCACGGAAAGAAATGAAAGTGTAATTTTGGGGATTTGATGATCAGAACTGTTTAAGATTAGAGAAACACTGTGTTTTATAGTTGGTTTTAGAGTAAGAGATTAATGTATTTTATTTTATTTGTACCAAAGAAAATTGGAAGTTATTCTTTTTCTGTTACGCTCTCTTTTCTGCACTCTTAATTTTGCTTCTTTAATTCCTATTCTTCAGTCCCTTTATATTTTATGTTTTGCTGAAATTTAACCAAGTTTTTTTTTGGAAGGAAAGAAAAGTTTGTAGTTAAGCCTATTATTAGACCTTCCATTTTGTGAGAGGGAAGCATTTATGAAGAGAAGTGTTCAATTATGCCATGTCCTACTTAGATGGGATAATCCCATTATCCTACGATCCCCCTGAGCATACTTTTTCTGTTTCAGACATATAAAAATTGTGGGAGGAACAAACACAGAAGCTCCTGCAACCAGTATAGGAGCTTTTGCTGTGCGCAGAACATTTAGTACACAAAACTAAACAAATAAAGAGAGCCTTCTTGTTCCAAACTGTAAACAGAACTAAACAGAAAAGTGTGCTATTTTTTGGTCCAAAATGGACCGTTTTTTCCCCAAGCACGAGACAAAATGATGAAAAGAAAAATGTTTGTTCCAAATCGAGAATATGGGAAAATTCTCTTCTATACTTTGAACATTTTACATGCTTTAAAGTCCACCTCAGCACACAGGTTTGACACATCCCAACTACAACCCAGGATCTTTGGTGACTCTAATAAACCAACTGATAACCAAACAAAGAGTTTTCCTGTTGAAAAACAAGCAAAAATGAAAAAAAACCAACCAAGCAAAGCAAAAACTAGAGAAAAGAATTAATACAATACAATAAAATACAATACAATACAATAACAGAGTTGGAAGGGACCTTGGAGGTCTTCTAGTCCAACCCCCTGCTTAGGTAGGAAACCCTACACCACTTCAGACAAATGGATATCCAACATCTTTTTAAAAACTTCCAGGGTTGGGGCATTCAAAACTTCTCAATTATCTCTGTTATTTTGAAATGCCAAAAAGGCTATAAGACAAAACCATTACTGAATTTTAAAACACCCTCACTTTATAAAAAAAAAAAAGTTTGGGGCAAGCTAGGCAATTGGTGACCAAAAAATTGCATGTGTCTCTCCCCTCTCTCCCCAAATATTCAGAAAGACAGTGAGAAAAGTTTGTTTTTGAATATATGGGAGGATTGTGCAATGCCTGGAAGAAACATTGAGCTGGAGAAAGGAAACCACTGCTGATATATGGCACATCCCAAAATCTACACAAGTTCTTCTTGCTTTCTAAGCATCCTGGAAGATCAGCAGAGTTTAGGGAAAGCCTCATCCCTCTGCCTTCCAAAGGGGAGAACAGAAAAGTCTGATGTTACAGAAACATTTAGGAAGTGGGCAAAGGTCCAGCCATTTTTTTTAAATACATCCGAAATCAGAGCAGCGTGACAGGAAATCCTTGCTCCTTGAGGTTTGGGAACAGTGAGAACTTACAGGGAAGACTAAATGTTCTCCATCATTGAATTAGGCTCCGACATCTCTTCCCCAGGAAGTTGAATTTGACTCATTAGGTCTCAAACGTGACCGCCAGTATGTGAGAAAATGGGACGCAACCTCCATTACTAACATTATAGTGTAGATCAGACCTGGGGCAGATGATCTGTGGCATTCCACAGGGCTCAACTACAATTTCCACTAATGCTTTGGGCAATATTATAGGAATTTACATGTAATGATATCTGGGGAAGTTCAGGAATAAGTTGGACAGTCTCAGGTGACTTACACCTGGATTTAAAAAAAAAAACAAAGCAGAAGAATGACGATCAATGAATAAGCATTTCCTTGAGCCAGTTGTCTCCTGGATAGGCGAATATAAGTGTCCCAGGATAATGTTGCAGGATCCAATCTGGGTGTCGGTCACTGTGATTAGAGGTTGTGTCTTCAGAGCTTTTGGACCAGTGGTGGGTTCTGGATCCCAGTGCAAGTGGTACGGTGCAACAGGGCCGGGTGTACACGTGAACGTGCGCAGCACGAGTGCACACATATGCATGTGCACTTACCACCTGCAATGCTCCAGCTCCTCGGCGGAGTGTTGCGCAGGCGACGTACGCTCTATGCGTGTGCGCGGAAGCCCTAAAGAGCTCAAATACTGGTAAGGAGCGCAGGCGGGCAGGTGGGCCCTCCGGCGCACCGTACCAGAACAGTACCTGGTGCTCGCGGCAGGCACTAGTACACCCGTACCAGGGCATACCGGTCGTAATCCACCACTGTTTTGGACTCATGCTGGAGCCCATCCTCAGGGAAAATTCATCCCACAGAGAACAGCCCAGAGCACACCGAGAAGTTCCCTAAGGATGAGCTCCAGCATGAGTCCAAAAGTTTGGATGATAAAATCTCTGATCCCAGTGATCAGCCAGGATTGGATCCTGCAGTCCTCGATAGGCTTCTTAAATCCCATGGTCTCCTGTTTATTCTAAAGGTAACAGCAAAGCGCTTGGTCTTTTCCCACTTTCCAACATAACAACACTTTGGCGAGCTGTTTCATACCTGATAGAGACAGTGGCAAACGCTCCGCAGCTGGGGTGGGAACTCAGTGGAAGAGTTGATGATGGCATGGAAGAACTTCTCGGTCATCTGAAGAAGGCTCCGCTGGTTACTCTCGAGGCTTTCACTGGATTCCAACCTGTAAGACAAGCCGGTGATCTCTCTCCCAAGCTCCCTGGCTTCCCTTTTTAAAAAATGGGTCAAGTGTGGGGCTTTTGCAAGATCCACACTGCAGCTATGGTTCTCTCCTGCTTAGTGCTACCAACAAAGAAGGGAGGCAGATTTCCCCAGCTTGGACATTTCAAAAGGGAATTAGAGTAGAAATTGACAACAGAATTGCCAGGCTGCTGACTTGTCTGGGAGTTGCCATTCCAACACAGTGGATAGTAACTCTCTCCATCAGTGATAGTGAATGTTTTGAGCTTGACATATGTTCTGATCGGGGCTTCCCAAGAGCATGAAGCAGACTCCTTCTCCCGGCAAAAACTCCTTTTATTAATTGACTGTGAATTCTGCTCATTCACAGCTAGAAAAGTCTTTCAAAGGAGGATTTACGGTCACAGGCCTTATCTGGCTTGGAGAGCTGACAGGTCGATATCTTCAAAACTTGGCGAGGAGTCTTGGAGAGTCACAAACCAATTAAGGGAACTAATTGTCTCCTGCAAACCCCCCCCCCTTTCGCTCCTCTGGGAGGGGCCATTCATCGTCCACCTGTGACCTTACTCCCAAGTCAACCCTTGTTCTTTAGCTATTCCCTTCTCCTGGCAACTCTGCACATGTGCACACTGGGAACAGGCTCCAGCTGTTTGGCTGCCTCACTGATGTCTGACATCAAAGGCAGCTGATAACTGTCAGATGGCCCTGGCCCCATCTCTGCCTCTGACACAGAGCCCTCATCAGAGCCTTCCCCAGACTCCAGGACTGGCCCAGGTTCCTCCCCAACCTCTTCACTGTCCGAACTGCTGCCAACTCTGCTGGTGGGCCACAACGTGCCAAAAGTCCAGAAAATGCCTGCCTTGACTCTGCTGGTGTGTCACACACAGATATACACACCGCGGGCAAGCAAGACCTCCTCAGACCCTCTGAAAGCCATCTAAGTCAGCTCTGCTCTCAGAAGGCCCCTGGCGCCTCCGAAAATCATGTAAAAATGCTCACATGACTTTTGGAGGCTCCAGAGAACCCCTAAGGACAAGGTCCCTTTGCAGGATTTCCAGTGTGTCCAGAGGCCCCAGGCGTCAAAAGTTCACCATTACCAGACTACATTCAAGATTCCAACTAGATCCTTGGTTATCAGACGATTGAGTCTTCCCCATTAGCTGTTCATAACCCTCCATGCCTACCTGTAAGTATTTCCCCCAGTGAATGGAAAAGGTTGACTTTTGAACTTTATTACTATCTGCTTATGTCCAGGAGAAAAAAAAGCACTGTGTTGCAAATATTAAAACTGACTCCTAATCATATTGTATATATGTAATAATATGCCTGCATTTTTATTTTTTTACTTATCAGATTTGGGTACCGCCCATCTCATTCTCTGCTATAAAGCTGCTCTGAGAACCAGTCTTGGATTAAAAACAGAATATGCATGTAATAGGGGGGAAAAAGAAATGAGTTCTTAGCAAGAGTAATTTCATTTCAAGCTCTCATAGCCTGCCACGCTCCAAAATATATGTATTTAAAGTAGGTAGTGAAAAATTCAACATGGCACTAAAATAGGGGTAGTCAACCTTTTTATACCTACCGCCCACTTTTGTATCTCTGTTAGTAGTAAATTTTTCTAACCGCCCACCGGTTCCACAGTAATGGTGATTTATAAAGTAGGGAAGTCAATTAAATTAAAAAAAGGAAAGTGCTTCAGTATCGGACAAAGCCCCTACTGCCCACCATGAAAGCTGGAATGCCCACTAGTGGGTGGTAGGGACCAGGTTGACTACCACTGCACTAAAGGAGTGAGTACATTCCCCACTGCTCCAATAAAGGCCGTTTTTTTCTCTGTTTCTAGCCAATCCCTCATACACAGGAGAGGAAGGCTCCAGGTATTGATTAGTGAATGTAATCTAGATCAGCATTTCTCAAACTTGGCACCTTTAAGATGCGTGGACTTCAACTCCCAGAATTCCCCAGCTAGAGTTCTGAGAGTAGAAGTCCACACATCTCAAAGTTGCCAAGGTTGAAAAACACTGTTCCAGACCAGTACTTCTCAATGTTGGATGACTTTAAGACTTTATGGACTTTAACTCCCAGAATACCCCAGCCAGCCACACGGGCTCTGGTATTCTGGGAATTGAAGTCCACACATCTTAAAAGTGGTTAAGGTTGAGCAACACTATGATAGACAGAATGCTCTTCTCCTACCTCTTATTTTCCCCCACAACAATCCTCACTGACAATCCCTTTTGGCCTTTTAGAAAACTCTTTTAACACCTGGCTGTTTTGCTGGGCATGGGATTTAAAAGAATGGTGGGGGAAAAAACAATCTTGAAAGACAACTTCTGTCTTGCCTCTTTTCGACAAAGATCCAGAGATCAGACCCTTATTATTCAAACTTCAAAACCAGGAGAAAAACAAAAAAGATGAGGAAAAATAAGAGAGAGTACAAAGTCCGCCATCTTTCTCCTCTCGCCCACCCGCCCTCCTCTCCCCCATCACTATTCCAAAATCAAACCTTGTAGGGTCGACTTCGAAGCTCACAGGCTGCCATTCTGGAGATGTGATTACAGTTCTTAATAAAGGCTCCAAAAGCTTCTGCAGATAGGTTGCCCCATACACCTGCATGAGAGAGTTCAAACTGGTTTCAGCTGAGAGGAAAAAAAGTACCATATTTTTCAGAGTATAAGGCGCACCGGAGTATAAGACACACCTTAGTTTTCAGGGAGGAAAATGTGTGTGTTTGTGGGGGGGTGTTCTGCCTACCAGATATTTATCTGGTTAGTCCTTAGCCTGGTCAGCTTCAGCACATTAGTTCACTCGCTGGTTTTGAGGTTTAGAGTTTAGAGTTTATTGGTTTTTTATACCACCCTACTCCCGAAGGACTCTGGGCGATGTACAGCCAAAATAAAAACAAATATATAAAAGGTTGGGGATGATGGGGCATAAGCTCTCCTTGATTAGTGGAAACTAATCAAGGAGAGAAGCAACTTAGAACTGAGGAGAAATTTCCTGACACTGCAATTAATCAGTGGAATAGCTTGCCTCCAGAAGTTGCGAATGCCCCAACACTGCAAGTCTTCAAGAAGATGTTGGATAGCCATTTGTCTGAAACAGTATAGGGTTTCCTGCCTAGGCAAAGGGTTAGACTAGAAGACCCCCATGGTCCCTTCCAACTCTGCTATTGTATTGTATTCTATTAAGCTCCAGCACATTAGTTCGCTCACTGGTTTTGAGGTTGGGGATGATGGGGCATAAGCTTCAGCATGTTAGTTCGCTTGCTGGCTTTGAGGATGGGGCATAAGTTCTAGCACATTAGTTCGCTTGCTGGTTTTGAGGTTGGGGATGGTGGGGGCTGTGCTTGCAAAGCAAAGCTGATTGTTGTAGGGAGTAGCAATTAGAAAAGCAGGCAAAGCACGGAAGATCACTTAGCTTGTGTTTGGGCTGAAAAACAGCTTCAAAAGCACAACTGATCCTCGGAGGGAGCTCCAGTGACTAAAGCAGGCAAAGCGGGGAAGGGATAAGAGAAGGTAGCAGCTGTTCCGGGTAGCCATTTTGGGCACTGCGTGTCGAGCATTTGGCGGTTGAAAACACAACGCGCAGAGCCCCAGTGGCAATCTCTGCAGTCAGGAAGAGGATGCGCAGAGGTCAAAGGTTGGGGCTGGTGGGTGGGCAGGGCTACATTCAGAGTGTAAGACGCACCCAAATTTTCAGCCTCTTTTAGGAGGGAACAAAGTGCATCTTATACTCTGAAAAATACACTATATATGCTTGTTCCGACCTTTAGCTTCTTACTTTATGACCATTTTGTTTCTTTTTATGCTTTTGTAGGTAACATCGGCAACACCTATTTTGGGGGTCATAGGCCTCTTTTCCTTATGCAACTTTTAAATAATGCTTTCCTACTGGCACACAAGGAAAAGAGGCTGATTGGGAGATCCAGCAAGCAGAGCTGAGAACAAAGAGGACAGGGATATCCCGAAACACAATGTCTATGGGCAATCCAAAATCTGAAACTGCTGCAGCACAAAATATTGACAGCTGTCATTTAGACATTAAAAAAGACAACAGGCCACCTTAAACTGGATTTTTTAAAAGTCTGCCTGCATCGCTAATAACTGCCGTGTTGGGAATTCTATGTATTAGTGTAAAATCAGCACATTGAATGATTTTACTGTGATTTTATTCTGACAACAGTTACAACTTCAAACCTGCATCTTAAGAGGGAAGGTCAAATCTTTCCAAGCCCATCTGGCTTGGTGGATCTTAACCTTTTGGCCCCAAATATCTCTAAACGACAACCAGATTCGAAAGTCAAATGTACCTTAAAGCAGAAAGTCATTATTTTGCTAGCCAGGCTGTTTCCCCTGAAGAGTGTCTGCATGGAATCAGCCAGCTCCACTTCTTTAGAAAACATGTTCCACAGCAGCTGGTAAAGCAAGTGCCTTGAGTCAAAAAGGGTGACGAGGACACGAGCTAGTTCATCCTTCAGGGGGGAAAAAAAGAAGAAGAAAAACAGAAAGAGTTTTAAATTAGGTTTTGTTCTTGATTCATTGAATAAGCCACAGTTGGTTGGGTTCGTGCAGCATTCAAAACCACAAGCCAATACAGTTAACAAGACTGGACTTAAAATTACAATATACAGGTAGTCCTTGTTTGCCTTTGGGAACTGTCCAGGGGGGGTGGACAAATCGAAATTTGGAATTAAGATTGCCGGGAGAAATATCAACAACCTCAGATATGCAGATGATACCCATCTAATGACAGAAAGTGAAGAGGAACTAAAGAGCCTCTTGATGTGGGTGAAGAAGGAACTCAACATTAAGAAAACTAAGATCATGGCATCCAGCTCTCTCAATTCCTGGCAAATAGATGGGGAAGAAATGGAGGCAGTGACAGATTTTATTTTCCTGGGCTCCAAGAACATTGCAAATGGGGACTGCAGCCAAGAAATTAAAAGATGCTTGCTCCTGGGGAGGAAAGCTATGGCAAATCTAGACAGCATACTAAAAAGCAGAGACATCACCCAGTCAATGAAAGTTCTTATTTATAGTCAAGATGGCTTGCAATGGATGGCTGTGAAAGTTGGACCATAAGGAAGGCTGAGCGCCAAAGAATGGAGGCCTTTGAACTCTGGTGCTGGAGAAGACTGGAGGCCGTCCAACTGGTCAATCCTAGAGGAGATCCACCCTGACTGCTCTTTAAAAGGCCAGATCCTGAAGAGGAAACTCAAGTACTTTGGCCACCTAATGAGAAGGAAGGACTCACTGGAGAAGAGCCTCATGCTGGGAAAGATGGAGGGCAAAAGAAGAAAGGGATGGCAGAGAATGAGGTGGCTGGATGGAGTCACTGAAGCAGTCGGCATGAGCTTAAATGGACTCCAGAAGATGGTAGAGGACAGGAAGGGGGTCCATGGGGTTGCGATGGGTCGGACATGGCTTCACAATTAACAACAGTCCTTGTTTAATGACCATTCACTTAGCAACCATTTGAAGCTTTGACAGTCCTCCCCTGAACTACTTATTAGCTATCTGTTTTTGAAGTTCCAATGGCCAGGAAGACACACTCTGCAGTCAGAGGATCCCATTTGGGGTGCTTGGCAAGCAGCCTGCATGTATGGCCATTTGCAGTATTCTGCAGTCACATGACCACGATTTTCAGCCTTTTATGCAGCTTTCCAGCATTTACTTCTGGTTTCCGGCAAAAAACAGCCATTGGGAAAATGGGTTCCCTTAATGATGGAGGCATTTGCTTAGCAACTGTGGAGTTCACTTAATAACAGCTGCAAAAAAAACAAACCCTCAAATCAGAGGCAGTTATGCAGTGAACCAAATGTCATGAGTGACAAGCATAATTCTGGGGTCAATTACAGTTAAGTCAAGGACTACTCTAATGAAAACAGTGCATAACTCATTTCAGAATGAGATTAAATATATTCATTCAGATCAGGTTCTTTTTAATCTGCCTCTTAAAATAAGACCTTGCAGATAATCCTTTTATTAAGTTGTTAAGAAACAAAAAGCCTCCGTCATTGGAGTGGAGACCTCCTAAAACAGGGGTGTCAACCTCAAGGCCCGTGGGCTGGATTTGGCTGAGAGGGTGCTTAGATTTGGTCCGCAGAGCTGGCTTGAAAACAGAAAAGGACCAGTCCACAGTGCCTCTGGTAGCAAAAATGGAGCTTGGGGGGGGGGGGGGGAAGGCGCATCATAGGCTCCGTTTCTGCTGGCAGAAGGCTGCAGGAGGCAATCCAGACCAAAAATGGGGCACTGGGGAGCTCCATTTTGGCTGGCAGAGGGCTATCAAAACAAACTAAAAACAAAAGAACAGTAGAAATGTTTCCCTTTTTTGCATTTGAGCATGCAAGGTGGCACAGGAAAGGAGGCAAAGAGGAAAGGCAAAGAAAAAGAAGGGAAGAGGGGAGGGGAGCAAGGAAAGAGGGGAAGAAGAAAAAAGGAAAATGAAGAGGGGAGAAAAAAGACAGGAAGGAAAGAAGGAAGGAGGGAGGGAAATTATAATGAGAGTGAGGGAGGGTCTCAGGGAAGTCCTGTCTTAGCCCTTGGCCATCACAGGTGCCCCCGATATGAGTCCTGGGTCAAGCACACTATGGCCACGTCCCCCCCCCCAGCCACATCCCCGCCCAGTCCTCTGAGGTCAAACACAACCCTCATGCGGCCCTCAATGAAATAGAGTTTGAAAAATTGACATGAACCCTGAGCTGTTTCTTCTAGGAATAATTAAAAAAAAATATTAGTAAAGATAGCCAATATTTAATGCTTCATATAATCACTGCTGCCAGAATTTCATATGCCCAAAGTTGGAAACTAAAAACCATTCCATCAAATGCAGAAACCATAAAAAAGGTCTTAGAGTGCTCAGAAATGGACAAACTAACGATGGAACTAAGAGAGAGAGAGGAAACAGAGTACTACAAGATATGGAACAGGCTTATTATATAACTGGCTTGAAAAGAGATGTAAAATCAATGCATAAGGAACACATTGCAAACACAATGAAAAGAGAGGGCATATATTTAGAAAGCAATAGAGAAAGAAATATTAAAACCCGAAATCAGAAAAAAGAGATACTGATACCAGAAAGGGGTAAAAGTGTAATTGTTTTTGTTTGTTTTTTTAAATTTTAATTTATGGACCGCTCTCTCTCCCGGAAGGGACTCGAGGCGGTGCACAGGGGATTTAAAAATACATATATAAAAACACAAGCATAAATACAATTTAAAACGAATTAAACTTAACCCTGCGCTAAAATCCCAGACCAACTAAAATTAGACCCCTAAAAAACCCTAATAGAGCAATTCAGTTACCCCAGTTAATTGTAATTTTTAATGTTTGGAAAAAGCCAAATAAAAAAAATATTTTTAAAAAAAAGAAGGACATCGAATTTGACACCCCTGTCCTAAAGGAATCCAGTAGATTGTGACCTCCCTTTTGTCTGTCCTTGTTGCGTATAGCCCAATTGTAACTCCCATTCAGCATTCACCAATTTAAAGTCATAAAGGAGCAACCGACAGTGAGATTCATCTTACCCACTGGGAACAAGGCACCACGTTTGCCAAGGCCATAGCAATGGGCAATTCTCCCTGGTCCCCCATCATGGTGACCAACTCCACCAATCTCTCAAACCGATCCGCCAGCACAGTTTCCGCCAGGGTGTCGAACTCAGTGCCCTGTTGCAGAATTTTGGTGAGGACCTCCATGAACGTAGCTCTCGTCTGGAGATCCTTGTGATATCCTAACCCTACCAACCAACAACAAAAGATAAGAGTTTGGGTGCAGTTTGGGGCATTTCCAAAGTCCACAAAGTAAAGGAGAAGCAGTTTTTACCTATAGAGTGCATAAGGCCGCTATCCACGTTTGCGTTGAGCAAGTTGGACATAGCCAGAACGGTGCAGTGCCGCAAGGAAGCCAGCCTTCGAGACATCCCACGTTTCCGCCCGCCTGTTTGCGCGCTCTCATCTTCCACTTCGCTGCAGTCGTTAAGGAGGTTCATAAACAGGGTGAAGTACCTAAACGTATATTTTTTAAAAAGGTTTGCATCGCTCTTGGAAGATCATCTTATAATCAATCAAAGTGGTCACCTCAAAACATTTGATCTGCAAAATAGATGCCGTTCTACCTGACATATTCAGGGTTCAGACATGCATCCTCAAGTTCATTTGCAGGTTATCTACTCTTAAGGTAAAGGTAAGGGTTCCCCTCGCACATATGTGCTAGTCGTTCCTGACTTTAGGGGGCGGTGCTCATCTCCGTTTCAAAGCTGAAGAGCCAGCGCTGTCTGAAGAGGTCTCCGTGGTCATGTGGCTAAACGCTGAATGCGCACGGAACACTGTTCCCTTCCCACCAAAGGTGGTCCCTACTTTTCTACTTGCATTTTTACATGCTTTCAAACTGCTAGGTTGGCAGAAGCTGCAACAAGTAACGGGAGCTCACTCTGTTACACAACGCTAGGGACTCGAACCGCCGAACTGCCAACCTTTCTGATCAACAAGCTCAGCGTCTTAGCCACTGAGCCACCGTGCCCCTACGGTGATAACTTCCAGGGTGGTAATTTACACGGTGTAATCTATGTTTACAGGGGACATTAAAAGTCTAGCTTTTTTATTCTTATTTTTCTTTTATTCTTCAGTTCTTTTTGGATAAGAAGTGAAATGTTTTCAAAGAAAACACCAAAAAAGTCCAGGTGCCTTTTGGAAAAGGGATCTTTAGGATAGCCCAGGAGTCTGCAAAGTTGGCTCTTTTAAGACTGGTGGACTTCAACTCCCAGAGTTCCCCAGCCAGCTATGCTGGCTGGGGAACTCTGGGAGTTGTAGTCCACCAGTCTTAAAAGAGCCAACTTTGCAGACCCCTGGGATAGCCATAACCTGATTGAGAATTTCAGTTTGTTTTTCAACTGAATTGCGGAGGTGGAGAAAATTCTGGAGTGATGTATCTTGGTCTAATCTTTTTACATCTCAAAAACCTGGCATTTTAACAGGGGCGTGGAGTCCATATACCCACTGCGTACATTCATGCCTCGGCAATGCTTGTTGACCAAGCAGAACAGAAGTTTAGCTATTTCAATCTATGGAGTGCTGAAAATAGGCCTTTACTTGAGAAATAACTGGGATTTAGCTTCCATCAATTCAACTCCATCTCCTTCTTCTGGTTGAAGTGGAAGCCCGGCCAGAAGAGAGACAACAGCTTCCATGCTTGCCTGGTCCAGGTCTCTGAACAGGAAAACAATGGACGAAACGAAATCAATGAAAAGTGCATTTTTCACATACCATATTTTTCGGACTATAAGACGCAGCATGATTTTGAAGAGGTAAATTTAAAACAAAAAGTTTTTGCACTCTGCAGGCCTCCCAAACCCTCTGCACGCCTCGTTTTTTGCAAAAAAAAAAAAAAAAAAAAAAAAAAAGTGGGGGGGGGGGAGGTTTCATGCAGAGCTTTCAGGAGCTTGTAGAATGCTCCTGGGGGCTGGAGGGGAGCAAAAACGGCCCATTTGTCACTCACTTTTGCCCTCCCCAGTCCACAGGAGCACTTTGCAGGCCTCCAAAACCCTCTGCATGTCCATTTTTGCAAAGGGGGCAGGGTTTCGGGAGGCCAAAAATGCTGTATTCAGTGTATAAGACGCACATAGATTTTCACCCCCTTTTGGGGTGGGGAGAAATGTCCGTCTTATACTCTGAAAAATACAGTAATTTTCACATGGACAGCATGGGGGTCCAAGAGTCTTAAGATTGCTTGTCTTAAGCTGAGAGGTAGAGGCCTGGTTAACATCACATGCAGATTTTCCATAGCTGAGACTAGACCTGATCTTTGAGTTTCTGCTTTTCTTAAAGCCACACTTTCACCGCTACCCAACTTTTGGAACGAGAGGAAAGAACTGATCTAAAGTTACCATGGATTCCATGTCTAAGAGAGGACTAGAACCTGGATCTTACCAGGTCCAATACCTGAACCTTACGTCATGCTGGTTCTTGAGAGAGAAGGATGGCCCGAAGCACCAGGAATATCTTGTAGATGAGGAGGACTAGAACCAGGACTTCCCCATTTCTACTCCTACACTTTTAAGCAGTAATGACTCATGGAACGTCTGTGGCTGAAGGTGGGTGTCAGGCTTGGGAGTTATCTTTGCCTTTGGGCCTCAAGCCTGCGGAACTGGGAGGGGGAATTGTATGGAGCACGGGAGATAGGTAACCAAAATAACATTCCTTCTCAGAGAGTCAATCTTGTCCCTGCACCTGGGCCGACATGGATGAGAGGAATCTTCTTTTGGGACAGTGACTGATTGGACCATGTGATGGACGTGTGGGTGCTGGGGCAGGGTCTTGAACTTTCAACTGGGTGGGGAAAACCTGGAAACTTTCAAATTCGGGTTTTCCCAGATGTGCCAACATGGCTCTTCTAATAAATCGGAACGTTGAGGAATCTCTAGCCTTGGATTCTTTTTTGATTGAGGATGCTATTTGGAACCCTGACAGCGGACTAGAATCAGAGCCTTTCACTTTTCGCCCAAATATACGAAACTGGCTCTTGTCAACATAAACACAATTAACTCAATGTGCAGTTGCTGTAATTTCTTTTCTATTCCGTCCACAAGCGCTCATCCATCCATCCATCCATCCATCCATTCTACCTCAAGACTGAATTCCATCTGTTATTAATCAACCACCCTATAAATTATTTTTAACAGCCTGCTGCATAGATAGTGCAGGGCGACACAGCTAATTTTACCTTGTCAGACATTTCACATCCTCGTCTGTAGCCTGGTTGGATGTTCCCATAACCCAGTCGGTCAAATATTCCACCATCTTGTTCCTGGAGTTCAGAATTACAGAGCAAAACGTATGGAAACAACATCTGGCAAAATCCAAATTAAAGAGGCTATGTGGCACATCTCCCAAATGCTAGATAAAATGCTTCCTTGGAAATCTTACATTGATCGCCACAGAATCGATACAATTGCATCATTTTCTCTTATCGCAACCATGCCGATTTTCTGCCACTAGCTAAATACGTTATTAAGTAGCTATCACATCATAAAACGGCCAGGCAGCATTAGCTAACCAACTTTGGCTAAAATGAAAAAGCTGAGGTGGTTTGCGACTCGCTAGTACATAGATGGCAGCCACTAGAAAATCTTGCAGCTCTTGTAGGTGAGTATGGGAAACTGAAGTAAAAAAGACTGTGAAAATATTAGAAGTTGAGTTTAATCTGAAGGAGGCTTTATTTTTATTTATTAAAATGTGTTTTTTAACTGTTACTTCTGGGACTTATGGCCCTCTTTGTCTTAAATTCTAAGAATGCTTGTTGTTTTCACTTTCTTCTCTCTACTAAATTTATTTACTATCGGCCCGCTAAATTTGTTGGCATGCGCTCAACCGTCACTATTCCAAAATCAAACCTTGCAGGCTCCACTTCAATGCTGCCATTCTGGTGATGCAATCATAGTTCTTAATAAAGATTCCAAAAGCTTCAATCCAACCTCTCACCTGAATTTCATTTCTTGGCAGAAGGACAGATCATCTCGCCTCTCCATCATTACCTTCACAAGTTGGCAGAGTTTGGTTTTGATCTGAATTGCATGCACCAGGTTCCCGAGGACACGCACGTACCTGTGAGGTGATATAAGGCAGTGATGGCTAACCGTTTTGTTCTCGCATGCCAAAAGCGTGCCCACACCCATTATGCAATGTGTGCATGACACACACACACCCTGCCCCTTGTTTTGGGTCTAGTAGGCCTCCCTGCAGCCTCCTGGGATCAAAAATGAGGCGAGAGGAGAGCATGCAACCCTAGCCCCCTCACGCATGTGCATGTGCCTCCCGCATGCGTGGCACAAGCCCGAAAATCAGCTGGCTGGCGGGAGGCATGCGCACATGCGTGGTGGAGCTGAGCTGGGCAACAGCTCGCATGCCCACAGAGAGGGCTCCACATGCCACCTTTGGCTCGCGTGTCATAGGTTCGCCATCATGGATATAAGGCCTGTCAATTAATGTGGCTTCCGAAAACTGCCAACATCCTCTGAGCATCTTCTCCAAAGCCAACACAGGCCAAGAATGAGAAGATTGGATTTTCTCCTAATAAATTAGCATTCCCATGCTGGTACCGGGGTGGACTATGCTATTGCCGTGGAATCTGACGCTAGGTTACAGGAAGAAAGGGGTCTTTCCCAAAAAAAAACCCGCAAGACAAATCAGCCTTGAGTTCCTGATATGTAGAAAGAAGTTGAGAAGGGATCCTCCCTCAACATTGCCTAGGCTTTATCTGATAAAATTATGCATATTGTGCTTTAATCTGGCAAGATTCCTCTTTATGGGCAATAAAGAAACGACTCTGAGCAATTCAATGTGTCATTCTTGGCTCCTTGTGCCTGATAGCTATCTGGAGATTAAGGTAAAGGTAAAGGTTCCCCTCAGATATATGTTCCCAAGTCTAGGGGGCGGTGGTCATCTCTGTTTCAAAGCCGAAGAGCCAGCGCTGTCCAAAGACGTCTCCATGGTCATGTGGCCGGGAAGACTAAACTGTAAAGGTGCACAGAACACTGTTACCTTCCCATCAAAGGTGGTTCCTAATTTTTTACTTTCATTTTTTACGTGCTTTCGAACTGCTAGGTTGGCAGAAGCTAGGACAAGTAATGGGAGCTCACTCCCGTTATGCGGCACTAGGGATTCAAACAGCTGCAGACCTTTCTGATTGACACGTTCAACATCCTAGCCACTGAGTCCCTGGAGATTATGGAGGTTGAAATTCAACCTATCCACAAGACATCCAGTTTCAATGCATGGTTAGATATTATCAGTTGAAGTAAGCCATCCTAACTACGACTGAAAATATATGAATGGTACAGCACCTAAAAAAAGGAAACCACTTTCAATGACTCCTCTTATCCAAGAAATAACAACGGCATCTCTGGAGGTGGTTCAGTTATGTGTGCTAACTTTCTAAAAAAGAAATGGTTGCATATTTGAAAGGATTGCTGCCAAAATTTCCAGATGTTTTTAGGATTTTAATTTTTAGGAGTTTCCTTTCCTCCCAATTGTTCTTTTTTTATTGTAAGGCCTTTGACAGATTTTTACAAATAAAAATCGCACGAAAATAAAGATACACAAAAGGGAAGTAAGATGATAAAAATAAAAAATAAATAAAAACCTTATAAAAAACATTTCAGGGCTTTTTTTTGGTAATGGTTATTATTTTTCAAACACGTAAATTAAGCACAGAAAAGATTTTCATTTTGTTTCTCAATCTGGAAGGGCTTCACAAAACATACCTGTAGTCTCTTGGTTGTTAAGTTACCTATCCTTTCTCTATGATCTCCTGAATCTGAATCAGAGGCTGAAGGACATGATTCAACCAGCTGTGAGTCTTATAAGCTGGTAGGAGATCAACCCCCTCAAGCAGACCAAGGAGATAATGATCAAGAGAACAAGAGCTGCGGTGGCTCAGTGGTTAGAGTGCAGTACTGCAGGCTACTTCAACTGACTGCTAGTTCAGCAGTTCGAATCTCACCAGGCTCAAGGTTAACTCAGCCTTCCATCCTTCCGAGGTGGGTAAAATGAGGATCCAGATTGTAGAGGGCAATGGGCTGACTCTAAAGTGCTTAGAGAGGGCTGTAAAAGCACTATGAAGCGGTATATAAGTCCAAGTGCTACTGCTATGAGATCAGATTCTGGACGGGATGCTAGCTCCAAGATACAGGGGCAACTTTGAAGGACAAAATGAAGGATCATTTATTTGGGAAGCCTCTGAGTCATGCCCCTAACCGGGCCTTCTTAAAAGCAGCTACCAGCATGTTACTCTCTGTTAGACCAGTGTTCTAGGGCAGTGGCCCCTAACCTTTTGAACACCAGGGACTGGATACATAGAGACAGGGCCATGGTTTTGTCTGCTGCTTGCATCCCATCGATGGGGCTTCGCTTGTTTGCGTGGCCCAGTTTCTGGCATGCCACGGGCCAGTGCTGGTCCACAGAATGGGGGTTGGGGACCCCTGTTCTAGAGGACCAGTTGGTGGAACTCCCTGTTGTTTGAATCCTACACTGACAAGTTAGTCTTATTTCTCTACTGCTGCCTCATCCCCTTCCGAGACTCGTGTAATGTCAGCTACTTACCTTCTGGCTCTGCCAACATGTTTCTTTTGGCTATGACTTTGGATGGACCCTTCAGGCTCTGAATGCCTGAATTCTCAGCTTCAATCTCCACTGGCACTACCAGCATTGTGCCCAGGGTACCAGGCCAGATCTATAGTATCAGGAGCCTTGGTGATGCAGTGGTTAAAAATGCAGTATTGCAGGCTACCGTATTTTTCAGAGTATAAGACGAGACAATTTTTTAAAAAAAGGTTTTGCACTCTGCAAACCTCCCCAAAATGGCCCGTTTTTCGTGAAAATGGGCCTTGTTTTTTGTCAAAAAAGAGGGGGGCATGGATAGTCTTTAGGAGGCTTACAGAGTGCTCCTGGGAGCTGGGAGAGGGCAAAATTGAGCAAAAAAGGGCCTATTTTATGCTAATTTCTGCCCTCCCCAGCCCCCAGGAGCACTTTGGAAGCCTCCTAAAGGCTATGCACAGCCATTTTGGTGAAGGGGGCGGGGTTTCGGGAGATAAAAAATGCTGTATTCAGTGTGTAAGACGCACCCAGATTTTCAGCCTCTTTTCTGAGGGAAAAAAGTGTGTCTTATACTCCAAAAAACACAGTGACTCTGTCCACAGTCCGGAGTTCGATCCTGACTGGCTCAGCGTTGACTCAGCCTTCCATTCTTCCAAGGACAATGAAATGAGGACTCAGAATATTGGGGGCAATATTGATGACTTTGTAAACCATTCAGAGTGTCAGGTGCCATAGATTCCTATTGGGACGCTGCCATTCTGGTGGGGAAGGGGCCTGGATGCATTCCTCAGTTTAAAACCTTATTCCTGGTGCCTATCTATCCTGTACTTTGATTTACCTTCCTGGGAATGGAAGCGGGGGGGGGGGGGGGGGAGCCCATCTGTTTTGTCTTAGCTCCTGAGCTTCCAGAAAATGATACCTAAGAACAACCTTTTATCACCTTCTCAGCCTGAGATTCTCAAACCCTCTTCGCACCTGTGGATTGGCTTATTCAATGCCGGACTGAGGGGAGAGGGTCTCTAAATGTTTTCATCTAACAGAATTGGTCGGAAATCCTCAGATCCTGCTTTCTTTGTCTTGCTATCACTTTCCTTTCAATAAAGGCTTCCTTTTAAAATGCTGTGCTTCAAGAGTTCTCCTTTCTTAAGCTGAGAGGAGAGGCAAGTCCCTTCACAGAGAGTGCTGTGAAACACTATATACAGCTGCATATAAGTCTGTTATTGATATTTTGCCTTCCTGGTATTTTTCCTGGAACTCGGGTGCAACTGCTCAGCCAAGCATTCTACTTGACCTTTTGTTATCTA
Organism: Rhabdophis nuchalis; assembly: GCA_039707465.1. Taxonomy (NCBI): domain Eukaryota; kingdom Metazoa; phylum Chordata; class Lepidosauria; order Squamata; family Natricidae; genus Rhabdophis; species Rhabdophis nuchalis. Next base: position 396,303,800 of record CM077643.1, on the reverse strand, counting down.
AATTACAGTCCCATCATTCAACCAAATTCAGCTTGCTTCTGCGTGACTGTTGGGTCTACAACTGGACACTCTCGCTCTGCTACAAACACAGAGGGTACAGGGAGAACCAGAGGAGTGAACTGACTTGCCTAACTAGATTCAGCATCATGGTCTCAATCCTGGCTTGCCCAAGGTGTTCCGAGCTGCCTTCAGTGTGGTTATCAAGCAGGTTCTTCATGATCGCAATCGTCTGCTCCACAAACTGCGTATTGGTATCATTTAACAAGACCTGCACAGGAGCGAAACATGCTGTTGGTTATACATTTCCACCATGTTTCCTTTTGAATTATTTTAATTTTCTGCCTTGCAGGTCAGCAATGTTTTCGGACCCTTGAGAAATTTCTGATTAGCCCACCTGTGCTGTCAAACCCCATTTGAGAACACAGATATTTTGCACGATCTGGGCATCCCATAAAATCTGAATGGTTAACGTATGCTAACTATAATATATACTTTAACTTCAGCTATGGCTTTTTTTAGAGAAATAGTATTTCAATGAGCAATGACATCACCTAAACATGATAAAGCCATCGTGTTTTTATTTCTTTGGATAGATAAAAAGACAAAGTGATTGATGTCTGTGGAAATTCTCAACCATCCAGGTCATGGTTGTCACAAAGGTGCTTTTTCCAACGGCAACTGGATTCTGTTTTGCCTTGAGGAAAAGTGAAGAAGCTTCTTGGATTAGAAGCAAAATGTTTTTTTAAGGAAAAGCAAAGTCCAGTTGCCTTTGGAAAAAGCACCATTGGGACAAAGTGATTTAATAGCATCTTAATGAAGAAGGTTTATCTAGCTATTAAGGATGGAAAACCAACTAGTACTTCAGGCCAAGTTCTGTTGAGGACAAACTATTCTCCAAAATTAATTTCCTATGTAGAAAGTGCCAGAATCAGCCAACCAACCAACCAACCAACCAACCAACCAACCAACCAACCAACCAACCAACCAACCAACCAACCAACCAACCAACGAATCAGCTTGTCCGTCAGATAAACAAATGGATTCCAAGAGCAAAAGGTGGCTTATATGCACACCCAGTCAGTTATCAAGACTGAAGTTATCGTGACTCTGAGTTATTGTTGTGGCTCGCCAGTGGCCAGTGGAGCTGGCAGCAGAGTCGGAGGGTGAGGAGGTTGGGGAGGAACATGGGCGAGTCCTGGGGGTTGAGGAAAGCTCAGACAAGGGCTCTGCATCAGAGGCAGAGAGGGAGCTAGGCAGCAGTGAGGCAGAGGAATAGCTGGAATCTGTTCCCAATGTGCGTATGCACAGAGCTGCCAGAAGACTAGAACAACTAAGAAAGCAGGGTTGACTTGGAAGTAAAGCCACACCTTGGAGGTGACTGGCCCCTCCAATAGGAAACAAAAAAGGAGCGAATGGGGAAGGGGCTTTTGCAGGAAACAATTTGTTCCTTGGGTCTTCTCAAGAGTGGAAAGTTCTGTTTGTGACTATAATAGACTCTGTGTCAAGTGTTGCCTTGCCCCTGCGTTTGTAAACTAGTTATCTGGCAGCTCTCCAAGCGAGATAAGGTTCATGTTGATAAATATTCCTCTGAAAGACTGTTTGCCAAGTCTTGCTGACTATGAATGAAAGGAATTCAGTCGTGTAAATAAAAGAGGTTTTGCCAGGATCAAGACTCTGCTTCATGCTTTTTAAGGAAGCCTAGATTAGATCAGAACAGTTATTTTGTTTCTAAGCAATGTCCGTATCCCAATAGTCCGTCTTCTAAATACAGGAGTATGGTAGAAAGGAGGAATCTCAACTTATAACCACAATTCAGCCCCAAATCCCATTCCTAAGCAAGGCAGTTGTTAATTGAGTTTTGACCAATTTTACAACCTCCCTTGCCATGGCTGCTAAGTGAATTACTGCAATTGTTAGATAAACCATGCAGTCATTAAGCAAATCAGGCTAACCTACATTCACTCTGCTTGTCAGAAGCCAGCTGGGAAGGTTAATGACCTCAGGACAATGCAACCGTCATAAATATATGCCAGTCACCAAGCATCTGAATTTTGATCACATGGGGACTGTGGGGATGTTGCGATGGTCCTGAGTGTGAAAACCATTCGTAAGTCACTTTTTTTCAGTGCCACTGTAACTTTGAACATCGCTAAACAAATGATTGTAAGTCAAGGACTTCCTGTATGGACGCTGCTTTGCAAGACGGTTTAAGTGAAACTGAGCTTTTACCTGTCCTTGCGAGTCGAAGAATTTGCTGATGATGTTCTTTAATTTGTTGAAAAGCATGGGATAAAGGGCGGGGCTCAGCTCCAGGCCTATGAGGTCCTTAATGTTAGTCCGTATCTGCAGACCCACTTTCTCGTGGGTGCAGACCATCAGGGACAACAAGCGATCCATGAACTTGCTCACAGGGGTCTCGGTGTTGCCGTCAGTCGACAGCATGGATATCATGGAGCCCTTCCTCTCACTCACGGGGCCCATGGGGGGACTATAGGATGGGAAGGGCGTGTTGCCGCGATACTGCAAGCAGACTCCACCCAGGCCGCACAGAAAGCCGGTCATGTTGATCCACTCCTGCAAAGAGTCTGTGTCTGACAGATCGATGGAACCTCCACCGCTGACATGGGACATCCGCCTCTTGACTATGGTCTTGTGCAGACTTTCGGCAACCTGCAGAGTGACGAGGGGTGAGAACAGCAGCCAGATGGAAAGATATGGAATTAAGGAGAAATGTAATTAAACAACCTGGAATTAAGGAGGAACTTCCTAACAGTGAGGACAATTAACCAGTGGAACAGCTTGCCTTCAGAGGTGGTGGGTGCTTCATCACTGGAGGTTTTTAAGAAGAGACTGCAGTCACTTATCTGAAATGGTATAGGGTCTCCTGCTTGAGCAGAGGGCTGGACTAGAAGACCTCCCAGCTTCTATTCTATTCTATGTGAGTTCTCCTTTTTTAGCACGGGTTCAATTGTTTAATTGTAGTTTTAATTTTTGCAGTATTTGTATTGTTTGTATTTGTGGATTTTAAGTCCCTGTGCGCCGCCCTGAGTCCCTTTTGGGAGATAGGGTGGGATAGAAATCTAATAAAAGTGAAAGTGGATGGGAAAAGTGATGGAGTTGGTGGAGATGGCAAAGCTAACTGTTTTAATTAAAGAGAACTTAGCCAGTTTTATTTTCATTTTGGAAGCTGCTTCTGGTTTCATGCCTGAAACAGAAAAAACAACAACCCCAAAACGATTTTCCTGGCAAGACTAAAACTCTGGTCCAGATCGGGTCCTGAAACATTATCCTGGGATACGTAGATATGCCTATTAAAAACTCCCTAGAGAACAAGCACTTGGTTCAAAGAAATGCTTATTCATTGCTCATCATTCTTTTGCTTTGTTTTTTTTTTTTTTAATCCAGGCGTAAGTCATCTGCAGCTGTCAATATCACCACCCTGGGACACGTTTATTTGCCTTCATTTGAAAAAAAAGGAGTATTAGAAGAAGTTGCAAATGGAATTTGCTTTCATTTTTTCAAATGCAAAATGGAGTATTCCAGAGTAGTAACACAGAAGAGTAAGGATAATGGAAGTTGTAGTAGGAGTGAAATGCTACCGGTTTGGGCCAGTTCGCCCGAACCAGTAGTAAAAATGCTACTGGTTTGCCTGAGCCGGTAGTAAAAAAATGCTTTAATTTTTTTTTAAAAAAAAAGTTCTGACGATCAGCTGTGTGACAATCATCTGTGTGGTGCGATCCTCATAACTTTTAAAAAACTTTTTAAAAAGCATTTTTTAGCTACCAGTTCAGGTAGTTAACTACCCGAAAAAGTTGGCCACGCCCACCCAGTCACATAACTCTCCCCACCAAGCCACACCCACCAAGCCACGCCCACAGAGTCGGTAGGGAAAAATTTTGAATTTCGCCACTGAGTTGTAGCCCAACATTTCTAAAGGGAACGTTCCTCTTAATGACCTTGGTCTTACCTGGCCGTCTTCCATCTTAGTCTTTGGATAGTTGAGGATCAATTTTGTAGCCGCCTCCCATTTAAAATGTGTATCTTCCCAGGCCTGCAACAAACCAGGAAAGATACTGGTTGATCACACGGCATAAACAAGCCTGAGGCAACAACTGCTGACTGCCAAAATGAAATTTTTTTTTTTCCTAAGGAAAGGAAAAAGCCTACCTCGGTGTTACCTGCTGTTGGATGCTCGATACGCCTGAGCAGGGCCATCACTCTCTTCTGAAGAGCTGTTCTTCCTACAAAGTGATCCAGTTCAGAAACTGAGAACATTTTCCCAAGATCTTTTCATTAACAGCAGAAGTGTCTTTTATGAAATAGGCACAGACTTCAACGGACGGTTAGGAACGCAGAAAAAAAACAACTGCAACAAGCCTGCCTTCCATGGAGGAATGTACGAACCAGAAAGAGGATTGAGAAAATATCTACATACCCCTCATATCCTGGACATAAACTGTTCCAACTTCTCCCTTCAGGATGCCGCTATGGGGCATTGCATGGCAAAACAATTAGACACAAAAGACAGTTTTCTCCCCTCATACCATCATTCTGCTGAACACTAATTACCATAGCACTGACACGCCTAAGGATATTTACCCATGTAGTAAGTCTGTGTTGCTATTATCCTTCTCATCTTTCCTATTACCTACACCTATTGGTATCCTATGATTATCACTTTGTTGGTTGTATCTTGTGATTTATGATTGAATCTCTGATTTATGATTTATCACTTTGTTGTCAGTATGTATACTGAGAGCTTCTGCACTTGAGACAAATTTCTTGTGTGTCCAATCACACTTGGTCAATAAAGAATATTCTATTCCTATTCCTATTCTATTCTATTTCTATTCTATTCTTTATTCTGTTCTATTCTATTCCCTATTCTATTTTTTCTATTCTATTTCTACTCTATTCTACTTCTATCATTTCTATTTCTTTTTTTATTCTATGCTATGGTATTCTGTGCTGTTATTTTTATTCTATTTCTACTCTATTCTATTTCTATTATTTCTATTTTTTATTCTATTCTATTCTATTGTTGTTCTACTCTGCTCTGCTCTGCTCTATTCTATTCGATCCTTTGCTTTTTTTAAAAAGGCAAAATGGATTGAACATTCATGTATACCAGGGATGTCCAAACTTGGGAACTTTAAGACTTGTGGACTTAACTCCCAGAAGCGTCCGATGTCTATCTCCTGAAAATATGGTGAATATACTGAAATCGCTTATGTTTAATATTTTAGGTTTATGTGTATTGCAATGAGACCTCCGCTTACCTGTAGACATCATATTGCTCACAGAAGCAAACTCCATAAAGGTGTTATAGTTGGGCAAGAAGTTGTGAACGGACACCTCATCTACTCCACACCTGATATCGGCTTCCTCACAGAGATGTCGGAAACAGGACATTGCCACAAGCACTGCCTCGGTGTCGGGGCTCCAGAGAGACATATACAAGGCAACCTCCAACTTGGTTTGGGCTTGGCGACATATTGGTGTCCCACTGCAACCGACGGTGCTTTCCTTTAGATACAACATTGGAAAAGTTAGCTGCTAGCTGTCCTTGCGGTAGCCATTTTTCATATACAGTACCGTATTTTTGGAGTATAAGACGCACCAAGATTTTGAAGAGACAATTTTTAAAAAAAAGTTTTTGCACTCTGCAGACCTCCCAAAAACAGCCTGTTTTTCTGTCCAAAAAAAGGGCATGCATAGCACTTAGGAGGCTTATAGAGTGCTCCTGGGGACTGGGGGTAAACAAGCAAAAAAACAGCCCGTTTTCACTAGGAGGCTTCCAGAGTGCCCCCAGGAGCACTCTGGAAGCCTCCTAAAGGCTATGCACGGCCATTTTTGCAAAGGGGGTGGGGTTTCAGAAGGCCCAAAATGCTGTATTCGGTGTAAAAGATGCACCCAGATTTTCATTGTCTTTTTTGAGGGAAATCGGTTCATCTTATACTCCGAAAAATACTGCATTTCTAAGCCTAATAAACGTTCAGTTAGTCCTCAATATGCAACCATTATTTTAGCTAACATCCAGTGTTTTAATGGCAAGTTACAATGAAAAAAGTAACTTACAACTGGTCCTCCCACTTATGACCACTGTAGCATCCTCATGATCACGTCATCAACATTTGGACGCTTGTCAACTGATAGGTATTTATGAAGGTTGCAGCATCCCAAGCTCATGGGGGATGGACGGACCTGATTCACTTAACAACCATATGACTTAATTAACAACTACAGTAAATTGCTTAATGACCATGGCAGAAAAGGTCATTAAATGGATCTGACTGGCTTAACAACCATTTTGCTTAGCAATAGGAGTTCTAGTTATGATTATGGCCATAAGTTAAGGACTATCACTTCCTAGAATATTAGATACTCAGTAATCATGGAATTCCCATCCAAAATAGTTTTCATCACACATTCCCTAGACCAGGGGTCCCCAACCTTTTTGGCACCAGGGACCGGTTTCATGTTAAAAAATTACGCGGACCGGTGGCCATGGCTCAGCCGGCGTAGAGGGGGAGCAGGGGAACAGGCGGCGCATGCGCGCACAGGGAGGAGGGTGAGTCGGCTCACTCGCCCCTCTCAGGCCCCCAACGGCACGAGCGGCCGCACCTGCGCTCTCCCGCCCCCGGTGCACGCTCTGCCCAGGGGGCTGCCCCATCCTCCCTCCTCCTCCTCTCTGGCCCTTTCTAAGAGTTGTGCCACTCACTGCGGCCCGGTTCCTATCAAGCCACAGACCGGCACCAGTCCACGGCCCGGGGGTTGGGGACCCCTGCCCTAGACCAAACGGAAGTCAAAACAGATTTGCCAGTTCCTAAATGGGCATAATCTGAGCACATGGACATGCAGGCAGAAAAAGAAAGGTCAGGCACAAGAAGCTAAGTGACTATTAGGCTTGTAACGCCACATACAGGTTAGTCCTCGATTTACAAGTGTTTGCTTAGTGGCCGTTCAAGGCTACATCGGCACGGGAAAAAGTGACATGATTATTTTTCACATTTATGACCACTGAGCATCCTCATGGTCGTGTAATCAAAATTCAGACACTTGGCAACTGAATCGTATTTAAGACATTGGCCGTGTCCTGGAGGGTCATGCGATCACCTCTTGCGACTTTCTGGCAAGCCAAGTCAATGGGGAAGCCAGATTCACTTAACAACCACCAAGATTAGCAAAACTATGACGAGAAAGATTCTTACTCTCTCTCTCTGGCCACAGTTTTAAGGCAAAACTCACTTGACAACTGTCTCACTTAGCAACAGAAAATTTGGCTCTATTCTTGTGGTCATAAGTCAAGGACTGCCTGTAACCCACACAAGAAATGTTAGGGGATAGAATAAAATGTAAAACAAATGGCAGAGGCGGAAGCTTCTCTTAAAAAATAACCCTTAATCCTGGTGGACTAAGTTGAGGGAGCGGGAGGCGCTGTGGCTCTGCCCACAGGCGGGAGGGAAGAAAAGAATTAAAGTAAGAGACGCTGATCATTAAAGTGATTTTTATGTAATTGTAATTCCGTATTGGATGTTAACAAAACAAATGATTGAATGCATGGATTTAAGATACAATATGTATGTATTTCTTTTTATTTTTTATTGAAATTCTTTTTATATGTAACATCGGAAATGACCACCATCTCTGACATGAAAGCTCTAAAAAAATTTCTATTTCAACCCTATATACCCTTATCCTTATAAAATTGTAAAACCAATAAAATTACTTTACAAAAAAAAAAAGAAGTGTTAGGGTTAAACAGCATTCCATGGGGCCCTTTACTCACCATGCAGAAGCTCCCTTTGCCCTTCCTGAGTGGAGCTCCTGGGATGCAGCGCATCATCTCTTCATGGTCAAGAGAAATTTGATTAGCTCCACTCCCAGAGACATCACATCCCACCCCATAAAGGAAGAGAAAAGGGCAGGAACTTCTATCTGATTGCTACAAAGAGAAGGAAGAAGAATTTAAGAGTCATCCAACTTCTGAAAGGAGCGAAAAATATCGAAGGCAAACGGAAGGGAAAGACAGGCGCAACACTTGCAATGTGAGTAAAAGCAATACGAACAACACTTGACTGGTGTTTTTTTTTTCTCCTTCACAAAATCCTCAAATGAGAGGATTGGACATTTAACACCCACACAAGGGCCTCTTTTTCAAGGAACTGGTTCATGTCTCTTTTGAGAAAAGCCCATACCTGCTGTCATTCTGTGGTAGTCATTTCATACCATCTGAAACAAACCTAGTGCCAATCCTCTGTGCTTGCATGCAATATATGTAGTCCTCGAATTACAGCTGTACTGGAGCCCGGAATGACGGTCATAAGTTGTGCTGGAATTATTCAAATTCCTCCCCACAAAATCAACCTGGTCCCTGATACAATCAACAAAATGCTTTTTCTTCTCCAAGTTGTTTCTTCTGTCTCTTCTGAACTGAAGAAAGCTTCTTGGATAAGAAGCAACAAGTTTTCAAGGAAAAAAACCAAGAAAGTCCAGTTGCTTTTTGAACAACTATGATCTGGATGATTGACAATTTCCATAGCCAACTAACCCAAGAGCTTTATGCCTGAAGAATTATATGCGAAAGCCTTATAAAAGGTAACGGTAAAGGTTCCCCTCGCACATATGTGCTAGTTGTTTCTGACTCTAGGGAGCGGAGCTCATCTCTGTTTCAAAGCCAAAGAGCCAGCACTGTCCAAAGATGTTTCTGTGGTCATGCGGCTGGCAAAGTCGCATGGAACGCTGTTACCTTCACACCAAAAGTGGCCCCTATTTTTCTACCTCCATTTTTTACATGCTTTCGAACTGCTAGGTTGGCAGAAGCTGGAACAAGTAACAGGAGCTCACTCCGTTATGCGGTGCTAGGTGTTCAAACTGCTGAACTGCCAACCTTTCTGATCAACAAGCTCAGTATCTTAGCCATGGAGCCACGAGTCCCTGAAATCGTGGTTTAATGGTGAATTAAATGCCCAACAGGATAAGACACTAATAGACAAACAGTGTGCTTTGGTACATGGGATTACTCAAAATTCAAACTCCCCAAACAGATGTGGAAGAGATAAATGGTAGCACTATTTTGAGCCACAAAAGAAATGAAAGGTTTTTAGGAACGGTTTACATTTTCTTCCCAAGGAGATAAAATCTAGTTCACAACGTTAAGAAAACTGTTATGGCATATTTTCACTTCCTTTACTGAGCAAGAATGCTACAAATAGCTGGAGCTAGTCAAGTTTTCTTTCCATGCAACTTCCAAGCTTCCAGTAAGCGGAGTAAGAGGCAGCAACAACAAGCCCTAACTTAAAGCCTCTCTGAGATTTAGGCTTTCCACTTACTTTGTTTTTCAGAAGAAATTTGTTCCTGCAGATCAAAATCTCTCGCAACCACTTGAGGATTTCCGTGCTGCTGACAATCTGGTTGCTCGTTAGCCTCTTGCATATACAAAATAGCATTTGTGAACTAAATAAAAACAGCCACAATCAGTTTATCAATCAGAGCATTCTGTACCGTCCAAGGCAACGTTTTAAGGAAGTTGTTCCCTGTCACTAGTCATGACGGCAATGTACAATTTCCCCAATTCTAGACACTCTTGTCTGCCTCCCCTCCAAATCCCACAAACTGCAACAACTACCCCAGGAAAAAACTTAGTGCGCTCAATTGCAAATTTTGCAGACCCAAAGTCAGGGCTCAAAGTTCTGAGTAGAAAATAATAGTAAAGGTAAAGGTTCCCCTTGCACATATGTGCTAGTTGTTCCCGACTCTAGGGGGCGGCGCTCATCTCCGTTTCAAAGCCGAAGAGCCACCGCTGTCTGAAGATGTCTCCGGGGTCATGGCGTTGGCATGACTCAATGCCGAAGGCGCATGGAACGCTGTTACCTTCCCACCAAAGTGGTCCCTATTTTTCTACTTGCATTTTTTGCGTGCTTTCCAACTGCTAGGTTGGCAGAAGCTGGGACAAGTAAAGGGAGCTGTCACTGTTACGAGGCATTAGGGATTTGAACCGCCAAACTGCCAACCTTTCTGATTGACAAGCTCAGCGTCTTTGCAAATGTATAAATGTTTATACAAAACACTAGAAGGAAGCAGTTTCATCCATAATTCACACCAATGTGTCAAGGGGTTGAGAATTGTTTCTAATAAGTTTAAGAGGTGAAAGCACAAAACATATCCAAGTTTTGAGTGCCTAAAAGATATCCTGCATTCTTCCTTCTTATGAAAAATTGGCGGGCGTAGCCACTAGATAAATATTGGGTGCATATAATTTTGCATATTTTTAATATCAAAAACATCCTTGTCAGTACCTTAAGAATGTGACAAGAAAAGGAAAAGGAGGAGGAAAAAAAAAGGTAACAGAGGTACTCCCTATTTTTCTTCTACAAGTTTGGAGTTCTTGTGAATCCACATTTGTAACCCTTTTAAAAATTAATTTCACTTGTTAAAAGAAATGAAACACAAAAGGAAAGTCTACAAAATATGTTATTTTGGTTAAAAGAAAATAAACACAAACTCGATCCCCAATTAGCATTCCATGTAATATATAAATACCTACGTGAAATTAATTCCGTTGCTAAGCTTAACGTTAAATCTATAGCAACGTACTTTGACATCTTCTCATTTTTAGAACATAAACACTTTTCAGAAATAGGTAACCGGCAAAGCAATACATAGCTGTCCTCAGAATATAGCTGTGTGGTATTGCAACCCACATCCCCCAGATCTAAGAGGAGCACTCAGGGAGAAAAGTATAATGAAGAACACTACAACTGGTATACGAGTTGGATGGTTTTAGACAGAGAAAAACATATTACAGGTAGTCCTTGACTTAAAACCATTTGTTTAGTGACTGGTCAAAGTTACAAAGGCAGTGGAAAAGTGAATTATGACCATTTTTCATACTTATGTCTGTTGCAGCATCCCTGTGGTCATGTGATCAAAATTTGGATGCTTGGCAACTGGCGTGTATTTATGATGGTTGCAGGGTCCCAGCGGCATGTGCTCACCTTTCTGACAAGCAAAGTCAATGGGGAAGCCAGATTCACTTAGCAACTATGTTAACTAACTTAACAACTGCAGTGATTCACTTAACAGCTGTGGGAAGAAAGATCTTAAAACGGGGCAAAATTCACTTAACAACTGTCTTGCTTAGCAACAGAAAATTTGGGTTCGATCGTATTCATAAGTTGAGTACGCTTGTTCTAAAACACTGCATTGGTTAGCAAGCATAATTTCCCCTTTCTCCATGAAAGATAAGCTCGGTCTGGATCCCAAATATTCTGATGGAGGTCTTATCCCATGCAAAATTCCGGGATCCTAAGATGTGTTCTTGGTTTCTTGCCTTTAGGGAGATGAGGCAGGTGTCTATCGGGATCTTGAGGGTGCTGTTCAAAAAAACAGCTTCTTTTACCAAATTATCCAATTCAGGTTTGTTTGGGAGATAATCTATATAACAGGAATGTGTTTATCCCCATCTGAGACTCTCCCCAATAGCAACCAGGTTCATGATCTGGAAATTCCTAGACTCAGCCTAACGGCAGATCTTCAAGCATCAGCAAAACAGCAACTTAATCAATTCCCCAACAACCTCACACTAGTCCACTATTGCAGATATATACTTCATAGTTTAGAATTGTTGCTTTGCACTCTACTTATTGATCCCTCTGAGGAATTCTCAGGAACTCCAATCTGTCCAAAGAACAGCAGGATTGGCATTAACAGACATAGGCCAGCCTTGTAACACGGCCCTAATTCGCAATATATCGAAAAATACAAATGAGTGGCAACGTTTAAAAGCCCCAAGTCCTTTGGATGCAGGATATTTTAGAGATCAATTTTCCTACACCCCCAAGAACTGATGGAGAGGCCTTGGAAAGGAAGCAGCTGGAAAGAAATTGTCTTCTCCATAGTTGTCCCCAAATTGTGGAATGGATTGCTTCACAAAGCTCAACTAGCACCCAGTTTTTGTTGCTTGTTTTGCAACAAAAACATTTGAAAAGGATTGGTTACTTTACAACAAATAGCTTTTTTTTCCCCTTTAAAGGCAGTCTTTTGTATCGGCAGACAAGCTTTTATCTGTGGGGTCTTTGGTGCTCTTGTTACCCAACTAGATAATGTTACCATTTGTAGTTTGCTAGTTTGCAGCAAACTCCACTCCCTTCTAACACTGGTAATGAAATGTCTGCAATAAAACAAGCAAGCTCAAAGAGGACCACGGACCCCATAGCCCAACCCTGAGCTACAAATATTCTCTTCTGCTAATCTTTTACCGGCCACCCTGTTTCGTCTGCTGAATCAATACTGCTTTATTGTCCTGCCAGTCTATGGACACCCCATTTACCTGCAATCAATCTTAATCACTTCAATGGGATGTCTAATGACTCAACTGCTGTTTTTCTACGCTTAAGAATTCCAGCTGTGATACCAAGTCCAGGAAAAGGAGTCAGTGGTGAGTCTGAACTGACCTGATTTCCCAGAATGTTTCGATGGGTGCATCAGGGTTCCACAAGTCAATGCTGTCTAATTGATGAAGCACAAGCAAGGCCTGGAAGCATAAGCATACCAAAAAGAATTTGCATGAAATAACCCTGAACGGAAAATTTCTGCATCATGGGAATAAAAAGATTAGGCCACCCTTCTTGCCCTGCCCTCAGGGGCTTTGGAGAATAGCTTGACTCCCTCTTCTTTGGGGCAACCCCTGAGAACACTGCTATCGTGTCTCCCCTAGTCCTTCCCTACATTAAAATAGACATACCCAGTTCCTTTAACATGGTGTTTCTTAAAGACTTCCAGTGTTGGGGCATTCACAACTTCTGGAGGCAAGCTGTTCCACTGACTAATTGTTCTAACTGTCAGGAAATTTCTCAGTTCTGCTTCTCTCCTTGATGAGTTTCCACCCACTGCTTCTAAACTCAGGTGTCTTGGAGAATAGTTTGACTCCCTCTTCTTTGTGGCAACCCCTGAGATATTGGAAGACTGCTATCATGTCGCCTCTAATCCTTCTTTTCATTAAACTAGACATACCCAGTTCCTGCAACCGTTCTTCAGATGTTTTAGCCTCCAGTCCCCTAATCCTCTTTGTTGCTCTTCTCTGCACTTTCTAAAGCAGTGATGGCTACGTTGTGTGAACATGTGCCCTTCCCCCATGCAACCCCCCCCCCCACTTCCTCGCATTTGTGGTGCGTCATGGCACGGTGGACCCGTTTTTCACCTCCCCAGGCTCCAGAGGCTTTCTAGGATCCTGGGGAGGCCGAAAACAGCCTGCCCCATCCCACCCCACCGCAGGGCCTCCAGAGGCTGGAAATGGCCCATTTCCCGACTTCTGGTTTGTGTGTTGGGTCTTTTTTTGCCCCCCGGAGACTTCAGGTGACTTTCCTGAAGCCTCCGGAGGGTGAAAAATGGCCCAACATGCAAACTGGAAGTTAGAGAACGGACCTCCAGGTTGCCGGTAGGGCCATTTTTCTCCCTCTGGAGGGCGAAAAATGACTGAAAATGATGGCCAAAATCAGCTGGCCATTGCGCGTATGCGCGCTGGAGCTGACAGGGCAACGCCTCGCATGCCCTAAGAAATGGCTCCCCATGCCACCTGTGGCATGCATGCCATAGGTTCGCCATCACAGTTCTAGAGTCTCAACATCTTTTTTACATCATGGTATATCAAATCTGGATGCAGTATCCCAAGTGTGGCCTTACACTGTAAAAACCAATTCAGTTTCCTTACCTCCATGGCCTCTTGTGCTATTTCTGGCATGCTGGCCTGTGGAACAAGCTGGACAAGGCCTGTTATGAGTTCAGCTGTGCTGCCTTGTGTGTCAGGCCCCTGTTTCTTTGGATTCTGTATGAAAAGACAGAGAAGCTGAAGCATTTCTTCGTCAGTGAGGATTCTACAAACAATAAAAGAGCTACACAAAATACAGCCAAATTGCTTTGAATTGGTTTTTACATGAGATTTGTGATTAGTAGGAATCTCTTCAGATACTGTGACTTAAAGGTTTTAATTTAATATAATCTAGTGCTGAAATTTGATCAGAAAAAATCTGATCTGGAAATGAGAAAAAGTAAATGGCTTGAATATAAAGACTAGGAATAGATCTCAGGATCTACTGTATTTTTTGGAAGCATAAGACGCACCAGAATATAAGCACACCAAGATTTTGAAGAGGCAAATTTTTAAAAAAAGTTTTTGCATTCTGCAGACCGCCCCAAAAAGGCCCATTTTTTGTGAAAACAGGCCTGTTTTTTGTCAAAAAAAAAAAAAAAGGGCATGCATAGCCTTTAGGAGGCATATAGACTGCTTCTTGGGGCTGGGGGACAAAAGCGAGCAAAGAACAGCCAGTTTTTTTCTCCTTTTTGCCCTCCCCAGGAGCACTCTGGAAGCCTCCTAAAGGCTATGCACGGCCATTTTTGCAAAGGGGGTGGGGTTTCGGGAGGTCAAAAATGCTGCATTTGGTGTATAAGACGCATGCAGATTTTCAGCCTCTTCTTTGAGGGAAAAAGGTGCGTCTTATACTCTGGAAAATACGGTATATGGAATTGCTGCAATTTGCCTCGGATGAGATGCTACATCAATATGTACCACAAATTAAAAGAAGTGTTACAAATCAAAAGGCAAGTATTACACGTTTTTAACCTCTACTTCTAAGAATACATATTTGTTCCTTTTGAATTGTTTTGAATCTGGATTATTATTATTTTGAGTCTGTGAGTCTTTGCCACCAACCGTTTTAAGAACTTTGTGTGGATTCTGGTTCCGGCTCCAACGGCGACGGGCGAGCCTAGCGCTCGCTCGCCGCTTTGTTGCCTTTTCTGCCCCCCCACGGGGGCGAGACGCTCCGGTTACCGGAGGTCTCCCGTAGGGTCGGCTCGGAGAGGACGTTCTTCCTCACGGCGGTGGGGAGAGCGCTCCCCTCCGCGACCTAGGTGAGGAGGAACATGCTGCGGGGGGTTCTCCCTTCGCCAACGGCTGTCGGCGCCATTCACTTCAATGTAGAGGGCTGAGCGGAGAGATCGGAAGGTCTGCCGAGGCTTCAGCTGCGAGGGAGAGTGAGTTTAAAAAAGACTTTTTTTCCTTGCTGCCAGCCAGGCTGAACGGACTGGGAGGGGGGTGTTTGTTTCCAAAAAACCCCCCTCGGACTTAAGCGGCACTTTAAAATGGCTTCTCTGGAAGAGAAAGCGGAAATCTTAAATCCGGACTGTCTCTAACAAGGGAAAGTGGTATGTGGCTACTTGCAACATTGTTTCTAGGTCTGGCTGGATAAAAAAAATTTTTATTTTTCTACTCTCTCCTCTGGGCTCTGAGATGGGCGGTGGAAGGTGGCTTTTCTTTGTCCCTGCCTGATTATTTCAACTATGGAAAATTCCCAGCGTCTCTTTACAATTGGGACTCTCTCTGGATATTGATGAAGAATTTTTCAGTTTGCTGGATTTGTGATTTCCTTTCTGGAGTACCTTCGTTATTATAACTATTGAGTTGGAAAATTGTCTCTCTCTTGGTTCCTGAATTTTACAACGTTTCAACCTTGATCTGAACTTTTGGCTCCCGGTTAGTCTCACCAACCCCACCCTGAAAACGCCATTTTGGTGGCATTGACTTTAACAGTTAATCATGGCTCAAGAAACAGCACTGGCAAGTTTAGAACAACGGATGGCTTCTCTTGAAACTGTTATACAAACTTTGGTAAAAGAAATTCAGGCCCAGAGGGCAGAAAACATCAATTTCAAGAAGGAGCTATTGGATACTCGGAAGCAAGTGCTGGAAAACACACAGAAAACTGAAGAATTGGAAGGGGGGTTGGTGGGGGTTAAGGGAGAGATTAAAAATGTTATTAAAGAGGTTGGGGAAACAAATGGGCATGTGTCTAGGATAGATATGGAAAGAATGACACATTTTTTGAGATTTCAGAACGTTCTTGAGGAATCTGGTGAATGCCTCCCTGATCTTATGAGCACAATTTTAGCAGACTATTTACAAAAACCTAAAGATGAGATCAGGGGGGACATTGACCTAGCCTACAGAATTAACTCAGCATATGCCAGGATAAATGAAGTGCCTAGAGAGATACATGTGAAATTTGTTAGAAGGTCAACCAGAGGGGAAATCCTGAAAGTGCAGAGAGGTAGTCCATTAATTTACCAACAAAAAGAGGTTGCTATCTTGAAGCAGATCCCTAGAAAGATTCGAGAAGCAAGGAGGGAATTTTCCTTCTTGTCAAAAATTTTATTTGATCACGGGATTTGGTTCAAGTGGGTGACACCCGAAGGGATGCTGGTGTTCTGGGAAGGAGGAAGAGTGAGGATTAAAAGAGTTGTTGAGGCGGAAGCCTTTCTTAAAAAACATTCCTCTGCCCTGGGGGAAGATCCAGGGGGGACGGAGGGGGCCGCGGCCCCGCCCGCTGGGGGCCAGGGAGGAGAAAAAGAAGATACAATAGCCAAGAGACTTAGATCGAAAAAATAACTTTGCCTTGATTTTTCTGAACAATTTTCATAATATTTTATCTGGATTTTTGTAAATGTCTGACAGCATGGAATTAAGAATTTAGGTATATGTACTTGCTTTCACCTTGTAGTGTTATGAAAAATGTTTTTTTTTGTTATTTTATACTTTGTATTTTGAGGTCTCGGAAGGGCCGACGACTCTGACGTGAATGCTCTCAAAATTTCTTTGTATCCCTTACCCTACCCTATAGAAAAAATGTAAAACCAATAAAACTTTTTCAATATAAAAAAGAACTTTGTGTGGATCTATAATAGGAGCTGGAATAAATAGGTAGAAATAAAATTGATGCTCGTTTCATTTGGAAAAACAAAGTCCTCCAACATGTGTGAAGTAACTTAGGTTCAACAGAGGATTGTACTGTTTTCAGCTACAGTAACTCTTTCCTGCAACTGTAGATCCGTTGGGACATACACAAAGCAAAAAGACACTTCGTCCAGTACTAAAACAAACCATCCTGTTCCAGATCCTTTCCCCAGAGTCAATTTCCATGAGATGGTGATTGATAACATGATTAATTTTAGATTAGCTGCGGAAGCTAAAACCCAGAAGTTTTGGGTTGTTCTAGGTTTCAACTGAAACAAAATCTGGAGAGATCCTGGAGTGATTTTACAAGGAGGGGAGGACTAAGTTGGCACATGACACCTTTTCTTTCCTCCCTTATTCTGCAAAGCTTGTGCCCAGCCCGCTTGTCTCCCAATCAGTCCAGCACCTTCCCTTCCCTCCCTCTCTCTCTTCCTGCCTTCCTCCCAGCAGCTCCTCTGCAGCATAAGCATATCCTACTATCATACCCATAGCCTAATGTCAATGCCTTCCTTTCAATTTCTGTCCCTCAAGGTGATTCTCACAGCCCATTACAATTTTCACTGACCAACATACAAAGCTTCTCTAGGGTGGGGTTCAAAGAAATTTGATTTTTTTCATTAATTTGTATAAAAATTTTCAATTGTTACTGTTTTTCTAATTGTTCCAAGGGTCAAGACTATTTTTATTCAGCACTTTCTGGATTTTGCATACTTTCCAGATTAGGTAGCAACAAATATCAATCTAAAATAGTCGTCAAGTTTTAAAAATCTTTCAAGCTGCTTTAACTTCTGCATGTTATATTATGTTTATAAAAAGTATATTTTTGGCAGCAGGACTGTTAAAAAAAGTAATTCACTGTATCTATCTATCTATATCAATCTATCTATCTATCTATCTATCATCAATCTATCCTATCCATCTATCGATCTATCGATCTATCAATCTATCTATCAGTTCACTTACATAGAGTAAGAGTTTTGGGTCAGCGTGGATCAGTTTTACAATAGATAGCAACAAAACTTTATAACTTCTGGTTTCAACATCTGTAGGTTTTTCTTTAAACTTCAGGCTTGTCATTTTCTCTTTAAATGTAAGACTCTAAAGAAAAATAAAACCATTAACAAAGTAATAAATATTCCATACATGGAGCTCGTTTCAAACAGCAGTATATCAATTATTTGTTCTAACACATCTATTGCTGAAATATGAGTTGTACAGCTGATTTTTTTTATCAGTCTCTTGAATTGGAATTTCCATGGAGTCTTCCATGAGACACGGGGGCGCAGTGCTTAGAGTGCAGTACTACAGGCTACTTCTGCTGACTGCTGGCTGGCTGCAATTTGGTAGTTCAAATTTCACCAGGCTCAAACATGACTCAGCCTTTCATCCTTCTGAGGTGGTAAAATGAGGACCCAGATTGTTGGGGGTCAGAGGCTGACTCTGTAAACCATTTAGAGAGGGCTGTAAAACATTGTAAAGTGATATATGTCTAAGTGCTGTGGCTATTATGATGCAATATCTCTTTCACTCATCCCTTTCATTACTGAACAGAAGGATTCTGAGGTCACCTAAACAGGCTGAAAACAACAAGTCAGTCTACAACTATACTAACAAAGACACATAGCATAAAAAATCATTGTATGAGAAACAAGAAGGAAACTAGCACAGTCACAAATGGAAAGGGCCATTGAGAGTACCATATCATCCTGCTCAATGCAGAAATTAAAATATTTCAAAAAGATTGAGAAAGGAAAACCCCACTCGTGTCTAGAAACCAACTTCCACTGCTTTTATTTGCTAAGACTTTTTCTAAGACTAAATCAGTGTTTTCCAACCTTGAGAATTTCCGGGAATGCGGACTTCCAACCTCCAGATTTCTCATCAATGAACATGCTGGCTGTGGAATTCTGAGAGTTGAAGTCTGCTCCTGAAAATTACCATGGTTAGAAAATCCTACCTTATAGGTTAATCCCTCGTAGATTACCAAATTGCCTAGCAGTATTCATTCCAGTCTGACAGCCATGAGATATTTGGCATCTCTTGGGTTTTCTTGCCTATGATCGGAGAACATCACTACCACATACTAAGTTCTTTCACCTTGGACATTGGAAAGATCACGGGGAGCTGGGCCACCAAATGGGTACCGCTGGATGCAACGTTAGAACATCAGAAATGGAACAAGTGCATTTCCCCAAGATTCTGTACCAACTAATTCAACAAAAAGCAAGGCCTCACCGGGGTCATACGGATTGGTGTATGCACACCGGAGCCCTGTAAAGCTTTATGGAGAGTTTCACTGAACATGCTGCGAAGTTCCACGGAGTGACAATAGACAGCATCAATCTTGGGCCACCAATCTAATGCAGACTAGATGAGGAAGAAGACAAAATATCAGTGGAGATTAGACAACAGGAGGATTCCCCAGGGCACACAGTCTAGCAAGGGATTCACAGTGAAGTGGCTCATGTATGGCTGTGCCACTGCTTCCAGCAGTTTTCCTAAAGCAGGTCACAATGGTTTTGATAGTGACACCACCTTGCATCACAGATATCATAAGGAGGCATGGTGGCTCAGTGGCTTAAAGACACTGGAGATGGTCTTTGGTCCAGCAGTTCAAGCAGAGTGAGCTCCTATCACTTGTCTCAGCTTCTGCCCACCTAGCAGTTCGAGACACGCTACATGCAAGTAGATAAATAGGTATCATTTCAGTGGAAAAATAATGGCTTTTCGTATAGTAGCATGAATCCAGCTGGTGCCGGAAGATGGCATTGGTAGAGGGAGAAGCCCCAATCATGCTGCAGAACGCTGTTGAACTTTTCTGAATGTGGCAATAGTCCATCCATCCCATGGTGCACTCTAGATAGGGCTTGAGTGTGAACTGAATGGATTAACAATTGTCGGCAGCCAAACAACTTTTTTGTACTAAACCAGTGATCCAGTTGATGTAACATCATCATACACTAAATAAATAAATAACAGATATCATAGGTGATATCCTGTCTCTTTTTCTGCTCGATAATACAGTTCACCAGTCCTCTTAACTCCTCTGACAAAAAGGATGCAGCTAAGTATAAATTTAGAAAGAGAGTTCAGAATGAATAAATTATTCTATTTGTAGCACAAATAAAAGATCAATATGCTGGCCCAGACAAACTTTATGTATAACTTCTATCTTCCTCACCCCCATCTTTCATTCTTGTTAGATTGCCACTAACTTGGGAAATTACCCAGGGATTATAATAACTTAAAAACTTACATTTGTAATTATACGGTGGAGTGAATTTACCAGCACATAATGAAACGTGGATGGGGAATTCTGTGCCAGGCAAGTCTAGAAAAGACAAGGTGGGTGGGGTTAAGTTTCCTTCAGAATCAAACCTGGAAATCCAAAGTAAAAACCCACCAGTTAACATTTTCACTGCAAACAAATGAGCAAGACCAGGACAAGGGGGCTGTTCGGACCTACGCTTCCCAAGAGCATGAAGCAAAACTTCTTGTCCCGACAAAAACCCCTTTTATTCATTTACTGTGAATTCTGCTCATTCACATCCAGCAAAGTCTTTCAAGGGAGGATTTACAGACCTTATCTGGCTTGGATAGCTGCCAGGCTGATATCTGCAAAACTTGGCAAGGAGTCTTGGAGAGTCACGAACCAATTAAGCAAACGAATTGTCTCCTGCAAACTCCACTCCCCTTTCGCTCCTCTTTTATTTCCTCTGGGAGGGGTCATTTATCGTCCACCTGTGGCTTTACTCCCAAATCAACCCCTGTTCTTTACCTGTTCCCTTCATCTGGCAACCCTGTGCATGTGCACACTGGGAACAGGCTCCAGCTATTCGTCTGCCTCACTGATGTCTGACTCTGAGGGCAGCTGATAACTGGCCAACGGGTCTGGCCCCCTCGCTGCCTCCGACACAGAGCCCTCATCCGAGCCTTCCCCAGACTCCAGGACTGGCCCGTGTTCTTCCACAAACTCCTCCTCACTGTCCAAATCTGCTGCCAGCTCCACTGGTGGGGCACAATAGGGGCACCACTGTGAGGCATGAACACAGACCATCTACAAGGCAGGAATTTCATCAATATTTCATCAAAAGTTTCAGAAAAATAAACGCTGGGCCACAAAGTTCTTGATTCTTCATGAATCCTGGCCATTTGACTCATCTGTCCAATCCCTGCTCAGGACCAACTGCGGGGACCCAAGGAGCCACTTCCTTACCTTAAAGTGTTGGTTATTGTGGGGGTTGATTCGGAAGCAGGACACTAAGCAGTCGATCATGAGGTCTATGTCTGCATTCTGGTTGCCTCTGGAGAAAGGCTTGCTAGGGTTGAAGAGCAGGTTCTTTAAGACAACAAACACAGGTTGTGGTTATTGCAATCACCATTTGGCAATGTTGGAAGAGGTGGGGGACCAACACAAAGTGGTTGAGCAAAGATTGCAATAATTCCCTTGTAGGGAAAAAAATAACATAGCCACCATACTGGTTTAAGCCAGATATCCATTTATCTCATGGACATCCTAAAAGTGCTTTTTCAAACTCTGTTTTTTTTCTTGAAGATGTTTCGCTTCTCATCGAAGAAGCTTCTTCAGTTTGAAGCTTTTTGAATCAGAAGTGAAATGTCTTCAAGGAAAAACAAAGTCCAGCTGCCTTTTGAAAAAGCACCTTTGGGACAACCATGACCTGGGTGACTGAGAATCTTCATAGACATTAATCTCATGGACAGTCACAAGTCCAGCATGTCATTCCAGGTGAAAATATAGGCAACCATTGGACAATCCACACAATGGTTCTAAAACTCTTTGAGATCTACTACCCCATCCAGCCTTTTCTTGAACCAGTTGGTTAAGAGTGAGTTTTTTCTTCAATGGAAAAGGCAGGGCTTTCACAAGGTGAAGCAATGGCTGTTAACTACCATTAATCAACTTAGACACAATACCAACCCAGGATCGGACAAGCTGCCCACAAAGAATCATTAAAGGTTCAGTGTTCAAAATCTCACACATACAAAGTAGTATATAATTTACCTTGAGATCTACTACCATGGACTGCACTAGAAGAAAAATGACTGAATTGTCTTCCCAACTGATGTATGTTGACGCTTTGCACAATTTTACACAAGCGATGGCTGCACTTTCAGTTAGCTGCCTACTTCCGCTATGGCCCGCCAGCGCCTTCCTGAGGTTGTCCAAGAATTGCTTCTATAGTGTCCAAAACATATGAATGAGAAAATAAATTAAAATTGTTTCTAAATTCAAATTTCATAGCAGACAGTGTTCTGCCTGAAGATCACCATTTACTTGTCAAGTGTGGGAAAGCAGGAGTCCAGGCAGTTCAAATGAATATAAAGATTTATTGTAAGCTCTCTACAAGAATCTGAACTACTAACAATCAAAATAAATTGGTGGTAGATAAACGTAAATGGAATTCAAGGTGGGCTGAACTTAGATCCCTTGTGGGTGCCAATGGACTCAAGACAGATGACACATTTGACCCCACCCTCAGGCTCCGCCTTGTCATCTCTCCTACACTACTGATACAAAAATGTGTTTGTTAAGGTTAATATTCTAACATTCTGAGTTCAAACCATTTCTGGAGTGCAAAATTATTTTTGCAGTGTTATACTCCAGTAAAAAAATAAAATTTATTTATTTATTTTATTTTATTAAATTTCTAGACCGCCCCCTCTCCCCGAAGGGCCTCTGGGCGGTGTACAGGAAAAATTAAAACATCTAAAAAACATGACAATACATACATAATTAAAATCGAATTAAATAACCCTGTACAAATTTATAAAACGTTAAAAACTATATCCCATTAAAACCAAATAAAACAATTTAAATTACAGACAGGGGCGAGAAGCATAAATTAGGCCAAGCCAGCCTGATGGAACAGATGGGTCTTAAGTTTTTGGCGGAAGGAGCAGAGGTCCGTGGTAGTTCTAATATCGGGGGGTACGTCGTTCCAAAGGGTTGGGCCCATCAAAGAGAAGGCCCTTCCCCTGGGTGTCGCCCGCTGGCATTGCCTAGTGGACGGCACCCAGAGAAGTCCCTCTCTGTGGGAGCGAATCAGCCGAAGGGATGTATGGGGCAGGATACGATCCCGCAAATAACTAGGTCCTGTGCCATGGAGCGCTTTAAAGATGGTGACCAACACCTTGAAACGCACCCGAAAGGCCACAGGCAGCCAGTGCAGCTCGCGCAGGAGCGGTGTTACGTGGGAGTACCTGGTAGCTCCCAAAACTGCCCGCGCGGCCGCGTTCTGGACCAGCTGTAGCCTTCGGGTGCACCTCAAGGGGAGCCCCATGTAGAGAGCATTACAGTAGTCTAGACGGGACGTCACAAGCGCATGAGTGACTGTGCGAAGGGCGTCCTGGTCCAATAGGGGACGCAACTGGCGCACCAGGCGAACCTGGTAAAACGCCCCCCTAGCCACAGCTGTCACATGGTCCTCCATTGACAGCCGGGCATCTAGGAGGATGCCTAAGTTGCGTGGTCGAAACACGGGGGCAAGATGTTCGCCCCCTATGGCCAGTGATGGAGTCAACTGGTTGAACCGGGGCGCCGGTAACCACAGCCACTCAGTCTTGGACAGGTTGAGCTTGAGTCTGTTCCTTCCCATCCAGATCCGTACGGCTTCCAGACACCGGGACATCACTTCGACGGCATTGTTGGGGTGGTTTGGGGTAGAGATGTACAGCTGATTATCATCAGCGGACAGGTGGTAATCTACCCCAAAACCACAGATGATCTCGCCCAGTGGCTTCATATATGTATTGAACAGGAGAGGCGAGAGGACCGACCCCTGAGGAACCCCACAAGTGAGAGGCCTCGAGGTCGACCTCTGCCCCCCTGCCAATACAAATAGTGATCAACCGGAGAGGTAGTAGGAGAACCACCGTAAAACGGTGCCCCTCACCCCCAACCCCTCCAGTCGATGCAATAGGATACCATGGTCGATGGTATCAAAAGCCGCCGAGAGATCTAATAGGACCAGGATGGAGGAACAACCCCCATCTCTGGCCCTCCAGAGATCATCCACCAACGCGACCAATGCTGTCTCTGTGCTGTGACCGGGCCGGAAGCCGGATTGGCACGGGTCCAGATAATCAATTTCCACCAGGTGACGTGGAAACTGTTGTGCCACCACACTCTCTACAACCTTCGCCAGAAAGTGAAGGTTGGAGACCGACGATAATTTACTAACAATGCTGGGTCCAGGGAAGGCTTCTTGAGGAGAGGCCTCACCACCGCCTCTTTCAAGACGGTTGGCAAGAACCCCTCACTCAAAGAAGCGTTCACTATTTCCTGGAGCCAGCCTCGTGAAACCTCCCAGGATGCCAGTACAAGCCAGGAGGGACACAGGTCCAATAAACATGTGGTGGCTCTCAGTCACCTACGCAACCTGTCCATATCTTCAGAAGTAACAGAGTCAAACTCCTCCCAGAATGGTGCCTCAAGACCTGCCTCTGATGTCCCCTCCAGACCACTTTTGGTGGAGACCAACTCGCTCCGAATCTGAGCAATTTTGTCCTGCAGATACTCCCCAAATTCCTCTGCTCTGCCCTGTAGAGGGGCTTCCCGCAGCCTCTGTTGAAGGAGGGAGCGGGTCACCCCAAACAGGACGGCAGAGCGGTTATCTGCGGATGCGATAAGAGTGGCACAATACTGACGCTTGGCCACTCTTATCGCCACAAGGTAGGTCCTCAAATGGGCTCTTACCTGTGTTCAGTCCGATTCAGAGCGTGTGGATCTCCATCTCCTCTCTAGGCGTCTCTTGCGGCGCTTCATCACCCTCAACTCCTCGGAGAACCAAGGAGCCTGGGTGGTTCGCTGCCGCAAGAGAGGCCGCAAAGGCGCGACCTTTGGGGGCAGAGGGTTAAATGCTAATAATATCTGATCATATTAAATAATTAGATTAGTTTGTTCACAAGCCATGGTGGTACAGTGATTAGAAAGCAGTACTGCATGGCAAACTCACTGCTCACTCCAGGAGTTCAATTCTGACCGGCTCAAGCTTGATTCAGCTTTCCAACCTTCTGAAATTGGTAAAATGAGGTCCCAGATTGTTGGGGGCAATATGCCGGCTCTGTAAACCGCTTAGAGAGAGCTGTACAGAGTGGCATGTAAGTCTAAATGCTATTGCTATTGCTGTATCACTTAGATTTCTGAAAGACAGTGGGCTGGAAATCCTTCATAGAAAATGGTATAGTCTTTATTGTCATTGTACAAAATAAATACAACGAAATCATGCGCATAAAAAAAACTTAGCATGTTAAAAAGATGGACTGCTCACCAACACGTAGTACAGGTAGTTCTCACTTAGTAACCATTCTAAGTTACAATGGAACCCCACCTCCACCCCAAAAGCTACTTATGACCTCGTTTTGGAGTTCCTACAGTTGCATACAGTCACATTTTGGATGCTTGGCAACCGGCTCACCTTTATGGCCAGTTGCAGCGTTCCTTGATCATAAGCACAACTTACATTTTCTTTATTGCCAGTTTCTGGCCTTTTTGGCCAGCAAAAAAATATCCATTGGAAAACATGGATTCACTTAACAATCACATTGTTTGCTCAACGATCATGACATTTGCTGAATGAGCACTGCAAAAAAAGTTGTGAGATCGGATCCAGTCATGTAGGTTCCTCAACTTACAATCATCATGGCTTACAACAGAAATACCTGATTCTGTTACAGTTGTAAGTCAAAGGCTACCTAAATGCATTCATGAATGGCAGGCTTTGGATATTTTACAAATTTTACAATAGCAGAAGGAAAAAAAGAGGAATTCAATGGGGAAGCAGTCCAATTGAATGCTTCCCAATGTTCAGTATGTTTTTTTATAAATAGTCTGAGCGATAGAAAGACTAAAAGGAGAGATAACGCAGAAAACCAAAACAGTAGAAAAAACAGAAGTACAAAAAGAAAATGACTTCCAACTTCTTTTGCAAAAAAAGGTAACGATTAATTTCAACCTTTAATTTAGGATTATACTAAAGTATCCATTTTACAAATGGTCAACAACTTTCATCGGTCATCTAATCCATATGTTTGGTTCTTGATGGTTATTTACCACCACCACGCAGGCAACATCATTCACATACCAGCTGCTGGAGAATTCATTAAACGGATAAGCTTCCCAAAGGGACCTCTTGAAACAGACCAATACAGAAGATTACAGAAGCTTGCTTCAACAGAACTGCACTTACATTTCTCACTTTTGCTTCAGCTTCTCCATATAAAGACCCCTGATTGGAAGATAGTTCAGCTTTCTTTACCTTGTTCATTTTGTTTTCCTCTACTACGTCCTTCGCAATGTCTTGGATGATTTCTGGACAAAGGACGAGGAGGATAATTTGCAAGGGCCAAACAGCTGCTTTGCGTTTCGTGCTTTCAGCAAATCCATCGACCAGGTCAAACAGCTTCTCTGCACAATCTGAACCAAAGAAACAAGATGACACACAAAACACACTGAGTTCCACGTACAGAAGAAGGATAAATGCTAAAACCCCTCCCATGTTTAACACAGTATCAATAATTAACAGTACTGCAATGATATGACTCCTGGACGAGGGAGGGAGGGAGGAAAGGCAGAAAGAAAGGCAGGAGGAAGGGAGGGAGGGAGGGAGGGAGGGAGGGAGGGAGGGAGGGAGAGAGAGAGAGAGAGAGAGACATAAAGTAAGAAAGAAAAAGAGAGAGAAAAAGAAAGAAAGAAAGAAAGAAAGAAAGAAAGAAAGAAAGAAAGAAAGAAAGAAAGAGGAAAGAATCTAAGTAATTACAACCTTCAAGAAGAAAACAGAACACAAGCAGAACATTTAGCCTGACTTTTTTTTTTTAAGTTCAGGCTGAGGAACATCTTGAGAAGTACAAACATTTTGTCTAAAAAAAACAACACGAGTAGGACCAGTTTGAGATCTGCAGGCCACATGTGAACACAGAAGATCATTTTTGCCTTAGTGACACAAGCTTAAATGTCAATTTTCTTTCCCCCCAAAAGATGCTGGGTAATCCCAGACGGTTAAACCAAAAAGGCACGACTATTAACATTCTGGCTGGGATTGAGAGGAACTGGAATCTTAGCAGCTACAGAGCCACAAATTCATCAAGGTAAATGAGGTGAGGGATGAGGTTTTGGTGAGAGGCGAATCTTCAGAGTTGCTTTCAGGAATGTGGGACTCACATCCAGAGACCATGCTCAAAACAAGTCACTTTAGAAGATTAACATGGTTGGCTTGCAATTACTTGAGCTTAGCCATGCAGGGAGACTCTCTTGGATGTAAGAAAATTCATCTGGCAAGGCCTCTTCCTGGTTGGATAAACTCTTACCTGACAGATCTGTTTGTGGTGTCTGGTATAGCTTCGTAAATTCATCCGGATAGTTTTCCACCCAGTTCCAAAATGCCTAGATGATATTTGTCAAAATGCACAATTAATACAAAGAATACATTTTGTACAGGAGCTACAGAAAAGCCAAAGCGCGTAAAATGTTCCACTCTTTCTCTGTAACGCATAAATCAACTCAGAATGTAACTAAGTGTACTACTGCCCCTTTCTAAGTTACCATTATGATACGTATGGCAGAAAAGAACATCATCTGACCTCATAATTCTGGTCTTTCACTTACCATATTTTTCAGGCTATAAGACACACCGGAGTATAAGACACACCATGATTTTGAAGAGGTAAATTTTTTAAAAAAGTTTTTGCGTTCTGCAGGCTTCCCAAACCCTCTGCGCATCTCTTTTTTTGCAACCAAAAAAAAAAAAAAAAGGGGTGGGTAGGTGGGTGGGGCATGCAGAGCTTTGGGAGGCTTGTTCTCCTGGCAGCTGGGGCCTGGGAACCCCCAGCTTTTGTTTTTCACAAAATCGGGCCTTTTTTGCTCGTTTTTGCCCTTTCCAGCCCCCAGGAGCACTTTGCAACCTCCCAAACCCTCTGCATGTCCATTTTTGCAAAGAGGATGGGGTTTTGGTAGGACAAAAATGCTGTATTCACTGTACAAGACACACCCAGAGTTTCACCCTCTTTTTGGGGGGGGGGGGGAAACGTGCGTCTTATACTCCAAAAAATGCAGTAGTTTAAACTAAAGGGGTTCAAATCAGTCTTAACACTTGGGCCTGACGGGCACAGAATTTCAACACCAATGTTGTAGGAAGGGCCAATAAAATAAATATATGTAATTTTAATTTAATTCAGTTTAATTTTATTGACCACTCACATTTTTATTCCTGTGAGTAGCAACTAGTCAAGAGAGCTCTATATTATTATAATGAAAGCAGTTTATCATTTAATACCATTTGATCAAGCAGAAGGATGCTATTTTTTTCCCATCCTTCTCTGGGTAGCCCCTGCAGGACAGAATACCTGACTCAGAGACTCCTTTAATCCAGCATACCTAAATTCTTGTGATATTTTTTTCTTACTATACATTCACTTTATTATTGTTGTTGTTGTTGTTGTTGTTGTTGTTATTGTTAGTTTTATATACCGCTTTATTATATAAAGCATAATTTTAAAACCCAGTTAAAATAGTGACATAGCTACATCAGCTATGCCAGGCCGGCCGCATGAAAGAAATATGTTTTTAATGCCCGGTGGAAGAGGCGAAGGTCTGTGATTGTGCGGAGGTCGGGAGGCAGGTCATTCCAGAGGGCGGGGCCTGCCACAGAGAAGGCTCTTCCTCTGGGAGTCGCCAGCCGGCATTGCCCGGCGGACGGCACCCTAAGGAGGCCCTCCCTGTGGGAGCGTATGTGGTAGGAGGCGGTCCTGTAAGTAACCAGGTCCCATGCCATGGAGCGTTTTAAAGATGGTCACTAAGACCTTGAAACGCACCCGGAAGGCCATAGGCAGCCAGTGCAGCTCGCACAGGAGAGGTGTTACATGGGAGTATCTTGAAACTCCCAGAATCCCCCGCGCGGCCGCATTCTGGACTAACTGGAGCCTCCGGGTGCACCTCAAGGGAAGCCCATGTAGAGAGCGTTACAGTAGTCCAGGCAGGACATGACCAGAGCTTGAGTGACCGTGCGTAGGGCGTCACGATCCAGAAAGGGGCACAACTGGCATATCAGGTAAACCTGATAGAAGGCCTCCCTGGCTACGCCTGTCAGATGGTCATCCAAGGACAGGCGAGGGTCCAGGAGGACTCCCAAGTTGCAAGCCCTTTCTGCGGGGGCTAATGACTCGCCCCCGATAGCCAGAGATGGAGTCAACTGGCTATGTCGTGGCGCCGGAAACCACAGCCACTCAGTCTTGGACGGGTTGAGTCGGAGCCCGTTCCTCCCCATCCAGATTCGCACGGCCTCCAAACATCGGGACATCACTTCGGCGGCATTGTTTGGCCCAATTCAATTGGCCCTTCTATTTCTAGGCATAAAACAAAATTGAGGATGCATTGAAGATGACAGAAACATGTAAATACATCCACATCTAACTCCATTGTCTACTTCTATACTCAAGTTTCTGCAAAGACAATCAGAAAAAGTTACAAGCAAGGGAAATAACATACCTTTTCAAGACTATTAATAACTGCCAGTTGTGCTGCTTTCTTGAGAGTTTTGAATTTAAAGACCGTCTCTGTAAAAATCAGAAAATGGGGAGTTCATATTGTAAATCCGTATTCACTTATGTGATATCCTTAAATGTGTTGGACTATAATCCCCATCATCTGCAGGTAGCAATGTTAGATTTGGAGGGGATGAAATAATTTACAGCCCAACGTATATGGAAAGTGTTAACTGAGGAAAGCTTAGACCTGTGATGGCGAACCTATGGCACGTGTGCCAGAAGTGGCAATCAGAGCCATCTCTCCGGGCACATGAGCCATCACCTGTTGCTCTTCCAGGTTCCAGCGCACTGCCCAGTTTGTCTTCACACATGCAGGAGCACCAGAAACCGGAAGACCAGGTGGCTCGTGCACATGCGCACCGGAAACCAGAAGATCATCCTCCTGGCCTGTACATGCGCACCGGGCGGCTGCTCTTCTGATTTCCGGCACATGCATGTGCACCAGCCACGTGGTCTTTGCGTGTGTACCAGGAACCAGAAGATTAGGTGGCCGGTGCGCATGCGCATGCCGGAAACCAGAAGATCATCTTCCAGGCGCACACATTTGCACCGGGCAGCTGCTCTTCAGGTTTCTGGTGCACACATGTGCCCCATTTCGGCACTTAATGCCGAAAAGGTTCGCCATACTTGCTTAGACCACGATAAACAAAACAAAAACAAGCCACAATTTCAACAGTCTTTTCAAAACATATAACCAGATCCACAGCTTTAAACTTAAAACTGTCAAGAGCTTTGTTGCATACCTTGCAGTATCCGCTTTAATTTAGTACAGTCCACACTGATGTATTGCAATAACTCAATATCATGGACATCAGCATTGTCTTCAGAACACACTGTCAATTCTTGCAATCTGCAAAAATAAACATCCTTCTTAAAAGAGAGGATAAAGTTTGGCAGGTAAAATAGGGATGGGATATCTTAAATTTTATCTTTAAATTATTATAAATTAAATTAATTTAATCTTAAATTATTGTATTCTACTCCTATTTCATTTTAGACTGTGTTTTATTCCAATTCCATTTCAAATTGTATTTTATTTCAATTTCATTTTAAATTGTATTTTATCAAATTCCATGTCAAATTCTATTTTATTCCAATTTCATTTTAAATTGTATTTTATCAAATTCCATTTTAAACTGCTTTTATCAAATTTTAGTAATAATTTGTTTCTGGAACTTTGCACTTTGATATGGCCAAAGGGCTAATCAATAAAGACTCAATAACGGTTAAAGTGGTTTTGAATCCACGAATGCAAAGGAATTAAGGATAATTCTTCAATTTTGAGAATTATGTTATGTTGGAAATGTACAGACAATGCAACAGAGTTAGCGTCTCAGGATTTGTTACCTTTGAAACGATTCAACACAGGTAAGCCTCCTGTATTGCTAATTCCATCTTTAACTTGTATTTGTATGTAAGTCAGAACATGTACTTAAAAATGAACTGCCTGCTATTAAAAATGGCACACGGGATTGTCCTTCTGCGAGCCAGCAAATCACTTAAGGCCCCCCCCCCCCAGCCCCAATGCTTTCAAGAACCACTGAAAATAGGCTGCATATTAAAAAAACCACAGCTTCGGAGTGCCTGAAAGTTCATCACTTTGAGAAGCAAGAATGCCATCCACCATTTTTAGTAATTGGCAATCCAGTTGTAATTAGGGGTTGACCTTAAGTAAGACTTTCTTAACTTGGAGATTTATTGTATTTCCTTGTTCTATAAAGCTGCTGACCACATACTCCTACTTGAATGGAACTGCCCATTGATTTGACTCTAAGCCACTGTTACCATAAAACCATTTCTTGATTAAAAACTGGTATATTTCTATAAAGTTATTTTAACTCCCACCAATTTTCTAAAGTGTAGTGAGGATTCTACTGTGTCCACTATTGCCATGCTCTCTCCCTGCACAAACTATGTGCTGTACAGAAAATACTATATAAATTACTTCTACTTTTTGACCTACAAGGGCAACTAGACCAACACTTTGGACTGTGGCATAGACCCACTACTTCATCTTACAATGAAGTGTCTGAATCAAACCTCTGTTCTATAAATATGAATAGGAAGAGTATAATCAATTAACATAAATTGTAATGGCATGTGGGAAAGACCTTGGGAGAGAGGATGATGCCAAGGGAATGGTCAGATAAAAGGGAGCTTAGCCCACAGCTGCAGAGTGGTGGGGCAAGAGAGAGACTCTCTAACCTCTCAGGATGTAAAGGAGACGGCAAGAGAATTGTACTTTCAGACTGGCAAGACTCTGTTAATGTAGCTTTACAATAAAGTAGAATTAGCTCATCTGTAATAATTCCTATCTGGTTAATCAGTGTTAAACAGTGTTAAGGTATAGGAGTCTCTGCCTGGTTATGTCTGACTCTAGGACTGTGATGGCGAACCTATGGAACGTGTGCAAGAGGTGGCATGCAGAGCCCTCTCTGTGGGCACCTGGGCATCACCAGCTGCTCTTCGCGGGCATCGGGGCACCAAAAAGCGGCCGGAAAAAAGGCAGTTTTCCGGGCCATTTCTGGGGTGGTTTTCCAGGTCATTTTCCAGGCAGTTTTCCAGGACATTTTCTGGCTGTTTTGGGGGACATTTTCAAACCATTTTTGGGACCATTTTCATGCCATTTCTGGGCCATTTTCAGGCCATTTTTCAGGTAGTTTTCCAGGCCATTTTCTGGCTGTTTTGAGGGCTATTTTGGGGACTGTTTTCAGGCCGTTTTGAGGGCTATTTTCAGGCCATATTTCGGGTGAAAAATGGCCCCAAAACATTGGTATGCATGTGCTGAGCAGCTGGTCTCCAGGTTTCCGGTGGTCCAGCAAACACATGCACACATGTTCCAGTTTGTGCTGAAAAGGTTCGCCATCAGTGCTCAGTCTTGTGGCAGCATGATTATACTTCAAGGCGCACAGAACGCTATTTCCTTCCCACCAAAGTGGTACCTATTTATCTACTTGCATTACATGCTTTCAAACTGCTAGGTTGGCAAAAGCTGGAGCACATTAGCATCCTGCAGCGCTCGGGTCTGGAACCTGGGCTGTTGACTTTAAACCTCAGCAGCTTTAAACGCTAAGCATCCCTCAGTGATTGCATCCCCTACAATGTTAAATATGTGCTATTAATTTATATGCAATAAACCTCAAGTCAGTAATGAATTTTCCATGAGTACAGTTCCTTGATTTCATTCACAGCTCCAGAATGAGGCCTGCCCAAAAAAACAACCCGAAACTCCCAACCATTCATGCCTTGACCCCCAATTCAATTAATTGTATAATTAAATTTACATACGCATTTTCTTGTCTCATGTTCTGGCCAGGGAGCTACAAATAACTGAATCAAGTATTCAATGTAAGTGGGGGAGGGGGGGGGGAAACTTGGCAACCTAAGTTTCAAATCTACAGAGGCATATCTGAAAACAGAAACACTAAGGGAGTTGTTCCATTTTATCCAGGCACAAAAATATTTAATTACTCCAGTCTAACATGGGAATGTGATGTAAATCCCTATGCAGATCTTAAAGCAAAAGCAGGGTTCTCCAGAGAAGCAGAAGCAATATTACTCTTGCAGATGGGAGCCA
This sequence comes from Rhabdophis nuchalis, assembly GCA_039707465.1. Classification (NCBI taxonomy): domain Eukaryota; kingdom Metazoa; phylum Chordata; class Lepidosauria; order Squamata; family Natricidae; genus Rhabdophis; species Rhabdophis nuchalis. The sequence goes on along the minus strand of CM077643.1, from coordinate 396,270,873 downwards.
AATGGCCACCTCTTTAATGTCTGTGCAACTGAGATCACAAATTGAAAACATCAATTGAAATCAAACCCTATCCATCTTCCCAACCAATACAGCTAAGATGAGGAAAGAGGATGCCTAACGACATAACTCAAGAAGCATATTTATGTATCCTGTCTCATGGCCCCCTCCTATGAATATGGGGGTGACATGACAGCAGTGTTCCAATGTGTAAGGGGCTGCCACAAAGAAGAAAGGATCAAGCTACTCTCCAAAACTCCTGAAAGCAGGACAAGAAGCAATGGATGGAGAAGCGCAACCTAGAACTAAGGAGAAATTTCCTGATAGAACAATTACTGTATTTTTCGGAGTTTAAGATGCACCTTTTTCCCCTCAAAAAAGAGGGTGAAAATCTGGGTGCGTCTTATACACTGATTACAGCATTTTTGGCCTCCTGAAACTCATCCCCCCAAGAAAGTCCAGTGGCCTTTTGAAAAGCACCTTTGGGACTTCCTGTTCCTGGCGGCGACGGACGAGCCTTGGGGTTCGTCCGCCGTTTTGTTTTTTTCTGCCCCAAACGGGGCGGGGTGCCCTTTTGGGGGACCCTCCGTAGGACCGGCTTGCCTGGACCTGTTCAGCCTGCCGGCGGCCGGGGAAGCATCCTTGTCTTCGGTCTAGGTGGGAGAAGACATGCTGCGGGGGGCTTGGTTCCCTTCGCCAACGGAGGACAGCAACAAATAATTCATTTGGAGAGAACGGAGCGTTTGGGCCGGATGGCTTTTCCGGGGCTTTGAGAGAGGTGGAGAGTAAGTGACTTTAATCTTTTTTGCTGGCGGCTTTGATTGAGAGAAACGTGGAGGGGGGTGTTTGTTAAAAAACCCCTCGGATTTATAACAGCGGCGTGCATAAATGGCTCCTCGAAAGCGAGGGAGCGGATATTTCGCCTCCGGACTTTTGCGGAACAAGTGAAAGTCTTTTGCGGCTTGTTTCTATACAATGTATCTAAGTCCGGCTTTACTGAAACAATTCTCTTTGCTACTTTCTCCGGCTGGTTGCCAGACTGGGCTGTGGAAGATGGCTGCCCTTTGTTCCTAAACGACTATTCTTTATGGAAAAATTACCAACATCTCTTTGTGACCCGGACTGTCTCTCTCTACTAATGGAGGATTTTTTGGATTAATTGATTCCTTCCCTGGAGTGCCTTCTTTGTCTTAATAATTGATAGTGGAAAGTGTCTCTCTCTCTCTGGATATTATAACTTTTTACAACTTTTCTGAACCTTTTCCCCTGGACTTGCTCCAGCGGCCGCACCCAAAAAACGCCATCTTAGTGGCACTGACTTTAACAGCTCACCATGGCTTCAAAAAAACAACCAGAAAATCCAGGATTGGAAGAAAGAATGACAGCTATGGAAGCAGTGTTACACTCCTTGGTGTTGGAAATAAAAGAACTGAGAAAAGATCATTGCAGCTCTAAGCTTGAACTTTTGGAGACACAGAAAAAATTGATGCAGAATACACAGAAGACCGAGGAGTTGGAAGTGGGGCTGGCTGGGGCAAAGGGAGAACTTAAAAATATTAATACTGAAATTGGAGACTTGTCTGGTCATATGTCTAGGATGGATTTTGAGAGGATGTCATATTTTTTAAGATTTCAGAATATTTCTGAGGAATCTGGTGAATGCTTTCCTGATCTCATGAGTACAATTTTAGCAGACTATTTACACAAACCCAAAGATGAGATCGGGGGGACATTGACCTAGTCTACAGAATAAATTCAGCATATGCCAGGATAAATGAAGTACCCAGAGAGATACATATTAAATTTGTTAGAAGGTCGACTAGGGAGGGAATCTTGAAGGCGCAGAGGGAGGGTCCGTTAATTTATCAACAAAAGGAAATCGCTATCTTGAAGCAGATCCCAAAAAAGATTAGGGAGGTGAGGAGGAAGTATTCCTTCTTATCTAAAAAATTGTTTAAACACGGGATTTGGTTTAAGTGGGCGATGCCAGAAGGGATGTTGGTGTTCTGGGAAGGAGGAAGAGTAAGGATTAAAACAGTTGTTGAGGCAGAAGCTTTTCTTAAAAAACACTCCTCTACCCTGGGGGAAGATCCGGGAGAGGCAGAGGGGGCCACGGCCCCGCCCACTGGGGGCCAGGAAGGAGAACAAGAAGACACAATTGCTAAGAGACTTAGATCAAAAAAATGACTTTTATCTTTATTAATACAGTAAAATTTTTATCTGGATGTTTGTACACGACTGCCAGCATGGAATGTAGAATTTATGATGTATGCATTTATTTTCACCTTGTAGTATTATTGAAAAATGTATCACCAATGTCTTATTAAGAAGCCCTGGAGGGGCCAACGATCTCGACGTGAAAGTTCTCAAAATATTTCTGTATTTCACCATACCCTACCCTACTTGAAAAAATTTGTAAAAACCAATAAAACTTTTGCAATTAAAAAAAAAAGGAAAAAAAAGAAAAGCACCTTTGGAACAACCATGATCTGGATGATTGACAATTTCCATAGACAACTAATCCAAGAACTGTATACCTGAAGAATTATATACGAAAGCCTTATAAAAGGTAAAGGTAAAGGTTCCCCTCGCATATATGTGCTAGTTGTCCCTGACTCTAGGGGGCGGTGCTCATCTCTGTTTCAAAGCCGAAGAGCCAGCACTGTCCGAAGACGTCTCTGTGGTCATGTGGCCGGTACGACTACCGTATTTTTTGGAGTATGAGACACACCTTTTCCCCTCAAAAAAGAGGCTGAAAATCTGGGTGTGTCTTTGAACACAGCATTTTTTGCCTCCCGAAGCCCCGGCCCCTTCACCAAAATGGCCGTGCATAGCCTTTAGGAGGCTTCTAGAGTGCTTTTAGGGCCTGAGTGAGCGAAAAACAGACCGCTTTTTGCTCATTTCCCCACCCCACTAGCCCCCAGGAGCACTCTAGAAGCCTCCTAAAGGCTATGTCTGCCCTTTTTTTTAAACAAAAACCGGGCCCATTTTCACACAAAATGGGTTAAAGGTTTTTTTTTAAAGTTTTTTGCTCATTTGCACTCTCTGAAAGCCTCCTAAAGGCTCTGCACGGCCATTTTGGTGAAGAGGGCGGGGTTTCAGGAGGCAAAATATGTTGTATTCAGTGTATACGACACACCCAGATTTTCAGCCTCTTTTTTGAAGGAAAAAGTTGTCTCTTATACTCCGAAAAATACGGTTAGTGTAGAACTATTCTCAGCAGTAGTCTATTTAATGTATTAAATATAAATTTTAAGAGGCTGGCAATTTGCCACATACTTAGCAGTTAAAAACAGGCTTGTTTGCCCCTTTTCTGTATTAATAATAGTTTAAATGAAATCCAAGAATGGATATTCAATTTTATTAATAATCTCCAACTCAACACCATTGCTGGTCAAAAAAGATACAAGAAAGAAGTCTTCCTCAAGTCAGGAAGCTTGTCTGTCAGGATCTTCTAATTTAACGATGGCGCTCAAATACAGGTAGTTCTTGACTTATGATCATAATGGAGCCTGGGATTTCCATCATAAATCCTGACAGTCATTAGTCAAGGCATCCATATGACCAGAGCTTAATAGGCTGCCCTAAAGCAGCTCCTATAAGACAGAAAAACAGTAGCCTTTCGCAACATGCGAATGGCTTTACGCTGAGCCGTTTTGTAGAATTCACGGACACACTGATTTTCTTAGCACCACCACCCCCCTCACGCACGTCTCCTTTGCTCGATGATGGTGTCAAAAACTGGGCATGCTCAGGAGGAGGAGGCGTGGCCAAGGATCTGATGGAAGTGGAAGAGGAGTCTACACCCACACAATTGGATTATCCTTCCAGCACACTGGTGAATCAATGTATTCCTATGGGCGAGTTTGAAGGAGACTATTAAATATAGAGTAGTTTGCCTCTCAACAGCATTTCCACTTGTATTTTAGAAAGAAAAAAGAAATCACACCAAAATCTGGCTTTTGGCCATCAGGTCTCAATGATGCAACCTTGGAATGGGCCATACAAAGCCCAAAGGCTGTCAGTCTTTTTCAAGGATGGACAGAATGGAACGGAACTGGGATCGAAGTATCGATGGCCTCTGTGACAGAAATCAAATCATGTTAGTGAGAACTTTTATTGCTCCACTTTTTCAATTCTTTCTGCCCATCTTCATGTGCGTCCTTCCAAATGACAAAATTAATGTAAACCTTCATTGATAATTAAAATCCAAGCAAGCAGCCTCCTATAAATAGAGTACAAGGGCACAGGAGATAGGCTATCTTGGGCAGCAATATTTCATTCAACAAATGTCTTTATCTGATTTAACTACTACAGTCAGAGGGTGCCAGCACAACTTCGGTGACATTTTTAAGAATGACCCGGCGGTAAAGAGCTCCACCAAGCACTCACCTGGTAGAGATACGGCTGAACACCGCGTTAAAATTGTTGCAGCTGAGAGAAAAGAGAACCCCAGAGGCAGAATTGCGTAGTTCTGTAGCATGTTGATTCCCTTCACGGTAGGTGTGGATGAAATGGCAGATCTCTGGCAACAGTTGCTTGACCAACATTGTCTCATCCAGCCGCATGGTGTCTTTGGGTTGCTGGAAGACAAAAGTTGAGATGGAATTGCCTTGAGGTGTTTCCATAGCTATGATACTCCAGAGACCAAGGAAGTGTCCTTGACTTATTAGGCATCCAAGTATTTCAGGGGTCTCCAACCGTGGCAACTTTAAGCCTGGTGAACTTCAGTTCTGGGAGCTGAAATCCACCAGGCTTAAAGTTGCCAAGGTTGGAGACCCCTGAAATATTTTTCTGTAAGAAAACTACAGAAATGTTCAAAAGCACAGCTGCTTAAAACCTCCACTCTTCCGGTTATTTACCCCAACTGTGTGTACTTCTAGGACCCAATTGAGAATGTGTCTGTTAACCATGTAGTGCAGCCATGTTAACAGCCTTCCCACACACCACAAAAGTGGACAAAACCTCAATACTTCTCATGGAGGATGTGAGTGAGTGAAAACTGGAAGTGCTACAGAGACAGTTCCTAGAGAGGATTTTAGGAATAGGTCATTTAAGTCTCCAGTCAGCTGTTTCATTGACACAGCTAATTAATTCATTTGCTTACTTACAGGAGAGAGAGTTTGTACTCTGTTTCAATCGAGGGGGATTGATTGGGAGAAACATTTTAATCACACAGGTCTACGGAGATGTTCAACCATCCTGATCATGGTTGTCTCAAAGGTGCTCAAAGGCAACTGGATTTAAACAAGAGGGACAGAATCAAGATTAGGTAAAGTGTTAATACCACTTTATAAGGCCTTAGTAAGGCCACACCTAGAACTGCATTCAGTTTTGGCTAGCATGACGTAAAAAAGATGTGGAGACGCTAGAAAGAGTGCAGAGAAGAGCAACAAAGATAATTAGGGGACTGGAAGCTAAACATATGAAGAACGGTTGATGGAAACTAATCAAGGAGAGAAGCAACCTAGAACTAAGTAAAAATTTCCTTGCAGAACCATTAATCAATGGAACAACTTGCCTCCAGAAGTTGTGAATGCTCCAACACTGCACGTCTTTAAGAAGATGTTGGATAACCATTGGTCTGAAGTGGTGTAGGATTTCCTGCCTAAACAGGGGGTTGGACTAGTAGACCTCCAAGGTCCCTTGGAGTAACTCTGTTATTCTATTTTCTTGAGGTTTTTTTTTCTCCTTGAAAGCATTTCACGAAGCTTCTTGGACGTGAAGCAAAACATTTTCAAGGAAAAGAAAAGACCCAAGAAAATCCAGTTGTCTTTTGAACAACACCTTTGGGTTAATTGCAAACACAGCTGGAGCTATCTGAAGATAAATCTAAATTAAGATTAGTTGACTGGCTCAACTGACCTTGCTTCTTTATTCACACAGTGCGCTGGCCACATCCGGCAAGCACCAATTAAGCATGATCTATGAACAAGGCCACCCTATGTCTGAAATATTGGGAAATGTCTTAGTTAATTGTGGAAAAACACAGTACATCGGCCACCCTCACAGTCAGGCTAATTTGCTGCAGGGATAGATGCTGCCTCTTCAAAAAAAATTAAGACGGCTGAGGAAAGCAAAATAAGACACTGTGTAATCCTTTTAACATGGCATTCCACTGTAGAGGAAACTCTACATTTCTCTCTTTACCCGCCTAAGGACTATTCTTCTACAGCATGAGTGTCAAACTCGTGGCCATTGGGCCAGATGTGCTGGCCATGCCCATATCCGGTTTAGCAAAGGGGAAAAAAAGTCACGATATGTCCCGTGATGATGTGAGTTTGACACCCCTGTTCTACAGCAAGTCAGACTGGGCTAAAATGGAATCAGCTATCAATGTATTGGAAGACACTCATTCCCCTTCCTTAGCATGCTATGCAGGGGTGGGCTTCAAAAATTGTAGCAGCAGGTTCGTTTCCGGACATCCGGAAGTTCTCGTAGGCCTGCTTTTTTGCCTTCCCCAGGCTCTGGAAACTTTCCTTGAGTCTCCGGGAGGGCGAAAACTGCTCCCCACCAGGCTCCGGAGGCCAGAAACAGGCCCGTTTCCAAACTTCCGGAATCTTCAGTAGGCCCATTTCCTCCCTCTCCAAGCCTCCACACGGGCGCTGCACTTACAGTACCTGGCATGATGAACAGGCCGCGTGGAGACTCCTGGGAGGGGAGGGGTGGGCGTGGCCAGCCAGGGGTGGCATTTGAGGGGCTGCCAAACTGGGAAGAATCTTAGCTAGAGGATCACCTGAACCTGTGTGAACTGCCAGCAACACCCCCCCTCCCCAAATGCTATGTGAACCAGACTACTGTGCTAAGCCAAAACATGGCTATGCTGCTAAGAGGTAGAACATCTTATGTGAAAGCAGTAGTGACTTTTGTTGATACGGTACTGTACATATTTAGGATTAATAATGTGGTATAGGTCAAAAAGGAACGAACAATCAGATATTCCGAGTTATTGAACTCAAGGGGTGATCTTAAAACTATCCAGGAATTAAAACAAGAAGGAATGGATATGAATTGATATACATACATGCAAATACATTCTAGATATAAAGAGGATCAAAAAAAAGGAGGGGTTTATGATAAAATGATGGAATTAGATAAAAGTTTAACAGGTGTCGATGAAAAAATAATTTAAAAACTTTATGCCTACTTATTAGAGTTTAAACTTCAGGAAGAACAAGTGAAAGAAACTATGATAACCTTGGGGGGGGATTTTGGGCATGGGATCGATTTAGATAAGTGGCAAAAATTGTGGATGCAAAATTATAAAATGACAATGTCAACTGCTTATAAAGAGAACTTGTATAAGATGTTTTACAGGTGGCACCTATCACCAGCGAGAATTGCAAGAATGAATAAGAACAAATCTGATTATTATACTCCTCCTTTCTAGCTAGCCAAATAGATAAAATAACAGTATCTGCACGGTGCATTTTTTTTCAATCAGCTTTGCAATCTTGAGAGAGAAACTCACCACAAGGCACCTGGGAAGATTATATCAGCTAGCAAGGCAAACAAGCTTGGGTCTCAGGACAGCCTACAAAGTTAGCTAAGACCCCCCACTCCCTGGGAGTCTGACTACCAATCAGAATGCATTTCTTACACAGGAACGGGAAACGGGGGGAGGGGGGGCAGAGAGGGCATAAAACCAGGGCACTCTCAGCATCTCTGCTCTTTTTCTCCCCAGCATCTCAAGCCATGTGAACCTGTCCACCATTAAACCATCTTTCCAATGTTTCCATGTTTCCAGTGTCTTTTACCCCACTTGGAACCGAACCCAGAAGGACATTTCTTTCAACACTTGCAACAGCACTGAGAAAAAGTGCCAGAAGGCTCCTTGGGGTACTACCCTACATAGCCAGAGAGCCAAAGCAAACAAAAGGCTTTTCAGTGGCAACCCCTTCCCAATAGAACACCCTTCCCAGGGACGCTCGGTTAAATGCCAAGTCTGGGCAGAAGATTAAGGTTCTGCGTGCCCAGATTTTCAAAGTGCTTCCTTTTTATGGAAATTTAATGCTTCGCATCAATTCTACTTGCACTTGGTTCTTTTACTGTGGTTTTATTTTTTTCCCCCTCTTTGGAAATTCTAGTGTAAATAATTAATTCAAGCTCTTTGCAGCATACTGGGTGAAGCCAGGCTTAAGCCTGGCGGAAAAGCATAATGCAATTAAAAGACTAGAAACGACATCCTAGGCTGCTCAGTTCTTCACAGAAACGTGCAATTTACCATATTTCTTGGAGTATAAGACGCACCTTTTTTCCTCAAAAGAGGCTGAAAATCTGGGTGCGTCTTATACGCTGAATATAACATGTTTTGCCCCCCAAACCCCACCCTCTTCACCAAAATGGCCATGCAAAGCCTTTAGGAGCCTTGTAGAGTGCTCCTGAGGGCTAGGGAGAGCAGAAATGTGTGAAAAACAGGCCATTTTTTTCTCAATTTTGCCCCCCAGTCCCCAGGGACGCTCTATAAGCCTCCTAAAGGCTATGCATGCCCCCCTTTTTTTTGACAGAAAACAGGGCTGTTTTTGTGAAAAATTCGCCATTTGGGGGGGGGGCACACACCCCCGGAGCACACTACAAGCCTCCTAAAGGCTACTCATGCCCTTTTTTTAAAAAAAAAATTGGGCCCATTTTTGCCAAAAACGGGCCGTTTTTTGGGAGGTCTGCAGAGTGCAAACCCCCTTTTTTTAAAATTTGCTTCTTCAAAACCTTGGTGCGTCTTATACTCCAGTGCATCTTATACTCTGAAAAATACGGTAGTTTCACAGCCCTGTTTACAATTAGAGGTAACCCCATTTCTGTCCTGGCCTCCTCCTCCTTCACCTCCTCCCAAATTAAATAGCAACCAACCAAGTCAAGGGAATCATCAGCAAGAAGTAAAACTCAGCAGAAAAAAAGAAAAAAAAGAGTCTTATTCCAGCCCAAGCTGAAATGAGACAAAAATGGCTGGCAGTGTCGTTAGCATCATCTTTTTGAGAGAAGAGTTGAGGTTTCCGAAATGGTTTGTAGGGCTCCAAACACAAAAACAAGCACCTCACTGAAATTTGGGCTTTTGCAACATCATACTGTATTTGAGTGAGTCATTAAGTAGCGTGGAAGTAAAAGCTGGCAGTGGCCGGCAGGCGTGCTTCCTTCCGTTTCTTTTTTCCCCTGGGGGTTCAAGGACAGTCAAAGAGCAGTGAACCATACCTGGTTTCCAATTATAAAAGGAAAATGCTGTGTGTGGGAGGGAGGAAGAGAGAGAGAAAGAGGAGAAGAGGAAAGGGTAAAGAAAGAAAATGGAAAGGGAAGAAAAGGGAAGGGAAAAGGAAGGAGAAAGGCAGGAGTGAAATGCTGCTGGTTTGGACCGGTTTGCTCGAACTGGTACCGTGTTACCCCGAAAATAAGTCAGGGTCTTATTTTCTTTTGACACCCCCCCAAATAAGTGCTTGGTCTTATTTTTCGGGAGGTCTTATTATTTTTGAGGCACAGGAGGCAGAGAGCTTCGTCACCTCATAGCTGCTGCTGTGTTGCAATATTTTTGGGGAGGGCTTATTTTCAGGGGAGGGCTTATTTTAGCACATGAGCTTAAAAACCTGATTGGGCTTATTATCCGGGGAAGTCTTATTTTGGGGGAATAGGGTAGTAAAAATGCTACTTGTTCACCCAAACACCGGTTTGGGCAAACTGGTTTTTCCGACACGTGATTTATATTAGCTTCTGCTTTCTAGCTAATGTAAATCTTGTCGCACAGTGGATTACCCCCCACCCATCCCTGTGCGCTTAACTTTTCAGGTGTGCTTGGTAGCAGGCTCCGCCCAGCAGCATTTGCTGGCTGGGGAATTCTGGGAGTTGAAGTCCGGACATCTTCAAGCTACCAAGGTTGAGAAACACTGGACTATAGTCATCCTTTCAGTTTAAATAATATTGCATTCGCAGTTTTGGTTTCTTGATTTTCTGTAATTAACACAGCTGTAGGTTTTGTTCTTCTAAGTAGTTGTCATTCACGCCAAGTCCAACAGTATTGGCTGACCTCCTTGGTTCTTCCTGGCCAATGAAATCTATCCAGGATTCAATATAAAATTCTATACCTAAATGTTCAGCTAATGGGCTTTCAATAAACCAACTGAAGGATTTGTTTTCTGTATCTGTGGGAAACAATGAATTCTTCCAGGGTCTCCTTAGTGTCAAAATAGTTAGCCTCTTAAGGCTGGAAGCAACCATCAGGATAAAGTGCAGCTTAGCAGCCACCTGATAGTGGAAAAAAAAAGCAGACTTCACAAAAGAAAAAGGAAAGCAGAGCCTACCCCCAGGAAGAGACTCTAGACCAGGGATGTCCAACCTTGGCAACTTTAAGACTTGTAAACTTCAATTCCCAGTATTCTGGCTGGGGAATTCTTGGAGTTGAAGTCCACAAGTCTTAAAGTTGTCAGGTTTGAAGACTGCTAGCACTAGATTATCAGAACAGAGCCAATACAGGTCACCTGATTCTTATTGCCAATTTAGTCAATATGCAAATATTCTCAACTGGACCAACCTACTCCAAATGCTTTGACATGCAGCCATGCCAACCCACATATCCTTCCCTACTATGAAGATGGTAAAATTCCTATAAGGTGGGTAGATGAGGCTTGGGTTCAGACTCTGGATTTTTGGCAGCAAAGCAATAAGGATCATTAGTGATAGACTCCGCCTCTCTGCATATGTTCTCTTCAGTGCCTTATCTTGTTTTTCCTTCCTTATCTGAAATATTCACAAGCCACTGGGAAGACATTTTCCCAAATATGAATGCTCCAGATGTGTTGGGCTAGAATTCACTTCACAAGGGAACGATGGGAAGTTGTGTCCAACATATACAATGAGATCAGAAAGAGGTAATATAGAATGTTGTTTATATAAGTGTCAAATAACCCAAGTCTTTTGTCTGCCATGGTCTGGAAATCAATCTTTCAAAACCATTTGTGGAGAATCACAGGCAGCTTATGGAAGATCTGATTACATTAAACTTGGAACTGCATTGAGGAAACCTTCAGGAATGAACATATATTCTTCAATTTCACGAAGCCCAGGTTTAGCTTTACAGTTCTGCTTCACCCAAGACACTAACTGATGAGTGGCATTCCCAAAGTAACAAGGGTGGGAGTGAGAGCTGCCTGTCTCCAAGAAGAGAACCAAATAAAAATTGGATTTTTTCCCCCACGAAGTACAAAATGACATTCCCTCTGAAAGCTTAACAAACCAAAGAAATATAAACTATGAAGCACCTGCAAAAGTCATCTTTAGCAATGGGACAGATGTTTCATGATTATAATGCAGAACTGAATCAACCCGAAATAAAAGCAGAAAGTCAAAGGGGAACACTAAACTTATTTTGTAGTCACTAAACTGACGTGCTCCTAATATATTACTACAGTATACATGGACCTCGATTTACGATCAGTATTGGGTCTGGAATTTCCATTGCTAAGTAAAGTAGTTGTTAAGAAGTCATGCCCGATTTTATGACCTTTTTGCCACAATGAAGTGAATCATCCAATTGTTAAGTGAATCATGAAGTCATTAAGCAAATGCAGCTTCCCCCACTGACTTCCTTGGAAATTGGCTGAGGTGGTCAAAAATTGCAATCACATGACTCTGCAACCATCATAAATACATGACTATTGCTATGCACCCTGAATTGTGATCATGTGACTACAGAGATAGTTATATGTGTGAGGATAATTGTAAGTCACTTTTTTCAGTACCATTGTAACTTAGAACAGTTGCTAAACCAATGGTTGCAATTCAAGGACTACCCTATCACACTCTGCCTATCACGCTCTGCCAGCACAGGAAATTACAATCCAAATAAACTTTGGTTATACTATCTGCTATTTGCTATGGCAAATCTAGACAGCAGAGACATCACCCTGCCAACAAAAGGGTGTCTAGTCAAGGCTATGGTTTTCCTAGTTGGAATGTATGTGAAGGTTGGATCATAAGAAAGGCTGAGCGCCAAAGAATGGACGCTCGGAATTGAAATCTGGTGCTGGAGAAGACTCCTGCGAGTCCCTTGGACTGCAAGGCGATCAAACCAGTCAGTCCTAGAGGAGATCAACCCTGACTGCTCTTTAGAAGGCCAGATCCTGAAAAGAAAACTCAAGTTAGGCCACCTAATGAGAAGGAAGGACTCCCTGGAGAAAAGCCTAATGCTGGGAAAGATGTAGGGCAAAAGAAGAAAGGGACAGCAGAGAATGAGGTGGCTGGATGGAGTCACTGAAGCAGTCAGCATGATCTTAAATGGACTCCAGGGGATGGTAGAAGACAGGAAGGCCTGGAGGAATGTTGTCTCTGGGGGTGCGATGGATCAGACTTTGCAACTAACAACAAATACTATCTGGGAGCACTTTCAGTTCCAAGTTTCTCTTATACTAGTCAAATTGTAATTTTTTGTATCCACTTGGGGCATATCAGAGGTTTGAAGTGTCAATTTCCCATTTACAAAAAAGGAAAAAAAGGGAAAAAAACTATTCCATTTAAATAACAAAACCCATGCAAAGCTGAGTCATACAGACACTGAAAATAAATCCACAATGCTTCACAACTAAGCTGAGGTATATAGCAGATTTGTTTATTTATTTAACCGATTTCTGTTCCATATTTTAAAATCCTCACTTTTTACAAGCAACTTTGTACTTCAACTTCAGGAAAGCAACAACACAAACAAGACTGCAAGTTACTAAAAGTAACCTCCAGATTTGTTCAGCTACGATTCTCAGAATTCCCACAATTCAATTACAATTCTCAGCATTCGCAGAATTCACAGCCAAACATATCTGGAGGGCTCCTGGGTGACCAATGCTGTACTAAAACAATTAAAAAAAAAACATTCCTTGCATAAGCTAACTGGTGTCTATGTCAATAGTTTGTTAAGAAAATTAAGCAGGCTACTCACCCCAGCAAGACACTTTTCCAGTGTATCCAAAATAATCAACTGAGAAAGATACAAGTTCTTTTCAGCAGCTTCACTAAATATCCTCTATAAGGAAAAAAACGAACATCAAAAGATCAGTTTAGTTTTTGGTTAAAAAAAAAGTTGACTTATACTGTCACCCACCCGATCAACATGCTACTTCCAAAAGAAAATAACTTCCGATACCCTCTATTAGCAGGGGTGTCAAACTCAAGACCCGGGGGCCGGATCCAGCCCATGGGAAGCTTAGATCTGGCCCACGGGGCCGTTCTGGAAACAGTGAAGGACTGGTCCGCGGTGCCTCTGCTAGTGAAAATGGAGCTCGGGAGGGCAGCGGGAGACCATCGCGGCTGAAAACAGAACTTGGGAGCCTGTTTTTGTTGGCGGAGCGCTCGGGCTACCACAGGCACCCCCGTGACGAGTGATGTTGAGCTGGCCACAGTCACCCTGGTCATGCCTCCCCCAGCCCCCCCCCCCCCTTGCAGGTCAAACAACCCTGATGCGGCCCTCAATGAAATAAAGAGTTTGACAACTCTGCTCTATAGCTTTTGAATGAGCAACCTTTTTAAATCTTCACAAATCCTCCAAATGTAACAAACAATGATAAAATATAGAGCAAAATAAAGTAAGAACAATTTATCCTCTACACAATAATCAGTAATCAATCCCAAAGTACAATTTCTGCAGACTGCAAAAGTAAATTTAATGACAACTTTGTGTTGTTTTAGCATCTTTGTCTGCCAGTTTTACATAAAATTCTTCTGGTTATCCGGGAAGTTAGCTAATGAGGGGGTGTTAGAAACTTATTATGAGATGCGAGATTACAGAAGTTACAATGGGCCTGTAGCCTTTAAAAGTTAATTCTTTTCGAGAGCTTATTATGGTTTCTCTTCTATGCCATCCCATTCCAATCCTCTGACAAAGTAACACATGTTAAATCCTTACATAACGTTCAAAACATGGTGCTATTACACCCCAAGCATTAAATGCCAAAGTCTAGAGCAGGGGTCCTCAGGCGTTTTAAACAAGGAGGGGGGGGCACAATTCACGGTCCCTCAGACTGTTGGGGGGGCAGACAGGCTGGGGTGTGTGGGGGTAGGTCATCATGTGATTGGGTGGGCAGGGTCAATTTAGCAGTCCATTAAACAATACACACAAATTAAACTTTAATTTGTTATGTTCCTGGGGGTGGAAAGCAGGTTAGTGAAGGGATGCAACTGCCGTGTGTGTGTGGGGGGGGGGGGGGTGTCTGCATGTCTGCATATCTCTCTCTCTCTCTCTCACTCACTCACTCCCCCCTCCCTCTCTGGAGGCTGAGGAGGCCAAAAACAGGCGCATTTTTGGCCTCCTGAGGCCTACATGCATCCTGTTTTGGCCTCCTTGGCCTCCAGAAGGTGGGTGGGGGCCAGTGGATAGGTGGGGCAATATGGGTGGGGCAGCCTCGTGGTCCGTTATGGACCAGATTAATGCCTTCGGCGGGCCTTAGTTTGAGGACCCCTGGTCTAGAGAGACCAATTGTTCCCAGAAAGAAGACCCTAATTTCAGTTAAAATCAGTATTTCATTCAGAAATGGAAGAAAGAATGTAAAAATGCAACTAGAAAAATAGGAACCACCTTTGGTGGGAAGGTAACAGCATTCCGCGCGCCTTTGGCATTTAGTCATGCTGACCACATGATCACAGAGACGTCTTCGGACAGCGCTGGCTTTTCGTCTTTGAAATGGTGAGTTGGAAATGACTAGCACATATGTGCAAAAGGAACTTTTACCTTTACCTTGCTTTTTTGCTTTATGTAAAGTTCCATTATACAGACATGAACAATGTGATTTATCCTTGGTTTTACCAAGGATGTAATTAAACTGTATTTAACCTGTCTTGATGGGGGGGATCTTTGTCATATAATTTTACAGATAGGAAATTAATATATTGTATTTTCTCAGAGCTGCAAAATATAATAGGCATCCAATTCTCAATAAAGATACAACAACCCAATAGGTATTTATCTACCTACGTAGACTTTAAAAAAATATTTCTCTTGCTCCACATCAAAAGAAGACTAAGTCAATGAGAAAACATCACTTACCATGTTGTTAACATTTTTTAAGATATTTGTGAGGCCACTGATAACCAGAGAGAACTTATACTTGGAAATGTTGATGAGACATTCCTTGTTATGTTCCGTGCTGACTTTGGTGTGAGTATTCTGCTGGCTGGTTTTGATCGGAAGCTGCAATAAAAGGAAGTTTGGAAAGCTGTTATACAGAAGAAAAATAACAGTATTGTACAGTTTATTATGCAAGGATCAGAGAGCCAGTTTGGCCTAAGGGCTAAGATGCTGTCCTAGAAACCAGGCGACTGAGAGTTCTAGTCCTGCCTTAGGCATGAAAGCTGGATGGGTGACTTTGGGCCAACCCATTTCACAGGGTTTTTCCATGGGGAAAATAAGAAAAGGAAGGAGTATCATGTAAGTTCAGTGCCCTGAGTTACTTACAAAGTAGTAAGAGCAGGATTTTAAAAAAATTGAATCAAATCGATTAATAAAATAAATGCATAACAGATCAACAATCAGCATTTTTCTGGTTGTCACCACCATTTTCATTTTCTTAACATTTTGTAAAAATCAAAGCATCTCAGAAGAAGGGTCTTCACTTCCAGACTGGCCAAAAACAAGACAGACATGTCCACGTTGCACCAAAAATCAATCTCACGTTTAACTTTTATTTAAATTATCACAGCTCTGAGCAAGCAAGTCCCAGGTCTCCCCTCCATCTTTGGAGTCACACCAAGAACTGCTATACTGAGTTCTCTTAAGAGTAAAGGCAATTCTAACGAATATATGACCCATTTGTCACAGCCAGGCAACTGTTAAATTATAATCTAACATAGGGGCAAGGGGACCATGGCCACTCCAAGTTTCACTTTAGTAACCAATGACTTTTAGTAACCAATGACTTTTTAAAAAAAAATGAAGAACCTTGATTTAAATATATCCAATATTTAAAATAAGCTTATTGAACTCAGGACTTTTGAACAAATATATACAGTAGAAGTGGACAACCAACAAGTTCCAAGTACTTTATCCATTTCACAGAATTCTACTTTCTCACCTCTAGTTATCACCTATTTCAGGAGTTCCCGTGGTCCAGCACTGGGCTGTGGCAAGCCAGCAGCTAGTCCGCGCAAACAGGCAAAGCCCCATCTGTGGGATGCAGGTGAAACCACGCCTACTCTGGTCCATGGAAAAAACCTCTCTCCACGGAACCAATCTCTGGTGCCCAAAAGATTGGGGGCCACTGATGTACATGAAGCTATTGGGTGTCATAACCCATTAACATCAGGTTAGGTATCATTACTATCTCTGCCCCAGGTCACTAAATGATCCCATCTAAATGCGTTCCCAATGCCCAAATATTTGGGTTCTGGATGGGGAAAAATTGACTTCAGCTCAACCTTGACAAGACTAATAGATAGCTGTGGGATTTATAACTAGAATTTTTCCATCACTGACTTTGGATGGAGTAATACTCTCTCAGACAGTTGGCATGCAATATAGCGTCCTCCCAGAGGAGGGGTCAGCAACCTGCGGTTCTTTCATCCCTCTGCTGTGGCTCCCTGTTGTTCAAAATATGCGTCACAACCACCAATGTGCGACACCCACTGGCATGCAATTTATTGAGCTTTTCAACCTCTGGTAGACCAATCATGACTAAATCCAAGAAAGGTTTCAGAAGAAAACAGAATGTTTAATTCAACTACATATGCTAATTTTGTGGCCACTCAGGAAATAAGTCAGGCACAGGTTTTGTGGCTCCCGGTGTTTTCTTTTCTGTGGGAAATGGGTCCAAATGGCTCTTTGAGTGTTTAAGGTTGCCGACCCCCTGTCCTAGAGTCACAATGATAATAACTGCCTATCCCAGATGAATGAGCGAGCTTCGGATCCTATCAGTGAAAAATGTCACACAGTGGGTTCTAGGAAACATCATTCTCTATAGGTAGTCCTCAACTTATAACAGTTTGCTTAGTAACTGTTTGAAGTTACAACAGCACTGAAAAAAATGATATATGACTATTTTCCACACTTATGGCCATTGCAGTATCCCCATGGTCATTTGACTTACATTTGGATAATTGACAACTCACATTTATGATGGCAACTGGTTCATAATTATGACCACTGCTGTTCCAAGGTCATGTGATCACTTTTTGCAACTTTCTGAAAAGCAAAGTCAATGGGGAAGCCAGAGTCACTTAATACCGTGTTTCCCCGAAAATAAGACAGGTCTTATATTTTTGAAATATGTCCTTGGGCTTATTAGAGGGGGAGGGCTTGTTATTTTCTGGGGCAGGCGAGAAGTGAAGTGCGCCTTTTACCTTTCAAGCTCCGTTGCGTTTCTTGCTATTGTGCCCAGGGAAGCCGCTGATTAAAAAAAAAAACCTTCTCGCGAGTTCTATCAAACTTCCTGAACTCATGAGAAGGGGTGTTTTTTTTACCAGCAGCTTCCCTGGACACAATGGTGAGGACCACGGCGGACCTGGAAAGAGGCACGCCTCGTGGCCCAACCCCGCCAACCCCGCCCCAATTCTCTTCCCCGCCATCCCTTTACCAAGGAGTGACAGATTGGGGGGGGGGGGGGAAGAGCGAGGCGCGCCTCTTATCTGTCCAGTCCTGCTGCGTTCCTTGCCATTGTGTCCAGGGAAGCCCATGGAAAAAAAGAAACCCTTCTCGCAAGTTCAAAAAGTTTGATTGAACTCATGAGAAGGGTTTTTTTCCCCCCAGGGGCTTCCCTGGACACAATGGGGAGGACCGCAGCGGACCTGGAAAGGTAAAAGGTGTGCCTTGCTTCTCCCCCCCCCCTCATTCCTCGCTAAAGGGATGGAGGGGAAAGGAAGCAGGCAGGCTGCCTTTACAATTGGAGGGGGGGCTTCTTTTTTTTTGGCACGAGAGGGAACAGGCGAGGGGGATGATCGCCTGTCACTGTTTTTGTGTCAGGCTCTTTTTTGCACTTAAATAGTTGGGGGGGCTTAGTTTCAGGGGGAGGGCTTATTGTAGTGCATGCTCTGAAAAGCCCGATTGGGCTTATTAGTCAGACATATTGTACTTTCAGGGAAACACAGTACTAACTGAGCAACTGCAGTGATTCACTTAACAAATGTGGTGAGAAAAAAGGGACAAAACTCACTTAAGAATATCCTTACTTAGCAAAGTAAAAGCTCAATTTCAATCATGACTACCTGTATTGTGCTACCTGTCTCGTTACCATCCTGCCCTCTCCCACCCACCCCCCTCCCATGCTGGCCTTCCTGAGAAGACTTTGCTATTCCCAGGGTGGGGCCAGAGTGTTAATGGAATTCTAACTTGGATGCAGCTGCCCTTGACACGTTGTTAATGTGATTCTTTATGGGTTTCAACCTAATTAAATGGATTGGGAAATTGATTTTGTTTTCTCTTCTTTGCTGCCTTCAATAGATGAGCTGTCATGTAAATATACTAAAAATAAAAGCTTCTAAGATGTAGCATGTCAACATAGTAGCCAAGGGGGACTTGGCAGCTGTAGTCTTAACACACCTGGAAACACCAAGTTGAAGAAAATCTGATCTCTGGTCTGCTGTGGGAGCAACCAATCATCATTAATGTCTTGAAAATTCTTATTCACCTGCAGCAAGATTACAGAAAGCCTTGGCTTTCAACCTTCTGTCTCTTCAGCGTAGTTCTCGACTTGCAACCACAATTGAGCCAAAAAATTATGTTGCTCAATGAGACATTTGTAAAACAAGTTTCCCCATTTTGACCTTTCTTGCCACATTTGTTAAGTGAATCACTGAAGCTGTTAAGTTAGTAACACAGTTGTTAAGTGAATCTGGCTTCCCCATTGACTTTTGCTTGTCAGAAGGTCGCAAAAGGGAATCATATGACTCCCCCAAGACACTGCAATCGTCATAAATATGAATCAGTTGCCAAGTGTCTGAATTTTGATCGCATGACCAAGGGGATGCTGCAACAGTCTTAAGTGTGAAAAATGGTATAAAATATTTTTTTTAGTACCATTGCAACTACGAACAGTCACTAAATGGAGTGTTGGAAGTCAAGGACTACATGTACTGAAACTGAATGTTCATTTTCCATACCCCCATATCCCCTAGTGCTGTGATAGCAAACCTATGGCATGCAGAGCCCTCTCTGTGGGCACGCATGCATTCGCCCCAGCCCACCTCCAACCGCATTTCTCCATCGTGTTTCACTCAATTAATTCCAACTTCTCACAAAAAAAATATATATCGCAAAGGCTTAAGATACAGAAGGATCTTGACAAACCTGAACATTGGGCACTATCTAATAAAATGAAATTCAATGGCGAAAAGAGTAAGGTTCTACATTTAGGCAACAAAAACAAAATGCACAGGTACAGTATAGGTGGTACCTTGCTCAATAGCAGCAACTGTGAGAGGGATCTTGGAATCCTAGTGGACAACCATTTAAATATGAGCCAGCAGTGTGCAGCAGCTGCCAAAAAAGCCAACACAGTTCTAGGTTGCATAAACAGAGGGATAGAATCAAGATCACGTGAAGTGTTAATACCACTTTATAATGCCTTGGTAAGGCCACACTTGGAATACTGCATTCAGTTTTGGTCGCCACAATGTAGAATAGATGCAGAGACTCTAGAAAGAGTGCAGAGAAGAGCAACAAAGATGATTAGGGGACTGGAGACTAAAACATATGAAGAATGGTTGCATGAACTGGGTATGTCTAGTTTAATAAAAAGAAGGACCAGGGGAGACATGATAGCAGTGTTCCAATATCTCAGGGGTTGCCACAAAGAAGAGGGAGTCAAACTATTCTCCAAAGCACCTGAGGGCAGAACAAGAAGCAATGGGTGGAAACTAATCAAGGAGAGAAGCAACTTAGAACTTAGCACCCTTGACTGTTTTTAAGGAGAAAATGTTCAAAGAGTTCATCAATTCCGTGCAGGATGAGGATGGGTGCATTTAACATATTCCTGGAAAACTACCTGTTGACACAAAATCTGTTTTTCTCAAGTTCTGCTAGTTTGGAAAGATGCAGAAACTACCTATGGCTGATATCCACAGGCCAACCCATCCTTGTTCTACATCTCAAATCCTGTGACTACAAGGGGAATCTGCTGCAAAATTCAAGATGCAGAGAAAAAGAGGGAATTTCAATGTAAAATTACCCAACCTCGAGGATGATGAAGAGATGCCACTGAATTGGAGATGGCCCACCAGCCCCTTAAACTTTGTGGCCCAATTCAGTACAGGTAGTCCTCGACTTACGACCACAACGGACTCCAAAATTTCTATTGCTAAATGAGACATGTGTTAAGTGAGTTTTATCCCATTTTACAACCTTTCTTGTTACCGTTATTAAGCAAAACACTGGAGTTAATAAGTTAGTAACCTGGTTGAATCTAGCAACCCTATTGGCTTTGCTTGTCAGAAGGTCGCAAAAGGGAATCACGTGACTCCAGGACACTGCAACCGTCATAAGTATGAAACCAAGCATCTGAATTTTGATCACAGGATCATGGGGATGCTGCAAAGGTCATAACTTTGAAAAACAGTCAGAAGTCACATTTTTCAGTGCCATTGTAACTTTGGTCACTAAACAAACTGTTGTAAGTTGATGACTAACTGTATAAGAAATGAGCCGAGTAAGACATTAAGTTTATATGGAAGCACTCCTGTCTTTCCTGGGATCATAACCATGAAGAGACTTTGCAAGGTTTTAACTTCAGTTTTTGCTTAACTGAGACTTAGGTAAGCAAATTTCAAATTACAGTTTGTTTGCTATAACCTCCCTTAAAACCAGAGTTTGAAAATTAAATGGAGGCTTAAAGCAAAACTATAATTTAGTGCAAGAAAGCAAAAAATTGTGACCTTAGTGACATAAACAGCCAATCTGCAACAACTTTGAGACTTCTAGAGCTCCAGAGAGCACACATAGCCAAATTTCAATTCCAGATTCTCTCTTACATTTTTAGCATTGGTTTAATACAGGGGTTCCCAAATTTGGCAACTTGAAGACTTGTGGACTTCAACTCCCAGAATTCTCCAGCCAGCAGAGCTGGCTGGAGAATTCTGGGAGTTGAAGTCCACAAGTCTTCAAGTTGCTAAATTTGGGAACCCCTGGTTTAATACAAAGATAGTGATACTTTTTCCTGAGATGTACATTTTCCCGCCTGTTCTCTTGGGGAACAGGATGTCTCCAGAGCCCACATGGGCAGGAACAAATCTGCAACCTATTTGGAAATTATTTTTGGGATGTTAGGAGGCAATTCACTCAAAGTAACTGCTTTTAACTTGCCAGAGATTTGGGACATCGATTTGGAGTGTTGCATCAGTTAAATAAAAGAAAAACAGTTGCAAAAATTAGCAATTTGCCATCAAGTTTCAGGAGCATAATTTTGGAGAATGCAAAACGTGGACTGAGTGCTACATGGGACGTACAGGTTTCTCAGGCCTGGTTTAGTGAATCAACTACATTTGGTTGGGTTTGCACAAACACATCCTACTAAAATTAAAACAAAACTCCGTTACCATAAAATCAGACTACTTTCTGTGTCATCTAAGCAAAGAGGCTATCATTATTAGAACCTTCCATACCTGGAACATCTGAAATTTAACTCAGGCTATATTCATCGCCCATCTTTCATATAAGAGATTGTAGATCTGTTCAGGTTTTTTTTAATTCCAATACTGTGATTCACGAAAGAATTCTCTATGAACTTCGTGTGTCAAAATTCAAAGTTTGGAGAAGTCCATGGTAGTGGAGATAAGATGTGTAATGATTCCACAGACCCAAGACACTAATCCTCTTCCATGAACACTAGTCACTTTGTTCCAAGCTATATCCACACATTCTTAAAAAGGTCACAGACCAGTCATTTCCCTTATGCGTCATGTACCAGTCAGTTGGTTATAAGTAACCATCAACTCCATAATAAAATTCTTTTGAAAAGTCCACTTTGAGGAAGTTGGATTTTTGGATTAAAGTCAACAGCTTTGGATCAGAGCAATATATGACCCATACAGCTGTACTTAACACACATACTATTTGACAGGAAATATGGATGCTTTTTAATGGCAGGAACCTCGTGGCACTACTTTCCTCTCACTCCTTAACAAAAATTCTGAATACTCAAGTCTACACACAGGAACTCTCTGCCTTTGACCAAAGCAATTATGTCCAACTGTTAAGTCTCAGAAGCACAGGCAGTCTCAATTTACCATAGTTCATTTAGTGCAGAGGTCTTCAAACTCTGCAACTTTGAGACTTGTGGACGTCAACTCCCAGAACTCTCCAGCGCGCAGAGCTGGCTGGAGAATTCTGGGAGTTGAAGTCCACAACTCTTAAAGTTGCCAAATTTGGGGACCCCTGATTTAGTGCCTGTTCAAAGTTACAACGTCACTGAAAAAAAGTGAATTATGGCCATTTTTCACCCTTAGAGCCACTGCAGCATCCTCACGGTCACATGAACAAAATTCAGACGCTTGGCAATTGACTCATAATTATGACAACTGCAGCGTCCTGGGATTATGTGATCCCCTTTTGCAACCTCCTAACAAGCACAGTCAGTGGGGAAGGCAGACTCACTTAACAACCATGTTACTAACTCAAAAAGTGCAGTGAGTCACTTAACAACTGCAATGAGAAAGATTGCAAAATGGGGCAAAACTCACTTAACAAAATTTCTTGTTTAGCAAAATTAATTTTGGGCTCAATTTTGGTCATAAATTGAGAACTACGTACCTGTATTGTGGCATAATTTTAATTAGACAGTCAATAATCAACTCAGCTAACACTCCAGTTTCACCAATATGCATATTTATATGGGCCAGGAGAAATTGTTTTCCTCTACCACCTATACATTCTTCTAGGAAATCTCTGTTTTTCTCCAAATTACCCACATACTACTTTATTAAACCACAACCATGCCAATCCAGCTACCTACAGGTAGTCCTCAATTTACAATCAGTCGACACCAGAATTTCCATTACTAAGCAAGATGGTGGTTGTTAAGAGAGTCACATTCAAATGGCAATCACGTGACTCCACAATGCTTCAATCATCATAAATACATGCCAGTTGCCAAATGTTGATCAAATGACTGTGGAGATGCTGCAAAGGTTATAAATGTGAGAACTGGTTGTAAGTCACTTTTTTTCAGTGACATTGTAACTTTGGCTGCTAAACAAATAGTTGTAAGTCAAGGACTACCTATAGTAAATTGCCATTTTTTTGTAAATTAGCTAGCATATGTTCTTTATACCAAGACACACCTTTGTCCATCTCAACCAGGTGACCTGTCTAACCAGCCTTCAAAAGTTCTGACACATGTCTTTCTTCTTAATCATGACTTCAGGAAAAAAACATGAAAATGCCAGAGATTATACCTGGGGCCGGTTTGCCTGGAAGCCATAAACACCATTGGGCCTCCACAGATATATATTACAAATGAGACAGATGGGGCAAACTAATTGCATTCAGATAAAACTATAAGCCAGAATTTCAGAGAACCCTGCATAATTTCTTAAGCTGTGCTGCTCTCTACTCCTGCCTACCTCATTTGTTTTGTTTTCTTCATCAGGAGACGGTACACAAGAATTCTTGACCATCTTTTTTGCATGTCAGTCTCTTTGTGTGTAAAACACAGCAAAACAATAACATAACAGAGTCAGTTTGGTATATAGTGGTTACTATAGGAGACTCTTGAGTTCTAAAGTCCCACCTTAAAGATGAAAGCTGGCTGGGTGACTCTGTGCCAATCACCAGAAAGCTGTGTCTTGCCTTAGGCATGAAAGCCAATTGGGTGACTTTGGGCCAATCACGAGGAGATTCTGAATGCTAGTCCTGCCTTAGGCATGAAAAACAGTTGGGTAACTTTTGGCCAGTCACACTATCTTAGCCCAACCAATTCATAAGGTAGTGGTTCAGTCATGGGTTTTGGCTCCCACTGAAACCGGTACGCTGCAACGGGAGCCAGCCGCCCACCACGGACACGTACGCTGCACACACGTGTACCCACCGCCTGTGACAATCCAGCTGCTCGGCAGTGTGCGCGCAGACCCTGTACACTGCGCGCACGTGCGCATATGGCCCGTTTCCTTCAAATACAAGTAAGGAACGTGGGTGGGCGGGCCCTCCAAAGCACCGGTACAGTATGGTGGATGCTGCTTCCATCAGGCACCAGTACGCGCGTACCGGGGCTTACCATCTGCAACCCACCACTGTGGTGGTGGTTGTGGAGAAAATAGGAGACGGAAGGAACATTATGCAGCATGTTCCTTCAATCATCTTGAATTACTTATAAAGTAATAAAGATGGGATAAAAATATGAGTAATACATATTTTGTTAAAACAAGATGCTCAGGTTCATTCACTTAACATGCTAACATACTGAACACACTATAAAAACACATAAAATCACCTATTACACATGTTCCTACAAAAACTGAACATCTTGGTAAGTTTCACCCAAAACTCAGCCCCAGAAAAGGAGGGCTCTGGGGGAGAGTTACTTCTAGATCAAGTATGTAAAATATTTTTGATGAAATTCTGATTGGATTTCAGATGAACAAGCAATGTTGGATCAACCAGCAGCTACTGCATTTCAAAAACAGATGTGGGACCAGAACAAATGATACATTTGATTTATTTTTAACTGAACTACAATTAAATATAGCCAACGTGGTTATGTTCTAGCAATATAGTTACTAATGTTCATAATATTCACTTTCTATGGTATAAAAAGCGGTAATTTGGTAAACACTTTGGAGACCACAGATAGCTTCTTCTAAGGCAGTGTTTCTCAACCTTGGCAACTTGAAGACGTCCGGACTTCAACTCCCAGAATTCTCCAGCCAGCAAATGCTGGCTGGGGAATTCTGGGAGTTGACGTCCGGACGTCTTCAAGTTGCCAAGGTTGAGAAACACTGTTCTAATGTTTCCAAGGGCTAAATGTAACTCTGGATGCTAAAAATGTGCCTTTCTCTTCAAGACGAGCAAGAAATATGAAATCTGGAATATACGTTTAGGCCAAGAAATGCTGACCAATTTATTTTTAAACTCCAAAGGAAAGACATATTTTATTAATTCTTCCTAAAAATGAAGTAGAAATGCTTCCTATACTTCTGTACCACATACATAGTGTACAAAATCCTGTCTGTTAAAATTAGGCTCAGAGAGGAAATTTTTATGTCACTTGGAAATGAGGGAGAAACATAACCCTAAATCAGGGGTGTCAAACTCGCGTCATCAAGATGGTGTCATGTGATGTATCATGACTTCGCCCCCCCCTCCTTTGCTAAACCAGGTGTGGCTGTGGCCAGCACGTGACACATCTGGCCTGCGGGCCGCAAGTTTGACAGCCCTGCCCTAAAATGGTTGAAGACCAGATAAGCCAGAAAATTGGAATCTGGCAAACAACTCCAATTATGTTGATCATTAGACAAGTTAAAAATTCTGGCATTCTGCAACCCAACTTTAGCTTAGATTTTTACGTCTCAGAAAAGCCAGCCTCCAAGTCCTTCTAGCAGAATTCAGAAGTAGTATAACCTTTATTGTTATTGTACATCATGTATAATGAAGACAGGCATTGGACAAACCACCCATTTATTTATTTTTATTTTATTTTATTAAATTTATACCCCGCCCTTCTCCTTGTTAGGACCCAGGGTGGCGCACAGGCATTATTTAAAACCACAAAATACAATATATATCAATTAAAATATATTAAATTAATTAAACCCGTGCTAAAACCCATGTTAAAACCTTACCAAATTATAATTTATTTTTAAAAAGTCAGAAACGGGGGGCTATCCTAGGCCGGCTTGTTGGAATAAGTACGTCTTAAAACGTTGGCGGAAGAGGCGCAGGTCCGAGATAGTGCAAAGGTCGGGGGGTAGGTCATTCCAGAGGGCCGGGCCCGCCACAGAGAAGTCCCTTCCCCTGGGTGTCGCCAACTGGCATTGCCCAGGCGACGGCACCCGGAGAAGACCCTCTCTGTGGGAGCGGATCGGACGAAGGGATCTATGGGGCAGGAGGCGGTCTCGTATATAGCTAGGCCCCGAGCCATGGAGTGATTTAAAGATGGTGGTCAACACCTTGAAGCGCACTCGAAAGGCCACAGGCAGCCAGTGCAGCTCGCGCAGGAGAGGTGTTACGTGGGTTTGCCTTGAGGCACCCATAATCACCCGCGCGGCCGCATTCTGTACTAACTGTAGCTTTTGAGTGCACCTCAAGGGGAGCCCCATGTAGAGCGTTATAGTAATCCAGCCGTGATGTCACATGCACCCTCTGCTCAGTTAAAAGTCCTATTCTATTGAACTCTTCCTCTCACCTCAATGTTTTTTAGTTACACAATACAAAGTTTATTTAACTTTGAAAATTCTATACCCAGAAGTGATATTTTTCATCTTTCCCATCTTTTCCCCCTTTTGTGTTCTGTTTTTTTAATAGTAAACCTATGAATAGGGATGTCTTGTTCCAATTGACTGTACTTTCACACTGAACAGTGGCATAAAAATTCACTGAGCAAATAAGAGTGGCCTCTAAATACCCCCATTGTTGTTACAGAACACAAGCAAATCAGATTTTTAATTTGGGAGAAGCAACAAGGAGGTACATCCAAAGACAACCATAATAGTCATAATCTACCACTGCACACAATGTACATTTCATTTGAACATTTAGGGCAAAAGGCTATATTTTTTGTAAAAAAAATGTCAATGTAAGCCTATTTTCCAAATGAGCAACAATTAAACTAATCTATTATAAACAAAGGCCATTAGAATATCTTGCTTCCCAATCATTTCCCAGGGTCTGTAGTTAAACAATTGAATCTATATCATCACTCAGAAAAGTGGTATTGCTTCTTTTTTCATACTCACAAACAATTCCCATTTTAACAATAATTAATGTTGGAGGGGAAAAAGGTCGGATTGCTCAGTCACTAAGAGAATGGATTTACATAGTGTAATGTCATAATAGGCTTTGCGTCATGTGAGAAAAGCTACTGTATATTATAAATCATGCATCATGGCTTGTTACTTGGGTAACAGGCAACTGACATATTAAACCATGACTTAGATTAAAAGTGTTACATTACAAAATAGACCTGCCTTATACATTTAATTTAGACTGCTGCAGATAATTAAATAAATCATGACCTATTAATGTTCTATCTTGGCTGAATAATTTAAGTATATCTAAAAGTTTCCCTGAATCCTGCTTTGATGTCTGTCCTCCTCACCCAACGTAAATATATATTTTTATATTAACATAATATGATCTGAGATAGACCAAAAAAAAATCAATTCAAGTGAATAATTATAAGCCTATACATGCAGTATGGTACTCAGCATCTTCATTTAGGATATTGACTGCCTCCATTTTTAGAAAAGTCTGTGGGATCTTATTTAGGATAAATAAAATGTGCTCTCTATTTAAATACAAACACACACACATACAGTTTCTAAATTTGCTTGAGCATATGGCAGCAGTCTAATCTGTATCTGTGCATAAACTCTATAGATCCACCCATTATAGCAAAATGAAATATGAATGTATCCCATTTCTCCTCAGACATCAGAAAATTTGGTTCTTTCAATCCCTCTTTAGATAGTATTTTATTCTTCATACAAGGAAACTCCATTGACATGCTACAAGAATGGAATTCAAACTTATCCACAATTATAACTTGATTCCACAGAGAATGGCATATTCCTATATAACTGAAACATATACAATATCTATTTCTCCCCTAAGGAGTTGAAGAAACTATCACATAGATAAATTTATCATATAAGTTGGTTAATTTTATCCTAATTAAAAAAGAACTAAAAAGATATATTTCAGCTCTTTTCCCCCTCTATTCAAAAAGTTTTTTGTCCTGTCCTGTTGAGGTAAACTCCACCCATTTTAGCCAGGCTATTACTATATACTATATACATATACTATATATATGACTACTGTAATGCTCTCTACATGGGGCTTCCCTTGAGGTGCATCCGAAGGCTACAGTTAGTCCAGAATGCGGCCGCGCGGATAATTACGGGAGCACCTAAACACTCCCATATAACACCTATCCTGCGAGAACTGCACTGGCTTCCTGTGGTTTTTCGGGTGCGCTTCAAGGTCCTAACGACCATCTTTAAAGCGCTCCATGGCTCGGGGCCTAGTTATATGCAAGACCGCCTCCTGCCCCATACATCCCTTGGACCGATACGCTCCCACAGAGAGGGCCTCCTCGGGGTGCCGTCGGTCGGACAATGCCGACTGGCGACGCCCAGGGGGAGAGCCTTCTCTGTGGCAGGACCAGCCCTTTGGAACGACCTGCCCCCTGAACTCTGTACCACTCTTGACCTCCGCCTCTTCCGCAAGTGTCTGAAGACACACCTTTTTCAACTAGCCGGCCTCGCGCAGCCCCCAACACCGCCAGTTATAAAATGGGGATTTTAATTCGGTTGAACACAGGCCCTTAACGGAATAAGTTTAAAAAAGAAAAAGAAAAAAAATGTTTATATGTTCTGTATGTTCTGATTTCTTGTCCGCCGCCCTGAGTCCATTTGGAGAAGGGCGGGGTATCAATCAATCAATCAATCAATCAATCAATCAATCAATAAATACAGAATAATAGAGTTGGAAGAGACCTCAAAGGTCTTCTAGTCCAACCCTCTACTCAACAGGAAAACTTATACCATTTCAGATAAATGGTTATTCAAACTTGTCTTAAAAACCTCCAGTGTTGGAGCATCCACAATTTCTGGAGTCAAGTTGTTCCATTAATTACCGTATTTTTCAGAGTATAAGACACACCATTTTTCCCCTAAAAAGAGGCTAAAAATCTGGGTGCGTCTTATACATCGAATACAGCATTTTTTGCCTCCAGAAAACCCGCCCCTTGACCAAAATGGCAGTGCGCATACCCTTATGGAGGTTTCCAGAGAGCTCCTGGGGGCTGGGAAGGGCAGAAATGAGCAAAAAACAGGGCATTTTTGCCCCCCCCGCCCCCAACAGCACTCTATAAGCCTCCATAAGGCTATGCATGCTTTTTTTTTTTTTACCAAAAAACACTGTTTTCACGAAAAAAACGGGCCGTTTTTCCTCATTTTGGGGCCCCCCACCCCACCAGGAGCACTCTGCAAGCCCCTCCCCAAGGCTATTCAAGCCTTTTATTTGAAGAAAAACAGATCCATTTTTGCGAAACGGGCCGTTTGGGGGAGGTTTGCACAGCGCAAAAAGGGTTTTTTTTTCCTTTTGAAAAGCTGTTTAGTTAGAGTGATTGATGGGAATTACGTTGGTCAAGTACAGTGCCTGCAGAAACAAAGATTTGTTCCAAAGGTGGTCAGTGATTTCCTTCTCCAGCACATGGGTAAATACACCTGGAAACATCTACCTACCTACCTACCTTCTCTCTCTCTCTCCCTACCTACCTATCTACTGTATTTCTCTCTCTCTATTTCCCTCTCTATTTTTCTCTCTCTATCCCTCTACCTACCTATCTATAATTGCCTCTTCAAAACCTGGGTGCGTCTTGTACTCTGGTGCGTCTTATACTCCGAAAAATATGGTAATTGTTCTGTCAGAAAATTTATCCTTTGTTCTATGTTGGTTTTCTCCTTGCCTCAAAAAAACAGAAAACTAAATATGCCCAGCAGCCTTCCCCAAACTTGAGTGCAGCCATTCCTGTGCAATTTGGGTGCAGGATGGGTACAGCTTTCCCTCAACCTGATGCCTCTCATCAGCTGAACACTGGATGGAACATAGGAGTACAAATAATCCTCGAGTTACTACAATTCATTTAGTTACCATTCAAAGTTACAACAGCACCGAAGAAAGTGACTTATGACCCTTTTTCACACATGACAATTGCAGCATTCCCCCCACCCCCACGTATTCAAAATTCAGATGCTGGGCAACCAACTCATATTTATGACCTTTGACGTGCCCCAGAGTCATGTGATCCCTTTTTGCGACCTCCTGACAAGCAAACTCAATAGGGAAGCCAGATTCACTTAACAGCCACATTACTAATTCAACACAACCACAGTGATTCACTTCACAAGGGAGGCAAGAAAGATCATAAAAATAGAACAAAATTTACTAAACGAACATCTGGCTCAGCAACAGAAATGTTGGGCTCAATTGAGGTCACATGTTCAAGGACTACCCTGTCGTAGTTATTCTCCAACCAATCTAATAGTAATTACTATTAATCTTCTCATCGTTCCAATCCACCATCTCTTCCCAGTTATGAATGTATGACTGCAACGTTGTTGCTTGTACCCTTATGATTTATATTGTTTCCTAGTATGATTTGATTGTTTATTTGTAACCTATGATTATCATTAAAGTGTTGCACCTTACAATTCTTGACAAATGTATCTTTTCTTTTATATACACTGAGATCATATGCACCAAAAATAAATTCCTTGTGTATCCAATCACACTTGGCCAATAAGAAATTCTATTTTCTATTCTATCTGCAGAGCTCCAGCTTGGGAAATCCTGCTCATCCATCCTAATAATAATCCCCATCAAAATTACATTTAAAGAGCCCTCTTACAATACAATAGCAGAGTTGGAAGGGACCTTGTAGGTCTTCTAGTCCAACCCCCTGTGTGGGCAGGAACCTTATACCATTTCAGACAAATGGCTATCTAACATCTTTTTAAAGACTTCCAGGGTTGGGGCATTCACAACTTCTGGAGGCAAGCTGTTCCAGAGGTTAATTGTTCTAACTGTCAGGAAATTTCTCCTTAGTTCTAAGTTGCTTCTCTCCTTGATTAGTTTCCACCCATTGCTTCTTATCCTGCCCCCAGGTGCCTTGGAGAATAGTTTGACTCCCTCTTCTTTGTGGCACCCTCTGAGATATCGGAACACTGCTATCATGTCTCCCCTGGTCCTTCTCTTCATCAAACTAGACATAACCAGTTCCTGCAACCGTTCTTCATATGTTTTAGCCTCCAGTCCCCTAATCATCTTGGTTGCTCTTCTCTGCACTCTTTCTAGAGTCTCCACGTCTTTTCTACATCGTGGCGACCAAACTGTATGCAGTATTCCAAGTGTGGCCTTACCAAGGCACTATACAGTGGCATTAACACTTCACGTGATCTAGATTCTATCCCTCTGTTTATGCAGCCTAGAACTGTGTTGGCTTTTTTGGCAGCTGCTGCACACTGCTGGCTCATATTTAAATGGTTGTCCACTAGGATTCCAAGATCCCTCTCACAGTTGCTACTATTGAGTAAGGTACCACCTATACTGTACCTGTGCATTTTGTTTTTCTTGCCTAAATGTAGAACCTTACTTTTTTCACAATTGAATTTCATTTTATTAGATAGTGCCCAATGTTCAAGTTTGCCCAGATCCTTCTGTATCTTAAGCCTATCTTCTGGAGTGTTGGCTATTCCTGCCAGCTTGGTGTCGTCTGCAAATTTGATGAGTTCCCCATTTATCCCCTCATCCAAATCATTGATGAAGATGTTGAAGAGTACTGGGCCTAAAACTGAGCCTTGGGGGACTCCACTGCATACTTCCTTCCATGTAGATGCAGTTCCATTGAGGACTACACGTTGAGTGCGGTTGGTCAGCCAGTTGCGAATCCATTTGGTGGTGATGCTGTCTAACCCACATTTTTCTACTTTATCTAATAGTAGGTTATGGTCTACTTTATCAAATGCCTTACTTTATCAAATGCCTTACTGCCTCTACTTTATCAAATGCCTTACTTTATCAAATGCCTTACTATCTTATCAGGATAACATTCCCTCTGATGCAATGGTAATAAAAAGGTGCTCGATTGTGCAGAACTAAAAGATAGAGAAGAAACGGAATATTATATGATTTGGAACATATATGTTATAATTGGCTAGAAAGTAGATGTAAAGACCATAATAAAAATTAGTTTTATCACAGTGGAAAGGCATTGTATATATTTGTGAATATGGATACAATTTAAAACTAAAAGGTATTATGTACATATACAAATAACTATATAATATATAGAATAGTGATGCATATAATTGGAAAGAAAGAAGATTGGAATAGCCACTATGTAAATATGAGTGATATCGATACTGGAACGCTATAAAGAGTGGAAATGTAGTTTAAATGTTGAAATATGTTCAATAATATTTTTTTAATTACACTTAAAGAGCCCTCTTCTCTTTTACACCCTTCTCCCAGTCATGAAAGTTGGCCCCACTTTAGGTCACCTGCACTTCAATGATTGTCAGGTTTGGTTCTGCAACCCAACAGGACACATACTTCAGAGGATAATCAGAACTGCAGAAAAAGCAATTACTGCCAACCTGCCTTCCATTGAGGACCTGTACACTGCACGAGTCAATATTCACAGACCCCTCACATCCTGGACATAAATTGTTTCAACTCCCACCCTGAAAACGAGGCTATAGAGCACTGCACACCATAAGAACTAGACACAAGGACAGTTTTTCCCTGAATGCCATCACTCTGCTAAACAACTAATTACTGTTACTATTAATCTTCTCATTGTTCCTATCACCCATCTCCTCCCACCTATGACTGTATGACTGTAACTTTGTTGCTTGATATATATTTATATTGATAGTTTCCTGATCGTTTATATGTATCCTTATGACTATCACTAAGTGTTGTATCTCTTTATTCTTGATGAATGTATTGTATTCTCCTTATGTACACTGAGAACATCTGCACCAGAGACAAGTTCCTTGTGTGTCCAATCACACTTGGCCAATGAAGAATTCTATTCTATTTTATTCTCTTCTCTCTTTCCTCTTCTTTTCTTTTCTATTCTCTTTTCTCTATTCTATTCTATACTATATATACTATTCTATTTTCTACTCTACTATTCTTTCATCCCATAAGAGCCCGCAAGAGGTGAAAGAAACACACCCACACGGAGGCCTTCCCTCCCCGCCCAGCTCCTTCCTACCTTCTCCCAAGCCCAGCCGAGGAGCCTGGTTGGAAGCTCGTCCTCACCACAGCCGGCCTGCCAGCTATCCATCCTTCCTTCCGCCGCTTCCCATCCCAAGGAGCGGAGAGCAGAGGAAAGGGAGGAAAAGCGGAGACCCCCGTCCTCACACCCTCCCCTGGTCACCAAATGCCCCCTCACACCCGAGCTCCTTCCCTTCTCCCCCTCCTCCTCCAGAGAAGCCCGTTTGCCCTCCTCACAGCCCAGTTTACCTGCTCGTCGAAGCGGTTCACCACAGCCTGCACCCATTCCACCGGCTTGTGGGCCGCCATCTCCCGCCGCCCGCCAGGCCAGGGGACAAGAAGGGTCCGGCGCCCCCTGCCCTTCGGCTCCGTGCAGCCGCCGAGCTCTCAGCTCGCCTCCTCCTCCTCCGCCTTCTCAGCCATCAAAGCCCACCGGCCACCATGACACCACACCGGAAGCGGGAAACCGAGTCCGCCCCCAACACCAGAGGGGAGAGACAAGTGGGAAGGGGTAGAAGGGGAGGGGGGGGTATAAAAAGAGCAAAGGCGCATGCGTGACGAGCTCGGCCCTCAAAAAAAAAATTAAAAGGGGGACGGGCAGACGCGAGGCCAGGCGCACGCGCGCCGGTGCAACGGAGGCTTAATGAAACCCTCTGCCACCAACGCGCATGGGCGTGAGGGGAGGAGTGGCGCTTGCGCAACGGGCTAAGGGGGGGAAAAGGCGGGGCCAGGTACGAGGCATGCCCGCGGGTAGCAGTGCAGCATCCGTTCGCGGAAAGCGTAAGAACTGCGCATGTGCAATAAACGAGGCGAGACCCCGGAAGTGAAGGAAATGCGGGGGGAAAGCCAATGGGCTGCGGCCGTCCCGGAGAAGGCGGGGAACTACCACTGTACACGCGTTGACTCGCTCGTAGGCAGCCAGGTGTAGAAGTTACCGCGCAGGCGCAAAAGCCAAAAGTCTTCCAGGTGTTAACAAACCCGCGATTATTAAATTAGTTAACTCACATATTTCACCGGGAAAGAAATAATATTGGTGGAGAAATTATTTAAGGTGCTCTGCAGGTTCTCTATGATAAATAAAAGATATATCAAATATAAAATGCTTGGTATGGTTCTATCTTGATTAAACCAGCTCAAGGATAGCAAACGGAAGGTTTCTACTATTTGTCTAAATATTTTCTTAGTTGAATAAAAACAAGTCATATTTGGAATAATGGATTTTGCATTTCATTTGTGTCTTAAATTAAAAGAATGCAATAGCTTTCAAAACCTGGTGAACAACCAAAAAAAATATGTTCAGATGATTCAAATACTAACCCACAGGTAATTAAGGCTGCTAACATCAAAACTATGGGCTACATTCCAATCAGTTGATTTAGTAGTAGACAAGGATTCTTGGAAACCTATGTAATGATAAAACTACTTGTTGACCTTTTGGTATTACATACTTCATTTGAGGGTTTTTGTTTTGTTTTTAAGAAATGGAATAGGTAGCAGACACCTCACTATTGAAATTGCTTTGCACTGCATCCAAATCTCCATTGTTACATCAGATATTTTACACCTTCCTCAGTTTCCGATTTGTTTACCATTTTGCCTGCCCCAGTTCCCAAAAACTCAGACAATTGCATAATATAAAGATGGAAGCTGCAGGCACTGGAGGTCACTAAAGGTTATGCCTGTTGATGACATTTATTAGTTAGAAAAGATGCAATGAGGCTCCTGATGTTTTGCTATCACACTAATTTGGGCCCCCAACTATAAGAAATACGTCTATTTAATTTTTTGAACACAACATTGAAGAGCTTTGTAACTGCCTTCTTCACACACACAGTCCTAATCTAGCCTAAAACCCTGAAATTTCCTACTGGTTTCTCAGCCAAATGCTAGCCAGGCCAACACTGACTAGATTTTGACCTATGAAGCTTCTCCTTGATCAACTGTGCCTTATATGGAAGAATTTCCTAATAACTGCACCATTTTATCCTACTTGTTTTATGCAGGAGATGGAAACTCTTCCCATTTACAACCACAAACAAAATTTTCAACTGAAATGGAACATTTATTTTAAAGTTCTTTCAAATGGTTTTTGAATTGGCAGTAATTCCAATTTCAAAACTAGCACCCTTAATCTTCAAATTTCTGTCAATTTAGCAGCAAATTTTTGTAATGACTTTGTCCACTAGAGGTCACCAAAACTTTTTTCACCCTGGAAATAGTGAGGAAGAAGACTGGAAAAAATTGTCTTTGATGTTTAAAAGTACTAGAATGCTGCATTTTTAAAGTTTCCTTCATTTTGTTGATCCTTCTGCTTTGAGGCAACCTTGTTGCTTAATCCAAATGTGTATCCTAAGCCATTAATTGCAACTGGGTTGTATTGTGTAAATTGCCATTAAAAAGAAATGTTAAATGTAAAGCTGAGAAGCAGATTAAAAGGAAAACTATTCTCCATGAAAATTTGCTTCCTTTCCATTTGTGGACTCATATGCAGAGATAGATCATAAAGAGATAAAAAAGGACAAAAAAGACAAAATCACATTACATTGAGGTAAAAAATCTAGGTAACAAGCATATGCAATATTATTTTTTATCCTTGCTTTATACAAAGTTTTTGCATACTTGTTTGAACTCAAAATGGTTGCCAACTTGGATCTTTTTAATCCAGATGATTTAGCCAATAAGAAATCTCAAATCTCAAATTTTCTCCAATTGGCTGCTGGAACATAATCTGGAGAATACCATGAATAGCCAAGAAAGCAAATTGATTATCAAATAAATCAATCTGGACATCTTACTTGAGGCATAAATAATTAAAACCATATTTTGAATTCGTTACAGATAATCCTTGACTTGGAACCACAATTGAGCCCAAAATTTCTGTTGCTAAGTGAGACATTTTTTAGGTCAGTTTTGCCATATTTTACAACTTGCTACAGTTGTTAAGTGAATTACTGCAGTTGTCAAATTAGTAATATGGTTGTTAAGTGAATCTGTCTTCCCCATTGACTTTGCTTGACCCCAGAACACTGCAACCACTGTAAATATGAGTGGGTTGCCAAGCATCTGAATTTTGATCACATGACCATGGGGATGCTATAATAGTCATAAGTATGAAAAATGTCATAAGTCGCTTTTTTCAGTGCCGTTGTAACTTTGGACAGTCACTAACTAAACTATGGTAAATCGAGGACTTTTCTCTCTGGGTAAACTGAAAGGAAAGAGAATGGGAGTGTGGCAATAAGTTCATAAAATGGGGCACAGTTCACTTAACAACTATTCTTGCTTAGCAATGGAAATTTTGTGCTCAATTGTGATCATAAGTTCAGGACTACCTGTATATTCATCATGATGCAAAAGCCAGGGATGGGCTAAGAACAATTACAGGAAGGAAAGAATTTAGAAACCAGACAGGTTGTGTTATTAAGAACCTTGTGACTTACAACACAATCAGAATAGAGCTGGAAGGAATGTTTGAGGTCTTCTAGTCCAATCCCCTGCTCAAGCAGTAAACCTATACCGTTCCAAATAAAAAAGCTGTCTAATCTCTTCTTAAAAACCTCCATGATGAAACACCCACAACTTCTGAAGGCAAGCTGTTCCACAGTTAATTGTCCTCACTGTTAGGAAGTTTCTCTTTAATTCCAGGTTGATTCTGTTTTTGATTAGTTTCCATCCATTGTTTCTTGTCTTGCCTTTTAGTGCTTTGGAGAATAGCTTGACTCCCTCCTCTTTGTGGCAACCTCTTAAATACTAGAATACTGCTATCATGTCTCCCCTAGTCTTTCTATTTTCTAGACTAGCCAAACCCATTCTAGGAACCTGGACATTCCATAATGATGAAGTTGATGTGTCATTGTGTATTCACATTAGGATAAATAACACTGTGATCCTCCTGGATGTAAAGATGCTAGATCAGTGATGGCGAATGTATGGCACGCGTGCCACAGGTGGCATGCGGAGCCATTTGTCAGGGCACGCGAGGCTGGCCAGCTGAATTTTTTCATGCTTTTTTCACCCTATGACGCCTTTGGAGCCTGGGGAGGGTGAAAAGAAACCCCCCCTCGCCCCCCAAAGGCCCTCCAGAGGCTTCATGAACTTCCCTGAAGTCTCCAGAGCGATCAAAATGATGCTGCAAGCAATCGGAGGTCACTTCCAGTTTTGGCGGTGCATCATTTTGAGTGCTCCGGAAGCTTCCCAGGCCCTCCGGAGGCTTCAACAACCTTCAGGAGGCTTCCCTTAAGTCTCTGAACCACTCAAAATCATGCTGCAAGCAAATCAGAGGTCACTTCCGGTTTTGGTGGCACATCATTTTGAGTGCTTTGGAGGCTTCCCAGTCCCTCCGGAGGCCCTCCGGAGGCTTCAGCGACCTTCCCTGAAGCTTCCGGAGCACTCAAAATAATGCGCCACTGAAACCGGAAGTGACCTCCGATTGCTTGCAGCGTCATTTTGAGTGCTCCCAAGGCTTCAGGGAAGTTCATAAAGCCTCCGGAGGGCCGGGGGGGGAGAGGGAGGCTCTTTTCGCCCTATAAAGCCTCTGGAGCCTGGGAAGGGCGAAAAGAGCATGTAAAAAATGGGGGGGGGGGTCTGTAGTGCGCGCATGCGCACTGGGGGGGTCACACATTGCATTATGGGTGCGGCATGCCCGCACACTACCCCCCCTGCGCTCCCCCCTTTATGGCACGCAAGCCTAAAAAGGTTCGCCATCACTGTGCTAGATAGATAACAAAGAAATAGTCAGGGTTCCAAGTAACACTGCTAACCAAAGAAGCTGCTAACCAAAGAAGTCCATTTTATTAGAGATGTCATATTGGCATATCTGGGAAAACCCGAATCTGAAAGTTTCCAGGTTTTCCCCACCCAAAAGGAAGTTCAAGTCCCTGCCCAGCACCCAGATGTCCATCATATAATCCAATCAGGCACCATCCAAAACTTGAGATGGTTCCCAGTCACCTCAATGCAGCTGCAGGGCAAGGTGACCTTGAGTTTCTGAGAAAGAATGTTATTTTGACTATGTATCTCCTACACTCTATATAATCCCCCCTCCCATTTTCCCACTGTAGCAAATGTGGCAGACCTGAAGGCCTAAATATAAAAGATGACTTCCAGGCCTGACAGAGATCCTCATTTCATTTTTTTTTAATATAAATAATTGATTTTATATTTTGATTTTCTTCTTTCTGTTGTGCTTTTTTATTTATTTTTATGCACTTTTTTTTAAAGAATGTATATATTTACTTCCAGTTTCTAGAAAAATTGCCCCTGGCTTCCCTTAACAACCGCTGCATTTGTTTAATGATCACTGCATTTGCTTTACGGCTGCTGCAAAAGAGGTCATGAAATCGGGGTCGGATTTAATGACCTATGACCATAATTACAGCCACAATGACAGTTGTAAAACAAGGATTACCCGTATGATTTTACTAAATATTAAAAACACTGCAATTAACATCCCTTGAAAGGCATCCCATATAATTATGTAATGTGATATTAAATGGTATAATTACATTGCTATTATGCAACACGTTATATATTTTCCAGGAGAAAAAGCTTAGCTTGTATATAATATCCTATTTACTTTTAGAAAAAAACTGCAAAGGTGTTTGCTGGCTCAGGGTGAGGTATCACCAATCATACAGAGTTGGCATCCAGTTAGACTCCATCATAAACTGAATAGAGCAGGGGTAGTCAACCTTTTTATACCTACCGCCCACTTTTGTATCTCTGTTAGTAGCAAAATTTTCTAACCGCCCACCGGTTCCATAGTAATGATGATTTATAAAGTAGGGAAGTCAATTAAATTAAAAAAAGGAAAGTGCTTCAGTATCGGACAAAACCTCTACCGGCCACCATGAAAGCTGGAACACCCACTAGTGGGCGGTAGGGAGCAGGTTGACTACCACTGGAATAGAGGATGTAATGAAAACTCTCCTCCCATGTATGGAGGGCTCTTAGGACCTGAGGAACAGCCTTAGATCCAACTTGAACAAGATTGAATTTCAATTCATCTATGAAACCACTGATTCTGGAATTATTACATTACACTACACTACACTACACATTACATGGCTAAGATGCTGAGCTTGTCAATCAGAAAGGTCAGCAGTACGGTGGTTCGAATCCCTAGTGCTGCATAATGGAGTGAGCTCCTGTTACTTATCCCAGCGTCTGCCAACCTAGCAGTTCGAAAGCATTTAAAAATGCAAGTAGAAAAATAGGGACCACCTTTGGTGGGAAGGTAAC
The DNA here is from genome assembly GCA_039707465.1 of Rhabdophis nuchalis. Lineage (NCBI taxonomy): Eukaryota > Metazoa > Chordata > Lepidosauria > Squamata > Natricidae > Rhabdophis > Rhabdophis nuchalis. The sequence continues at coordinate 396,231,749 of CM077643.1, read as the reverse complement.
AGTGTTCTGTGCGCCTTCGGCGTTTAATCATGCCAGCCACATGACCACAGAGACGTCTTTGGACAGGACTGGCTCTTCAGCTTTAAAATGGAGATGGGCACTGCCCCCTAGAGTCGGGAAGAACTAGCACATGAGATGTTGCACATTATGAGCTGAGTGGACAATGAGGTTTCCTGCATAGCTCAAGACTGCCCAATGGAAGCTATTTTGGTTGTATTTGTCCCATTAATATATAGGTAGTCCTCGACTTACGACTGAGCTCAAAATGCGTTGTAAAATGACATTTGCTAAGTCGGCTTTGCCCCATGTTACGCCTTTTCTTGCCACGTTTGTTAAGTGAAACCCTGCAGTTGTTAAATTGGTGTCATGGTTGTTAATTGAACCTGGCTTCCCCATTGTCTTTGCTTGTCAGAAGACTTTCAAAGGGAAAATCACATGGATACTGCAACCATCGTAAATATGAACCAGTTGCTGAGGATCTGAATTTTGATCAGGTGCTGCAACGGTCGTAAGTGTGAAAAATGGTCATCAGTCATTTTTTTCAGGGCCTTTGTAACTTCAAATGGTCACTAAATTTTATTTTTATTTTTATTTTTCAAATTTATACCCCGCCCTTCTCCTTGTTAGGACCCAGGGCAGTGCACAGGCATTATTAAAAAACCATAACAAAATGACAAAATACATTATTAAAAACAATTAAATTAAGTCCCATGCTTAAAAACCCAATTAAAACCCTGAGAATTAAAATTTATAGATAAAAGTCAGAAACGGGGGGCTATGCTAGGCCGGCTTGTTGGAATAAATACGTCTTAAGACGCTGGCGGAAGAGGTCCGAGGTGGTGCGTAGGTTGGGGGGTAGGTCGTTCCAGAGGGCCGGGCCCGCCACAGAGAAGGCCCTTCCCCTGGGCGTCGCCAACCGGCATTGCCCGGCCGACGGTACCCGGAGAAGACCCTCTCTGTGGGAGCGGATCGGACGAAGGGATGTATGGGGCAGAAGGCAGTCTCGTATATAGCTAGGCCCCGAACCATGGAGCGATTTAAAGATGATAGTCAACACCTTGAAGCGCACTCGAAAGGCCACTAAATGAAGTCAAGGACTACCTGTAGCCACCATTACCAACACACACACACAGAGACAAGACAAAGTTTATGACCACCTATCCACCCACCCACCCACCCAGTACAACCGCCACTGATCTGTTGAAAGACGTGTGAATACAGCTGGTAACTTGCAGGTGTATCTTTGTCCACAGTAGCATCTTTTCCTTCCTCCTTTTTCTCACCAAACCTGTCTTTGGCATTTTTATATACTTCCAGACTCGATCCCACATTGCATTCCATGCATTCTGCTGGAGGGTACGGCTGACTCTCTGCCAAGCAGGTTGCGAAGTCCAGGCAGGTCTGACTGTTGGGCCTGAAAAATCAAAACACGAAATAACCATCACGGGATTCAGGGGGTGTCCTAAGCAGGAAAAAAATGTCCTTATAAACACAGAGCTTGTTTTTCCACAAATTCTCGCCCTTGTTAACTTAGCACCTTAGAAAAGGTGTGCAAAGTTTACTTTTTAGCATCTCCTGTTTTTAACGGCCTCAGATCTCACATTGATAACAGTTGTTATTCATCGGAGACTGTGGCAGGGTGGAGCAACAGACAGCTGCCAGCATCTTACATATTTACATTGAAATGGTTATTGCAAACAGAAAGGTCCTTATTGCTCCATCGCAGACCGAGGGTTTTCTTTGAAGCCTTTGCAAGGTTTTGCAAGACAATGTGAAATATCTTGCATATTTTTCCAGATACGTGCTTGTGTGCATGTAAGGGTGTGGGTCTGGCTCTGCCAATATATATTTATATGTCCGTGTTGTGCATCTGTACTCTCTGCGATAGAGAAACTACAGCACCTGTGGCCTCCCAAATGTTGTTCAGTAGAAATCAAATCAGCTCAGAGAGAACAACCAATGGCCAGGGGTATGAATCCATTCTGGTCTTTTGAACCCACTATTCTATCTCCTACCTTTAGGGTGGGAGATCAGGACTCTCCCTCTTTATTTCTGGCCTTGCTTTGAGCAGCTAAGCACAATGAAGCGTTGGATTGCACCTGACAGTCAACTAAAAGTTTTGAAGCAAGTAGCAATACAATAATACAAATACAAATACAATACCAGTGTTGGAAGGGACCTTGGAGGTCTTCTAGTCCAACCCTCTGCCTAGGCAGGAAGTCCTATACCGTTTCAGACAAATGGCTATCCAACATCTTCTTAAAGACTTCCGGTGTTGGGGCATTCACAACTTCTGGAGTTCCATTGATTTATTATTCTTTTTTTATTTTTTTTATTTTTTTGGTTTTCAAAATACATATAGGGAAAAGGTATAGGGTAAGTATAACATTTTGGTATCTCCCATGGGTGGTGGCCCCCCAAAACAACTTCATAAGTTTACAATTTTAAGAATAAAGGATAGGCATATATGAAGATTACATTGTACAGTCCATACATTCAATCATCTTTTTCTTTGCCATTTTATCTTGTATCAACAATTACAATAAGATTTCAAATAAAATCATTTTTGAGATCTAAGTCTTTTCGCTATTGACTCTTCTTCCCCGTCACCAGGCGGGGCCGTCGCTCCCTTTGTTCCCCCATCACCGCCCTGGGTCCTTTTTTAAGAGAAGGTGAGGGTTATAAATTCGATAAAATAAATAAATCTTCGTCCCCTAGAAGGGAAGAATGTTTTTGAATAAAGGCCTCCACCTCGCTTAATGTTTTAACTCTTACTCTACCCCCCTCCCAGAAGATCAGCATTCCCTCTGGCAATAACCACTTGAACCAAATTCCTTTTTGGTATAATTTCTTAGACAAGAAGGAATACTTCCTTCTTATTTCTCTAATTTTTTTCGGAATTTGTTTTAAAATGTTTATTTCTTTATCTTGATACTTTAAAATTCCATCCCGTTGGACCCTCAATATCTCATCCCTTGTGGATCTCCTAAGAAATTTAACATGAACTTCTCTGGGTACATTATGCATCCTAGCATACGCTGAGTTAATTCTATAAACCAGATCCATATTCCACCAGAGTTGCTCCTTATCTCTTTTAAGGTATTCTGCTAACATTGTTCTCATAACATCTTTAAGATCCTCACTTTCTGACTCTGGTATATTCTGTAACCTAAGAAAAAAAGACATTTTTTCAAATTCAATTTTGGTCATGTGAGCTCCTAATTCTAGACTCCCTCTTCGGATCTCCTTAACCTCTTCCCCCATCTCAGCCGCCCCCCCTCTAACGCCACAATTTTTTGTTTATTCTCCGTTGTGCTTCGTTGCGTTTCCCTGAGCTCTAATTTTAATTCTGTCATTTCTTTCCGCAATTCATTCACGTTTTTCATAATTTCCCAAAACATCTCTTTAACTGACAGTTCCTGTGAGCTCTCTCCAGCAGATTCTTTCTGTATTAGTGAAGAAATCTTCGGCTATGTAGTTGGGCTAGAGACAGCTGAGGACGGGGCGGAAGCTGACTTTCCCAATGGCGGTTTTCTAAAAGCCATTGCCTCAGTTCTAAATTCTAAGTTGGTAAAGAAATGGCGCCGGAGAAACGGACGACCGAGACAGTCCGAGGTATCAGAGTAATCCAAATGAGAGTCCAGTCTTAAGAGTTCACTTAAGAAAAAAAAGGAAAACTTTGCAATCCACATCCAGGAGTCCACGTATTGGGAGAGACTTGCGAGGCTCAGGGAGAAATGTTAAAAGTAAAAGTTTCAAATTCTTCAATGGTAGTTATGGAGGGAAAAGCTTCACTAATGCAAAGGAGTTATAAGCAGAGAACAAAGAGAAGCCATCTTGCCCCTCCTTCTAACAGGAAGAAAAGTAAAAGTTCCATTTTACTTTTTTGTTAAAAGAACTTCGCAACAAATTGTTGCAACTTCAATACAATACAATTCTTTTCCATAGTTAATTCCAATAGCAAGTTAGTCCTTTTCCTCTCTCCATTCCAATGGAGAGAGATTGTTTGATTGCCGCTTCATCCGAGGGGGGGTTAAACAAGAAAAACTCCCCCCTCCAATCTCCGTTTAAAATTGATTGAACAGGAACTCACAGTATCCTATCGCTTATCCTTCATCAGCAACCCAAGAGATTAGGGAGCGCCCTCCATCTCTGGCATTTCAGCTACGCTTTCCATTCTGTTTGTTGTTCCCGGGATCCGTCCGGCGAAGAGGCAAGGTTTGCCCCCCCTTTCTGCTCGCCAGCTCCTGGGGCGAGGCTGGGAGCACCCCACCAGCCGCTGCCAGATTGGGGGCTCCCAGTGAGCTGCCCTTACAGCAGGAGATTCCTTCAGAACCTCCTGTGCTCCCGAAGGAGCCCACCGGTACAGCAAGCGGCGGATGAAGCGCAAAGCACGTCCGTCGCCTTCGGAAACCGGAAGCGAAGTCTCACCATTGATTAATTATTCTAACTGTCAGGAAATTTCTCCTCGGTTCTAAGTTGCTTCTCTCCTTGATTAGTTTCTACCCATTGCTTCTTGTCCTATCCTCAGGTGCTTTGGATAATAGCTTGACTCCCTCTTCTTTGGGGCAATCCCTGAGACATTGGAACACTGCTATCATGTCTCCCCTAGTCCTTCTTTTCATTAAACTAGACATACCCAGTTCCTGCAACCGTTCTTCATATGTCTTAGTTTCCAGTCCCCTAATCCTCTTTGTTGCTCTTCTCTGCACTCTTTCTAGAGCAGGGGTCCCCAACCTTTTTTGCACCAGGGACCGGTTTCATTTTAAAGAAAATTCCGCGGACCGGCCGGCGTAGAGGGGGAGCGGGGGGGAGGGGGAACAGGCAGCGCATGGGCACGCGGGGGTGGGTGGGTCGGCTCACTCGTCCCTCTAGGGCCCCCAATGGTGTGAGCGGCCGCACCTGCGCTCTCCCGCCCCCGGTGCGTGCTCTGCCCAGGGGGCTGCCCCGTCCTCCCTCCTTCTTCTCTCCGGCCCTGCGGCCCGGTTCCTATCAAGCCACGGACCGGCACCGGTCCACGGACCTGGGGTTGGGGACCCCTGTTCTAGAGTAGGAAAAAAACTAGGAAAAAAGACTTCTCCAAATCCTTCAGATGGCTTGCACAGTGGGTGGTTTCAACCAGCAACTTTATCTAGGTTACGTACATTCAGGTGACACGCTCTGCAGAACTCACCCTAAAGGACCTTGAATTCTGGTACATCTTCTACTCAACTTATTTTTGCTCACTTTGCACCTTCAATTTACAAAAAACATTAAAACAACAACTGATCTAACTCTGGCTAGATCTCTGTGTTTCCATAGTGAATTATTGCTACTTTCATCTTGGTCTAGTCTGCCAGAAGAACAACAAAAATAAAAACATTTTGTTTCGTTATATCATGGGTTGGAAAACTGCAGTCCTACTTCAGTGGGGCACAAAGTGCTCTAAAGCTCCACTCCAACGGTAAGAATAGAGCACAGTGTCTTCATTCTCCCATATTTGGACTCACCAACACATAGGCTTGGATCCATTATAGCAAGAGGTCTCCAAAACTTGGCAACTGGATCGCTCGTGGACTGGTTGCCGAATTCTGGGAGTTGGAGTCCACAACTTTTAAAGTTGCCAACTTTGGAGACCCCTGTTTTATAGTATAGAGGTAGTCTGTAGAGATTCTCAGTCATCCAGGTCATGGTTGTCCCAAAGGAGGAAACTGGACTTTCTTGTTTTTCTTTGAAGGCATTTAGCTTCTCATCCAAGAAGCTTCTTCAGCTCTGACAGAGGATCCTTCCATTCCCCACTATCATGTCAGTCCAGTTTGCCTCCTGAAAAAGCACCTTTGGGACAGTATAGGTCCGTGATGGTGAACCTATGGCACATATGCCGGAAGTGGCACACAGAGCCATCTCTCCGGGCTCTTCTGGGTTCCAGCCAGCTGGTCTTCACATACGCAAGAGCACTGGAAACTGGAAGAGCAGCCACACCAGCCAGCTGACTGGCCGGTGCGCATGCATGCCCCGGAAACCGGAAGACTGTCTTCCAGGTGCATGCATGCTCACCGGGAGATTTCTCTTCCGGTTTCCTGCACTCACATACAGTCACTCACACACGTTTCGGCGCTCGGTGCCAAAAAGGTTTGCCAACACTGGTATAGGTAGTCCTCAACTTACAACCAAATCTGGGACCAGAATCTCCCTTGCTGAGGAAAGTAGTTGTTAAGTGACTTGTGCCCAATTTTACAACTGTTTTTCCCAGACTAGCTAAGCAAATGAACTGCAATTAAATAAATCATGTGGTCATTAAGTGAATCCGGTTTCCCCCATTGATGATGTTCTTCGGAAGCTGACTGGCAAGGTTGCAAATGGCGACACATGATCCCAAAGGGCATTGCAACTCTTCTACATGCCGGTCACTTGCCAAGCACCTGACTTGACTATGGCGATGCTGTAACAATCGTAATGCAAGGATCCGTTCTAAGTCACTTTTTTTCAGAGCCCTTGTAACTTTGAACAATCGCTAAATGTCATTTAGTCTGTAAGTCAAGGATTCGTTTATGTCAAACACCTCTTTGCATAACTTCACACTGGACAAAATTCCCCTTGCTTGTATCATGCAACATTGCACAAGTATGTCATTTGACACATTCTTCGTTTCTTCTTTCCTTGTTTGTCTGAAATGAGATTGAAGGTGATAAACAAGACACAGAGACCTTTCTTGTCATTCATCCGGTTTGCGTGAAAGACTTTCGCCTGTCCTTCGGCGGCAATCTTCTGACGAACTATGATGTCACTCTGGATCCGGTTATGCAAAATTTGAGCCAATGGGCACAACTTGGAATGTTGAGAGCACTTGTGGCTATTGCTTTCCAAATATCACTTGTGAGGGAGTTGGGCGGCTATATAAATATGGGCGGCTATATAAATTTATTTCATAAATAAATAATAAACAAAATGGTTGCCATGAGGCCAGTGCGAAGTTCACAAAATGGTTGCCAGACTGAGCAGGGCCAGGGGACAAAAAACATTGAACAGAAAATAGATCAGTGAGGTGAGGCCCCGCTGTTTAGTCTAAACCTCTAGGATATACAATACAGAGTACAGTGGTACCTGAGTACTCATCATTAACTGGTTCCGGGAGGTGCAATAAGTACCAAAAATGATGAGTATCAAACAATTTTTTTCTGATAAGGAATAATGTAGTGACAGCCAACATCGACAAGTTCTAGCTTATGCATTGAGTACCAAACAAATGATGAGTACCAGGACAAAATTTTTGCATCAAAATGTATTGAGTATCAAATTCTATGAGTTTCAAAGCAATTGAGCATCACTATATTTGTAATTCAGGGTTGAACCCAGAGTTTTTGGTACTCAGATCTTAGTTGTTTGCCCTGGTGCAGTGGTTAAAGTGCAGTATTGCAGGCAAACACTGTCCACAGCCTGGAGTTCGATCCTGACAGGGCTCAAGGTTGACTCGGCCTTCCCTCCTTCTGAATCCAACTGAAAGACAAACTCCTTGTTGAATTTTGATGTCTTTCCCATGTGAATTATGCAAGCAGAATGCAAACATGCAGGTGTTGCAACTAAGTGGGACAAAAGTTAAGGACCATTAATGAGTAGAATGTCTTACCTCTAGAATCCTGATCTCAATGCCGGAAGAGAAGAAAAAGTAAAAGTCCCATTTCATTTATAATGAGCCTCAGATACAAGGTTACCACTGCAATTCCATATATGGAAAAACATTTCCTTTTAGATAGTGATAAATTGAATGTTAACAATCTTCTCTCTCCCCAGCCCGAGGAGCATTTTAAAACTCCGCTTTTGCGAGGGTTTTTTTTGCAAACAAACTCCCCCTCTATTCTTCTTTCTATAAATGAATGAATGTAAATAGCAAAATAAAACTCACAATCCACACTATTAATACTGAAGCCCCGGTGCGTTCCTCCGGCTCCGGCAATTCAGCCCGATCTTCGTTTTCTGCATCTTCCGGCTTTCATCGGCGAGAAGGCAGTCCCCCTACCGCTGTCAGCCCTCCAGCTCTTAGGGCGAGGTGGGAGAGATGCCCAGCCAACCGCCGTCAACTTGGGGTTCTCCTGCAACCGCCCGTACGGTTAGGGAGTCATCCAGACCCCCCTATGCCCCTGAAGGCGCCCACCAGAGTGGCAAGCGGAGAACACGTCCGTCGCGTCCAAGAACCGGAAACCAAGCAACTGAATTTTGATCACCTGATCATGGGGCTTCTACAACGGTTGTAAGTGTGAAAAATCATCATGCCACCTTTTTCAGTGCTGTTGTAACTTCAAATGGTCACTAAGCAAACTATTGTAAGTCAAGGACTATCTGTATCTGAGGAGGAAGGGAAGATGGTTGTTCTTTGAACATAGAATAGTAGGGTTGGACAGGACCTTGAAGGTCTTCTAGTCCAAACTCTTGCTCAAGCAGGAGACCTTATATAATTTGGGACAAATGGCTGTCCAGTCTCTTCTTGAAAACCTCCAGTGATGGATTTACAACTATCTAGAGCAGACAAGATGGTTCCGCCCCAGGCGCCTGATGGACCCTGAGAGGTTCCAGATGGAGCTTGGGCCAATACCTGAGACCTTGACCCGCGACTCGACTGAGGACCTAGTGGCCGCCTGGAATAGTGCGACTGTGGGGGCCCTGGACTGAGTCGTGCCTTTGTGGCCTCTCACCCGGTGCCGATCTATCCTGTTAGACCTCTCAGTGGCGTTCGATACCATCGACCATGGTATCTTGTTGCACTGGCTGGAGGGGTTGGGTCTGGGGGGCACCGTTTTGCGGTGGTTCTCCTCCTACCTCTCCGACCAGTCGCAATTTGTGTTGGCAGGAGGGTGGAGGTCAATGTCGAGGTGCCTCATTTGTGGGGTACCACAGGGGTCAGTCCTCTCGCCTCTCCTGTTCAACATTTATATGAAGCCGTTGGGTGAGATCATCCGTGGCTTTGGGGTGAGTTTCATCAGTACGCTGATGACACCCAGCTGTACATCTCCACCCCGGACCACCCCAATGATGCTGCGGAAGTGATGTCCCGGTGCCTAGAGGCCGTGCGAGTCTGGATGGGGAGAAACAGGCTTCGACTCAACCCGTCCAAGACCAAGTGGCTGTGGTTTCCGGCGTCACGACATAGCCAGTTGGTTCCATCTCTGGCTATTGGGGCCGAGTCATTAGTCCCCGCGGAGAGGGCTCGCAACTTGGGCATCCTCCTGGATACTCGGCTATCCTTAGACGATCATATGACACCCGTGGCGAGGGGGGCTTTTTATCAGGTTCACCTGATACGCCAGTTGCGCCCCTTTCTGGATCGTGATGCTCTACGCACGGTCACTCAAGCCCTCGTCATCTCCCACCTGGACTATTGCAACGCTCTCTACATGGGGCTTCCCTTGAGGTGCACCCGGAGACTCCAACTAGTTCAGAATGTGGCTGCGCGGGGGATTTTGGGGGCCTCTAGATGCTCCCATGTAACACCTCTCCTGCGCGAGCTGCACTGGCTGCCTGTGGCTTTCCGGGTGCACTTCAAGGTGTTAGTAACTACCTTTAAAGCGCTCCATGGCAAGGGACCGGGGTACCTGCAAGACCGCCTCCTACCAAATACCTCCCACCGACCAGTCTGCTCCCACAGAGAGGGCCTCCTCAGGGTGCCGTCGGCCAGTCAATGTCACCTGGCGACTCCTAGGGGGAAAGCCTTCTCTGTGGCAGCTCCTACGTACAACCACGGACCTGCACCTCTTCCGCTGGGCCTTGAAAACCCATCTATTTCGTGCGACCGGCCTGGCGTAGTCTTTTAATCTGTTTTGATTAGGGGTTTCTATTGGGGATTTTAGAACAGGCTTAGTGGTTTAATTCATTTTTAGCGTATTTATTGTATTTGATGTTTTTATTGTTGTTTTATTATTGCCTGTTCACCGCCCTGAGTCCCGTAAGGGAGAAAGGGCGGTATACAAATCTGAATAAACTTAAACTTAAACCAATCAGAATACATTTCTTACACAGGAACAGGGCGCTCCAATGTGGGACCCAAGAGAGGGTACAAATCATGTGCTTTTTCTTTTGCCCAGGATGTCAAATCATGTCCTGTCCACCATTAAACCATCTTTCCAAGCAGCTTCCATGTTTCCAGTATCTTTCTCCCCACATGGAACTGAACCCAGATGGACATTTCTTCCAACACGACCATAATTCCAAGCTCATTTACAGTCGTAAATCGAGGACCACCTGCATTCAGTTCCTTAGTGCCTCTTCACAGGACTTCTTGTCTACGGATTCCAACTGTAGTGCTTTCAAACTGTTCTTTCATAATAGCTTTTTACCAAAGAGATATCACAGATTAATCAGCCAAAGGTCAACTGCAGATAAAGTTTAATCCATATGTTTGGGAGACAAACATAGTCATTACACAGAGTTCTCTGCTAAAGCAGCCTGTGAAATACAAACAAATGACAAAGGATTTCTTTTATTTTGTTAACCAGCTGTTTATTACAGCTGCACAGCATTTCACACTTCTTGGCCTGGCTGCTATAAAAAGCCTTGGGAACTGGCAAATTTATGTAATCTTGAGCGAAAAAGGAATTAAAACAAAACGCTCACTTTAAAAAATCTGTTGAAAGCCCTTGGAACACAGTTGCTAAATTCTGGGTAAAAGCTGCAAAAGGCAGCTGCTGATAGGTTTGCTTATCGCTGTTTTAGAATGAACCTCGGAACTGAAAAACATTTTAGCTTTCCAATTAAAACAAATCCGCTAGTATAATTTTTCAAATTTTTGACTGCATTTTCCTCCCCAGAGGGTCTCATTCCTCTTTGCCCACGAATGTCAAATTAAAAACAAAACAAAACAGAACTCTCAAAAGTTCACTACAAGTCACAAATCCAAGGAGGCGAAAAGATATGAACATTTTACGATCTCCCATCTTTCCTACTGTTAATAAATGACCAGCTACAATTCTAGATCCAGGACAAAGAGCTTGCAAACTGGCTGGGAACAAATCCAGTGATTTTCCATTCTGCCCATATTATTTGGAAAGAGGAGAATGGATACTTTAGCTGGGGGCTGGGGCGGTTAACATTTGACCTCAACAGTCAAACCAAACAGGCATTTTCATTTTAACCCAATCACAAAAATGTGAGTGCCTTGCAGACGTAAATATTTTGCAACTGATATGTCGACCTGCTGATTAATATCTTCTGGCTGCCTGTCGTCTTTCGGGTGCGCTTCAAGGTGTTAGTTACCATCTTTAAAGCGCTCCATGGCACGGGACCTAGCTATCTGCGGGATCGCATTCTGCCTCATACATCCCTGCGACCGATTCGCTCCCACAGAGAGGGACTTCTCCGGGTGCCGTCCACTAGGCTGTGCCAGCGGGTGACACCCAGGGGAAGGGCCTTCTCTGTGGCGGACCCGACCCTCTGGAACGACCTTCCCCCCGAAATTAGAACAACTACAGACCTTCGCTCCTTCCGACAGCTTTTAAAAACTAATTTCTTCCGTTTGGCTGGCCTAGGGTAATTTTAATTAAGTTATAGTGTTAAGGGGTTTTAGGGACAGTTTTTAGTTTTTATAGATGTTTTTAGCGCAGGATATGTTTAATTGTGATTTTAAATTTTGTACTCTGTTTGTGTCTATTGTTTTTAATTTTCCTGTGCCCCGCCTCGAGTCCCTTTGGGGAGAGAGAGCGGGTTATAAATAAAATTTATTATTATTATTATTATTATTCTGAATACTGTAATTTGCAAACATGAATGGACACGTGTGATCTTTCTAGCGTTGGAAAGATTGTTAATAGGATTGTTTTCCTTTCTGTTTTAAAATTTTAATTTCAGTCTCCCTCTGAAAGCTCTATTCTGATTGATTGATTGGTTGATTGGTTGGTTGATTGATTGATTGATTGATTAAAATGGTCTCGGGCAGGGGTAGGGAACTCTGGCTGTTTTATGACTCATGGACTGCAATACCCAGAATTCCTGAGCCAGCATGGCTGGCTCAGGAATTCTGAGTATTGCAGTCCATGAGTCATAAAAGAGCCATAGTTCCCTACCCCTGGTCTAGGGTCTCCTAGTTGAGCAGGGGGCTGAACTAGATTTATTTATTTATTTTTTATTTTATTAAATTTATACCCCGCCCTTCTCCAAAAGGACCCAGGGCGGCGCACAGGAATTTAAAAATACATACAAAATCAAGTAAAATTTTTAAAAAACTTATTTAATAACCGTCCTGCGCTAAAACCAAATTAAAATCCCCAAAATTTAAAAACTGTCTAATATAGTCATTGTGGAGGTTACGCTAGGCCGGCTAGACGAAACAAATGTGTCTTTAGACACTGGCGGAAGAGGCGGAGGTCGGAGATGGTGCGAAGTTCAGGGGGTAGGTCGTTCCAAAGGGTAGGGCCCGCCACAGAGAAGGCTCTTCCCCTGGGTGTCACCAGTCGGCATTGTCCGGCCGACGGCACCCTGAGAAGGCCCTCTCTGTGGGAGCGTATCGGTCTGAGGGATGTATGGGGCAAGAGACAGTCTCGCATGTAACTAGGTCCCGAACCATGGAGCGCTTTAAAGATGGTCGTCAAAACCTTGAAGCGCACCCGAAAGACCACAGGAAGCCAGTGCAGCTCGCGCAGGATTGGTGTTATATGGGAGTGTCTAGGCGCTCCCGTAATCACCCGCGCGGCTGCATTCTGGACTAACTGTAGCTTTCGAGTGCACCTCAAGGGAAGACCCATGTAGAGAGCATTACAGTAGTCGAGTCGGGATGTCACGAGTGCTTGAGTGACTGTGCGCAGGGCAGCCCGGTCCAGTAAGAAGACCTCCAAGGTCTCTTCCAGCTCTATTCTGAACTGGCAGCGACCCAGGCCTGCCACGGCCCTGAATCGGTTCCCCGGCCAGCACTTATGGCGGCGCCATTTTGTTTTTTGCTTCTGCACTGCACTTATTGTACTGCGCATGCGTGGCTAGCGCGCCCACAAGTGAACCGGCAGTACTGACTGCCGGAATCCACCCCTGATCTACATCCTCTTCTTCCCCTATAGAAATGGAGAAGTCCTGCATTGATACAGGTAGGCTCAACTTACAACCACAACTGGAATCAGAATTTCTGTCGCTAAACAATGTGGTCATAAGTCAGCTGAGCCTGATTATGGCCAAACCTTTTTTGGCCATAATCATTAAGCAAATCACTGTGGTCATTCAGTGAACCACATGGTTGTTATGGGAATCTATCTTCCCCATTGGCATTGCTTGTCAGAAATATTCCGGGAAGGTTGCAAATGGCAACCTTGTGACTCCAGCACATTGCAACTGTCATAAATGCATGGCAGTTACCAAGCACCAGAATTTTGATTCATGTGGCAATAGGGAACATTGTGACCGGTACTGAAAATATCACACAGGTAGTAAATGATGCCAGATACATGGCACACATGACGCTACTTCTGAATGAGCTGCATTGGTTACCAAAGTACCATTGATTCATGCCCTGGTGGCACTATAGTTAAAGAGCAGCACTGCAATCAAACCCTGCCCTCAGCCCGGAGTTCGATCCAGACTGTCACCAGGTTGACTCAGCCTTCCATTCTTCCAAAGTCAATAATATGAAGACCCAGATTGTTAGGGGCAATATGCAAATAATTCTTCTACTATAATTCTAGGTTGACTCAGCCTTCCCTCCAGGGGTGAAATCCCACAGGTTCTGGAGAACCGTGAGCAGAAATTTTGAGTAGTTTGGAGAACCAGCAAATTTCACATGTGGCTGGCACCAGAGTGGGGTGGGAATGGAGATTTTGCAGTATCCTTCCCCTGAACTGGGGTGATTTTGCAGTATCCTTTCCCTGCCACGCCCACCAAGCCACAGCCACGGAACTGGTAGTAAAAATAATTGAATTTCACCACTGCTTCCATCCTTCCGAGGTGGGTAAAATGAGGATCCAGATTGTTGGGGGCAATAGGCTGACTCTGTAAAACCACTTAGAGCAGTGGTAGTTAACCTGGTCCCTACCGCCCACTAGTGGGTGTTCCAGCTTTCATGGTGGGCAGTAGGGGTTTTGTCCGATACTCTTTTCTTTTCTTTTCTTTTTTTATTTAATTGACTTCCCTACTTTATAAATCATCATTACTGTGGAACTGGTGGGCGGTTAGAAAATTTTACTACTAACAGAGATATAAAAGTGAGCGGTAGATATAAAAAGGTTGACTACCCCTGGCTTAGAGAGTGCCGTAAAGCACTGTAAAGCAGTATATAAGTCTAAGTGCTATTGCTATTGCTACAGTGTAAACTGCCCAGATAGTGCTCTAAAGCAGGGGGCCCCAACCTTTGCAACTTTAAGTCTGAAGGACTTCAGCTCCCAGAATTCTCCAGCCAGCAAAGCTTTGCTGGCTAGAGAATTCTGGGAGCTGAAGTCCTTCAGACTTAAAGTTGCAAAGGTTGGGGACCCCTGCTCTAAAGTGATATGGGGCAGGATATAAGCCTAAAAATGCTATTGGTATGCTATTGCCACCAGTGTGCTTCCAGTAAGATCCTAGTGGTTAGTATGCAGTATTGCAGGCTAATTCTGCCGACTGGCTCAGGGTTGACTCAGCTTTCCATCCTTCCAAAGTCAGTAAAATGAGGGTCCAGATTGTTGGGGGCAGCACTCTGAAGTGCTCTAAGTGCTATTGCTAGTGGTTACCTTTAAAGCCCTACGTGGCTTAGGACTGGAGTACCTGAGGAATTGTCTTTTCCCAAGAGTTTCTATCCATCCAACCAGGTCAAGCTGAATTTGGAAGCCGCAGATCCCATCACTAAACAGTGACGTCTGGCAGTGACCAGAAAACAAGTTTTTCCTGCAGGGGGTTCAGGAAACGACCCTCCGAGCAAACTGGAAGTCACTTCTGGATTGCTTGTAGGGTCTTTTGTTGCCCTCCAGAGGCTTCAGGGAAGCCTCCTGAAGGTTCCTAAAGCCTCCAGAGTGCCTGGGGGGGGGGGGCTGTTTTCGCCCTCCCCAGCTCCTATAAAGCTTCTGGAGTCTGGGGAGGGTGAAAAAAGAATGCAAAAAAATGGGGCGTCGTGCCTGCAGTGTGCGCATGCGCACTGGGGTGGGTGTTGCGCATTGAATTATGGGTATGGCACACCCGCACATGACCCCCCTGCACTCCCCCCACTTATGAAACGTGAGCCAAAAAAGGTCCTGCCATCTCAGAGGGTGCCACAAAGAAGAGGAAGTCAAACTATTCTCCAAGGCACCTGGGGGCAGGACAAGAAGCAATGGGTGGAAACTAATCAAGGAGAGAAGCAACTTAGAACTGAGGAGAAATTTCCTGACAGTTAGAACAATTAACCTCTGGAACAGCTTGCCTCCAGAAGTTGTGAATGCCCCAACCCTGGAAGTCTTCAAGAAGATGTTAGATAGCCATTTGTCTGAAATGGTATAAAGTTCCTGCCCACGCAGGGGGTTGGACTAGAAGACCTACAAGTTCCCTTCCAACTCTGCTATTGTATTATTGTATCGCTGTTATAGGTTTAGGTTTAGGTTTTAGGTTTTATTAGTTTTTTATACCGCCCTATTCCCGAAGGACTCAGGGCGGTGTACAGCCAAAGTAAAACAGATATATAAAAGTTAAAAAAGTTTTAAAAAAACATATTAAACAATTTGACCTCAAAATTAAAAAAACAAAAACAAACCCTGATTAAAATTAATAAAAATTCGTAATTTAAAATTCATTTTTATGCCAGCCCGGCTTGTTGGGAAAAAAAGGTTTTGAGAGCACGGCGGAAGGTGCATAAGTCAGGGATAGTTCTTAATTCCGGGGGCAATTCGTTCCAGAGGGCAGGTGCTCCCACGGAGAAGGCTCTCCCCCTGGGTGTCGCCAGTTGGCATTGTTTAGTCGACAGCACCATGAGGAGACCTTCTCTATGGGAGCGCACTGGCCGGTGGGAGGCTCTCGGTAGCAGAAGGCGATCTCGTAAGTATCCAGGTCCTAAGCCATGGAGCGCTTTAAAGATAGTAACTGTTAGCAACTCTGGGTTCAGAACCAGTGTCACAACTCTGGTCCCATAACCAGTGTTAGCAAATGAATGCGGAATAGTGTAATTCACCGGACAGTAAAGAAATACGTTGCTGTAAACCACAAACAAACTCTAAAACAGTGATAGTAAGAAAATAAATAGTCTTTACTTTGTAGCAACTAAAATGCTTCTTCCGACTAACTTCTCAAACACAATAACAGTCCGTCACTAAACACAGAATTATCTCACAGTAATGCAAAACAATACTCCTTCTTCTCCAACAGCAATCAGGTAAACCAGGAATCACAAGGAATCGAACAGGGAATGAGCTGCATTCCTGACCTTGATTATATAGTATAGCTGATACTCACAGCCAATCAGATTCAAACAGTTCTTAAAGCTACATAACTCCTTAAGAACATAGGCTCATATATTAGAACGACTACGGACCTCCGCTCCTTCCATCAGAAACTCAAAACCCACCTATTTCATTTAGCCGGCCTGGCCTAATTCTATGCGTCCCTCCTCAGTTTGTAATTTTAAATTATTTTATTCGGTTTTAAGGTTAAGTTTTTAATTTTTATAAATTTGTACAGAGGGTTATTTAATTCGGTTTTAGTTTATATGTATTGTTGATTGTGATATTTTTAATTTTACCTGTACACTGCCCCGAGTCCCTTCGGGGAGAGGGGGCGGTCTAGAAATCCAATAAATAAATAAATAAATAACTAAATAAATAATATTGTCAACCCAATATAAGGCTGAATATCCTAACAGTAACCAACACCTTGAATCGCACCCGGAAAACCACCGGAAGCCAGTGCAGCTCACATGGGAGCATCGCGTTGCCCCCATAATTACCCGTGTGGCTGCATTCTGGACCAGTTGGAGCCTCCGGGTGCTCTTCAAGGGGAGCCCCATGTAGAGAGCATTGCAGTAGTCCAGACGAGAAGAGACAAGGGCGTGAGTGACTGTGCGCAGGGCATCCCGATCTAGGAAGGGTAGAACTGGTAGATCAGGCGAACCTGATAAAAAGCTGCCCTGGCGACAGCCGTCATATCATCTTCCAAGGACAGCCGTGCATCCAGGAGGACACCCAAGTTGCGAACCCTTCCTGTGGGGACTAAGGTCTCACCCCCCATAGCCAGTGATGGAACCAGCTGACTGTAACGGGACGCCGGGAACCACAGCCATTTGGTCTTGGAGGGGCTGAGCCTGAGTCTGTTCCTCCCCATCCAGATCTGCACGGCCTCCAGGCACTGGGACATCACGCCAAGGGCAACATTGGGGTGTTATAGGTATTACAATTATTCCACGCGAATGATAGGACTCATCCTTGCTCCAAAATCATCTTCCAGGATGCCCTGATTTTCCCAGGCTGTAAGCTTCTGTTTCTGTGAATCCTTCGAACAAATTTTCTCAGCCTCCATCAAAACAAACAGAAGTTCATTCACCATTAATAGGTTTAAGAGGAAGGAAGGAAGGAAGGAAGGAAGGAAGGAAGGAAGGAAGGAAGGAAGGAAGGAAGGAAGGAAGGAAGGAAGTTGTGGCTTATGCTGGCATACTCTTGCTTCCTATTTCTTCAATTTTATCTCCTTTGTTGCAGTGTGCTAATTTTAAGATTGTAAACTCCAAGGTTTGGTTTCATATAAGTCAGTTTTCTCATAATTTATACAATACAATGCAATAGCAGAGTTGGAAGGGACCTTGGAGGTCATCTAGTCCAACTCCCTGCCTAGGCAGGAAACCCTATACCATTTCAGACAAATGGCTATCCAACAACTTCTTAAAGATTTGCAGTGTTGGGGCATTCACAACTTCTGGAGGCAACTTCTGTTCCACTGATTAATTGTCCTAACTGTCAGGAAATTTCTCCTCAGTTCTACGTTGCTTCTCTCCTTGATTAGTTTCCACCCATTGCTTCTTGTTCTGCCCTCACGTGCTTTGGAGAATAGTTTGACTCCTTTGTGGCAACCCCTGAGATATTGGAAGGCTGCTATCATGTCTCCCGCTAGTTCTTCTTTTTATTAAACTAGACATACCCAGTTCCTGCAACCGTTCTTCGTATGTTTTAGTCTCCAAAACTTCATATGTTTTAGTCTCCATATGTTTTAGAGAATTTCATTCTCTTCCTAATGTTTCAAGTTAATTTCTGCTTATTGCTCAACTTTTTCAGGTTCTGCTTTACCAGTTCCCCTTTCAAGAACATTGACAGAAAGATATTTAGCATATATGGGGAAGTTATGTAACCGCTTGTCTTTTAACCACATGGTTAGTACAGGACATATGACTGTGGATTCACAACATTAACAAATTCTCTCTTGATTTGAGCTTGATACCTAATGACTACTTGGTCATGCCTGCACAGTTTTCTTGGAAATAATACAAATGTTGGTTGCTGTTGCTTCTCGACCCTGCAAGCGGGAAGCCCCCTTGCAGGGTCGAGCAGAGGAATTTGGAGTGTATCTGCAGGATAAAATCACTCAGATTCGGAACGAGTTGCCCTCCACTACAAGTGCTCCAGCCGGACTGTCCGAGGCTGGTCTTGAGACCACATCTTGGGAGGAGTTTGACTTTGTCACTACCGAGGATATGGACAGGTTGTCAAAGAGACTTAGGGCAACCACATGTTTATTGTGGTGTCCCTCCTGGCTTGTACTGTTTATTGGACCCGTGTCCCTCCTGGCTTGTACTGGCATCCTGGGAGGTTACACGAGGCTGGCTCCAGGATATTGTGAACACATCCTTGAGTGAGGGGTACTTACCTACCGCATTGAAAGAGGTGGTGGTGAGACCTCTCCTCAAGAAGCCTTCCCTGGACCCAGCATTATTGGAAAATTATCGTCCGGTCTCCAACCTTCACTTTCTAGCGAAGGTTGTAGAGAGTGTGGTGGCCCAACAGTTTCCTCGGCACCTGGAGGAAATTGATTATCTAGATTATCTAGTCCGGCTTCCGGCCCGGTCACAGTACTGAGACGGCATTGGTCGCGATGGTGGATGATCTCTGGAGGGCACGGGATAGAGGTTATTCCTCTATCCTAGTCCTGTTAGACCTCTCAGCGGCTTTTAATACCATCGCCCATGGTATCCTATTGCACCGACTGGGGGGGGGTTGGGGGTGAGAGGCACCGTTTTACGGTGGTTCTCGTCCTACCTCTCTGGTCGGTCGCAATGTGTGTTGGCAGGAGGGCAGAGGTCGGCCCTGAGGTCCCTGACATGTGGGGTTCCTCAGGGGTCGGTCCTCTCGCCTCTCCTGTTCAACACCTAAATGAAGCCGCTGGGCGAGATCATCCGTGGTTTTGGGGTGGGATATCATCTGTGTGCTGATGATACTCAGCTGTACATATTCACCCCAAACCGCCCCAACAATGCCGTCGAGGTGCTGTTCCGGTGTCTGGAGGCCGAACGGGTTTGGATGGGTAGTAACAAACTCAAGCTCAACCCGTCCAAGCCGAGTGGCTGTGGTTTCCAGCGGCCCGGTTCAGCCAGGTAAGTCCAACACTGGCCATTGGGGGTGAAACTTTGGCCCCTGTGGAGAGGGCGCGCAATTTGGGTGTCCTCCTGGATTCTCGGCTGTCCATGGATGATCATGTGACAGCCGTGGCCAGGGGGACGTTTTATCAGGTACGCTTGATTCGCCAATTGCGCCCCTTACTGGACCGGGCTGCCCTTTGCACAGTCACTCAAGCACTCGTGACGTCCCGGCTGGACTACTGCAACGCTCTCTACATGGGGCTCTCCTTGAGGTGCACTCGAAGGTTGCAGTCAGTTCAGAACGCAGCCGCGCGGGTGATTATGGGAGCCACAAGGCAATCCCACGTAACACCACTCCTGCGCGAGCTGCACTGGCTACCTGTGACCTTTCGGGTGCGCTTCAAGGTGTTGACGACTATCTTTAAAGCGCTCCATGGCTCGGGGCCTAGCTACATATGAGACCACCTCCTGCCCCATACTTCCCTTCGACCGATCCACTCCCACAGAGAGGGCCTTCTCCGGGTGCCGTCGGCCGGACAATGCCGGTTAGCGACACCCAGGGGAAGAGCCTTCTCTGTGGCGGGCCCTACCCTCTGGAACAACCTGATCCCCGAACTACGTAACATTTCGGACCTCCGCCTGTTCCGCCAGCGCCTCAAAACGCTTCTGATCCAACAAGCTGGCCTAGTATAACCCCCGATACTGAGTTTTAACATTGTAAATTTTAATTAGAGATTTTATAAGTAAAACGCACGAGATTGTTATTTAATAGCTTTTTAATATGCCCCATGTTTTGGTTTTAAAATTGCCTGTGCGCTGCCCTGGGTCCTTTTTTAGGAGAAGTGTGGGGTATAAATTGGATTAATAATAAATAATAATAATAATAATTTCTGGGATGGTAGCATCCCGTCAAATTTTTGTGCATGCACCAAACCAGCAGTAATGCCAGCAGCAACCCACCCTTGGCGGGTTCGCAATCACTGTAAAGTGGTATATAAGTCTATAGACAGGTGCATTATAGACAGGAAACAGCAGCCAATAGAAAAAATGATAGAGGTTGGCAGATCAATACAGTACAATACAATGCAATGCAATACAATATAATACAACACAACACAACAAATAGTACATAGTTATTACGGTTCCTGTAAACTTGGATTTCAAATGAATTAGGAAAGATTACTCCAAACACAACTTCTGGCCAATAGAAAAAATGATAGAGGTTAGCAGGACAATACAATACAATACAATAAATACTACACAGTACAGTACAGTACAATAAATACAAAACAACACAACACAACACTACATAGTTTTGCAGTTCTGTAAACTTGGATTTCAAACGAATTAGGAAAGATT
Source organism: Rhabdophis nuchalis (assembly GCA_039707465.1). Taxonomy (NCBI): domain Eukaryota; kingdom Metazoa; phylum Chordata; class Lepidosauria; order Squamata; family Natricidae; genus Rhabdophis; species Rhabdophis nuchalis. The sequence continues at coordinate 396,210,952 of CM077643.1, read as the reverse complement.
GCTCCAAACACAACTTCTGGTTATCTAGTTTGCTTTCAGAATAAGTAATTTTCCAGTAGTCCTCAAATTACAACCACAATTCAGCTCAAAATTTCCACAGCTAAGCAAGACAGTTGTTAAGTGAGTTTTGCCCCATTTTACTACCTTTCTTGCCACAGTTGTTAAGGGAACCACTGCAATTGTTACGTTAGTAATAGGATTGTTAAATGAATCTGGCTTCCCCACTGACTGCTTGTCAGAAGGTAAAGTTGCAAAAGGTGGTCACGTGACCCTGGGACACTGCAACCTTCATAAATGCATGCCAGTTGCCAAGCGTCTGAATTTTGATCATGTGACCATGCTACAACAGCCGTGTGAAAAACAGTCATAAGTCACTTTTCTCCATGCTGCTGTAATGTCGAATGGTCACTAAATAAATGGTTATAAATAGAAGACTACCTGTACTGGCTAAGGGCAGATCATTGTCAATGATATTTTTATTTTTATTTTTATTTTTGGGCATAATGTGCTTGGATAAAGTGACATTGACGTTTATTATCTTATGGCCAAAGCATTTTAGGGATGAGTGGGCCAATCCGTACTTGAAAGCAAAACAATGTTATTGTATGCCAACAATAACAATCGGAAAGAAAAACTCTGATTAATTTTTCATGGTCATTAAAATTCAACCAATGTGGAAATTTTACTTATCAGTTCTCTTAGTCTGGAGCCGCTCTTCCTCCAGTCTGTCATGGTTATTCCCACATACCACTACATCAGTAGAAAGATAAATGAGTACGTGGTCCTTCTGGTGTCCTCTTATGCTTCCTCATCTCATTCTGCAAATGATAGTTACCCCATCAGTGTCCATACAAATAAAGGTCCTGCAGGAAGTTTCTGTTACTTTTCCATCTAAGCTAGATCTAGTTTGAGCTGCTCATAAATTGTGAGGTCCAGTTTCCACGTTGATCTGCCTTTTCTAAAAGTAACCAGAGCATTTATTAAAATGAAATGTTCCTTGAAGGAAGAGGTTAATTTTTCATTTTAATGTCTAGCATAAAGTTCTCCCAGGACTGATAACAAACTAAATGGCACATAATTGATAGGACCTTCCATTTTTTTCTTTCATATATAGGGGATCTATTATAGCCCTAATTCCAACCCAAAGGAATTCTGTACCTGAATCTGTACCTGAAGTGTCCACAGGTCAAAAAGTCAAAATGGTAGCCTCAACGGTATGATCAAAGGGTTGCCTCTTTTTTAAAAGTGTGTTGCACCTTCCAACTGCTGTGGCAATCTATTCTCACACCTAATGATTCAATCAATCAGAATAGAGCTGGGACCTTGAAGGTCTTCTAGTCCAACCCCTACACAAGCAGGAGACCCTAAACCAGGGGTTTGCAAAGTCGGCTCTTTTAAGACTGGTGGACTTCAACTCCCAGAATTCCCCAGCCAGCCTAGCTGGCTGGGGAATTCTGGGAGTTGAAGTCCACCAGTCTTAAAAGAGCCGACTTTGCAGACCCCTGCCCTAAACCATTTTAGATGGACAGTTATCTTTTCTTAAAAACCTCCAGTGATGAAGCACCCACAATTTCTGAAGGCAAGCTGCTCCACTGGTTAATTGTCCCCACTGATAGAAATGTTCTCCTTAATTCCAGATTGCTTTGCTCCTTGATTAGTTTCCATCCATTTGTTTCTTGTTTTGCCTTCTGTTGCTCTGGAAAGTAAGCTGACCCCCTCTTCTTTGTGGCAACCCCTCCAATACTGGAATACTGCTATCAGGTTTGTCCCTAGTTCTTCAATTCTCTAGACCAGCCATGATGACAGCGTGCCCGCTGATGTGTTGTTGTTTCATGCGTCAGGCAAGAATTTTTCACACTTTTTTCCTCTTATTTCTAAAATTAAGGCATGAGATTCCCAGGGTAGAATCAAAAAGCACGAACTGGGTCAATCCCCATCTATGCAGGGAGAAGCATCTTTGAATCGCTCTTTTGAACAAAATGTAGGACTGAATTTCTGATTGTTACAGTTCATTCCTAATCTTGCTAAGACGTTTCCCCCCCCCCCCCCTTCCCACCCGGCATACCAAAGATTGAAATGTTACTTTTGTAAGCGAAAAGGAGAAAAAGAATCACTAAATTACAGCCTGGATGGTTAGTTGTTTGTTTAAGGAATATCAAGAGGTTACTCAATGCAAAGGCATAGTCTTTCTATTTGTGAGAACGTGCATCAAGTCACTCAGCTGAAGGATATCGTCTTCCGCATGACTCTTTCTGAGAGTGACTGTTGAGTCTCTGGGATGAATCATTTCCCAAGCATGTTCCTGCTGATACAGTCAAGAATTTTAATAATAACCATTCTAGTGCATTGGGGAAGGCTTTTTAGCTAATATCAGAATGAGAAATAAGTCAGTTATGCATCCTTATGTTGAGGAATTATTGCCTGCCTGGCAGGGGTGGGTTTCAGGTGGTACGCCCTGGTATGGGCGTACTGGAGCCTGCCTGGAGCACCGGATACTGTTCTGGTACAGTGCTCCGGAGGGCCCACATGCCCGCCCTTGCTCCTTACCGTACTTTTAAGTCTTCAGCGCTTCCGCACGTGTGCAGCGTGTACAGCAGTGGTGGATTTCAAATTTTTTAGAACCTACTCTGTAGGTGTGGCTTATTTTGTGGGCGTGGCTTGGCGGTCATGTGACAGGGTGGGAGTGGCCACCTTTTAAAATGTGGTGAAACTCATTTAACAACGCTCTTGCTTAGCAACCAAAATTTTGGACTCAATTGTGATGATAAATTCTTTCTTTCTTTCTTTCTTTCTTTCTTTCTTTCTTTCTTTGTTTCTTTCTTTCTTTCTCTCTCTCTCTCTCTCTCTCTCTCTCTCTCTCTCTCTCTCTCTCTCTCTCTCTCCCTCCCTCTCCCTCCCTTCCTTCCTTCCTTCCTTTCCTTTCCTTCCCGTTGGGTCACTGGCAGCGGCGGGCCAGATTTACTTCCAGGTACACCAGTGGAACCCCCTCTCACCGGTTCTCTAAATTTCACCAACCGGCTCTCGTGAGTAGGTGTGAACCTGCAGAAACCCACCACCGGTGTACAAGGCCTGTGCGACACTCCAGCAAGCAGCTGGAGCTTTGCGGAGGCTTGCGGAAGCGTTGCAGGTAAGTATGATGCGTGCACACAATGCGTGTGTGTGCACGCATGAGATGCGCACGTCCATGTGGGTGACGCCGAGGCCGTTCCAACCTTACCGGTTTGAAGGGAATCTGGAAGCCATCACTGCTGCCTGGTTTACCGGTAGTCCTCAACTTAACTATTTGCTTAGCGACTGTTCGAAGTTGTAAAAGCATTGAAAAAAGTGACTTAAGGCCAGGCCTCGCTCTTACGACCATCACAGCATCCCTATAGTCATGTGATCAAAATTCTGGCACTTGGCAACCAGCGCTGTCCTGGGTTCATGGGACTGTCATTTGCATCCAGCTGGCTTCCGACAAGCAAAGTCAATGGGAGAAGCTGAATTTGCTTAATGACTGCAATGACTTAACAACCGTGGCAAAAAGGCCAAAAAAAAAATAAGGTGTAACTCACTTAACAATTACTTTGTTTACCAATGGAAATTCCGGTCCCAATTGTCAAGGACTACCTGTAGTTAGTACAGGTGCTATATCAAGATCGTATTTTCGAATCAGTTTGATGGTTCGGGATGAGAGTAAAACACTTAAATGGAAGCACACGTTAATTTTATTTCTAAATAAAAATGAGAAGCCCTGCTGGATTCAGGATACCCATTCTGCAGAACCAGTTTATGGGCTTGAAAGTCAAAAGTCTCATTCCATGATAGCATCCTGCAGAGTTCCCACATTAATTTTGGCAGCCTTAAGTTGTAAAAGAAGTGCTGCTTGTTTCTGGGAGAGCTAAGGCTCATCTTCATTTCATAAGGTTCCCCCCACCCACCCGCATATATGTGCTAGTCATTTCCAACTCTAGGGGGGGTGCTCATCTCTGTTTCAAAGTCAAAGAGCCAGCGCTGTCCGAAGACGTCTCTGTGGCCGGCATGGCTAAATGCCAAAGGCGCATGGAACGCTATTACCTTCCCACCAAAGGTGGTTCCTATTTTTCTACTTGCATTTTTGTACGTGTTTTCGAAATGCTAGGTTGGCAGAAGCTGGGACAAGTAATGGGAGCTCACTCCGTTACGTGACGCTAGGGCTTCGAACCGCTGAACTGCCAACCTTTCTGATTGACAAGCTCAGCGTCTTAGCCCCTGAACCCCTTTCATAAGCATTTCTTCTTCAAATCAACATTAGTGCCAGTCAATAAACTTCACCACTGCTGCTTAAACCATTTCATTTAGGAATTTTGAACCCAATAGGAGCCCGAGGTTGTAATTTGGTGCGTTGTCGCAATGGTTTGCCTTGTGAAATTAAGAATGACAAAAGTTGCCTTTTAAAATGGAGCTCTTTCACAAGAATCCGCTGCATGCTTCATTTTCATCGTCAGGCAGCTAAAGCTAAATTTGCTTGCTGCAACTTTCTCGACGGCTGGGAGTACATATTTGGAGTACTTTTTTTGACAGCCATAAATCTTAACGGAACAGAGGACATATTGAAAAAGTTTCCAGATCTCCAATGGTTTCATATTTAGCAAATGCCAAGAAAAGGGTGCGGTTAAGCTCCATTTTGGCATAATGAAAAAGTTATTTCAGGGCATTTGAGGCACATCCTCCCCTTGGGCCTCCACTGTTAGGATCAAAACATCAGAATCATAGAATAATAGGGCTAGAAGGGACTTTGGAGGTCTTGCTTAAAAGCAGAATAATAAATATGTGGGAGGAAACAGATATAATTGTGTGTTGGTCAAAATGAAAGTCTAATCTCAGAACTGTTAGCGCAGACTGATACATTTAATCACAACTGACAGATTAAAGATATTAATATTCCCACTGCAAATTTACTGGGTGATCTTGGGCCAGCCTTTCCCTCTCTCAGCTCAATCAACCTCACAGGGTTGTTGTTATTGTTGGGATAAAATGAAGGAAGGAGAGGTATGCAATGTGTGAATCTAAAGCATTTTTCACTTTTTGGATATGAAAATTACAGTACATCTCTCTACAAAATCCCATGTAAATTGTCTTGCATTCTTGGAGGAAAAGAAAGATACAAATAAATTAGTAGTTATTTCTTTATTGATTAAATGTTATCTATCTTTCATACTTTTCAAGGTAGCATACAACATTCTTTCCTTCCCCCCCCCCCCCCAACTGTCTTAAGTTATTTGACTACTACAGCTTTAATTAAACAAGTCATATCCCAATACAAGTATGTTGGATTGGAATTTTAATATGGATAGACTTCAACATTGCTGACTGGGCTGGCTGGGATATTGTGAGAGATGAAGTCCACACATCTTTAAAAAGGTGAAGGTTATGAAACATTGTGTTAAACCCTAGAGTAAATAAACACACCAAACTATAAACCAGCCTATCTGAGATTGAAACTGATCAGTCTTAAAATGTAGCCAACACACCTTTCATGAGTTGTGCAAACCCATCTGTGATGTGCTAGCAACAGTGGCCATTGATTGAAGGATTTGGGGAGAAATTAAGTCCACTATGAGTAGTAGTTTGGTGCAGTGCTTAAGGCTCAGGGCTTAAAACCAAAAGACCATGAATTCTAATCTTGCATTGGTCACAAAGCCAGTTTGGTACAGACTTTGTACCACTCACTCATCACAAAATTTCCAGAACCATAAAGCCTAAAAACCTGAAATTTGGCATGTATGTTCCTCTTGGCTTCTAGGTGCTCACTAAAGGGTTTTTCAAAATGACCATCAGATCATTAGTATTTCTTATACAACAATTAACACACTCTGATGCTAATGAGTTCTACTCCCCCTCCCCACCTGAAAAGAACTCTGTTCCAACTGCCAGTTGCCTCACATCCTGTTACCTCAGCTCAAACTGGCAGAGTTCCCACTCCTTCATGCAGGAGCAGTCCAGGGTTCCTTACAGTACTAAACATCAGTACTTCACCAAAATGTCTATACCTTCCACCTATGGAACTGCTTCCGGACTCAAGGTGGTGGGAATGATATTCCCTTATGTGGTTCACTCTCTGACCACCACTGAGCCAACAGATTGTGACCCGAATTTCTCTTTGTGGCATAGCATGGGTATCCAGCTACTAGTATAGTTTATAATTAAGCCATCTTTCCCCAACCAAGTACCTATCCAGCTCTGCATGGGTATAAATTTCAAGCTTGAGAGGCTTTATTGCCTAGAGAGGTAAGGTCTCAGAGTTCAGAGTGGAAATTAATGCCTCCAGGCGTGAAAAGCCTGGTTACCCGAGCAATAGCCTCTATTCCTCCTTTTCTTCACATAATGGATTCTTCCAACGGAGCATCTTCCCTGGTGGGCCGATCGTATTCTAACTAAAAAAAGGGGGGGCTGAAAGAAACAAGAGATTTCACCCCGTTAAGGGGCTTGAAAGGAAGATCGAACGAGCGTCTCCCCCCCCCCCCATCCCCGCCCTTCACGCAAGGGGCCTGGCTTGGCGGATCCCCGCTAAGCCACGCCCCCTCTTTATAAGGCTTCCCGCGCCGGCCATTTTGTCTGTCTTTCTTTGGCTGCGAGTGGGAGAGGCTGACAGATCTGCCCTTATTTTTTTCCTCTCCAATCGATCGTTTTATTTCATTTTAGTTCAGAGCCGGAGTGAAGGGCCGCTCCGTAGATGGCAAGCTTTCCTCCGAGTGTTAACGAGAAGCTCATTGGTAAGAAAGAGCCCATTCACGTTGTTTTTTTTGTAAATGTTTCGTTGCTAGGGTTATGGTTAATAAACGGCGGGACGGTTATCGGTTGGGTGTGTAGAGCTCGACCGTCCTGTTTGAGTGGGGTGGAGTAGCTTCACGGGGTGCATGCTTGCTTAACGAAATCTCATTAATTTTATTGGAGACGGTCTTACTCCCAGGTAAGTAACCTCGATTTCCTCCGTCTGGCATTTTACCGATTATTTGGGTTGCAGCTAATGTTGGTCTCAGTCACGGTTTGCCTCTTGGGAGACAAATAATGAGAGCCCCTATTAAGTCTGGTGGGCGCCAGGTTGGGGAAGGGCAGTCTGCCACTTTTTAAAAAAAAAAAGGTAAAAAATTAAATGTCTGAGCATGCTGCCATATGCCGTTTTTCCTGGAAAGCATAATGGTGTGCGATAGGAATTGTTGGGGCATGTGTGTATTTGTATACTATAAATGCAGATGTCAGCACTTAGAAGGAATACAGGTAGTCCTCAACTTATAACAACAGTTCAGTGACAGTTCGATGTTACGCCGCCACTGAAAAAAGTGACAGCACCGTTTTTCATACTTACGACCCCTTGCAGTATCCCCATGGTCTTGTGATTTCCATTTGAATGCTTGATGACTGACTCACATTTATGACGGTTGCAGAGTCCCAGAAGTCAAGCGAAGTCGAGGGGGAAAGTCAGATTCACTTTCACAACCAGTTTCCCAATTTTACAACTCCGGTGCTTCACTTCACAAACCTGGCCAAAAAAAAAAAAAAAAGAGTCATAAAACGGGGGCAAAGCTCACTTAACACATTTCTCACATAACATAAATGTTGGGCTCAATTGTGGTCGTAAGTTGAGGGCTGCCTGTAATCGTGTTCAGGGAAAGCAAAGCAAAGCCATTTGCAGGCAAAAGGAGAGGAACTCGATGTGGGCTTGCAAAGTGTCAGCCTGCTTCTGGCTTAATAGGAATGATCCAGCTCATTTCCGAGGAATTGCATCTGGGTGGATATTGGAAGCAGCCCTACATTTATTTATAAGGAGAAAGGTTGTGGTGATCCTAATAGCTCCACTGTAAGAGAATCTTTGGCTTTGCCCATTGCAGCCCCGCCATTCTAAAAATAGTGGCTAAGGAGACTCCTCTTGACCCCTCAGTTATCTGAAGGATGTGGGTGGGTGGGATGATTGAAGGGGAGGTGGGGCATGTTGACAGTAGAGCCTTTGTGGTCAGAGTCAAGGGCTTGTAGTGTCCAGCCATAGAACGGTAGTTCACACCATTCCCCCTTTGCACGCTAAAAAGTAGATGGTGTGGACTGCAGTCCCAACACGTCTGGAGAAGAGTCGGTTGTGCTGGCTGTAGAGCAGATGTAATTGTCGAATGGAGTTTTTCAGCTGGCAGGAAGCATCTGGAGAATTGAGTTGACGGTGGCCCTACTTTTGGATTGGAAGAGAGGATTGGTGGTTTAGACCAGGGTTCACCAACCTTTTGGACCTCAGGGACCACTAAATTCATAATTTTAAATCCTACAGAGCACTAATATGATTTTTTAAAAATATAAATAGTAATTAGTTCAATATAAAAAATGCAAATAATTTTTCCTGCAGACCACCCAAATTTTCTCATGGACGACCACTGGTTTAGACCATCTGGAGAAACCAAGGCTGAAGAAAATGAAATTAGCTGTGGTTTATTCTTGGGTTCCAAATTGAAGTGGAGGCGGGTGGGAGTGGACTTAGAGCCCAATCACAAGACAAGAAACATGGGAGTGGAGGTAAGGGAGAGGAAGAAGCTGGCGTCAGAGATTTGTTCAAATGGGAATAAGTATCAGACGGCAGTTTTTATCTTTGGCTCTACTTGCATCTGTAGATAATGGCAAGGCATAAAATGCTACCTTCAGCTTGCATAATAGCCAGTGATACTTTGTTTTGCTTGCTGTACCATGTTCCAAAGGTGGTTTTCAAAAGGCAACTGGACTTTGTTTTTTCTTTGAGGACATTTTGCTTCTCATCCAAGAACCTTCTTCAATTCTGAAGAAGAGAACTGAATGAGCTTCTTGGATGAGATGGGGAAACATCTCCAAGAAAAAAACAAGGAAGTCCAGTTGTCTGTTGAAAGGCACCTTTGGGACAACCATGACCTGGATGACTAAGAATCTCCATAGACATTTGATATATCATGGATGTTCTTCCTTTCCACGAGTATGATTTCAATTTTCCTTTTCTGACAATGTATGTGTTCTCCATAATTTGCCCTGGGTCCGCTTGGAGAAGGGTGGGGTATAAATATAATAAATAAATAAATAAATAAATAAATAAATTGGCCCTTCCCAGGAAATCATAGCATACAGTACACATAGAAACAGAGGGTGCATTTTAAAGTAACAGACACAGATATAAGAATTCAACTCAAATGCAAATTGTGACATGTTAAAGGTGAATAAATTGATTATACCGTAGCTTTTTGATAATTTTGTTAATTTTTAAGATACCCAGGGAGACTTTAGATCTGCTGTAGCAGACAAATAATAATTTCAGGGAGTATGGATGAATTATCTCAGTACAGAAACAGTTACTAAAACTTCCGCATCCAATTTCACAAGTCCTTGGAAGCAACAACACTGCTTGAAAACCAGGATACAAATTGTTTGCTTTTGTAAAAGGATCTGCAAAGTGATATGACTTTCATTGATAATAGAGATGTTTAAATTGTGGTATTTGAATAAACAGTGCAATTACTTCCCAGTTCTACCTCTAGTTTGGTCCAGTGGTTAAGGTGCATAGTCTAGGTAGCAGCAGGGAACCTGGGTTCAGGTCCTGGGTTTAGGCATGAAGCCACCTGGCTGCATGACTGGCTCGCTCTGTCTTGATGACAAGGGCAAAACCACTTCCAAAAATGCAACCCAATATCTTCATGGATTTGTCTATGAGGTAATCAGAAGTCTCATCTCACTCAAAGCAGAAACAACAATTAAAAAAAAAACCCCACACAGTATCTGATCGTCAATTGTGGTATCTAACTTCTGCTGCACGTGGTAGCAGGAGGAATTGCAACTTTTTTTGTCCCTTTAATTTTTGAAATGACAAGCCATTTTCTTTTTGATATATTTAGATTCTATTCAGATTTATGTTGTTTATCATGTTTCTGACTTTGAAATTGTGTGTTTATTTTTTTTATGTATTGTTGTGGGGAATTAAAAGCGGAATCAGATTACACATGCACAATTATTCAGAACATTTAACTTCTGGTATGAAGTTATACCTATTGCATGTCTGACAAATGGTGAACTTTTATTTTTTTAGGAAGGTCACGGACAGTAGGAGAACTCTTAGCTCCAGCTTCTCCTTTCGATAAGAAGTGTGGCCGTGAAAATTGGACAGTTGCTTTTGCTCCAGATGGCTCCTACTTCGCTTGGTCACAAGGCCATCGCATAGTAAAGCTTGTCCCCTGGTCTCAGTGCCTTAAGAACTTGTGAGTATGGCTGTCTTAGAAAAATCTATTTGTTTATTTGTCTGAAACCTTTCTACGGTCTTCCTATTACAGATTTTTTTTAAATTTAAATTGAATGCAATATTAGGGAAAGATAGCTGATTGAACTCAGTCATATTTTGCCTGAATATATACATCGTGTTAGTTTATGGTTTGTTTAAACATGGCATATGTCATGACACATTAACTGTAACTTAAAACCACAGTATCTATGTCTGCATAACCCACTACTGTACCAAGTTATGTTTTACCACAGTGTTATACAGTAGTAAAAATATGGTTTCAAAAATATGGTTTGTTGTGTCTTTTCTCGTTGGCTTCATGGGGATTACCCATTCTAAGCGCCACCTTTTGGTCTTCTAAATAATATTGGGGGGGAAATCCCCAAAGCCCTCATGTTAAGAAAGGCTGTTTTGTCCTAAACAGATGTAATCCGTGGGTGTCAAACTCGCATCGTCACGTGACATGTAGCTACTTTTTCCCCCTTCACTAAAACTGGGGTGGGTGTGGCCAGCGTGTGATGCATCCGGCCCGCGGGTTTGACACCCCTGATCTAATCCGATAAACCTTAGAGAGTGATTCCTCAAAGTGTAGTGGGAATTAAAGAAAAAGGATGTGGTTCTTTAGCTTAATCATACTTCTTCATGATGAAGCAAGCTAGTTGTAGCTCAGTGGGTGGACATTTGGAATTTAATCTAGAAGACATGGATTAATTCTATGTTGGCCTTGATATGTTTCCGTCCAAAGCAGTGGCCTGTTTCTTAAGGATAGAGAGAAAATGCTTTCTTCTAGCTAAAATTCATCGTCTTTCTTCGTGCATTAAATGCTGGATTGCAATATTATGGGGTGATTGATGTTAGTGTTGCCTGCTGATCACTTCCTTAAATAAATGTTTTTGTATGAGTTTACTAGAAAACCACAATCCCTTTCTTCATGTTCTCGGGACTTTAAAGTCCAAAGGACTGGGATGTTATAATGGTTTATAACAGGATATTTAAATAAACTGGCATGCCTTTAGGACCTTGCTCTTGCAGAACATTTACCCTTAATTTTTTCACCCACAGCTCATTGCATGGTGTAAAGAATTTTGCCAACTTAAATCATTCCAAGCTTTCAAGGCAGAACAGTGATGGCGACCAGAAAAACAAGCCCTGTGAGCAAGTCATAGATTGTGGCGACATAGTCTGGAGTCTTGCATTTGGATCATCAGTACCTGAGAAACAGAGTCGTTGTGTGAATATAGAATGGCACCGGTTCAGATTTGGTCAAGACCAGCTTCTATTAGCAACAGGCTTAGCCAATGGACGCATCAAAATATGGGATGCCTATACAGGTAAGGAAGGACATTTTGACAGAGCTCAGGTGTTTTGCTTTCCTTCTAAAATGACAATAAGGTTAGCCCCCTTCAGATGATGCCATAGTACAGCTTCCACCAGCTTTACACCTACATGATTTGGGACCAGGTTATTTGAAGGACCACCTCTCTATTACTTCTATTCAGCCTACCAGAACAGGAAGACAGGGCATGCTATAGGTCCCACTGATTGGAGATTATCGTCTGATGGGACAATGCTAAAGGGCCTTCTTGGTGATGGCCCATTCTTTATGGAACATTCTCCCTGAGGTACATTTGTGCCCGCCCCACTCTGCTACTTTTCTCACTCTGCCCTAATGTAGATTTGTTAGCAGGCCGGGGCATCATGAATGATGATGGAGCTAATTAAATGGCAAATTTGATTGTGTTTTCGCTGCCATGGTGGGTGTTGCAATGGATTTTATTGTAGATTTTTGGAAAACTGGAATAGATTTTTCCAGTTTTGTAGGCTGCCAGTAGTTACCTATATGTGAGTGGGTGGCTATATACATTTGTTTAAAAAATAGTAAAATACTTGTCTTGTTGGTTGGAATTGAGAGGAATCTAGTAATATCTGGAGAAGCATTTCTATTTTTTATTTAGAAGAGAACCGAGAATGGCATACAATAAGTGAAAAGACTCTTGTTACTTGTGAGCCACTGTTGTATATGTGTTCCTTTAGTATAAATTGTTTCACTTCCTGAAAAGTGTCTTTGCAAGTGTAATTTTCACCCAGTTTAACTTTTATTAAATCTGAATACAAGTTGATATCCGATTCTTCAAAATTGAAATACAAACAGCATTGTGCTGCATAAACCTTAAATGTTGAACCAGTGGCTTTTGTATTAAAATCTTGAAACTCCTTGGGAGATAAGTTATCCTGACACTTTTTTATAAAGTTTATCCAGTAGATAACTCAAGTATATTGACTTAAAGGAGGCCTATTTGGGATCAAAGGTTTCTTTTTACAAAACCAAAATAAACATAGGTTATGTGTAATACCTCATTTGTTAAATATAGGACCTAGCGATCAAAAGGGATATTGAAAGAACTGAATTTGTTTAGCATCAGAAAAAGACAACCAGGGGCGGTACAATAACTGCCTTCAAATATTTGAAGGACTGCCATGAATGTCAGGGACAGGCAACACAGAGAAAGCGTGCAAAATAATGTGTGCACAAACTGTTCCGTACGAGCACAGCTGGTTTTGGGTGGCTCACGTAAAAGCTGTAATATGCATGTTTGGTCTGGATCAGAGAGAAAAGGGGTTGGGGATTTTTCTCAATACAGATTGAACTGGAATTGTCCAAGTAGGAGTGTTCGTAGGGGAAGGTAGAAAGCAAGGTAACCCCAAAGTTGTGGGAGGTTAATAATAATAATAAAATAATAATAATTTTATTTCTTATAAACCGCACCCTCTCCCCACAGGGACTCGGGGCGGTGCACAGGAGAAATAAGAACAATGGCTATATACATATTTCATTAAAAATAAATTAAATTAATTAACCTGTGCTAAAATACCCATTAAAACTATCTAACTCCCCAAAAAAACCCTAACAACAGAGGAATAGCTATCCCAGGCCGGCAAGGCAGAAAAAGTGTGTTTTCAATTTAAGACGGAAGGAGCGGAGGTCCGTGGTGGTCCTAATATCGGGGGGGAGGTCGTTCCAGAGGGCCGGGCCCGCCACAGAGAGAGCCCTTCCCCTGGGTGTCGCCCGCTGACAAAGTCTAGTGGACGGCACCCGGAGAAGTCCCTCTCTGTGGGAGCGAATCGGTCGTGAGGATGTATGAGGCAGGATCCGATCCCGCAAGTAGCTAGGTCCCGAGCCATGGAGCGCTTTAAAGATGATAATTAATACCTTGAAGCGATAATTAATACCTTGAAGGTTGCAAAATGGTGGAGGAAAGAAATTATAATAGGAAAATTAGAGGTGAGGATAAGCCAGTGACACGTATGGGTGCACCAGTCTTCTACTTTGGAAAATAATTATAGGATTCCTCTGAGTGTTTTTCCCCATCCAAATCTGGAACCCCAGTAACATTTTTTATGTTGAACGCTAGCCAACCTTGAATGGTTCGGCAGGGCTTCTTAAAGTGATTTGTTCCATTTTGTGCACATCCTTGGGATATTAAATTCTCTGAGGTTTGTCTTTTCTACCCATCAATCTCTCTGCTCCTCCTGATTATTTAAATAGGAAACTTTCTAATAGGGGAAACCTCCTATTTATGGGGGGGGGGGGAGGGATTTGCACCCACAAAGATCTCATTATAGCAATAGAGAATATCTTGGTCCTCTAGTTCAGGGGTCTCCAACCTTTGCAACTTTAAGTCTGAAGGACTTCAGCTCCCAGACTTCTCCAGCCAGCAAAGCTGGCTGGAGAATTCTGGGAGCTGAAGTCCTTCAGACTTAAAGTTGCAAAGGTTGGAGACCCCTGAACTAGTTCACCCTCTGATAAATGGCTGTGTTGTAACTGGCTATGGTTAACCTGTCAGTCATTTTATGAATAAGCAAGTTTTCTCAGGCAGCCATTTTGTAAAAATGCCCACCTCATAGTAACAGAACTCAAACTGCATGGAGAATGGCTACCCATCCCTGCACACTTGTCTTGCGTGGTAAATATGGATGGACAGCCTTTTGGGGGTCAAGCCTGTATTTTAACTATAAAACTTTGGGAATTCTCCAAAGGTTCCAGGCCTATTTTGTGAAGTGAGAATTCTGGAGGCTGAGGGTAAAATAGATACACTTTGCTTCTCAAAGGCTCAGTGCAATAATTTATTCCTTATTTTGGATAAAGAATGTGGAAAGTGAAACCATCTAATTTTTTTTTTTTTGTCACAGAGAATTTACAGGGTGTTTGAGCTATTCTGCAGAGGTTGTAGAATTTGCATATGCATTTGATTTAAAACTTCCTATATTAATATTCTAAAACATAAAATAACACTTAATTGCTTGCAAGCAGAGATGACAATATAAACATTTGGATTTGGTGCCATTGGATACTACAATTGCTTTTCAAGATTTATAACGGTATATGAATTGTATGTTCAAAGTAATAATAGCAAAAGGAAAACTATTGCAGCTTCTCAATTTAATCTCAAGAGCTGCAATAATTTCATAGGATGATCTTTGTCCTCTGCCTTAACTACGGAATATCAAGCACATGAAGTGCAATTTGAAGACTAAAATGCATTTTTCCAACAGGGAAGCTCCTCCTTAACTTAATGGACCATACTGAAGTTGTCAGACACTTGACTTTTGCCCCTGATGGCAGCCTGATACTAGTATCAGCCTCAAGAGACAAAACATTACGAGTGTGGGATCTAAAGGATGATGGTATGTTTTCGGGAAAGGGACAAGTGTGTTATAGAGCCTACAGTCACCTAGAAGTCGCCACTATTGTAATATAACAAATACACCACAAATTGCTATACTATCTTAAATTAAAATTAAGGCATAGAAAAGACCTAGTCCTTTTTGGTTTGTACTTTGTAGCAGGCTTCTGAAAGATTACATGTGGTCCTTGGCAAGAAATGCATTACAGATCCTTTTACTACAAGGGATGATAAGAGAGACCAGGGAGCCACTTATTCAGTAGCAGCTGCATGCTCTAAATAAATTGAATGGAGTTTTGAAATGATGTTCTATACCTGTGAAACTCACCCTGGGTTCAACCACAGATGTATTGACATTTGATTCCATACTTATAGGGAAATTGCTACAACTCACTTTTAAAAGTTGTTGCTGCTTATTAAATGGCGCCACCTTCTTGGTGAGAAAATGGAAAGCTGGGGTTTTTTCCCCTATTCACTTAAAAGAAGGACCAGTCTCCTGCTACTATCAGGAACATGATAAGAACTGGGCTAGTATATTCCCCAATAATATAACACCTTTTTTTTTTGTATTTTTCATCATTTTTACTTGATTGTGGTGTTAACATCTTCTTTTTTAAGTACGCAACTAGTTTAACTTCAGGCAGGCAAAGAACAGTGGGGATTATGTAGACAAAGCCCCAAACCACTTATTCAGAGAGTGATCCATTTTCTTCTCTTAATTTTCCAGGAAATATGATGAAAGTATTAAGAGGACACCCAAACTGGGTGTATAGCTGTGCTTTTTCTCCTGATTCTTCCATCCTCTGCTCTGTGGGAACCAATAAAACAGTAGGTATCAAAGTTTCATGATCTTCAGCTTGTATAATTTGGAATCTTAAAATAAAATATGTTTGTGCTTGGCGTCATGCTGCTTTGATGATGATGTGAGGATTTGCATGACCAAAATATTGACAGTAATTAGCGTAAGGTTGCTCAGTTAGGTGTTACTGAGCCGACCCTGCATTGCTTTTAGACTCAGAGAAAATGAATCGTTGCATGTCTCCATCTGTTCCATAATTCTTTACAAATAAAATACAAATTCCAGTTTAAGAAAAAATGGTTTAATATTAATAGAAATATATGTTTTGTTCCTGGTGCTTCGTATATTTTCCTCCTAAAGCCTGGGCTGCTCTCCTATAACAATACAGTAGCATTCCTGGTTGGTATTTAACTACAAGCAACCCTTGTGCCTTGTAAAGAGCTATTATGATATATTAGTTTTAAATAAAATTGTAATGCCCTGCTGCAAAGTTCAGAATTAAGTTAACTTCCAACATAAAGGGCCGTCTCCAACCTGATTCTCTCCAGATGTTCTTTAACATGGGACAGTCCAGTCAAAATGGCAAATGGTCAGTTGATGCTATTGGAAAAACATCTTAAGAGACTCCGGTTGTGAAGACTGGAAGTTGTAGAACTATCTTGGGAGGGAAGCCATTAGTTTTAATCAGTGGAACTTAAGTTTTGAGAAGCATATGTGAGACTCTTATATATATATATATACCGTAATAAATTCCAGATTGAACTCGTATATGGGTGGGCAACTTGTGTCTCCTGAGGCTTATATGGTGTCGAGAGTTTTGTTGGGATCGGGAATTCTACATTTCCTGCAAAAAGTTAAAATTTCTAAAATAAATGGTTGGCTGTAAGCTTGGAAAAATAATGAGTAAAATCCAAGGCTTGCAATGAGCTGGGAGGATGGCCCAGATTCACTGTCGCAAAGCTTTTGGGTTAAACATTTCTTTAAAAAAAAACCAGATACAGTTTAAAACAAAAACAGAAAAAGTGTTTGGGGTGAGGTTTTGTATCCTACTTCAAAGCCACCGCTTCAGAATTTGATTTTATGGCATTGCGTAATTGCACAGCTCTTAATTACAGACTTACCCCAGCCAAATTCTTGCAAAAAGACTGTTTTGGCTTTTGGTGGGTGCTATGGCTATTAGTCAATTTTTAAATTCTTTTGCAGTGGCCTTCAGCGTTGACCAAGTTGTCCATCCTCTGGGCTAGCAGGAATCCTGGCTTCAGCTTAGCCAGGTTAGCATGGTGGTGGTGGGGTGGTGGTGGGGATATATATTAAAATTACGAAGCAGCGACATAGAGAGGGCAGTCTTAAACAGAACAGATGTGGATGTATGCCTTGATCTTTTAGGCTGTGTGTTTTCCATAAGCTTCTTGCTTTCCCTGTCACAGGTGGTGGCAGCAATATTGGTGTGATTGAGGGTAAGCTGGCACCACTCAGACAAGCGCACAATGGTGTTAGCTGGGCAGAAAGATTGGCACCTCCGGCTACCAGGCTGGAGGCGAACTTTACCATAGGACGAAGTAACCTTGCATTCGGCTGCAGGGTGTACTGTACGTACGCAGGTGCTGGTTGATGTCCACCTTCTGCTTTCCCCCCCCTTTCTTTTCTTTTTTATTTTCTCATTGGTGAGACCCACTGACTCCTTTTTAAAGAAAAAAAAAACCTATCAACTTTAATGTTTTAGTTTTCCATTCCTACGGAATGTTGGAGTCTGGTAACTTTGAGGCAATTGTCAGTTTACTGTAGCTGATTTAACAAAGTTTTATTATAGTAACGTAACAGATTTAAAGAACTCACTTGCTCTACATATTATGCACAAATTCATGTTGTGCAATCGTATGTTTTAAAAGCTCTGCCTAGTGTTAAGGCTCAGAGTGATTTACCTTATATATAATTTTTTTTTTAATTGTGTTATTAAAATAACAACCACAATCCCTCTTCTGTGCAGATTTGTTTTCGTTGCTAGACTGTTGATAATACACAGAAGTGTGCAGTATAAATTTGATAGTTATATTCTCCCAGACGTGCTTAAAATTGACCACAATGTGACCAAAAAAAAAAAACCACATTTAAATGCACGTAAACTGTATTTGAGCCATGCCTGCCAGTAGAAATGCTTTATTTCTTTATTGAAACCTTATTTAAAGGAAAGAGCTTGGCAATAATGTTTGATTTTTATGCTTAAAAGTAAACTTAAAATGTCCATAACTTTTAATAACTTGCATTGATTTTGGTTTTTGCCAAGTCATGTCATTTGGCTGTGACAATACCTGTTTTTGCTTGCAGTATCTGTTTCTCTTCCTAGGCTGTCGATGGCGATCCAAGCCCCTTGTAAACAAGTGGTCTTAAACTCACAGGGAATTCCACGGGAGTAACAATATGTTAACCTTCCTTTTTTTTTCTGTCTATATATTTCTTAAATTTGGGGTAGATAATTGAACAGAACAGGGATGTTATAGTACTTTAACCCTATGACGGTTATTTTAAAAGTAGATAAATATTACATGCCATTCAGTTAAGAACCCTACACCGTTAAATTTCCACTTGACACTTATCTTTATATATTATTGGCTTACATTACAAATAACACTTAACATTGTTAGCCTTGCATGTATACTTTTAATTTCTGTAATTCTGAATTACGACGCTGAGCGTATT
The DNA here is from genome assembly GCA_039707465.1 of Rhabdophis nuchalis. Classification (NCBI taxonomy): domain Eukaryota; kingdom Metazoa; phylum Chordata; class Lepidosauria; order Squamata; family Natricidae; genus Rhabdophis; species Rhabdophis nuchalis. The sequence continues at coordinate 396,192,537 of CM077643.1, read as the reverse complement.
CTTTAATTGTAGTAGTTGGCCATCGTGCTTGGCCTTTAATTTTAATTCCAAGTACTAGTACAAAGAACTGGGTGGGGGAGGGGCGGAGGGGTGTGAAAATGCTTCCCCTGGAATTGAGCAGAACTATAACAGAGCCTTGTTTTGATTACAGGTATTGCTTTGGAATATGGATAAATACACCCTCATTCGAAAACTGGAGGGGCATCACCACGATGTTGTAGCCTGTGAGTTTTCCCCTGATGGAGCCTTGCTGGCTACTGCATCTTACGACACCCGTGTCTACATCTGGGACCCCCACATTGGAGCAATATTGATGGAGTTTGGGTAAGCCTGTGCCCTGGTCTGGTCCACTCTTTTCTTAACTGGCAACTTCAAGATGTATGAACGTCAACTCCCAGAATTCCTCAGTCAGCATGGGTAGGCGCAGAGCAATGACAATATAGGGGAACAATAGAGTGTGTTCAATTTTGTTCATGCAGAATGGATCTTCCCCTTCTTTTTCCCTCTTGAGATTTTCTGTACACCCCCCCCCCCACGCACACACACACACCCTCTCCCTGGACAATTTGGAAACACCTATAACCGTGATGGCGAATCTATGGCACGGGTGCCACAGGTGGCATGTGGAACCATTTCTTAGGGCACGCAAAGCATTGCCCTGTCAGCTCCAGCATGCATGTGTGCGCTGGCCAGCCGATTTAGGCCTCCTTTTGAGGCCGTTTTTCACCCTCTGGAGGCTTCAGGGAAGCTCCTGAAGCCTCTGGAGGTGGGGGGAGGCTGTTTCACCCTCCCCAGGCTCCTAGAAAGCCTTTGGAGCCTGGAGAGGGCGAAAAAAACACACCAAAAGCAGGTGGTTGTGGACATAGCATTATGGGTGTGGCATGCCCACGCATGACCCCCCCCCCCTGCGCTCCCCCCGCTTTTGACACGCGAGCCAAAAAAGGTTAGCCATCACTGACCTATAAGCACTGACGGCTGCTGCTTATGGGGCAGCAGTGGGAAGCATTTTTGAGATCAAAAGAATATAGGAAAGCTCTGGCCCATTTTGAAGACTTGGGATTCTGCCAACTGTTAAAGCTGGCGGTAATTTCTTGACCTGCACATCAGTACAGGTGGTCCTCAACTTATAACAGTTCATTTAGTGACTGTTACACCGGCAGTGGAAAAAACTGGCTTATGACCCTTTTTCACATTAACGAACATTGTAGCATCGCTGTGATCACATGATCAAAATGCTTTACAAGTGACTCATATTTATGACGATTGCAGTGTCCCTGACAAGCCAAGTCCATGGGGAACCCAGATTCACTTCACAGCCGTGCTGCTAACTTAACAACAGCAGTGATTCACTTAACAACTGAGGCAATAAACAAAGCAAAGCAAAACTGCCCTAACAAATGTCTCACTTAGGAATATAAATTTTGGGCTCAATTATTGTTCTAAGTCAGGGGGTTTTATACCTTTTTATACCTACCGCCCAATTTTTGTATCTCTGTTAGTAGTAAAATTTTCTAACCGCCCACTGGTTCCACAGTAATGGCGATTTATAAAGTAGGGATCTAGATAAAGTACTATCTAGATCCCTACTTTATAAATCGCCATTACTGGTTCCACAGTAATGGCGATTTATAAAGTAGGGATCTAGATAAAGTACTATCTAGATCCGCGCCAGTCCGGCTTTCGGCCCGGGCATAGCACCGAGACGGCATTGGTCGCGTTGGTAGATGATCTCTGGAGGGCCAGAGATGGGGGATGTTCCTCCATCCTGGTCCTATTAGACCTCTCGGCGGCTTTCGATACCATCGACCATGGTATCCTATTGCATCGGCTGGGGGGGTTGGGGGTGGGAGGCACCGTTTTACGGTGGTTCTCCTCCTACCTCTCTGGCCGATCGCAATTTGTGCGGGCAGGAGAGCAGAGGTCGACCCCGAGACCCCTCACATGCGGGGTGCCTCAGGGGTCGGTCCTCTCGCCTCTCCTGTTTAACGCATACATGAAGCCGCTGGGCGAGATCATCCGTGGTTTTGGGGTAGAGTACCACCTGTACGCTGATGACACCCAGCTGTACATATCTACCCCAAACCACCCCAACGATGCCGTAGCGGTGATGTGCCAGTGCCTGGAAGCCGTGCGGATCTGGATGGGAAGTAACGGACTTAGGCTCAACCCGACCAAGACCGAGTGGCTGTGGTTTCCGGCTGCCCGATTCAACCAGCTCTCTCCAACGCTGGCCATAGGGGGCGAACATCTTGCCCCTGTGGATGGGGCGCGCAACTTGGGTGTCCTCCTGGATACCCGGCTGTCCATGGAAGATCAAGTGACAGCCGTGGCCAGGAGGGCGTTTTACCAGGTTCGCCTGGTACGCCAGTTGCGCCCCCTATTGGATCGGGACGCCCTTCGCACAGTCACTCATGCTCTCGTGACATCCCGACTGGATTATTGCAACTCTCTCTACATGGGGCTCCCCTTGAGGTGTACCCGGAGGCTTCAGTTGGTCCAGAATGCAGCCGCGCGAGCAATTATGGGCACCTCTAGGTTTGCCCATGTAACACCGCTGTTGCGCGAGCTGCACTGGCTACCTGTCGTCTTCCGGGTGCGCTTCAAGCGCTCCATGGCTCGGGACCTAGCTACCTGCGGGATCGGATCCTGCCCCATACATCCTCACGGCCGATTCGCTCCCACAGAGAGGGACTTCTCCGGGTGCCGTCCACTAGACTTTGTCAGCGGGCGACGCCCAGGGGAAGGGCCTTCTCTGTGGCGGGCCCAGCCCTCTGGAATGACCTTCCCCCCGATATCAGGACAACCACGGACCTCCGCTCCTTCCGCTTAAAATTAAAGACGCACTTTTTTCGTCTGGCCGGCCTTGGGTAGTCTCTTTTTAGGTCAGGGTTTTTTAGGGGTAATTTTTAGTTTAGTTATGGGTTTTAGCGCAGGATTTATTTAATTTATTTTTAACTTTGTATTTTGTATTTGTTTGTGGTCTATTTGTATTTTTAATTGCCTGTGCCCCGCCTCGAGTCCCCTTGGGGAGAGAGAGCGGGATAGAAATTAAAATTATTATTATTATTATTATTATTATTAGGGAAGTCAATTAAATTTTTTAAAAAAGGAAAGTGCTTCAGTATCGGACAAAACCTCTACCGCCCACCATGAAAGCTGGAACGCCCATTAGTGGGCGCTAGGGACCAGGTTGACTCCCACTGCTCTAAGTGGAGGACATGCCTGTATGTCATTTGGTGCATTGCTTTAAACTAGTCTACACCTTGTAGGTTAAATCATCCTAAGATGCTTTTGACAAAGTCTCTTCCTCTTTGAACGTAGACAGAAAGAATGCTAATTAAACTGTGGGCTTCTGTCCAAGCAAATTGAAAAGGAGAGATTTTGGAAGGGTCTTCTAAGATTGAAACTGGGAGAGCTGCATAGATCTTCCTTCATTCTCCAGCACTTGGTCACAGATCCCAAGGACCTCTGTTGTAGATCTTAATGATTAAATAAAATGCAACTGCTTCCAAAGCTTTGATATAAAAGTTTCGTTTTTGTCCACAGGCATCTGTTTCCCCCTCCAACTCCAATATTTGCTGGAGGAGCAAATGACCGATGGGTCAGATCTGTATCTTTCAGTCATGACGGACTGCATATTGCAACACTTGCTGATGATAAGTACGTATAGCGAAGCGTGCTGGATTTTGCTAGTTCTTGCTGGTCGAGAGAATAATCTTGTTCGTTATGGTTCATTTAAGTGGATGAGAAAAATGCGGCCCTAACTGCCATGAAAGATGATCCAGATTAAAATATAATCATGTATTTATAATTTTGTTTTCTACAGCGGCTGCACGAGCAGTAACTGAGCCAGAGGCAAAATAATGCCAAGTATAATCAGCAAGAGAGGCAAATATCTCAAATGATATATTGTTTTAAAAGCCAAAGTGGGGTTTTTAAAAATGCTTTGAAAGCTCTCTTAAAAATCAAGAAAGGGTGTCAGCTGTTACGTTCAAGGATAGGATTTAACAAATGTTGCTGCTTGCTGTCATAGAATGGATTATAGCCTTGCATCCTAATCAGCCATGCCTGGGAAAGTTGTGGGATAATCTAGATCAGGGTGGCCCCTTTATGACTTCAACTCCCAGAATTCCTCAGCGTGCTTTCTATCAGAAAGTGCACCCATTCCGGAAGTAAAATAGAACTCTGATGACTCAGGGACTATGGTCAGCCCTGAGTAATCATTAAGCATCAAAGGTTAATTCATAGGAGAAGGGGGGGAAAACCTGTCAAAAGTTTAATGAAGTGCAACGTATTATATATGTGTCGGACATTTCTGTCTGCTAACAGATGCTCGAAAATAGTCAGTGCCCTCTGGAGTTCAGCTAGTAAGGAAACCATAAAATAACCTGCCATTGTAATAAGAGCAGATGAGGTAGATGGGCCTGAAAGATTTGGTTCACCACACCTTAAAGTACAATTGCAATCTTTCACTGGGATTTGTGCTGGTTGGCAACACGTAAGATTAGAGCAGGCGGGGGAGAGTGCTCCCAGTTTTATGGTCTCCAGGGAAAGAAAGAAAAGTCAGAGCCCATTGTAAGGCAGTGTTTCTCAACCTTGGCAACTTGAAGATGTCCGGACTTCAACTCCCAGAATTCCCCAGCCAGCATTTGCTGGCTGGGGAATTCTGGGAGTTGAAGTCCGGACATCTTCAAGTTGCCAAGGTTGAGAAACACTGCTGTAAGGCTTTCCAGAAATACAGCTGAATACAAGTCAAGTTTTTTTCCTTCCTTTAAATTTTTTTTGCGTCTCATCCAAGTTTCTTCAGTTCTAACTGATTGGTCATTTAGAATTCAAGCAGCTTCTTGGATGAGGAGCAAAAAGTTTTCAAGAAAGAAAGAAAAAACCCAAAAAGTTCCTGTTGTCTTTTGAACAAGGCACCTTCGGGACAACCATGATCTAATGATTGAGAATCTCCATAGAGTCTAGACGAGGGGTGTCAAAGTCCATTTCATTGAGGGCCGCGTCAGCTGTGGTTGACCTCGGGTTGGCGGGGGGGGGGGGAGGTTGGCCAACTGGTTGAGCGTGGCCAGCTTGACACCACTTCCCAAACTGCTGGCATGTTTCTTCTTCGCATTGGGTAGACCAGACCTGCTTTCCAGGACGGCCCTGTAGGCTGGATCCAACCGCATTGCAGGCCAAATCCGGCCTGCGGGCCTTGTGTTTGACACCCCTGGGACAGTTAAGTAAAAGATGCATACATTGGATAAGGCAAGATTTGGGTATGAACATACTGAAATCCAGAATGCTATTCTTAAATAAGACAATTGTGTACCTCATAATTTGGCAGTGGCCAAGTATGCAATTGCAGTTGCATGCTTCACAAAATGACCCTTAAATTGGTTTGAGGTACAAGGGACAGTCCCCTGCCCACCTCTAAAACTCTGTGGAAGCATGAGACTCCAAGCACAGGAACACAAACAAGCTTCGGTGTTCAGTTTCAGCAAGAAATATAATTTCCCCTTTGCTCCTATAAAGGGTGCGTATTACTTTGGATTGCTGCCGAGTTACAATGGTTGCATTTGCATATTATGGGAAGCCAATTTTTGTTTGTCTGCCCTTGCATAAACCAGTTACTGTAGTTTAAATTTCATGGCTTGCTACTTAGCAGGACCAGACCAGACCAGGAAAACAAAGTATACAAGCTAATACCACTTTTATTATAAGGTTTTAATGAACAAAATCAACAAAGTCTGAATGTGTTTCCTCCCTCTATCTTTATTAGAACAAGGAAGGGACTTGTCTGAGGCGCTTACTTGGGTTACAGTTCTGGCCTGGACTCAAAACTATTTTTACAGTTTGCATCCAGTTGGCTGATCCAAAGCCACACCCAGACCGTGTGTTTATGTTCTTTCATGGCTCCTCTGCTCCTCCGAGAATCTTCTGTTTACAAGAGACATCTCAATCAGGCCTCTAATTCGTCTGCTGCTGTGTCTTTCAGGCTGGTTCGGTTCTGGAGAATTGATGAGGATTACCCCGTGCAAGTTGCACCTTTAAAGAATGGACTTTGCTGTGCCTTTTCTACTGACGGCAGTGTTTTAGCTGCTGGGTAAGGAGACTTTGCAAGAGACAATACTACACATTTACAATTGCTTACTTTTACTCTGTGGTTTGTCTGTCTCTCTGTTCCTTTGACTTTTATCCAGCTTTTATTTACAAGTAATTCAAGGTGACAAACATACATGATATTCCTTCCTCTTCATGCTTTCCCCACAACGACAACTCAGTGGGTTGAGAGTGAGTGACTGGACCTTCATCCTAAAACTCACTGTATCCTGGTTTCTAAGATGGCATCTTAACCACTATACCAAACTACCTCCATCTGAATAGCCTTCCTTTTTTGCAGTGATATGGCTCTGCCCTTCACATCCCAAGCAGTGTGTGTGTGTCTCAAAAGAAGAGCTACCATTTTAACTTATTTGTTAACTTTAGATCCCACTTTTATTCCTTCCAGGAACCCAGCACAGAATACAAAGTGTGCCCATTGACCAGGACCTTTTCTGACTTCATAAAAATCAAACCGCCCTGGGTCCTTTTTGGAGAAGGTGCGGGGTATAAATTTGAATAAAATAAATAAACAGGCTCGGTTGTGCCCTTGCAAGTTTCAAGGGCATCCTACAGTTAGCCAAGATTGGCAATCTCTCAAGATTTGGCTATTTTTAAAAAAGTATTTTGGTATCACAGAAATTGCATAATCGTGAGCTAGGGGGAGTATTAATAACCTTGGCAGCAGACGAGTTAGAGGGTTTTTTGTGGAGCTAATTCATCCTCTAGCACAGGGGTCTGCAAAGTCGGCTCTTTTAAGACTGGTGGACTTCAACTCCCAGAGTTCCCCAGCCAGCTATGCTGGCTGGGGAACTCTGGGAGTTGAAGTCCACTAGTCTTAAAAGAGCCGACTTTGCAGACCCCTGCTCTAGCAGGAGTGTAGAAATCATGTATGTATGTAATGTATATATGTAATATTTTGTGTTTCTAGATCGCCCTTCTCCCTCCAAGAGGAGCCCTGGGTGGTGTACAATATAATACAAATAGCATGTAAATTAGCATTAAAATATTTAAGTTAATTTAGGTTTTAAAAATTTAAATTTATAAGGTTATAAAACTACAACAATTTCAAAGGGTCACAAAATTCCAAGAAGGAAATTTAACTGTTAAAGTTGATCAATAAAAGGCAGAGGGAGGGTTCTCGTGGCACCCAGCAGCCCCATGATTGGATGATCTTTTGTGCCTCCCACGCAACTCCGCAGAGCCAAATTTTGACTCCCTTAACGGAAAACCAGGAAAGCCAGGGGCCGCTCACCTCCAGGGGAAGGATATTCCCATAGTGTAGGGGAAGGCTCTCTTCCTAGACCACACCAGTTGGATTTTTTTGATTGGTTTACAACAATTCCCTGCCTGAATAAGTAAGTGGGCCAGGTTGATACAATGGGGCAAAGCCAGTTTTATAAGTAGCCTGGCCCTATGCCATGTAGGGCTTTATGGGTGATGTCCCAAAATCTGGAATTAGACCCGGAAGCAAACCAGCACCCAATGCAGTTCTCAGAGCATGGGTGTTATTGCACCTTTCTTTGGGGCACCCAATATAGCTCATGCAGCCACACTTTGCGCTCATACTGGCTGGTGAATTCTGGGAGATGAAGTCCAACATCTTAAACTTGCCAAGGTCAAGAAACATTGCTCTAGATTGGATCCCATCCCCTCCAGCTGAGGATGAGGATTGAAGTCTCTACGACAGCTAGCATTCCTTAGAGAAAAAGCAAATGCACGACACTTGATTTATTTCTGTCTGGGTTTTTTTCCCCCCCCACACACAGAACACAGGACGGAAGTGTGTATTTCTGGACCTCTCCCAAACACATTCCCAGCCTCCAGCATTTGTGTCGGATGGCTGTCAGACGGGTGATGCCTACAAGAAAAGTGGAGACTTTGCCTGTTCCTTCTGCCATCATCTCTTTCCTTTCCTACCGGAGTTAGGAAAAAACCATCGGAGATGAATAAAAGAGCATCAGGCTTCTTAAAGCCCTTTGAGCTTCAGTGGTCCACAGGTTTTTTAATATGGCTTTATTTCCTGAGATTACATCATCGAGTTCCCAAATATGGACCACTTTCCATTTGTAAAGGTATTATTTATAGAGAAAACATCAGAGTAGGCGTGTGTCCCAAAGTTGTGGAATAGCTTTTCAAAAGAAAGCTCTTAACTGTGAAACCTTGTACATAATTGGATGTAAGCTGCTATGTGCTATCCATGTATATCTTTTGAGGTTGCTTTTTTTTTTTAAACTAGTGTGTAGCTTGCATGCACAGACCAGGAGTCCACGTGTACATAAGTGTGTGCATGAGGGTATATTCACAGTATGAAAGCCTCTACGATTTACCAGTGTTTGCCTCTTTCCCCCCAGATGTAAGAACCATTATACCAACTTGCACAATACATCCAGCCCATACATTCACGTGTCTGTTTTCTCCGGAGCCACCAGCAAAACCGGTGCTGTGTAAAATAAGACAGTAATTCTCATGTTAGATAAATGCTGGCAAAATCTTGAACAGCTTTTGTCATGTACATTAATTGAGCTGTACAAAGCCGACCCTGTGGTGGTCATCTTAAAATAGGGATGGGCATCTATGGCCTCTCTATGACCTGTGGACTTCAACTCCCAGAATTTCTGAGCCGGCATAGCTCAGGAACATCATAGCTGGCTCAGGGATGCTGGGAGGTGACGTCCACAGGCCATAGAGGTCCCATAGTTGCCCATCCCTGATCTTACAAAGGTAGAAGCAGGGAACTGGCTTGAAGCCCCCAACACAGGATGGACAGTTCATTTAGCAGGGATATCTCCTTTCCCAAGGAGGCCTTAATTTTGCAGCAAAAATTTGTTTGGGAGCATGTGAGGTCCTTAAACTTTTGAATTCCTGCCTAAAGACTTCTAGTAAATGAGCTATCCACACAAGCTTTTCTTTTTCATTATCCTGTGAGGCTTTCTCATATCAAGGCGAAATGCTAGGTGAACTACCAAAGACAGACAACTTAGTTTTTCCTAGCTTTTGCCTTCCAGTTTATCTGGACATGCAGATACAAAGAATGTATGCATTGCTTAAAATGCCTGACTATATTTTGTTTGAATTTTTTGTATTATGTATATTAAATCATTGTACAAAAAAAAAAAATCAGAATTCAAAGACTGGTTATTTACGTGTGGAGAGAACAAGGAAGGATGTAAAGGTATCTGCAATTTGTGTTACAACCGAACATAATTATTTTGAAGGTACTAACCACCGGTATGTGTTTCTAAAGGACAAATGCTATTTTAGACTGGATGAGCAGAAATGTAATTTCCAAATCCTATGGATTGATTCTTCCACTTCTTTCTGTGTCAGTTAGATGGTATATATGGTATCCAGTTCTGGGCATAACTTTCCATTCTCCAGATTTGGAGAAGGCAGTGAGGATGATCAGAAGATTAGTTCTTAAACCCTGTGAAGAGAGATAGGAGAAGCTGGATCTATCTATCTATCTATCTATCTATCTATCTATCTATCTATCTATCTATCTATCTATCTATCTATCTATCTATCTATCTATCTATCTATACACACAGACACACACACACCTTAAGAGGTCAGAATATCAGTGCATCTTATACACCAAGTACAGCCATTTTTGGCCTCCCGAAACCCCACCATGTGTGTCTCATTTTCGCTAAAAATGGGCCTGTTTTTCACAAACATGGGGTGCACAGAGGGTTTGGGAGGCTTGCAGAGTGCACCTGGGGCCCAGGGAGGGCAAAAATGTTTTTTTTCTTGTTTTCCTCTTCACAATCGTGGTGCATCTTATACTCTAAAAAATACGGTAAATAAACAAGAAAGGAATTGGGGAGGAGAGTTGTGCCTTGTGCCCTTCCATTAAGCTATTGTCATCTTAAATCTAACCTGTCTCATTTTTAATCCTGAAATGAATTCATTTTTTTAAAAATTCAGCACAAAATTCCATCCAATTATTATTTCTAACTTGTTTTTAATCATTTCTTGGGTGCCCCAGGATATCTCTGGTGAGCAGGGAGCTATTCATAAATCACATCAATTTATAACATTCCACAAAAGGTGCCATACCAAAAAGAATCCACCTCTTGATCTCCAGAAAGTAGGCCACAGAAAAACAGATTTATAATACAACACAATACAATACAATAACAGAGTTGGGACCTTGGAGGTCTTCTAGTCCAACCCCCTGCCTAGTAGGAAACCCTATACCATTTCAGACATGGCTGTCCAACATCCAACAGATTTAAATTGCAAAAGACAAGTTTTCATTTGATCAGTAGGTAATGCACAATATTTCAATAACAATGAATGACCGCCGCTGTCTTCAACTGAGAACCGCAGAATCTTGTGCTTGGCAATTCCTGTGAGATTTTGATATTCATCTCCCATGAATTCGCATGAGAGGAAGACAGACAAAGCAACCGGAAATTCTCATTGAAGAGTTTCAACAGTTAGTTGCTAGTCAGCTAATGTTTACAAGGATCTGGCCAGACTGCCTGCTTTCCCTTGGGAATGGCGAGATACAGCTTCAAGGATTCCTGGGGAACAGAGGAGGTATTCAGCCAGTTCAGACCAGTTTACCCGAATCGGTAATGGCAAACTGCAGGTAGTCCCGCCCACCCACCCCAGCTCCAAAATATCCTATGTAGCCTTGTTTTTGACGCCACGCAGATGCACGCACGCCGTGTGTGCAAGCCAAGCGGATGTGTTTAAGGCATGTGACACGAGCATACACGCACGTGTTCTCACATTTGCGAACCAATGGTAAACTTATGTGAATCACCATTGCGGGAGAGATCCAGCTGGTGCCACTTACTGCACTGCAAGGACATGGGCCCTTTTTGACCCCTCCCTCTAATCTAGCTGGAAAATTCCACCACATGGACAACTTGATGGCATTCAGAGCTAGAAAATTGGTACCAATCTTTATATACCCTCCTAACTTGGAGAAAAATGGCATATGTAGCATGGAAGGAAAAGAAATAGAAGCCACAATTTTGCGTAGGCTGGCGGGCCTGCTAAAAAAATTGGACAGGAGAACGAAAACGATGGAAATGTTCCAAGGCTGGAAGGATGATTCAAGAAGCATTTCCTGAAGAACGAAGAAGAAAAAACAGACGGAAGGCAGGAAGTGGTTGCTTTGTGGTTAGGGACTTGGTTCTTCCTGCCCCCAGTAACAGGATGCTCACCTCCCATAACAACAGATGGAAATCAGAAATCCACAGAAGTGTGTATGTATGCAAGCTGGGCCCATCTATTAGCTGTATTGCATATTTGAGAATTACAGTGGTTCTGCTTTCTTTGCAAAAAAATGCTTTGCCTAGGATTTTAACATCCAATAAATGTTTGCTTAATGCAATTCTCTGTCAATGATTAATAAAGTATCGTGGTTTAACATTTTCTCGTGATGAGTGAACCAACATGAATTCAAGAGAATAGAATAGAATAGAATAGAATAGAATAGCAGAGTTGAGAGGGACCTTGGAGGTCTTATAGTCCAACCCCCTGCTTAGGCAGGTAACTCTACACCACTTCAGACAAATTATTATCTAATCTCTTTAAAACTTCCAATGTTGGAGAATTCACAATTTCTGGAGGCAGGTTGGTCCACTGATTAATTATTCTCACTGTCAGGAAATTTCTCCTCAGTTTTAAGTTCCTTGATTAGTTTCCACCCATTACTTCTTGTTCTGCCCTCAGGTGCTTTGGAGAATAGTTTGACTCCCTCTTCTTTGTGGCAACCCCTGAGATATTGGAACACTGTTATCATGTCTCCCCTAATCCTTCTTTTTATTACTCTAGACATCCAGTTCCAGCAACCATTATTTATGTGCCTTATCCTCAAGTTCCCTAATCATCTCTGTTGCTCTTCTCTGCACTTTTTCTAGAATCTCAACATCTTTTTTATGACGTGATGACCAAAACTATGCAGTATTCCAAGCGTGGCCTTACCAAGGCCTTATAAATTGGTATTAACACTTCACGTGATCTTGATTCTATGTTTCTGTTTATGCAACTGTGTTGGCTTTTTTGGCAGCTGCTGCACACTGCTGGCTCATATCTAAATGGTTGTCCACTAGGACTTCAAGATCCCCCTCAGAGTTGCTCCTATTGAGCAAGGCACCACCTATACTGTACCTGTGCATTTTGTTTTTCTTGCCTAAATGTAGAACCTTGAAATTCGCCATTGAATTTCATTTTATTAGATAGTGCCCAATGTTCAAGTTTGTCAAGATCCTTCTGTATCTTAAGCCTATCTTCTGGAGTGTTGGCTATTCCTGCCAGCTTGATGTCGTCTGCAAATTTGATGAGTTCCCCATTTATTCCCTCATCCAAATCATTGATGAAGATGTTGAAGAATGCTGGGCCTAAAACAGAGCCTTGGGGGACTCCACTGCATGCTTCCCTCCATGTAGATGCAGTTCCATTGAGGACTACACGTTGAGTACAGTTGGTCAACCAGTTACGAATCCATCTGGTGGCAATGCTGTCTAGCCCACATTTTTCTATTTTATCAAGTAGTAGGTTATGGTCTACTTTGTCAAATGCCTTACTGAAGTCCAAGTAAATTATATCGAAGACTTCGGGTTATTTTCTGTGCCTCTTTTTGCTGCTCTCTAGTGTACCATAAATTGTTTCAATGTAACAAGAACCAGGATTTTCTTTTGGCTAGTTTATTTTGAGCTACTTTGTTTTAAACTTTGCACATATGATCAACAAAGATGGACATTTAATTAAAAAATGCAACACCAATACGCATTAAGAAAGTCAGCAAACCAGAAGTTACAAGCAAAAAGCCAGCATAATTTGGAAACTTATCTAAACAGCTACAGATAACCCTTGACAGCAGGCAGTAGCTGTTTAAGGTTGGCTGGACTTGGAAGCCAGGCAGGGTTAGCTCCACTTAATAGGCGAAAGCGGTTCTACCAGATCTATAAAGATGAGGTTTAGTTTTACTAGCAAAATAAGCAGATACTGAGCATTATCAGAGAATGATGCATTTGCTACAGGTGCAACTTAAGTGGTAAACCTGTCTTATACCTTCATTACACCTTCATTATAGAGCTGTGGTGGCGCAGTGGTTAGAATGCACTATTGCAGGCTAATTCTGCTCACTGCTGGCTACCAGCAATTTGGCAATTCAAAACAGGCTCAAGGTTGACTCAGCCTTCCATCCTTCCGAGGTGGGTAAAATGAGGACCCAGACTGTTGTGGGGCAATAGGCTGACTGTGTAAACTGCTTAGGCAGGGCTGTAAAAGCACTATGAAACTGCATATAAGTCTAAGTGCTATTGCTATTATCTTACAAAAAACTATTTTCGTTAAACAAACATTGGCAGTGACTGAAGAAATGTAGAATCCTTGGTGGTCTCTGAGCTTGGTAGTTTTCGGGCGGATGTTTCATTACCCAGTTAGGTCACATTCCCAGAGCGGTGAAGATTTTGAGCACTGAAGATGTTGCCGAAGGTGTTTTCCCAAGATCTGATAACTTAGAATCATAGAATAATAGAGTTGCAAGGGACCTTGGAGGACCTTGGAAGTGTTCTAGTGCAGGGGTCCCCCAACCCCTGACACACTCCTGGGCCGCAGCCTTTTCAAAGTTGAGCCATGGGACAAACTCCATTTTCACGAGGGGCGGGCAAGCATGTGTGCCCACGCGAAGCTCCACTCGCATGGGTGCACTTGCACTGACCCACAAAACTCCACTTGTTGTTGTGGCCTGCCAGAATTTCCAGAAGTCCAAAACAGGCACATTTCTGGCCCCCGGAAGGCCTCTGTTGCCAGGGGGAGAGGCGATTTTCACCGTCCTGAGGGATCTTGGAATCCTAGTGGATAACCATTTAAATATGAGCCAGCAGTGTGCAGCAGCTGCCAAAAAAGCCAACACAGTTCTAGGCTGCATAAACAGAGGGATAGAATCTAGATCACGTGAAGTGTTAATACCACTTTATAATGCCTTGGTAAGGCCACACTTGGAATACTGCATACAGTTTTGGTCGCCACGATGTAGAAAAGACGTGGAGACTCTGGAAAGAGTGCAGAGAAGAGCAACCAAGATGATTAGGGGACTGGAGACTAAAACATATGAAGAACGGCTGCAGGAACTGGGTATGTCTAGTTTAATGAAGAGAAGGACCAGGGGAGACATGATAGCAGTGTTCCGATATCTCAGAGGGTGCCACAAAGAAGAGGGAGCCAAACTATTCTCCAAGGCACCTGGGGGCAGGACAAGAAGCAATGGGTGGAAACTAATCAAGGAGAGAAGCAACTTAGAACTAAGGAGAAATTTCCTGACAGTCAGAACAATTAACCTCTGGAACAGCTTGCCTCCAGAAGTTGTGAATGCCCCAACCCTGGAAGTCTTTAAAAAGATGTTAGATAGCCATTTGTCTGAAATGGTATAAGGTTCCTGCCTACGCAGGGGGTTGGACTAGAAGACCTACAAGGTCCCTTCCAACTCTGCTATTGTATTGTATTGTATTGATTGAAGAAAGGCTCCGCAGCCTGGAGAGGGCAAATACCCCCCCCCCCCCCCCCGCTGTAGTGCAGGAGGCTGAGTAGGCCACAGCCACCATGGCCATGCCCAGCCAGCAACCGGGCAGAGAACCTGTTGGTAAAATTTAAATGGAGGTGGTGAAATCATCAGAAAAGAGGTGTGGAGTCCCAAGAACAAAAGGCAAAGTAGGAAGGTAGGTACTCCTGTCATTGAAGTTAAGATGATCAGGAAATCAACTCCACATAAAGGCTACAACTACTTTTGTTGAGACTGGCTATAACAATATTTCAGATCTGAAATAATTATACATTATAATACAATACAATACAATACAATACAATACAATACAATACAATACAATACAATAGCAGAGTTGGAAGGGACCTTGGAGGTCATCTAGTCCAACCCCCTGCCTAGGCAGGAAGCCCTATACTGTTTCAGACAAATGGCTATCCAACATCTTCTTAAAGACTTGTAGTGTTGGCGCATTCACAACTTCTGGAGGCAACTTCTGTTCCACTGATTAATTGTTCTAACTGTCAGGAAATTTCTCCTCAGTTCTAAGTTGCTTCTCTCCTTGATTAGTTTCCATCCATTGCTTCTTGTTCTACCCTCAGGTGCCTTGGAGAATAGTTTGACTCCCTCTTCTTTGTGGCAACCCCTGAGATATCGGAAAACTGCTATCATGTCTCCCCTAGTCCTTCTTTTCATTAAACTAGACCTACTCAGTTCCTGCAACCATTCTTCATATGTTTTAGTCTCTAGTCCCTTCATCTTCTCTGTTGCTCTTCTCTTTATATCCCGCCCTTCTCCAAAGAGGACCCAGGGCGGCGCACAGGAATTTAAAATACATACAAAAACAAATTTAAAATTTAAAAAACTTATCAAAAATCCCTCCTGCGCTAAAACCAAATTAAAAATCCCCTAAAATAGAAACTAACTAAAATAGTCACAGCGGAGGTTACACTAGGCCGGCTTGATGAAAAAAGTGTGTCTTTAGACACTGGTGGAAGAGGCGGAGGTCTGAGATGGTGCGCAGTTCTGGGGGTAGGTCGTTCCAAAGGGCGGGGCCCGCCACAGAGAAGGCCCTTCCCCTGGGTGTCGCCAGTCGGCATTGTCCGGCCGACGGCACCCTGAGAAGGCCCTCTCTGTGGGAGCGGATCGGTCGAAGGGATGTATGGGGCAGGAGACGGTCTCGCAGATAACTAGGTCCCGAGCCATTCTCTGCACTCTTTCTAGAGTCTCCACATCTTTTCTACATCGTGGCGACCAAAACTGAATGCCTTATTCCAAGTGTGGCCTTACCAAGGCATTATAAAGTAGTATTAACACTTCCCATGATCTTGATTCTATCCCTCTATTTATGCAGCCTAGAACTGTGTTGACTTTTTTGGCAGCTGATAAAAAGATACTCGGGGATGTAGATGGTGTTGATCTGGTGCAAATATAATCCTGTGTTTCCTTTCCTTTAGTTTGTGTTTTTAATTTTTTTTACTATGCTTTATCTCTTTGCCTAGCTTGGCATAAATTTGCTTAGTTCAAGAGGGAATAGGGTTAGGGTTAGGGTTAGGGTTGTGTATGAAGACCTAACAAATCTGGACTATGAACATCTGAACTTGATGGAATTTTGGCAGCCTAATACTCCTAGTAGCCCTCTATTAGGTATCTGCCTAATGATGAACTACTGTATTTTTCGGAGTATAAGATGCAGTGGAGTATAAGACGCGCCAAGATTTTGAAGAGGTAAATTAAAAAAAAAGGTTTTGCACTCTGCAGCCCTCCCAAAAACGGCCCGTTTTTTGCAAAAACAGACCCATTTTCTGCCAAAAAAAAGGGCGTGCATAGCTTTTAGGAGGCTTGTAGAATGCTCCTGGGGCTAAAGGGGCAAAAATGAGCAATAAAAGTCCTGTTTTTCACTCGTTTTTGCCCTCCCCCGTCCCCAGGAGCACTCTGGAAGCCTCCTAAAGGCTATGCACTGCCATTTTTGCAAAGTGGGCGGGTTTCAGGAGGCCAAAATGCTGTATTCAATGTATAAGACGCACCCAGATTTTCACCCTCTTTTTTGAGGGAAAAAGTTGCATCTTATACTCTGAAAAATATGGTAAATGGGTATCTCCCAAAACATTTTTTGAATATTGGGAAAAGCTGCATCCTATTAATTTGCTGCAGCAAGAAAAACAAAGAAAAGAAAACCTAGCTGTTTATACACTTTGTGGAATGTATGTTTGTTTAACTAGGCATGAGTAGCTTAAATAAACGTCTGGTTTGCGAAAGTTTCTAAGCAAACAAAATAGTAAGGGCAACTTTAGGTTATCAAGTCAAAGAAAATTATCTAAGTGCACCCTCTTGCCCAACCATTGATAGCGGGTCCATGAATTGGACCTGTTTTTTGCTGGCGATCAAAGTTTACAAGCATGGTGGTTTCTTAACAACTCAGTGATCTTCTAACAAGCTGTGCGAGGTTAATGAAAAGGGGTGACTTAATGTGTTGCATGAGAATACTAAACACTAAAAAGGGATTGGTTGACCCAAACAATTATTTATTTTACTTATTTATTTCGAATTTATAACCCGCACCTTCTCCTAAAAAAGGACCCAGGGCGGTGCACAGGAAAATTTAAAAAACAATACATATATACAAAATAGCATTATTAAAACCTATTAAACTTATAACCCTGTGCTAAAAACAATTTAAAATCCCCCTAATTAAAATTTACAGCTAATAACAGTCAGAAACGGGAGGTTATGCTAGGCCGGCTTGTTGAAATAGATGCGTTTTGAGACGCTGGCGGAAAAGGCGGAGGTCTGAGATGGTGCGTAATTCGGGGGGCAGGTCGTTTCAGAGGGTAGGGCCCGCCACAGAGAAGGCCCTTCCTCTGGGTGCCGCCAACCGGCATTGCCCGGCCGACAGCACCCGGAGAAGGCCCTCTCTATGGGAGCGGATCGGTCGAAGGGATGTATGGAGCAGGAGGCGGTCTCGCATATAGCTAGGCCCCAAGCGATGGAGCGCTTTGAAGATGGTCGTCAACACCTTGAAGCGCACCCGAAAGGCCACAGGTAGCCAGTGCAGCTCGCGCAGGAGAGGTGTTATATGGGAATGCCTTGAGGCTCCCATGATCACCCGCGCAGCTGCATTCTGGACTAACTGTAACCTTCGAGTGCACCTCAAGGGGAGCCCCATGTAGAGAGCGTTGCAGTAGTCCAGCCGGGACGTCACGAGTGCTTGAGTGACTGTGTGGAGGGCAGCCCGGTCCAGTAAGGGGCGCAATTAACCTCCAAGATCATTCACAAGATGATTAATTTGTAAACCACGGCTGTCAAGCTCATCACATTTTGTTGCCATCGCTGGGGTGGTTGTGGCCCCGGGGTGGGATTCAAATTTTTTTTACTATCGGTTCTTTGGGTATGGCTTGGTGGGCATGGCAGGGGAAGGGTACTGTAAAAGCTCCATTCCCTCCCCACTCCAGGGAAAGTTACTGCAAAATCCCCATTTCCTCCCGATCAACTGGGACCTGGGAGGCAGAGAAGAGATGAGGGCTGGGCCAGTCAGAGAGGAGGCTGGGCCAGTCAGTCAGGTGGTATTTACCAGTTCTCCGAACTACGCAAAATTTCCGCTACCAGTTCTCCAGAACTGGTCAGAACCTGTGCCAGGTTTCCAAATAGCATCCAAAAGTAAATCAGAGTCCAAGGCAAAGTATTGCTCAAAAGCCCAATTTATTAAGAGAGTCATGTAGGCCCATCTGGGAAAACCCGAATCTGAAAGCTTCCCAGTTTTCCCCACCCAGTTCAAGATCTTTCCCCCCACAGCCACAAGTCCATCACATGGTCCAATCTTCCACTGCCACGCTGGCAGCTTCCACCCATCCAGTTCCGGTCAGGTGCAGAGGTGCAAAGACAAAGGATGACCTTGGTTTTCTAGAAAGAATTTTGTTATGGCTACAATGCATCTCACTCCTACAATCCCCCCTCCCATTTTCCCACAATAGAAAATGCATAGTAGAAGAATAGAAAGCGTGGCAGGCAGGCCAAAGATCCAAAATAAAAACATGGCTGAAGGCCTGACAACCTGCTGAATACCACCTCTGGCATGGCCTGCGTGTGACGCATCTGTTGTAAACTGAGCTGATTCCCTGATCTAGTCCTTCAACGCAAAGAGCTGGAGATGTAGACCAGTTGGAAAAGGAAGTTTTTCCCCTTACAGAAATTACCAAGTCTTGGCAGTACAGGTAATCCTCAACTTATGACCACAATGTCTGTTGCTGAGGGAGACATTTGCTAAGTGAATTTTGCCCCATTTCGCGACCCTTTCTTGCCGTGCTTCTTAAGGGAATCACTGCAGCTGGTTACGTTAGTAACCTGGTTGTTAAGTGAACCTGAACGTTGCTTCTCAGATCGCAAAAGGTGATCAAATGTGACCCTGGGGCCATTGCAACCATCATAAATATGAGTCAGTTTCCAAGTGTCTGGTTTTGATCATATGACCACGAGGACCAGTGGTGGGTTTCAAATTTTTTAGAACCTACTCTGTAGGTGTGGCCTATTTTGTGGGTGTGGCTTGGCAGTCATGTGACAGGGTGGGAGTGGCCACCTTTTAAAATGTGGTGAAACTCATTTAACAACGCTCTTGCTTAGCAACCAAAATTTTGGACTCAATTGTGATGATAAATTCTTTCTTTCTTTCTTTCTTTCTTTCTTTCTTTCTTTCTTTCTTTCTTTCTTTCTTTCTTTCTTTCTTTCTTTCTTTCTTTCTTTCTTTCTTTCTTTCCTTCCTTCCTTCCTTCCTTCCTTCCCTTTCCTTTCCTTTCCTTTCCTTTCCTTCCCGTTGGGTCACTGGCAGTGGCGGGCCAGATTTACTTCCAGGTACGCCGGTGGAACCCCCTCTCACCGGTTCTCTAAATTTCACCAACCGGCTCTCGCGAGTAGGTGCGAACATGCAGAAACCCACCACTGACGAGGACGCTACAATGGTTGTAATGTGTGAAAAATGGCCATAAGTCACTTTTTAAATTGCTGTTGTAACTTTGAATGGTCACTAAATGAACAGTTGTAAGTTCAAAGTGGAGCCTGGGAGGGTTGCAAAAGCCCCCCCCCCCCGCTCCATTTTCACTGGCGGAGGGTTGCAGGAGGCCGTCGCAGCCAAAAACGGAGCTTGGGAGCCCTTTTTCTCTGGCAGAGCGCTCCGGCCACCACAGGCACCTCTGACATGGGTGACCTCAAGTTGGCCACGTCCATCATGGCCATGCCTCCCAAGGTACCTGCTGCTGCGGCCTAGAGGTGGATCTCTCGCCTCACAATCAGGAGGTTGTGAGTTCAATCCTAGGTAGAGACAGCTGTAAGAGGGATAAAGAAGTGGGAGTCAAACTATTCTCCAAGGCACCTGGGGGCAGGACAAGAAGCAATGGGTGGAAACTAATCAAGGAGAGAAGCAACTTAGAACTAAGGAGAAATTTCCTGACAGTTAGAACAATTAACCTCTGGAACAGCTTGCCTCCAGAAGTTGCGAATGCCCCAACCCTGGAAGTCTTTAAGAAGATGTTAGATAGCCATTTGTCTGAAATGGTATAAGGTTCCTGCCCACGCAGGGGGTTGGATTAGAAGACCTACAAGGTCCCTTCCAACTCTGCTATTGTATTATTGTATTATTGTAAAATCTCCTGCTTGGGCAGGGGGTTGGACTAGATGACCTCCAAGGTCCCTTCCAACTCTTGTTAATCTGTTAACCCCGATGCGCCCCTCAATGAAATTGAGTTTGACATCTCTGTAGTGTAGGAATTGTCTTGCTACCTATTCAATGATTCTGGATTATAATTTTAGTCATCAGTGCCCTCTGGTGGTTTTTCATTGACATGAAGATTCAGTTTGAACAAAAAGTAGCCCTCACACAGCAAAGAACAAGGACATACACCCAGTTTTGCAGGATCCAATCCGGGTTGGTCACCGGGACCACAGTTTTTGTCTCCCGAGCTTTCGGACTCATGCTGGAGCCCATCCTCAGAGAAGTTCCCTGACATAAAGTAGAAAATTGTGGGTTAAACAGCACCACCAGCAAATGGATTCGCAACTGGCTGACCAACCGCACTCAACGTGTAGTCCTCAATGGAACTGCATCTACATGGAAGGAAGTATGCAGTGGAGTCCCCCAAGGCTCTGTTTTAGGCCCAGTACTCTTTAACATCTTCATCAACGATTTGGATGAGGGGATAAATGGGGAACTCATCAAATTCGCAGACGACACCAAGCTGGCAGGAATAGCCAACACTCCAGAAGATAGGCTTAAGATACAGAAGGATCTAGACAAACTTGACCATTGGGCACTATCTAATAAAATGAAATTCTATTGTGAAAAAAGTAAGGTCCTACATATAGGCAAGAAAAACCAAATGCACAAGTACAGTATAGGTGGTACCTTGCTCAATAGTAGCAACTGTGAGAGGGATCTTGGAATCCTAGTGGACAACCATTTAAATATGAGCCAGCAGTGTGCAACAGCTGCCAAAAAAGCCAACACAGTTCTAGGCTGCATAAACAGAGGGATAGAATCTAGATCACGTGAAGTGTTAATGCCACTGTATGGTGCCTTGGTAAGGCCACACTTGGAATACTGCATACAGTTTTGGTCGCCACGATGTAGAAAAGACGTGGAGACTCTGGAAAGAGTGCAGAGAAGAGCAACCAAGATGATTTGGGGACTGGAGACTAAGACATATGAAGAACGGCTGCAGGAGCTGGGTATGTCTAGCTTGATGAAGAGAAGGACCAGGGGAGACATGATAGCAGTGTTCCGATATCTCAGAGGGTGCCACAAAGAAGAGGGAGTCAAACTATTCTCCAAGGCACCTGGGGGCAGGACAAGAAGCAATGGGTGGAAACTAATCAAGGAGAGAAGCAACTTAGAACTAAGGAGAAATTTCCTGACAGTCAGAACAATTAACCTCTGGAACAGCTTGCCTCCAGAAATTGTGAATGCCCCAAACCTGGAAGTCTTTAAAAAGATGTTAGATAGCCATTTGTCTGAAATGGTATAAGGTTCCTGCCCACGCAGGGGGTTGGACTAGAAGACCTACAAGGTCCCTTCCAACTCTGCTATTGTATTGTATTGTATTGTACATCAGAAGACAAAACATCTGGTCCCTATGTTTATGGAGAGTCTCAGTCATCCAGGTCATGGTTGACCCAAAGTTGCTTTTTCAGGAGGCAAGTGGACTTTCTTTGTTTTTCTTTGAAGACATTTCGCTTCTCATCCAAGAAGCTTCTTCAGTTCAGACTGGATGGTGGGGAATGGAATATGCCAAAACTTCTTTGGGGACAACCAGCACCTGGATGACTGAGAATCTCCATAGACTTTTAACTCTGCACTGTGGGATGGTGCAGGAGTATGAACAGATTTCCAGAAAAAATAGCAGACTACAGGAACCATTTGTGCTTCAGTTTGAGATGCAGACAACCCCGGCTCATCCACAACGCCCTGACTGGATCTGGGACATATATATTCACCTTAATACAATAGCAGAGTTGGAAGGGACCTTGGAGGCCTTCTAGTCCAACCCCCTGCCTAGGCAGGAAGCCCTATACCGTTTCAGACAAATGGCTATCCAACATCTTCTTAAAGACTTAAATTGATTAAGTACCCTGCACTAGGTACACCAGATCAGGAAATCAACTCCACAAAAAGGCTATAACTACTTTTGTTGAGACTGGCTATAAGAATATTTCAGATCTGAAATAGTTATACAGTACAGCACAGCACAGCACAGCACAGCACAGCACAGCACAGCACAGCACAGCACAGCACAGCACAGCACAACACAACACAACACAACACAACACAATACAATAGCAGAGTTGGAAGGGACCTTGGAGATCTTCTAGTCCAACCCCCTGCCTTGGCAGGAAACCCTATACTGGTTCAGACAAATGGCTATCCAACATCTTCTTGAAGACTTCCAGGGTTGGGGCATTCACAACTTCTGGAGGCAACTTCTGTTCCACTGATTAATGGTTCTAACTGTCAGGAAATTTCTCCTCAGTTCTAAGTTGCTTCTCTCCTTGATTAGTTTCCACCCATTGCTTCTTCTGGTCTCCACCTACTTGTTAAGAAGCAAAAGTCGGAAGGCTTGGAAGACAAAACCTCTGGTCCCAGTTTGGATCCCTAACAAAAAGTGTCCCAAATACTGAGAGCGCAAAGAGTGGGTCCTTTGATGTATCAGCAAAACGAGGTGGCCATATTGAAGCAGATCCCAAAGAAAATAAGAGATATAAGAAAGAACTATTCTTTCTTAACTAAAAAATTGTTTAAAAAGGGAGTGTGGTTCAAGTGGTTGATGCCCAAAGGGATGCTGGTATTCTGGGAGGGAGGAAGAGTTAGAATCAAAACAGTTGAAGAGGCACATAATTTTCTTAAAAAACATTCCTCAATCCTGGATGATGATGAGATGGGAACGGGAGGGGCCACGGGTCCGCCTGCTGGTGGGGGGGAGGAGGAAGAGACTATAGCAAAGAGGCTCAGATCGCAAAAATAATTTGTTATATTTTCTTTTTTTTATGATGGCAATTCCTGTACGGATGTCAATAGTATAAAGTAATTGAATGCATAAAATAATATGAAAATTTATGATTTTAAAATGTATGTACCCCTTCCTTTTAATATATTGTTTTTTTTTTAATGAAATATGTACGAAGACCCGGAGGCGGTCATCGGACCCGATGTGGAAGCTCCAAAATATTATTTGATACCTTACCTATCCCTTTCCTGTTAAAAATTGTTAAAACCAATAAAACTTTTTTCAACCAAAAAAAAAAAAAGTGTCCCAAATAATTTAATTACGTTGAAAGCTAGGTAAAACCTGCCTTGAGTCAAAATCGGAGCTGAGGGTGAATGAATGGACCAATTCTTCTAGCTTTATTTTTTTTGTAACAATACAGATGTCAGGTTATCTCACAGTTTCCAAAATTCACATCTTTTCCAAGAACAATTCTTAATAGTAAAGAACTGTGGAGAATATGATAGCAGTCTTCCAATATTTAAAGGGCTGTCCCACAGAAGTGGGGGTCTACCTATTCTCCAAAGCACCTGAGGGCAGGACAGGAAGTAATGAATGGAAACTTATCAAGGAAAGATGCAACATTGAAATAAGGAGGAATTTTCTGAGAGTTAGAACAATTAATCAGTGGAAGTTATGACTGCTTCATCACTAAAGGTAAAGGTAAAGGTTCCCCTCGCACATATGTGCTAGTTGTTCCTGACTCTAGGGGGCGGTGCTCATCTCCGTTTCAAAGCCGAAGAGCCAGCACTGTCTGAAGACATTTCTGTGGTCATGTGGCCAGCATGACTAAACACCAAAGGCACACAGAACGCTGTTACCTTCCCATCAAAGGTGGTCCCTATTTTTCTACTTGCATTTTTACATGCTTTCGAACTTCTAAGTTGGCAGAAGCTGGGACAAGTAATGGGAGTGTTAGATCAGACAAAGGATTCCGACTCAGGCATGGTCAAAACAACAGGAACGTTTATTCACACTCTTACAACAGCACAAGAATTCAACTGACAAGGTTTCTTCTCTGGCAACCTCTTATATAGAGTTACCAGGCAGGAAACTCCTAGCAAGCAATTGCAACATGTAACTCCTTTCCAGACAGATTCCAGACAGCTCGTCTCAGTCAATTAACACAGCTGCCTGATCTGTTCCGGAATGCGGTGACTCAAAGGTTACCAGACTTGCTGTCTGGGCTGAGGACTCAACAGGGAGCTCACTTCGTTATGCGGCACTAGGGATTCGAACTGCCGAATTGCCGACTTTTCTGATCGACAAGCTCAGCATCTTAGCCACTGAGCCACCCTGTCCCTAGCTCCATTACTAGAGGTTTTTAATTAGAGATTGGATAGCCGTTGGTTCAGAACATCCCTGTAGCAATTAAGCTTTTTCTGGCCATGTCGCTAGCACAGCTGCTTTATGGGCCCTTGCTGGGATCTTCAGCTTCCGTGTTTTACACCCTTAGAAAGAAGTTCAATCCAAATTCATTGGCTCAATTCTCCAGATGCCCCGTTGTGTCTCAAATGCACTGTCAGGCCTACAGTTTAATTCCTTTTAGGATCTTTGGCCTGCCACACTTTCTATTATTTTACTATGCTGTTTCCTTAGTGGGGAATAGAGTGGTGGGAATAGTAAGGAGCAGAATGTGTTGTTGTCAAAATAAAACATCCCTTTCTAGAAGCCCCAAGGTCATCCTGTGTCTCCGCACCTCGGCACCTGACCAGAACTCGATGGGTGGAAATGCCAGCATGGCAGTGGAAGATTGGACCATGGGGTGAACTTGTGGGGTGTGGGGACAAGATCATGAACTTTAACCTGGGTGGAAATCCAGGAAGGTTTCAGATTCGGGTTTCCACGGATTGTACCAACATGTCTCTCTTATTAAATTGGAACTTTGTTTTTTTTTAAAATAAATTTTATTTACAAGCATATAAAATACATATAAAATACACTCACACAAAACTTAGACCTACACTACATTTACACCATACAATACGAACAGGAACTTCCTGTTCTTTCTAGTAGCAATTATCAATCGAAGCCGCTCATCTTATATTGTTTCCCCTTCTGTTCTATTTCATTTGGATTTCACCATTCTAAACCCTCTTATTTTACTCATAACTACTGTTTTTAAGTTTTGCTGTATTCCTTCATTAGTTCTTGTTTCTTTCCTCCATCCACCTATACCAGTGGTGAGCAAACTTATTAGTCAAGAGAGCCAAATATCAACAGTACCACGATTGAAATTTCTTTTGAGAGCCGGAAGGTGTGGGCTGTTTTGTGGGAGTGGCTCAGCGGTCATGTGACCAGGTGGGCGTGGCCAACTTGGAAAATGTGGTGAAACTCACTTAACAACGGTCCTGCTTAGCAAGGTCCTGCTTAGCTGTTGCTGCTGCTGGCCCCGAGCCCTGCGACAGGCAGCTCCCTCCGTCTGAGCGCATCGGGCAGGACAGCCGGCCACGTTTCTACCAGGTCCCTCTTTGGCCTCTCTGATGCGGCTCTTCCTCTCTCCTTCCCCCGCCCCCCCCGGAGGCAGCGGTGGGCCCGGCATGTCGGTTGGGGGGGGCTCTGGCTGCCTCCCCCTGGAGCAAGCGAACAAGCGAACGGGCGGGAGTAGCGCCCGGTCTGCGGCTGCGCCGGAGCCGTCCGGGCGCCCCACGCCCGCCTCCCTGTGCGCGCGGCGCCCGCCTCCCTGTGCGCCCGCCTCCCTGTGCGCACGGCGGCCGGATGGCTCCGGCGCAGCCACAGCCCCGGGCATTCCCCCCGCCCGTTGGCTCGCTCGCTCGCTCCAGGGGGAGGCAGCCAGAGCCCCCCCAACCGACATGCCGGGTCCTCCACTGTCTCCGGGGGGGGGGGAAGGAGAGAGGAAGAGCCACACCCGAGGGGCCAAAGAGCCGCTCGTGGCTCGCGAGCCGAGGTTTGCCGACCACTGACCTATACCATTTATCCCATACCTGGTAGAATTTTGATTCTTCTTTTCCCTGGATTTCTTTAGTTAATTTGTCCATTTCAGCACAGTCCATAATCTTTCTTATTATTTCATCTTCGCTTGGAATTAGTTTATTTTTCCATTTCTGGGCAAAAGCAATCCTTGCCGATGAAAGCTATGATGAAAGCTATGCCTTGGACTCTGATTTAATTCTGGATGATATTTGGAACGCTGACATGCACTTCTGCGCCTGGAGACAGGATTGACAAAAGTGAAGCAAGAATTGGTATAGCGTCCATAAATCTCTGGCTAAAGCTTAACTTCTTTCCGCAAGGGCTTGTTCCGTTAATCCTCCAAGACAAATTCTCTTCGTCATGGATCAAGGCTGTTGAGTCCAACCTGGCCAAACCAGGCTTCTTCCCAGCTTCAATATACACTACAATACAATACAATAACAGTAAGAACAGTAAGAACAATTAACCTCTGGAACAGCTTGCCTCCAGCAGTTGTGAATGCCCCAACCCTGGAAGTCTTTAAAAAGATGTTAGACAGCCATTTGTCTGAAATGGTATAAGGTTCCTGCCCATGCAGGGGGTTGGACTAGAAGACCTACAAGGTCCCTTCCAACTCTGCTATTGTATTGTATTGTATTGTACAATACAATACAATACAATACAATACAATACAATACAATACAATACAATACAATACAATACAATACAATACAATACAATACAATACAATACAATAGCAGAGTTGGAAGGGACCTTGGAGGTCTTCTAGTCCAACTTCCTGCCTAGGCAGGAAGTCCTATATTGTTAGAAGGAATGTCCTTCTGGGTTCGGCTCCAAGTGGGGAAAAAGACACTGGAGACATGGAGGCTGCTTGGAAAGATGGTTTAATGGTGGACAGGACCACATGGCTTGAGTCCTGAACAGAAAAGGTGCCCACATGCTTCAATGTTGGTGGACAGAAAGAGACCGCCTCTTGCCTCATACATCCCTTAGACCGATACGCTCCCACAGAGAGGGTCTTCTCAGGGTGCCGTCGGCCGGACAATGCCGACTGGCGACACCCAGGGGAAGAGCCTTCTCTGTGGTGGGCCCAGCCCTTTGGAACGACCTACCCCCCGAATTACGCACCATCACCGACCTCCGCATCTTCCGCCAATGTCTAAAGACATACCTATTCCAACAAGCCGGCCTAGCCTAACCTCGCATCGGGTATTTTAAAATTGGGTTTTTAGCATAGGATAAGATGGTTTAATTTATATTTTAAATTGTGTATTTATTTTGTATTCTGTATGTTTTTTAAATTTCCTGTGCGCCGCCCTGGGTCCTCTGCGGAGAAGGGCGAGATATAAATGTAAATAAAATAAAATAAAATTAAAATTTTTTTAAAAAAGGGCTGAGCAAGGGGCTTGCAGGGCTTTTTATCAACTGTTCGGCCCCACCTATCTGTTTCTTGTTCCTGTGTAAGAATTGTACTCTGATTGGTCGCCAGGCTCCCATGGGCTGAGTCCAGGTTTGGTAAGGCCAGTCATACCTTGATCCCATGACTCTGGAGCTGAAGGGGAGAACTCTTTATTATGTAAAGTGGACTAGCTCAGGCATTAATCGCCCATTGACAAAGGGGGTGGGGGCAGGAGGCTGCAGGAGACAAAATGTGTTTCTTCCTTTTCACATCTAGGGAAATATAATATTCTGCCTTTTCAATATTTCCTAGGGCATTTCATTTTTCTGGGAGAGGGATGGGTGATAACTTTCCACAATACCATTTCAGACAAATGGCTATCCAACATCTTCTTAAAGACTTGCAGTGTTGGGGCATTCATAACTTCTGGTGGCAACGTCTGTTCCACTGATTAATTATTCTGTCAGGAAATTTCTCCTCAGTTCTAAGTTGCTTCTCTCCTTGATTAGTTTCCACCCGTTACTTCTTCTGGTTTCCACCTATTGCTACTGGTTAAGAAGCAAGATGGACTACGACCTAACAAGACACACCTTGCAACAAAGAGTGGAGAACATCGAGAGGCAGGCAGACTTAGGGAAAGCTCCGCTGTTTCTGCCTCCAGATGCCATTAGTGGTGTTGTTGCTCCTGCCAGCTATCTTAGTGAGTTGGAGTCAGCAAATCACCAAAAAGCATTTTCGCTTGCATGGTGCCATGCACTTCCATGAGCCATCCTGTACGGCAAGTATAAAAGGATACCATTGACGGAAAGCAAGACTCTGTTCCTGTGGCTCGGGAGAGATGGTTTGCTCCCAGTTCGGCCTGGTTGAGCCGAACTAGTAGTGGCAGCAGCAGCAGGCTCCGCCCACCCGCCTGGACACTGCTGCGCATGCACAGAAGCGCAAGAGAGTGAGCACCAGCGAACAGTTAGTAAATTGGTTGGCAACCCACCAATGGTGGAGACGGTGGGTCACATGCTCCTTAGATGTTCCTTTTAGACAGAGATTCGGGACAAAACATATTCTACCAATAACTGCTAAGTATTGTAGGAAGTTAGCACCCACCCCTCTACCAGGAAATGAGATATTTTAGGAAATATTTAAAGCAGGGGTCCCCAACCTTTTTTGCACCAGGGACCGGTTTCATTTTAAAGAAAGTTTTGCAGACCGGCTGAGTGGCTCAGCAGTCATGTGACTGGGTGGGCGTGGCCAACTTGGAAAATGTGAAACTCACTTAACAATGGTCTTGGTTAACAACCAAACTTTTGGGCTCAATTGTGGTCATAAGTTCTTTCTTTCTTTCTTTCTTTCTTTCTTTCTTTCTTTCTTTCTTTCTTTCTTTCTTTCTTTCTTTCTTTCTTTCTCTCTATCTCTTTATTTCTTTCTCTTTCTTTCTTTCTCTCTTTCTTTCTCTTTCTTTCCCTCTTTCTCTCTCTCTCTTTCTTTTTCTTTCCCTCTTTCTCTCTTTATTTCTCTTTCTCTCTCTCTCTCTCTTTCTTTCTTTCTCTTTCTTTCTCTCTTTCTTTCTCTTTCTTTCCCTCTTTCTCTCTCTCTCTTTTTCTTTCCCTCTTTCTCTCTCTTTATTTCTCTCTCTCTCTCTTTCTTTCTTTCCCTCTTTCTCTTTCTCTTTCTTTCTCTCTCTCTCTCTTTCTTTCTCTTTCTGTCTCTTTTTCTTTCTCTCTCTTTTTCTTTCTCTTTTTTCTCTTTCTTTCCTTTCTGTCTCTTTTTCTCTCTCTTTCTCTCTGTCTGTCTTTCTTTCTCTTTCTCTCTCTCTTTCTTTCTCTCTCTCCCACTTTTTTCTTTCTTTCTCTTTTTCTTTCTCTCTCTCTATCTCTTTCTCTCTCTCCTTCGTCCGCCCATCTGTCACTCTATGTGTGTGTGTGTGTCTGTCTGTCTGTCTCGCATTCACGCACTTAATCACTCATTCTGTGTCTCTCTCTTTCTCTCCCTCCCTCTCTCTGTCTCTCTGTGTGTGTCTGTCACTCTTTGATTCCCCCCTCCCTCCCTGTCTCTCTCTGTGTCTGTGCCTCTCTGTCTGTCTGTCGTTCCCCCGCCCCTCCCCCTGGAACCTCCTCAGCCCAGCCCGCCGCGCTCACTCGCCTTAGCCTGCCCCGCCCACCCGGCCGCCCCGCTTGGTCGCTCGTTCGCTCGCTCAGGCTCCTTCCAGGAGCTGAGAAGGCTCCATTGAGGGGGGGGGGAGGAACGGCGTTCAGTGGGTGACCCATCGGGAGGAAGGGAATCGGCGGCCGGTAGGGAGGGCTGCTGCTGCGGCGCCCAGGCGTTCCACCGTCGACGAGGGTGGAGGAAGAGCCGCACTCCGCGCGCTCTGCCCAGGGGGCTGCCCCCTCCTCCCTCCTCCTCCTCTCCGGCCCTGCGTCCCGGTTCCTACCAAGCCACGGACCAGCACCGGTCCGCGGCCCGGGGGTTGGGGACCCCTGATTTAAAGGACAGAATATTTCCCCTAAAAGGGAGGCAGAAAATCACACACACAAATACCTTTGTCAATGGGCTATTAAGGCCTGAGATAGTTTATTCTACATAACAAAGATCTACCTCCTTCAGGCAGAGCCATAATAGGAATCCCAACGCCCTTTCATTACATCATCACCCAGCAAGAGTCAACCAAGCCTGGGACTCAGGACAGCTTACAGAATTGCCCCTGCATGGCCCCATGGAAGTCTGACAACCAATCAAAATACAAGCTCAAATTCAAAAGGCAAGAGAAGGCCGTTAGATGGGGCCCTCTCAGCATCTCTTCCCTTCCAGGGCCTCAAATTATGTGGTCCTATCCATCATCAATAAACCTTCTTTCCAAGCAACTTCCATGAATCCAGTGTCTTTTCCCCCACTTGGAACTGAACCCAAAAGGACATTTCTTCCAACCTCCCTTTGCACTGCTTATTCTTTTCCCTTTTAGTGTCGAACCTACAATGGGCCACACAGTTTATGGATTGAAATTGTAGTATAGTTAGACCACGTGTAATTAATTGACAGGTTGGATTTTATTATAGATTGCAGTTGTTTTTATTATTTTATATATTCATTGTATATTTAATTCGGTTTTAAATTGTGGATTGCATGTATACGGTGTGTATGTTGTTGTTTTTACTTTTTATCTTCTGTGCACCGCCCCGAGTCCCACTGTGGAGATGGGGCGGTATAAAAATATGATTAAAATAAATAAAATAAAATATTTACTTTTATTATTTGATACTATATTTTAATTGTCTATTTACTGGGTGTTTTTATTTGTTCTGGTCTCTGGTCTAAGACTGTACTAAATTGATTGGTTGATTGGTTCAGAATGGTATAGGATCTCCTTGAGGAGGGGGAGGGACTAGAAGACCTCCAACCTTGTTATTCTGTATTTTGTAGAGCAAAATTCTTCAGATATGAAAAAAAAACCACCCCAAACTGGTGGGTAGTGATGGGGCTCCGTCTTTCATATTGTCCTTTGCATCCTGACCTCAACCCGCTTTGATCTTCAGAACGTTTATGACGAAGATATTCAGGGCAGCGTTTCAAAAATGCAAGGAATTGCCAACAGGCATTTAACCCTACAAGGGGTTGCTTTCTCCTCTTCTATCACAGCCATTTCCGGCTATTGTTTTGGATTCCTGTTTCACAGTTCAACACAATAGCCATTCCCCCTTCTGCCTACTGGCTGACTCACTTCCTTCCCTCCTCTTGGAAGGTCTAGGTTTTGACAGAGAGAGAGAAGAGAGAGAGAGAGAGAGAGAGAGAGAGAGAGAGAGAGAGAGAGAGAGAGAGAGAGAGAGAGAGAGAGAGAGAGAGAGAGAGAGAGAGAGAGAGAGAATTATTTCTGCTCTTTTGAACATTATCTTCAACTCCTCAAAGCTGTTGACTGTAGATGGCACCAGAAGATAAGGAGAGAAATGTTAATGGGCCATCACAGCACCAAAGTCACATGTGAAGCTCTGACAGATTAAGAACAATAGAGTTGTAAGGAACCTTAGAGGTCTTCTAGTCCAACCCCCTGCTCAGGCAGGAAACCCTGTACCCGTGATGGCGAACCTATGGCACGCAGAGCCATTTCTTAGGGTACGCGAGGCGTTGCCCTGTCAGCTCCAGCAGATTTCAGCCTTCATTTTCCGCTGTTTTTCGCCCTCCGGAGAGTCAGGACTGGTATATGGTGGTCCTATACCGTGTGTTGGAATTGTATCAAGGCGAGCCCGCAGTTCTAGAGAGAAGCAACTTAGAACTGAGGAGAAATTTCCTGACAGAACAATTAGTCAGTGGAACAGCCTGCCTCCAGAAGTTGTGAATGCCCCAACACTGGAAGTCTTTAAGAGGATGTTGGATAGCCATTTGTCTGAAATGGTATAGGGCTTCCTGCCTAGGCAGGGGGTTGGACTAGAAGACCTCCAAGGCCCCTTCCAACTCTGCTATTGTATTGTATTAAATATGCTGTTTTGGCTTTCTGCTAAGGACCATCGGCCTTGTGCCACTAGGTTCTTCATGTGTGCTCCCCACCCCGTCAGGCTGGCATCCATCATAAGGGTGAGACGGGACGGCTCCCTGAATAACGTTCCCTTTAGGGTAGCTGGGGACGCCCGTCCCCTCAGACTCCTCTAGTGTTTTTCGCCCACCGTTGGGAGGAGACCACAACGGAGAATTGGGTCATCAAAACAATCACATTCGGACTGCTGCTAGAGTTTCTCTCCACCCTCCATGGCCACGCCCACCCAGCAACCAGGCAGAGAACCCGTTGCTCAAATTTTTGAAGCCCACCCTCTGTTCTGTCCTCTCATTAGGAACATGTCAGCCTAATTTCAATTCAATTTCAATTTATTTGATTTGTAGACCACACCCTCTCCCCGAAGGGACTTGGGGCGGTGCACAGGACTTTAAAAACATATATAAATACAACAATACAATATTTAAAATAGAATTAAATAATTTACCTGCGCTAAAAGTTTAAAATCTTAAAAACCAAAACCTCTACTTTGCTTGCTTGCTGTCGGCTGCCATAGTAACGGGGAGGGTGGGGGCTTGTGGTATTTGGGGGGGGGAGATTGTTAGGTGCTGGAGGAGTTATCTTTTTTTATTAAAGTTTTTTATTTTTTCATTTTCATAACACATAATCACATGTATACTATTACATAACCAACATCATACTGTATTGTTAAATGTTTACATCAATTCATCCTACCATCCACTCCCAAAAATGATTATTGGCTCTTCTGCTCTCCATACACCATATTTCTACCTTATCCATCACTTTCTTCTCCCTCTCTCCTCCCCCTCCCTACCTCCTTTCTTCCTTCCATCTCCTTTCATCCTTCTCTTCTCTACTTCCCCTTCCACTCTCATTCTCCTCTCTCCCCTTTCCACTCTTCCTTTCTCTCCTCCTCTTCCCTCCCCTCTCTCCTATCCCTCTCTTCTTCTCTTCCCTCTCTCCTCTACTTCACACTCTCCATCTCATTTATTTGGTGTATTTCAGCTTCTGAGCGAGCGCCAGAATTTTATGTTGATGGTATTTATAATTCCTTTTCGATATATATATTTAATTTCTCTCTCTGGAGGAGTTATCTTGAAGGGAGTTTTGTTCTCAACATGTGCGCATGCTGATGGCCCGTGTTTAGGCTTGGTCAAGGCCAACCATCTCTGCATACCAACTGAATGAGGCTACCTGAAGATATACCCCACATGACACCTTTGAGAGTTGCAGATTAGACATTGGGTTGGGGTAACTGAGGCGAGGGTCCTGGGTAAACGTTTGATAGGTACACATTTGCACCTTTTTGCCTCAGATCTTGCTTTTCTTTAGCTGCTTTCATTTCATGTCCAGTAAAAGTACCTTTATCTCTAATCCAATGGAGTTGGGGGTTTTCTTTCTCGGATACTGAATGAGGCATGCCTGACAGAACATTTCTGGATTGCGGCAAGGAAATTGTGTCCCGGCAAACTCCCCTTGTGACATAGTCCCTCGAAGACCAATTACTGTCTTACGGATTGCATTACAGATGGCACAATGTCAGGAGGAACACATTGGGCAAAATGTATTTTCTGGTCCTGCAATGTTGGCTCACCGATCTCCTCGGAGAAATCTGGCAGAAGGGGGTCGGCTTGCCACAGATCTTGCCTAGCCCGTGACCGACTCAAAGGAACGTCGCTTCAGGCACTCAGACCTGGCAACCAGCCGAGGCTGGCTGAGGCTCTTGGTCTGGTGCCAAGAAATGACATCAGAAAGGCAACCTTAGGCTGAGGTTCAAGCTGCCTGGTCCAGAGAGAGGAAAAATAAAAAGCACTTTTTCAACTTTCCCTAAAGTAGCTATTATGTTTGAAAACAATGGCTTAATGTCTCCCTTCTCCGCCCTCTGTGAAACTGATGGTTGGGTTGGGAGCAGAAACAAGCTGTATCGCATGGACTCTTTTGTTGATTTTCATATGGCCCTGGCATAGAGTTTCTGTCCTACTTTCAATTTTCCCATGGGAAAAAAAATGACCAGCATGCATGACATGAAGTCTGGTAGTCCTCGACCTACAATCATCCGTTTAGTAACCATTTTAGGTTAGCGGGGCATTGAAAAAAAATGATTTATGACCGGTCACTGTTAGGGGTAAAAGCACCCCCGTTGGAAAATAAACAGGCGGAATAGTGCAATACACCAGACAGCAAGAGATACGTTGCTTAAAACACACAAACACTCTACAACACTGATAGTAGAAAAAATAAATAGTCTTTACTCTTGATGTAACTAAAATACTTCTTCCAAACAGTGATACTAACTCCTCTAACAATAAACAGTCCTTCACCAAAACCACAGTTATCTTACAGTAATTCAAAACAATGATACTTCTTCCATCTTCAGGTTCAGCTCCTCCTCCAGTGGCAATCAGGAAGCAAAGGAAAGCAAAAGGGCTGAACTGTGTTTCCAGCTGCCTTTTTATGATTGAGCTGGGAAGCACAGCCAATCAGATTCCACATAGTCCTTAAAGTTACATATACTCTTTAACAATTCTGGCTTATATATATTGTAAACCCAACTTCAGGTTAATTATCCTAACAGTCACCATTACAACTGTAGCAGCATCCCCACTGTTGGGGACATCTCCTTTAGGAGACAGAGAGTTGTGCAAAGGAATTTAACGCAGTTATCTTACAGTTGCTTAATCCACGAATCTCCTTGCTCTGCTGACCTAACCCGACATCACAGTGTCTCCATTCAAAGATCAGCATCTAACTGTGATTCCGGCTCCCTCTTATAGCTGAATTAGCAAGCAGCCGCCAATTACATTTCACTATAGTATTTAAAGTAACAGATACCATTTGCAATCATGGCTTAAGTATATAAATAAAAAGTTAACTATGAGTTTGTTCAAAACCGCTAATCTCCGAAACTACTGCACCAATCGCCACCAAATTTTCACACAATGTTCCTTACAAGTGCAGCACCAATGATACGTACAGATTGTGTGGATGGCACACCGGTGCCAGGTACACACCACATAAATGTAAAACTGCGGCTCTTCTGTGTGTTATCCTCACTCACTCGCTCACTCACACACACCCCGCCTCCTTCCAGCCCTCCCACCTCGCCTCTGGCAATGCCCACGCCGCCCACGCCTCACCCACCGGCTCCTTCCGGCCCTCCCACCTTGTCATTGGCAATTCCCACGCCGCCGACACCTCTCCCTCCAGCTCCTTCCGGCCCTCCAACCTTACTGCTGATAGAGAGAGAAATATAGTAGGTAGGTAAACGGATAGAGAGGGAGGGAGAAATACAGTAGGTAGGCGGGTAGGTAGGTAGGTAGAGAAAGATAGAGAGAGAAATACGGTAGGTAGGTAGCTAGGTAGGTAGAAGTATAGAGAGGGAGGGAGAAATACAGTAGGTAGGTAGGTAGAGGGATAGAGAGGGATGGAGAAATACAGTAGGTAGGTACGTTGGTAGGTAGGTAGAGGGATAGAGAGGGAGGGAGAAATACAGTAGGTAGGTAGGTAGGTAGGTAGAGTAAGAGAGGGAGGGGAGGGAGAGGGGGGGAAACTGAGTCAGAGAAGGATTCCTGCCCCATACATCCTCACGGCCGATTCGCTCCCACAGAGAGCGACTTCTCCGGGTGCCGTCCACTAGACTTTGTCAGCGGGCGACGCCCAGGGGAAGGGCCTTCTCTGTGGCGGGCCCAGCCCTCTGGAACGACCTTCCCCCCGACATTAGAACAACCACGGACCTCCGCTCCTTCCGTCAAAAATTAAAAACACACTTTTTCTGCTTGGCTGGCCTAGGGTAGTCTCTTCCTTGGGGTTTTTTAGGGTTGTTAGTTTTAATGGGTATTTTAGCGCAGGGATAATTAGTTTAATTGATTTTTATCTTTTGTATTTATTGATGTATATATTTTATGTGTTTTAGTTTTCCCTGTGCACCGCTCCGAGTCCCCTAGGGGAGAGGACGCGGAATATAAAATTAAACAATAATAATAATAATAAGGGGGTTGCTGAGAGGGTCTATGAGGGGAAACTTTTTCATTTAAAAAAAGTTGGCCACAGCAACGCGTGGCGGGTACAGCTAGTATACAAATATATTGCCAACCCAACACCAGGACTATAGTCCTAACACCCACAGTCATGTGATCAAAATTCAAGCACTTGGCAACTGGTGTGTATTTATGACAATTGCAGAGTCCCAGGCAGTGGTGAAATTCAATTTTTTTTACTACTGGTTCTGTGGGCGTGGCTTGGCGGGCATGGCAGGGGAAGGATACTGCAACATCCCAATTCCCACCCCACTCTGGGGCCAGTCAGAGGTGGCATTTGCCGGTTCTCTGAACTACTCAAAATTTCCGCTACCGATTATCCAGAACCTATCAGAACCTGTTGGATTTCATCCCTGCTCCCAGGTTCAGGTCATGTGATTGCCATATGAGACCTCCCCAGCCAGCTTCTAACAAGCAAAGTCAATAGAGGGAGCTGGAGTGGCTTAGCGACCGTGTGATTCACTTAATAACCATGGCAAAACAGATTGTAAAATTGGGTGGGGACTTACTTAACAATCTCCTTGCTTAGCAGTGAAAGTTCTGGTTCCAATTGTGGTTGTACGCCGAGGATTATCTGTACCAAATTTGGCTGCAAATTTAGGAGGATTTGACCTTAGAGGGCAGCAAAGAGTCATCCATACTAATAACTTTGCTGCCTCTAGTGGTCATCTGAGATACCTGGTACCTCTAAAACAGGGGTGTCAAACTCGATTTCATTGAAAGCTGCTCAGGGTTGTGTTTTACTGCAGGAGGGGGGACAGGGTATGTGTAGCCAGAATGGGTGTGGCCAGTTCAATGTCACTCATGTTGGGGGCACCTTTGGTGACCCAAGTACTGTGCGAGCGAAAACAGGCCCCTGAGCTCTGTTTCCGGTTGTGACAGTGCCCTGCAACCCTCTGCCAGCGAAAATGGAGCTCAGGAGCCTGCATGCATGGCAGAGGGTTGCAGGAGGCCGTCACTGCCGGAAACAGAGCTCGGGAGCCCATTTTCGCTGGCAGAGGCACCGCAGGCTGGTCCCTCACTGTTTCCAGGGTGGCTCCATGGTCCAGATCTAACTGTTTTTGGCAAACCATTAGAGGAAATTTTGAGTAGTTCAGAGGACCAGCAAATACCACCTCTGTTTAGGGCTGCCCTCCTGCCCCCATCATTCCCTGCCCTATATTCCCTTGTTTTTTAGCTCAGCTGATTCGTGTGACAGGGCCACAGTGTCAGGCCTGCAGCCATCTTTTGTTTTGGATCTTTGGCCTGCCACACTTTCTATTATTCTGCTATGCATTTCCTATTGTGGGGAAATGGGAGGGGGGATTGTAAGGAGTTGCATACTATCTAGCCATAACAAAATTCTTTCTAGAAAGCCAAGGTCATCCTTTGTCTCTGCACCTGACCGGAATTGGATGGGTGGAAGCTGCCAGCATGGCAGTGGGAGATTGGACCATGTGATGGACTTGTGGGTCTGGGGGCAAGATCTTGAACTTTCAATGGGAAGCTTTCAGATTCGGGTTTGCCCAGTTGGGCCAACATGACTTTCTTAATAAATTGGAACTTTTGAGCAATACTTTGCCTTAGACTCTGATTTAATTCTGGATGCTATTTGGAACCCTGACACACAGCTGTGCTAAAAAAACAACTCAGCTCACCAGCGCTGACACCAAGGACGGTCTTTAAGTGCTGTGCGTGCACGCAAACTGCGCTCTTATGGAACCGGTAGGAAAAGATTTGGAATCCCACCACTGATGAGGATGGTACGTTTTATATTTTTGTGCCAACTCAAGGATGGGTAGAAAGCAGCACAGCTCACCAGCAAGCAAATGCCTACAGGGGTGAGTTCCTGCCATTTCTAGCCTCTTCTATAGAAGAGGTTCCACAAATCTCCAGTGCCATTTAGAACCGGTTCCAGCTCCCTCCCCTCGCCCGTCTGCCCATCATCAAGATGAAGAGTGAGAGGAGGAATTCTGGGAGTTGAAGTCCACAAGTCTTCAAGCTATCTAGTTTGAACACCCCCGGGGGGTTTTTCCTGAAGGGTTAGGGGTTGCAAGGGTCTTGTAACTTGACAGCTTTAAGACTTGCGTGCTTCGAATGCCAGAGTTCCTGAGCCAACCTTTTGGTTGCTAAGCAAGAGCGTTGTTAAGTGAGTTGCACCACATTTTACAAGTTGGCCATGCCCACCCAGTCACATAATAATAATAAT
The DNA here is from genome assembly GCA_039707465.1 of Rhabdophis nuchalis. Classification (NCBI taxonomy): domain Eukaryota; kingdom Metazoa; phylum Chordata; class Lepidosauria; order Squamata; family Natricidae; genus Rhabdophis; species Rhabdophis nuchalis. The sequence continues at coordinate 396,154,369 of CM077643.1, read as the reverse complement.
AATAAATTTATTTTGTATACCGCATCCTCTCCCCAAGGGGACTCGGAGCGGTGCACAGGGAAAAAATTAAAATACTATAAAAAATACAATAAATACAGTGAATAAAAACGAATTAAATTAGGATTATCCCTGCGCTAAAATCCCCAAGTTATAACACTAAAATACATGGCTGCCAAGCCACTCCCACCTGGTCACATGGCCAGCAAGCCACTCCCACAAAGCAAGCCACACCCACAGAAGAGGGTCTAAAAATTTTTGAAACCCACCACTGCTAGAGCCCAACATATTTGGAGGGCATCCGATTAAAAAACGCTGGGTTTTTCTTAGCTTGGGGATGACTCAAGCAGCCCTCAACAATAAGCAACACAATCCCCCCCCCCCCTGAAATCCAGTAAAAGCCATTTCTGCAAATAAACACCCCCACCAGACGGAGCAATCTGCTGCGATGACAACTCTGCAGGCAGCAGAGACACGCACAGCTTGTAAACCAGACAGCACAAAGAGGCCAGGACATTTTCCTTATCAGCAAGGCTGAAGAAAGCCAGAACTTGGCAAAGGGGCTTCAAAGATCTCGTTTCCTCCCATTGAGTGGGAGACTCTGATAACAGGGCCGTCTTAAAACAATTCTTTGTCTGAGGTCTTCTCTCCCTGGTTTTAAAAACCTGAAACCTGTGTTCATTTTGAAGCCGTTCGTTTTGTTTGAATCTTGAACCCTAATAAAGGCATTGTTTTGCCAAGTTTTTTTTTTGTGGGCCCACACACCCATCTCTATTGTTTTCATACATGCAAGACTGACCGGTAAGCCTAAGAAATTGGATACGTTTTCCTGGGTTGCCTTCGCCGAATGGAACGTGTGGGAGCATAAATGCCAGGCCGTTCCCATCGGTGGCACCTTCAGGCAGAATCCTCCGCACTGTCTTTTTTTTAAGTTTTATTTTTCTTTCTCATATATACATTCATAAATATACATACATCCTCATTAAGTACTATTGATATTTACCGCATTTTTCGGAGTATAAGACGCACCGAGGTTTTGAAGAGGCAAATAAAAAGAAAAGTTTTTGCACTCTGAAAACCTCCCAAAAATGGCCCGTTTTTTTGTGAAAATGGGCCCGTTTTGTTAGCAACTCTGGGTTCAGAACCAGTGTTACAAGTCTGGTCCCGTAACCAGTGTTTAGAAATAAATGCAGAATAGTGTAATACACTGGACAGTAAAGAGATACGTTGCTGTAATCACAAACAAACTCTAAAACAGTGATAGTAAGAAAATAAATAGTCTTTACTTTGTAGCAACTAAAATGCTTCTTCCGACCAGTGATACTAACTTCCAAAAAGAATCCTTCACCAAACAGAGTTATCTTACAGTGATGCAAAACAAATCCTCCTCCTTCTTCAGCGGCAATCAGGAAACACAGGAATCACAAGGAATCGAACAGGGAATGGACTGTGATTCTGAGCTTGCTTTATGGTAGAGCTGAGACTCACAGCCAATCAGAATTCAAACACAGTTCTTAAAGCTATATAACTCCTTAAGAACATAGGCTCATATATATTGTCAACCCAATATAAGGCTGAATATCCTAACACGTTTCCCCCCCAAAAAAGGCTTGAATAGCCTTTAGGGGGCTTGCAGAGTGCTCCTGGGGGGTAGAGATAAAAATGAGCAAAATCCAGTCCGTTTTTCATGAAAACGGGCCCGTTTTTCATTAGAAAAGGGCATGGATAGCCTTTAGGAAGCTTATACAGTACTCCTGGGGTCTGGGGCGGGGGGTACAAATGAGCAAAAAATGGCCCGTTTTTCACTAATTTCTGCCCTCCCCAGCACCCAGGAGCACTCTGGAAACCTCCTAAAGGCTCCGCACGGCCATTTTGATGAAGGGGGTGGAGTTTCGGGGGGCAAAAAACGCTGTATCCAGTGTATAAGACACACCCAGATTTTCAGCCTCTTTTTTGAGGGAAAAAGCTGCATCTTATACTCTGAAAAATATGGTATATGTTATCCTTTAACATTTATCAAAAGTCATTAAAAAAATTTAAAATATAATTGGGACCGCTTTCCTTCCACCCCGTACATCCATCTTATTTTAGAACAACCTTACTACTTCTTTCATCCTTCCAACCTTCCTTCTCTACCTTCTTCTTTCCTCCTCTTTCTCTTTTCTTCTTCCCCTCCCTCTCCCACACTCCTCCTCTCTTCTTCCCCTTCCTACCCTCTCTCCTACTCTTACTCCCCCTCCCTTACTTCCTCTCCTTTTCCCTTACTTCTTCCTCTCTCCTTTCTCCCTCCTTCCGTTGTTGTAATTACTCATTTTCTTCTTCACACTGATGGATTTTCACGGGGGAATTCAAGCAAAACCGGTTCCATATTTACATAAAAATAAATTCCCTCTTCCACATTTTATTTTCATTGTAATAGTGCCACATATGTCATCTTTTAACTGCATATTTGTATATTAAAACTTTTCTGTTTTTTCACTTTGCCTCCTCTTAGTTTAATAGAGTGTTGTCTGGGTGACTTGATCTGTCATCTTTCTGTCATCATCCTTTTGGGTGCGCTTCAAGGTTTTGACGACCATCTTTAAAGCGCTCCATGGCTCGGGGCCTAGTTATATGCAAGACCGCCTCCTGCCCCATACATCCCTTCGGCCGATCCGCTCCCACAGAGAGGGTCTTCTCAGGGTACCGTCGGCCGGGCAATGCCGTCTGGCGACACCCAGGGGAAAAACCTTCTCTGTGGCGGGCCCTGCCCTTTGGAACGACCTACCCCCTGAATTGCGTACCATCACCGACCTCCGCCTCTTCCGCCAGTGTCTAAAGACACATCTTTTCCAGCAAGCTGGCCTAGCCTAACCTCCTGTGGGGACTATTTTAGAGAGTTTTAAATTGGGGATTTTAAAATTGGTTTTAGCATAGGACTAGAATAATTTAATATGTTTTAAATTATATATTTATTTTTTGTATGCTTTTTAAATTCCTGTGCGCCGCCCTGGGTCCTCTGCGGAGACGGGCGGGATATAAATATGATTAAAATAAATAAATAAATAAATATTCATAGTCCTTTTCTAATCAATCATCAAAATGCCCCCATATCTTGAAGGACATTTTCGTAGACTTTTTTGGCGGTTGACAATACAGCGCTGCAAATAATCACAAAGAGCCAGTTGTGTTTTGTTCCAGCAATGTTTTCAGAAACAGGAAGTGGATTGATGACCACAAAAAAGCAAGGAACGGTTTATCGTGATATCATGGAAGCGTTGGAAGAAATGTCCTTCTGGGTTCAGTTCCAAGTGGGGAGAAAGACGCGAGAAACATGGTGGCTGCTTGGAAAGATGGTTTTTAATGGCGGACAAGACCACATGGTTTGGAGCTCCTGGGTGAGAAGTGGAGAATCACATGCTTCAGTATGTTGGGTGAAGAAGGGTAGAGATGCTGAGAGAACCTGAGTTTTATACCTTCTCTTGGGCCCCACCTTAAAAGTTTCCTGTTCCTGTCTAAGCAATGTATCCCATTGGCTGTCAGACTCCCAGGGGGTGGAGGTCTTAGCTAGCTCTGTAGGCTGTCCTGAGATCCAAGATCGTTTGAGCCTTTCTGGCTGATGTAATCTTCCCAGGGTAGAGGGCTAATCCTACCTTTGTTGTGTAGAATAGACTGGCTCAGGCCTTAATGGCTCATTGACAAAGGTGAGGAGGCAGGAAGCTGCAGGGAGCTGTTTTGTCTTCAAAAACACGTTTCTCCTTTTTTCAGGGAAATATAATGTTCTGTCTTTTTTAATATTTCCTAAAATATTCCATTTTTCTAGGAGAGTGTTAACTTCCTACACCAGGATGCACTGAACAGTAGCAATAGCACTTAGATTTACGTATATACTGCTTTACACTTTTGGGACCATCCTTGCAGTTGTTATTCTGGAAGCAGTATCTTGCCAGGAGGGACCTTCACGTGACACGGATTATGCACTGCTGGCCACCCATGTTTTCTTCTCAGTCCAACTCCCGGAACAATAAATATAAAGTGCTTCCCACATATGTTCGTCTCGGCAGCAGCAAAGGAGCCATTTTTGTCCTAACGCAGCATATTTTTCCTCCTTTCCGACTGTCGAAGGGGACGCACAGAGTGTACGTGTTCCCTGAGAGGCAGATTTCAGGAACAGACTGGGGAGCCAAATAAGCTGCCGACTCTGCCAATTTCTCTTCTTTGTGGCAGATTCAAGCGGTCCCAAACAGATGGGAGAGGAATCGTTTCCCCCTCGGTTATTCACAAAAAATAAAATAAAAAATTCCTGCAATTGTTAATTTTAATGTAATTTTAAATTTACATTAAATTGTTAATTGGGTTATTGGATTTTTTATTTCATCTTTTTTTTTTTTTGGTAATGTGTGTGTTTTTGTGTTGTACGCCGCCCCGAGTCCTTTGGAGAAGGGTGTCCAAACTTGGGAACTTTAAGACTTGTGGACTTCAACTCCCAGAATTCCCCAGCCAGCATAGCATAGCTGGCTGGGGAATTCTGGGAGTTGAAGTCCACAAGTCTTAAAGTTCCCAAGTCTTAAAGTTCCCAAGTTTGGACACCCCTGCCTTAGGAAAAGGGTGGCATATAAGTCCAATAAAACCTGAAACCTGAAAGGAACTTGCCCAAGGTGATCCCACAGGGTTTGGTGAAGAAAAAAAATAAATCAGATTAGAAATAGCATTAATTGACTTTTATGTGGAACATGTCCCTAAGGTGCAATGTTATTGGAGGCTTTTTGAAATAGTCAATGAATGGCATTATGTGGTTATGTCTATAAGTGAGAACTATCTGAGGAAAAAGCACGTTTAAATAATTGTGGTCAAAGGAGAATTTTGGTATAATGATATTAAGATATACAATGAATTTTTGATTTAAAGTGTATAATTTAATACGATTTATGAGTAATGATGGTGGAAGAAACGCACGAGACCTATATGTAACCAATCGACACGCTTTCTACAGGATGTAATGAAGGGCGAATTATTATTTTTTTGTATTTCTGTTTAATAAAAAATAAAAAATAAACTTTTAATAAAATAAGGTACCTGCAAGACCGCCTCCTACCAAATACTTCCCTTCGACCAGTCCGCTCCCACAGAGAGGGCCTCCTCAGAGTGCCGTCAGCCAGTCAATGTCGGCTGGCGACCTCCAGGGGGAGAGCCTTCTCTGTGGCAGCTCCTGCCCTCTGGAATGACCTGCCCCCTGACCTCCGCACAACTACGGACCTGCACCTGTTCCGCCGAGCCCTGAAGACCCATCTTTTTCGTGCGGCCGGCCTGGTGTAGCTTTTAATCTGGTTTTATTGGGGTTTTATTGTACATTTTAGAGCAGGCTTAGAATTTTATTTATTTTAGCATAGGTATTTATATTGATGTTTAGCATAGGTATTTATATTGATGTTTTTACTGTTGTTTTTATCATTGCCTGTTCACCGCCCTGAGTCCCGCAAGAGAGAAAGGGCGGTATACAAATTCGAATAAATTAAATTAAATTAAATAAATAAATCAAATTCGTGGTGGGATCTGTAGGAAGTTAGCACCACCCCTTTCCTAGAAAATTGAAATATTTTAGGAAATATTTCAAGGGCAGAATATTTCCCCCTAAAACTCACCCCTTCCACCTTTGTCAATGGGCCATTAAGGCCTGAGCCAGTGTATTCTACATAATAAAGATCTACCTCCTGCAGACAAGGCCATAGGAGGAATTGCCCAAAGCCCTTTCATTACATTGATGGACTGGCTGCTAAAGCAAGGTCATGACACACACTTGAAAGTAAACCAGGAAGACTGGTGGGGGTCTGTCTGTCTGTCTGTCTCACAAAAACAAAGAATGCTTACCAACAGGAAATATGCATATGTAAAGCTTGTAGCAATTATGGGTAATAGCAATAGCAATAGCACTTAGACTTATATACCGCTTTACAGTGCTATACAGCCCTCTCTAAGCGGTTTACAGAGTCAGCACATTGCCCCCAGCAATTTGGGTCCTCAGAAGGATGGAAGGATGAGTCAACCTTGAGCCTGGTGGGATTTGAACTGCCAAATTGCAGTCAGCCAGCAGCTGGCAGTCAGCAGAAGTAGCCTGCAGTACTGAACTGTACCACTGCACCACCAGGGCTCTTTTGCTATTCTTTTGCCGGTCCCTCCTGAGAGTCCAGGCTCTTTTGCACTACCTGTATTTCTAGGTGGTATAAGACACATGAGATTATGCAGGCTATTAACTCAGGCTAGAAAGCTAATAAAAAGTAACAAGGATTAGACAATTTGCAGACATCAACTAAAAGTTAGCAATGGAGATGGCCGGCAACAAATGAAATGTCTATTAGATAACTCCTGGAGGATTCATTAGCCAAGGCTTAGGAATGGGACAGCTATAGACCAATAGAACAAATTGTAGAATTACTGCTAAAATGTTTATTAGAGGATATTTCTTATTATTTCACTTTGTCCCGCCTTCTCCTTTAGTGAAAATGTATAAAGCTTTCTTAATCTTTTGTTCTTGGCTCTTGGCATTTTGACCAGGAACCCTTTTCCTTGGAGTACTCCAATAAAAAGCGTGCAGAAAACCTGCACCTCGTGTCTGGCGTCCATCATTGGCTTCGGCACCAGGCTCAGACCCAAATTGGGGACAACAACATCATCACCCAGCAAGGCTCAACCAAGCTTGGGACTCAAAAGACTACCTACAGAGTTGCCCCTGCATGGCCCCATGGGAGTCTGACAACCAATCAGAATACAAGCTCAAATTCAAAAGCCCAGAGAGGGCATAAAGCCAGGGAATTTCAGCATTTCTTCTCTTTTCCCCCCAGCATCTCAAACCACGTGGTCCTGTCCATCATCAATAAACCTTCTTTCCAAGCAACTTCCATGAATCCAGTGACTTTTTCCCCACTTGGAACTGAACCCAGGAGGACATTTCTTAAAACAGATCAAAGCTGTGCCTGAATGTAGTTCATTCAACAAATTTCGTACTGAATAACATGATGTGTAAAGCAAATCAGGGAGAATTATGTTTTTAAGGCCTCAGCGTGGCTGATATGGGCATTGATGGGGTTAAGAAGGGATAAATGGCCTCCTGCCCCACAGCATCTTTTGCAAATGATGGGAATGAAGATCTAATTTGCAAGTTATACCAGGGGTCTCCAACCTTTGCAACTTTAAGTCTGAAGGACTTCAGCTCCCAGACTTCTCCAGCCAGCTTTGCTGGCTGGAGAAGTCTGGGAGCTGAAGTCCTTCAGACTTAAAGTTGCAAAGGTTGGAGACCCCTGAGTTATGCAATTCACATCGTTTGCACAGTAACAGACCCCTTGGTTGTGATTTAAGCATGTTTTGTGAATCTACCCAGTTTGGTTTGGTAATGTGTGTAACCTTGAGGAACAAGAAAATGGCTCTCAGGAAGACATCATCAGATAAAAGAAACTGAAGTCTAAACCAGAAATGTAATTTGAGCAAAAGTCTTAGATTAGCTCCTCCCTAGTGCCCCCTAGGGGAGAAATAATACAAACTACGCAATTTAGGTTAGTCCTAAGAAGCAGACTAGAGTAAAAAACCAAAGTTATGTATATTAATATTATTTTTATTATAAGGTTGCAGTGACTTGTAGAGAATGAAAAAGATGAGGTTGACATATATGAAAAAGCCACATTTATGACTGATTGGAAACCCCTTATAGGTTTTTCTCAAATAGTGGGGGGAAATACAATTAGGAATTGTGGTTATGATGATTAAAAACAAAAGCAGATAATAGAAAAGGGTGAGCTTTTCCTGTAATCATAGAGTAAAGGTAATTTTGTAATTGCACTTATATTTGGTGCAAAGGAAATCAGAAGCTTCTTTGCTTCATTTCTTTTAACATGTTTCCTTTTTTTCTTTCTTTACTGCTTTTATTCTTTACTAGCCGATAACCCGGAGTTGCCCGGGTATTTATTTATTTATAGGAGGAAAATGTTGGGACCAAATGTAATTTCTAATGTTGGAATTTCCCCATTACCAGGGGTTGCAGGAACTGGGCATGTCTAGTTTAATGAAAAGAAGGACCAGAGGAGACATGATAGCAGTGTTCCAATATCTCAAGAGTTGCCACAAAGAAGAGGGAGTCAAACTATTCTCCAAGGCACCTGAGGGCAGAACAAGAAGCAATGGGTGGAAATTAATCAAGGAGAGAAGCAACTTAGAACTGAGGAGAAATTTCCTGACAGTTAGAACCATTAATCAATGGAACACCTTGCCTCCAGAACAGTGGTGGGTTTCAATTATTTAGAACCTACTCTGTAGGTGTGGTCTATTTTGTGGGCGTGGCTTGGCAGTCATGTGACAGGGTGGGAGTGGCCACCTTTTAAAATGTGGTGAAACTCATTTAACAACGCTCTTGCTTAGCAACCAAAATTTTGGACTCAATTGTGATGATAAATTCTTCCTTCCTTCCTTCCTTCCTTCCTTCCTTCCTTCCTTCCTTCCTTCCTTTCCTTTCCTTTCCTTTCCTTCCTGTTGGGTCACTGGCAGTGGCGGGCCAGATTTACTTCCAGGTACGCCGGTGGAACCCCCTCTCACCGGTTCTCTAAATTTCACCAACCGGCTCTCGCGAGTAGGTGCGAGCCTGCAGAAACCCACCACTGCTCCAGAAGTTGTGAATTTCCCAACAATGGAAGTTTTTAAGAAGATGTTGGATAACCATTTGTCTGAACCAGTATAGGGTTTCCTGCCTAGGCAGGGAGTTGGACTAGAGGAGCTCCAAGGTCCCTTCCAACTCTGCTATTGTATTGTATTGTATTGTATTGTATTGTATTGTATTGTATTGTATTGTATTGTATAACTATTTCAGATCTGAAATATTCTTATAGCCAGTCTCAACAAAAGCAGTTGTAGCCTTTTTGTGGAGTTGATTTCCTAAACTGATGTACCTAGTGCAGGGGGGGGAGGGAGTTTCAAACTCGCAGCCCGTGGTCTGGATGCGTCACATGCTGGCCACGCCCATCCCTGTTTTAGCAAAGGGGAAAGCTATCACGATACCTCCAGAAGTAGGTTTCATATACCATTATCACCGGTTCTCCAAGCACCGGAAATGTAAGCGTACACACGTACATGCCTGCTTTGCTCACGCATGCACCATTCACACATGAGTGTGTTGTCCAAAACACAGCAATATAGGACAGTATTGCACCTGGGCGAGTGGGCTGGCCCAGGGCTGGACGGGTCCACCCCCAAATCGCCACCACCCGAAAGTCGCCACTACTGGTTCGCCCGAACTGGCTGAATACCACCTTTGGATATGTCATGCAATGTGTCATCACGAGTTTGACACTCCAGACGTAGTGGGCCTGGCGGATTTATAAACCATTATACATGGTTTAATGTTTGGCGTGATCCTGCCCACTTTCAACAAACTATTATTAAGCCACCAATGGCTGAATGAACCTGGCCAGAAAGTTTATTCCCCACACCCCACCCTGGAAGTCAGCTTCACCCTATTCTGTGGGATTTGCTCGCAGGGAAATATGCAATGGCCAAGATGAATGGCATTGATTAGAACTGCTATTAAGAAGTCTAAAAATAAGAACCTTTTCTTAAAATAATTGTAGTCAGCGCTGCAGACAGGGAATTCTCAGGCTTATTGTAACGTGAGGCAGCCACAGAGCAGAGAAAAAAGGTTCCTTAAGTGGGAGCACGTGGGAGGCAGTTTTTCAAAGAAAATTGTAAATTTAAGAAAAGAGACATTGATCTTTCTTTGAAAACAATTAACATCCCCACTTTTGGAATCCTGGTGCTCTACAGCTTCTCAAAACAATGTTACAGCTGCATGTGTTTAAACAGATCACATTTAATAACTGTTTTTTAAATATTATGATTTCAGCTCCAGGTAAATAAACTAAAAGGCAACAGAGGAATTTCTACAGCTCAGTGCGAAGCAAAAGTGACTTGTCTACAATACAATTCCGATATCTTATACAATACTTATACAATAGCAGAGTTGGAAGGGACCTTGGAGGTCTTCTAGTCTAACCTCCTGCCTAGGCAGGAAACCCTATACCAAGGGTCTGCAAAGTTGGCTCTTTTAAGACTGGTGGACTTCAACTCCCAGAGTTCCCCAGCCAGCTATGCTGGCTGGGGAACTCTGGGAGTTGAAGTCCACCAGTCTTAAAAGAGCCAACCTTGCAGACCCCTGCCCTATACCGTTTCAGACAGATGGCTATCTAATATCTTCTTAAAGACTTCCAGTGTTGGAGCATTCACAACTTCTGGAGGCTGTTCTACTGATTAATTGTCCAAACTGTCAGGAAATTTCTCCTCAGTTCTAAGTTGCTTCTCTCCTTGATTAGTTTCCACCCATTGCTTCTTGTTCTACCCCCAGGTGCTTTGGAGAATAGCTTGACTGCCTCTTCTTTGGGGCAGCTCCTGAGATATTGGAACACTGCTATCATGTCACCCCTGGTCCTTCTTTTCATCAAACTAGACGTACCCAGTTTCTGCAACGGTTCTTCATATGTTTTAGCCTTCAGTCCCCTAATAATCTTTGTTGCTCTTCTCTGCACTCTTTTTAGTCTATATGGGTTTTTGTCTATATGGGTTTTTCCTGTAGAGAGGGTAGGGAGGTCTACAGGAGATCACAAATCCAGACAATGGGTGCAGCTGTGCAATTCAAGCCCTGCTCCCACCCACCTTTTTATATGAATTGGGTGCGCAATGCACATTTGGGACTGGATGTTGTGGCCCACCAGCGGAGCTGACAGCAGTTTCAGGAGGTTGGGGAGGAACATGGGCCAGTCCTGGAGTCTGGGGAAGGCTCTGATGAGGGCTCTGTGTCGGAGGTAGAGATGGGGCCAGAGCCGTATGCCAGTTATCAGCTGCCTTCAGAGTCGGACATCAGTGAGGCAGACGAACAGCTGGAGCCTGTTGCCAGTGTGCGCATGCACAGAGCTGCCAGACGAAGGGAACAGCTAAAGAACAGGAGTCGATTTGGGAGTAAGGCCACAAGTGGATGATGAATGGCCCCTCCTAGAGGAAATAAAAGAGGAGGGAAAAGGGAGTGGAGTTTGCAGGAGACAATTAGTTCGCTTAATTGGCTCGTGACTCTCTTGAGACTCCTTGCCATGTTCTACAGATATCGGCTTGGCAGCTCTCTAAGCCTTCTTGTTGCTCTTCTCTGCACTCTTTCTAGAGTTTCCACATCTTTTTTACCTCATGGCAACCAAAACTGAAGGCAGCACTTGGTGGCTAGGACCCCATTGAAAAAGGGCGGGAGTTCAGTCACAGCCACCATCTTAACTTTGACAGAAGTGGTTTAATGATGATACCCAGAAGCACAAACCCTGCTATGATGAAATATGTTTTGACTAAGAGAAGGAGGAATGCTTGCCAATTACAAAACATATGACTGATTCTCAGTAAAGAATAAGAACCTCAAAGGAACTCCGGCTTGATTGTGTTTGGTACGTGCTGAAATAGAGAGGTGCTTATAATAGGCTTTCAAGATTCTGCTACTACAACATCCAAAGTTCACTAAATCACATTCTTGACTCCTAGCTCCAATGGACCAAACTCTTGATCCCTACCTTGCAGGGCTGATGCAATCATTCCACTGTTTGCAAATTGCAGCTTGAACAATGTATCGGCAAGACCCCAGGTAGAGAACATTAGGAAACAGCATTCAGTTTTGGACACCATGATGTAAAAAAAGATGTGGAGACTCTAGAAAGTAACAAAGAGGATTAGGGGACTGGGGCAGTGGTGGATTGCAGGAGGTACGACCCGGTACGGGTGTACCGGAGCCTGCCAGAAGCACTGGATACCATTCCGGTACAGTGCTCTGGAGGGCCCACCCGCACGCCCGAGCTCCTTACCAGTCTTTTAAGCCTTTGGTGCTTACGCGCACGGCACGTACAGCGCCTGCGTGGTGCTCCGCTGAGCAGGTGGAGAGTCGCAGAGGCGCACAGAGGCGCTAAGACGCATGTGCGTGCTGCCCACGTCTATGTGGATCCTGCCAGGCCCGTTCCAAACGTACTGGTTGGAACGGGATCCGGAATCCACCACTGGACTGGAGGCTAAAACATATGAGGAACGGTTGCAGGAACTGGGTATGTCTAGTTTAATGAAAAGAAGGACTAGAGGAGACATGATAGCAGTGTTCCGATATCTTATACAATACTTATACAATAGCAGAGTTGGAAGGGACCTTGGAGGTCTTCTAGTCCAACCCCCTGCCTAGGCAGGAAGTCCTATACCAGTGATGGCGAACCTATGGCACGGGTGCCACAGGTGGCACGCAGAACCATTCCTTAGGGCACGCGAGGCGTTGCCCTGTCAGCACTAGTGCGCATGTATGTGCTGGCCAGCTGATTTATGCCTTCTTTTGAGGCTGTTTTTCGCCCTCTGGAGGCTTCAGGGAAGCTCCTGAAGCCTCTGGAGGTGGGGACGGAAGACTGTTTTTACCCTCCCCAGGCTCCTAGAAATCCTCTGGAGCCTGGGGAGGGCGAAAAAAGTGCGCCAAAAGCAGGGGGTCATGCACATAGCATTATGGGTGTGGCACGCCCACGCATGACCCTCCTGCACTCCCCCCGCATTTGGCACGCGAGCCAAAAAAGGTCAGCCATCACTGCCCTATACCGTTTCAGACAAATGGCTATCCAACATCTTCTTGAAGACTTGCAGTGTTGGGGCATTTACAACTTCCGAAGACAAGCTGTTCCACTGATCAATTGTCCTAACTGTCAGGAAATTTCTCCTCAGTTCTAAGTTGCTTCTCTCCTTGATTAGTTTCCACCCATTGCTTCTTGTTCTACCCTCAGGTGCTTTGGAGAATAGCTTGACTTCCTCTTCTTTGTGGCAACCCCTGAGATATTGGAACACAGTTATCATGTCTCCCCTAATCCTTCTTTTTATTACACTAGACATACCCAGTTCCTGCAACCGTTCCTCATATGTTTTAACCTCCAGTCCCCTAATCCTCTTTATTGCTCTTCTCTGCACTCTTTCTAGAGTCTCCACATCTTTTCTACATCGTGGTGACCAAATCTCAGGGGCTGCCACAAAGAAGAGGGAGTCAAGCTATTCTCCAAGGCACCTGAGTGTAGAACAAGAAGCAATGGGTGGAAACTAATCAAGAAGAGAAGCAACTTAGAACTGAGGAGAAATTTCCTGACAGTGAGAACCATTAACCAGTGGAACAGCTTGCCTCCAGAAGTTGTGAATGCTTCAACACTGGAAGTCTTTAAGAAGATGTTGGGGTAACCATTTGTCTGAAATGGCATAGGTGTCAGGCCTGCAATTATATTCTTTTTAGGATCTTTAGCCTGCCACACTCTCCATTATTTCACTATGCTGTTTCATTAGTGTAGTAATTGGGAGGGGGAATAGAAAGGAGTAGAATTGTGGAATGTGTTGTTGTCATTCCTTTCTAGAAGCCCAAGGTCATCTTTTGTCTCCGCACCTCTGCATCTGACCAGAACTAGATGGGTGGAAATGCCAGTGTGGCCGAAAAAGATTGGACCCTGTGATGGATTTATAGGTGTGGGGATAAGATCACGAACTTTAAACTGGGTGGGAATCCCAGGAAGCTTTTATATTTGGGATTTCACAGTTTGTGCCAACATGTCTGTCTTATTAAATTGGAACTTTAATGATAGCTCTGCCTTGGACTCTGATTTAATTCTGAATGATATTTGGAATGCTGACAATAGGGTTTCCTGCCTCGGCAGGGGGTTGGACTAGAAGACCTCCAAGGTCCCTTCCAACTCTGTTATTCTATTCTATTGTGGTCTGGGTAAGGAATCCAGGGCCACATTTAGACCTAATGAGATCCTAAACCAGTGCTTTTCAACCTTAGCACCATTAAAATGCATAAACTTCGATTCCCAGAATCTGCCAGGCTAGGGAATTCTGGGAGTTGAAGTCCACGCATCTGAAGATGTCACGGGTGAGATACATTGCCTTGGGAAGCTGTAGAAATTCCCCCTGTGGAATATTAACAAATATTAGAATGACTGAACATGGCAAGACCACCACAATACATAACAAACCATGATGAGATGGCTTGAACAGAAGGCATGGATGCCATGCAGAAACAAAGCAGCCATTCAATTTGTAACTGTTCAAAGTTAAAGCAGCACTGAAAAAAGTGACTTAGGACCGTTTTTTGACACTTACAACTGTTGCAGCATCCCCATGGACATGTGATCAAAATTCAGATAGCTGGCAACTGATTCATATTTACGACAATTGCAGTGTCCCATAATCATGTGATCACCTCTTGCAACCTTCTGATGAGCAAAATCAATGGGGAAGCCAGATTCACTTCAAAAGCCATGTTACTAACTTCATAACTGCAGTGATTCAGTTAACAACTGCAGCGAGGAAGGCCGTAAAAAGGGGCAAAGCTCACTTTACAATGTCTCGCTTAGCAACATAAATTTCCGGCTCAGTTGTGATCGTAAGTCGAGAGCCGCCTCTACTGTCCTTCTGCTAGCTTCTGACAAAGACTGTTTCCTGGATTTGCATAACACAGCGGAGCATAAATCAATCACACAAGCAATATTTCTCTCCCGCACTGAGTCACACATTTGCCAACCGCCTTTGAGCTGAGCCTGAGTTGTGTAAACCCATGTGCCTAGTTACAGTTTTGTGGAAAGCAGCTGAGGAAACCATGGGTGGGCCCCACAAAACTTTGAGAAAGATGGCGTTCCAACAATACATTATCAGATACAATAATACAATAGCAGAGTTGGAAGGGACCTTGGAGGTCTTCTAGTCCAACCCCCTGCGTGGGCAGGAACCTTATACCATTTCAGACAAATGGCTATCTAACATCTTTTTAAAGACTTCCAGGGTTGGGGCATTCACAACTTCTGGGGGCAAGCTGTTCCAGAGGTTAATTGTTCTTACTGTCAGGAAATTTCTCCTTAGTTCTAAGTTGCTTCTCTCCTTGATTAGTTTCCACCCGTTGCTTCTTGTCCTGCCCCCAGGTGCCTTGGAGAATAGTTTGATTCCCTCTTCTTTGTGGCACCCTCTGAGATATCGGAACACTGCTATCATGTCTCCCCTGGTCCTTCTCTTCATCAAGCTAGACATACCCAGTTCCTGCAGCCGTTCTTCATATGTCTTAGCCTCCAGTCCCCTAATCATCTTGGTTGCTCTTCTCTGCACTCTTTCCAGAGTCTCCACGTCTTTTCTACATCATGGCGACCAAAACTGTATGCAGTATTCCAAGTGTGGCCTTACCAAGGCACCATACAGTGGCATTAACACTTAAAACGAAAGAAGCCTTCCTTTGCAAGCTGCTTTGACCTCCAGGAAGAAAATTTGGCTACGAATAAAAACCCAAAACACATTGACCCATGGTTAATTAAACCATGGTTTGCTGAATGGACCAGGGTGTCAGGGATCACACAAGACAATGGACCACAAATTAAGGAGGCAAGCAAGACATCCAAGTTCATGATTCTACTCTGTCATGTGAAGCTAGAAAGGTAGAATGAATCGAGGATGCTCATCTAGAATTGGTATAGGTTCTTCTACTTATAACTATATACTTATAACTTGCAGATATAACTATAGGGGATGTGGTGGCTCAGTGGCTAAGATGCTAAGCTTGTCGATCAGAAAGGTTGGTGGCTCAAATCCCTAGCACCGGGTCAGAAATAAAATTCTCAAGGAGACCATGAACAATCAAAAGCAGATTTATTTAAAAAAACAATTGCACATAAGCTTTTGCAAAAGGATTCTCAATCATGAAAGATAGAAAGAGAATGTCAGACAGATCTGAATACATGGCTTAAATACATTTTGGAGTAAGAGTCCATCCTTATTACATGCTCATGTTATACAATCTTCTGGAGCTCCCGTTCCTTGTCCCAGCTTCTGCCAACCTAGCAGTTTGAAAGCATGTAAAAATGCAAGTAGAAAAATAGGAACCACCTTTGGTGGGAAGGTAACAGTGTTCCGTGCGCCTCTGGGATTTAGTCATGCTGGCCACATGACCATGGATACGTCTTTGACCAGCGCTGGCTCTTCAGCTTTGAAATGGAGATGAGCACTGCCCCCTAAAGTCGGGAAAAACTAGCACATATGTGCGAGGGGAACCTTTACCTTTTACTCCCACTTTAGCACGGGGCTGGACTAGAAGACCTCCAAGGTCTCTTCCAGCTCTATTCTATTCTAAAGCTGGTGGGCTGGTCAACCACGGTTTCACAACAGAGGAAAAGCTTAAACATCAGACTGGTCTTTATTGTTCGTTCAAAGCAGTGGTGGGTTTCTGCAGGCTCGCACCTACTCTCGAGAGCCGGTTGGTGAAATTTAGAGAACCGGTGAGAGGGGGTTCCACCAGCGTACCTGGAAGTAAATCTAGCCCGCCGCTGCCAGTGACCCAACGGGAAGGAAAGGAAAGGAAGGAAGGAAGAAAGGAAAGGAAAGAAAGGAAAGGAAAGAAAGGAAAGAAAGAAAGAAAGAAAGAAAGAAAGAAAGAAAGAAAGAAAGAAAGAAAGAATTTATCATCACAATTGAGTCCAAAATTTTGGTTGCTAAGCAAGAGCGTTGTTAAATGAGTTTCACCACATTTTAAAAGGTGGCCACTCCCACCCTGTCACACGACTGCCAAGCCATGCCCGCAAAATAGGCCACACCTACAGAGTAGGTTCTAAAAAATTTGAAACCCACCACTGGTTCAAAGATGTCCAACCTTGGCCACTTGTAAGACTTACGGACTTCAATTCCCAGAATTCTGCAGCTAGCCAGGCTGTCTGGAGTGAGAATTCTAGGAATTGAAGTCCACAAGGCTTAAAGTTGCCAAGGTTGATCACTGCCTGAATTAGTTCTATCAATTTAGGTATGCTGTTATAACTAAGTGCCGTACAAAACTTACATTTTCTCCCACCACAACAGCAATTGTGTAAGGTAGGCTAAACTGTCAGGGAGAGGCTGACCAAAAGAAACGTTCCAGGAACTGAGTATGTGTATTTAATGAAAAGAAGAACTAAAGGAGACAAGATAGCAGTGTTCAGATATCTAATGGGCTGCCACAAAGAAGAGGGAGTCAAGCTATGCTCCAAAGCCCCTGAGGGCAGGACAATAATTAATGGGTGGAAACTAATCAAGGACAGAAGCAACTTAGAACTAAGGAGGAATTTCCTGACAGTTAGAACAATTAATCATTGGAACAACTTGCCTCCAGAAATTGTGAAAGCTCCAGCATTGGAAGTCTTTAAGAAGAGATTGGGCAACCATTTGTCTGAAGTGGTGTAGGGTTCTCTGCCTAAACAGGGGGTTGGAATAGAAGATCTCCAAGGTCCCGCCCAACTCGGGTATTATATTTATCAATTATATTATATTAATTATATTATATTAATTATATTATATTAATTATATTATATTAATTATATTATATTATATTATATTATATTATATTATATTATATTATATTATATTATATTATATTATATTATATTATATTATATTATATCATATCATTATAATTAATAGGAGCTTCCAGGACTGCCCCCTCCCCAAATCCTCCTCCCTCCAACTGATCCGACTTACGACCTCACTTTCTTCCTCCAAAACCACTTCCGACGCCCCCTCCCTTCCCCTACCATCCAATCTAACGGGCCTTTATTATTACGGCTCTCCCGAGCAGTCTGGCCAAACTGCGGGCTACTTTGGTTTGCAGACTCCCACAGAGGGCGGGGAAGGAGGATGCTGCGGGGAGGAGGGGGGGGGGGGGGAAGAGAGAGAGAGAGAGAGAGAGGGAGGCGGGGCCTAGCTCTTCCTCCCCCCTCCCATGAAAACTACAACTCCCAGCATCCCATTCGGCTTTGACCTGGCGCCAGCTGATAGAGGGATTTATTTATATATTTATTTAAATAATTAAAGGGGAAAAAAAAGGAAAAGGAAAAGAAGCCTGGAGGAGAGAAAGCCAGACGGGGCGAGTTTGCAGCGGCGGCGGCGGCGGCTGAATAATTTCTGCGGGGCTCTTCTTAGAGACAACCCCCCCACCCAACATTCCCCTCCCCCTAAAAAAAACCAACCCAAACCCAAATCCTCCTTCCCTTCCCTTCCCTTGCTTGGCAGACGCGAGGACTCCGCGGGAGGCGACGTGCAAGCGGTGCCCTCCGTCCCTTTTCCCGCGGATGCCCCCATCCACCCCAAGGGGCATCTTCCCCGGGCACTGAAAAAAAAAAAAGCGGCCGATGCAATAAAAGCGGCGGCGGCGGCGCTGCTGCAAAAGCTCCAGCAGCCCCGTTCCTTTCCCTCGGACTCGAAGGGGGCAGGCAGCCGGAGCCGGGCCGGAGCCCTTCCCTCTCTCCTGCCCGCCCTCCCTCCCTCCCTCCCGCTCGCTCGCTCGCTCCGGCGCAGGGCAGCCCTCTGGCAAGCAGCCGCCCTGATGCCGAGACATGGATAGAGCCACGGTCGCGCGTGGAGGTGCCCAGAGGATGGTCGAGAGGAAGGAAGGCGGTGGCGGGGCAGCAGCAGCTGGAGGAGGAAGAGGAGGAGGAGGCGGTGGTTGCCGCCGATCCCGGGCAGCCGGGTCGTTGGGCCGAGCCGGCTGCGCTCTTCAGCAATGCGGGCAGCTTCAGGACCTGATCGACATCTCGCTCTCCAGCTTGCAGGGGCTCCGCACCAAGTGCGCCGCGTCCAACGACCTCACGCAGCAGGAGATCCGCACCCTGGAGGTACGCAAGAGCCGGGCGACCCTCCGCCCTACGTACCTACCCACCCTCCCATCCACCCGCGAAAGGGCGCCCCCCCCCAGTAGCCCCTCGCTTGCAAAGATCCCCACCAGCACCAGTGCGCGCAAAGCAGAAGCGCCTGGGGTTTCCCCCCCCCCCCCCCGCCTCCCTGGTTCGTTGCTGCCTCCTGGAGGGTCTCGGGGGCTTTGCAGCTCGCTTCTCTCGGTCCTGCTTTGGGAGTAGCCGAGAGGGTAGGGGGGGATTTATTTTAAATGAGTCGGTGGGTGTCCGATCTCCTCCGGCTTCCTTTAACAGATTAACAGAGTTGGAAGGGACCTTGCAGGTCATCTAGTCCAACCCCCTGCCCAAGCAGGAGACCCTACATGCGCCTCTACCTAGGATCGAACTTACAACCTCCTGATTGCCTTCCCCAGGAGGTTTTTTTCCAGGCGCGTCAGAAAAGTGCGGCCGGGTGTGTGTGTGTGTGTGTGTGTTGTGTGTGAACTTTCCCTGCCTTTCCTGAAAGCAGCCGTCTCCCAAAAGGGGTTTAACCGATTAAAAGGGTTGGAAGGGACCTTGGAGGTCATCTAGTCCAACCCCCCCCCCCCTTCAAGCAAGAGACCCTACACCATTGCTGATAAATGGCAGTCCCGTTTCTTCTTGAAAGTCTCAAGTGATGAAGCTCCCATAATTTCTGAGGGCAACTTCTGTTCCATGCGTTGATTGTTCTCACTGTCAGAAAATTTCTTGTTTCCAGGTTGAATCTCTCCTTGGTCAGTTTCCATCCATTATTCCTTGTCTGGACTTTGGGTGCCTTAGAAAATAGCTTGATCCCCCCTCCTCTCTGTGGCAGCCACTCAAATATTGGAAGACTGCTATCCTGTCTCCCCTGGTCCTTCTCTTCACTAGACTAGCCAGGCCCAGTTCCTGCAACCGTTCATCCTATGTTTCAGTCCCCTAATCATCTTTGTTGCTCTTCTCTGGACTCTTTCCAGAGTCTCAACGGTTTTTTATAGTGTGGTGACCAAAACTGGATGCTGTACTCTAGGTGTGGTCTTACTAGGGCTTTATAGAGTGGCATTAGTACTTCCATTGATCTTGATTGTATCCCTCTGTTTATGCAATTTAGGGTTGCATTGGCTTTTATTGAAGAGTTCTTTTGAGGGGGTGGGATATCTAATACTTAAGATTGTGATGTCCTATGGCTACTTAAGTAGATCGCCCCCTCCCCTCAAACGGACCCTTCAAATAAACCCATTTTGGAAGACGGTTGCTTCTGTAGATAACCCAAAGAAAGATGGTGTGTGGTTTCTTGTCACTCTGGAGGTGATGAGAAAAAAAGGAGGGTGTTGGGTTTTGTCATTAATGAATCGAAAAGGAGTAAGAGAGTAACGTTAGGAGCGTGTTTGGATCTCACTGGAAGGTTGTATCTTAATTACACCCTCTTCCCCAACATAACATACCCATAATTTACTTCATTTTCCTGGGAGCTTTTTACTCAGCGGTAACGGCCCTTGTTTGGCGTGACCTTACCTCGGTGAGAGTGAACTGTAATATCGCGGGCTCATCTTATTCTCTTTGGCTGCTTTG
This sequence comes from Rhabdophis nuchalis, assembly GCA_039707465.1. NCBI lineage: Eukaryota > Metazoa > Chordata > Lepidosauria > Squamata > Natricidae > Rhabdophis > Rhabdophis nuchalis. The sequence continues at coordinate 396,134,120 of CM077643.1, read as the reverse complement.
ACAAAGTGTAATATAATCCTTGGGTGACTTAACCGTGGTTAACTGAGTTCACCCAATGTGCTAATTTCACAAGACACACTGAACCAGGGATCTGACCTCGGTCCAAAACGCTAAGCCTCATCCAACCCTCTTTCAACCTAACCCAGGGGTCTGCAATCTTAAACACTCCACGAGCCATTTGGACCCGTCTCCCACAGAAAAGAAAACACCGGGAACCACAAAACCCTTTTGACATCTAAACTGAAGATAGCACTGCATATATACTGTATATATATTTACCTTTATGCTATGTATAAAAGAACTAAAGTCTGTTGCGTTTATGAAATCAATGACCTGCTACAGAGAAAACAATTTTTTATTTCTGCATGCAACAAGAACATTTTGAACTCCCCCTCCCCAAATAAAGATGGGTTGAAAACCTCAATAAATTGCATGCCAGCGGGTATAGCATATTGGTAGTTGTGACACATATTTTGAGCGACAGGGAGCCGCAGCAGTGGGATGAAAGAGCCACATGTGGCTCCAGAGCTGCAGGTTGCAGACCCCTAACCTAACCCATTGGGTGCACCAATCTTTTTCGGTAAGGATGAGTTAATTTATATTGCCATCATCCAATCCATCATTTCTCCCGTGGAAATGATAGATGCTGGAGAATTGTTTTTCCTTCAGTCTCCTCCTCCTACCTGTTGTGGAAAGGTGAGTCTCCTTGCAGTACACAGGTACATATCCCAAAAAAAGATTGTATCTCTTTTTCAATGCATGCTGCTGTTTATTGAAGCGGGTTAGTTTAGAGACAGAGCCTCCTTTCTTATTTTGCCTGAAAATAAATTCCTCCAAGCAACGGATCAAAGCAGCCTAAACAACAGAAAACACTTGATAGTAGAGAAACTCCCAAGAGAGGGATCCAAATGGCTTTTTGCCAATCTTTCCTAAACTGGCTTATATTTTATAAACGCATATTTTCTTGGGGAAGGAAAAAAAAAAAGGAATGTGTATATAATGGAGTGTCTCAATGCATTCCATGCTCCAAGGAAAGGAAATGTGCTCTTCTCGACTTGTTAGGGGTGGAGATAAGTGACTATCTTCCTGCAACAATAGATTTTCTTTTAAGGGAGGGGATTTTTCTGCCCCCTTCCTGCTTGGATATTTTCGACTCCCCTTGGTGGCCTTTACTGAGGCAGGATATGCATTCTGGCAACGTGGGGTGCATTTATTTGTTTAGAGGTGGGGGGAGGGAATGAAGAAAATTAGCTCCTGTTTTTGTTCTATTTGCATCATATGCTAAACCCACCCAAGCAACAATATTTTTCACATGTGAACTCAGCCTGTTGTTGGTGATTTGGGGTAGAAGTATTCCTTGACTAACAGCCACAATCGAACCCCCAACATTTATGTTGCTAAGGGAGAAATTTGTTAAAGGAGTGTTGGAAGAAATGTCCTTCTGGGTTCAGCTCCAAGTGGGGGGAAAGCAGTGGTGGGTTTCTGCAGGCTCGCACCTACTCGCGAGAGCCGGTTGGTGAAATTTAGAGAACCGGTGAGAGGGGGTTCCACCGGCGTACCTGCAAGTAAATCTGGCCCGCTGCTGCCAGTGACCCAACAGGAAGGAAAGGAAAGGAAAGGAAGGAAGAAAGGAAAAAAAGAAAGAAAGAAAGAAAGAAAGAAAGAAAGAAAGAATTTATCATCACAATTGAGTCCAAAATTTTGGTTGCTAAGCAAGAGCGTTGTTAAATGAGTTTCACCACATTTTAAAAGGTGGCCACTCCCACCCTGTCACATGACCGCCAAGCCACGCCCACAAAATAGGCCACACCTACAGAGTAGGTTCTAAAAAATTTGAAACCCACCACTGGGGGAAAGACACTGGAGACATGGAGGCTGCTTGGAAAGATGGTTTAATGGTGGACAGGATCCCATGGCTTGAGCTCCTGAACAGAAAAGGGGATCCCATGCTTCCAGATGTTGAGCGAAGAAGAGAGAGAAGGGCTGAAAGTTCCTGGCTTTATCCTCTCTGTTCGGCCCCACTTCTCTGTTTAATGTTCCTGTGTAAGAAATATATTGTGATTGGTGGTCAGACTCCCATGGGGCCATGCAGGGGCAACTCTCTAGGCCCGTGATAGCGAACCTATGGCACGGGTGCCACAGATGGCATGCAGAGCCATTTGTCAGGGTGCGCGAGGTGTTGCCCTGTCATCTGGCCAGCGCGCATGCCTTCTCTTGAGGTCATTTTTCGCCCTCCAATGGCTTCCTTGAAGCCTCCGGAGCGTGAAAAACCGGGCCTATGGGCAAACTGGAATTTCAGGAATGTACTTCTGATTTACTCGTAGAACCAGTCTTAGCCCCCTGGAGCCTTCATGGAAGCCCCCTGAAGGCTCTGGAGGGCTAAAACCAGTCCTATGAGCAACCCGGAAATCTGTTCCTGAACTTCCGGTTTGCCTGTAGGGCTGGTTTTTCGTGCTCCGGAGGCTTCAAGGAAGCTCCTGAAGCCTCCAGAGGGCCTCTTGGAGGGGGGCTGTTTTCGAGGGCGAAAAAAGCACGCTAAAAATGGGGGGGAGTGCTGGTCGTGCATGCATGTGTGCCGGGGCCGTGCGCATAGCATTATGGGTGTGGCACGGCTACGCATGGCCCCCTGCGCTCCCCCCGCTTTTGGTACGTGAGCCAAAAAATGTTTGCCATCACTGCTCTAGGCTGTGCTTTGAGTCCAAGTTTGAAGTTCCAGGTGCCAGGGTAAAGGGCTAATACTATCATGCCTTAATCCCATCACTCTGGAGCTGAAGGGGAGGGGTCTTTGTTATGTAGAATAGACTGTCTTGAGCATTTTAATAGCCCATTAAGGAGAGTGGAGGCTATTAAGAGTGAGCCTGTTTCGTGCCTAAAAAACATGTTTCTCCATTTCTGATCCAGGGAAATGTAATATTCTGCCTTTTCAATATTTCCCAGGATATTTTTCTAGGAGAGGGCTGGGTGCTAATTTCCTACAGGAGTTTTAGGACTTTTCTTTCCACATTTGTTAAGTGAATCACCGCAGTTGTTAAATGAGTAACACGGTGGTTAAGTGGAGTTCTGCATTGATTTTACTTGTCAGAAGGTCGCAAGAGGGAATCACATGATCCCACGGCACTGCAATCATACATGCGAGTCAGTTGTCAAGCATCCAAATGTAAATCACATGACTACACGGATGCTGCAACGGTCGTAAATGAGAAAAATCCAGTGCCGTTGGTCATTAAGCGAATTGTTGCAAATCAAGGACTACTTGTATTGTGGGCTGTTCAAATTCCAAAAAATGGGTTGAGGGAACATGGTTAAGTTTAGTGCTACAGCTTGGCTGATCTCAGAAGAAAAATTTAAGGTGGGTCCTTGGTTCTTTCTTGGCTTGATTGCAGACATTTCATTATCCAACTAGGTAACATCTTCAGTATTAGAAGGGGGTGGAGTTTGCTCTGTCTTTATATCTGATGACTTGCCCTGTCATTGTAGGTGGGAGTGTTGTTTTCTTCTTGGTAGTTTGTCTCAGTTGGTAGCTCCTTGATTGGGGCATTGCTTATTTCAGTGTTGATTGCTGGCCAAGAGGGTGTTTTGGTCATTTTATTTCCTTTTTAGTTTTTTTATTGTCTTCCTTGAACAGAGTGTAAATGTAGGTTATCTTATGTGCCTATTAATGGCTGATATGTCTGAGTGTTAGCTTTCCACAGTTTTTGGACTTAGCTTGGTCTAGGATTCTCACAGTTGTGTTTTGCAATTAAGGAGTTTTCATCATGTCTTTTGAATTTTAGTTGGCATTCATGGATGCACTCTGGTAATCTTCTGCCCGACTGTCCTGCATAGAACCTGTTACAGTAGGGTTAAAATGTTAAGGGTTAACAAGGGCAAGTCATACAGGTACAGTATAGGTGGTTGGTACCTTGCTCAATAGTAGCAACTGTGAGAGGGATCTTGGAATCCTAGTGGACAACCATTTAAATATGAGCCAGCAGTGTGCAGCAGCTGCCAAAAAAGCCAACACAGTTCTAGGCTGCTTAAACAGAGGGATAGAATCTAGATCACGTGAAGTGTTAATTCCACTTTATAATGCCTTGGTAAGGCCACACTTGGAATACTGCATACAGTTTTGGTCGCCGCGATGTAGAAAAGACGTGGAGACTCTGGAAAGAGTGCAGAGAAGAGCAACCAAGATGATTAGGGGATTGGAGACTAAAACATATGAAGAACGGTTGCAGGAGTTGGGTATGTCTAGTTTGATGAAGAGAAGGACCAGGGGAGACATGATAGCAGTCTTCCAATATCTCAGAGGGTGCCACAAAGAAGAGGGAGTCAAACTATTCTCCAAGGCACCTGGGGGCAGGACAAGAAGCAATGGGTGGAAACTAATCAAGGAGAGAAGCAACTTGGAACTAAGGAGAAATTTCCTGACAGTTAGAACAATTAACCTCTGGAACAGCTTGCCTCCAGAAGTTGTGAATGCCCCAACCCTGGAAGTCTTTAAGAAGATGTTGGATAGCCATTTGTCTGAAATGGTATAAGGTTCCTGCCCACGCAGGGGGTTGGACTAGAAGACCTACAAGGTCCCTTCCAACTCTGCTATTGTATTGTATTGTAAGTTAAGAATAGGTTGGACCTGGTTGATACATAGATATGAGCCTGCTAGGATATAACCAAGGCTGTGGGCTTAAATAGAAAAAAGGAAGAAAATCCTGCAAGAAGTGAAAGATTTTCACATGGGTGTCAAAATAAGTACTCTACATAGTGATCAACTGGAGTCAAGTTCAATATGCAGAGTCTTTGCTTTTTTGGTGGATAATTGTATCTTCCTGCCTGTTTTAGCCATGAAAAAAACCCGGCATTATTTTGATTTAGGTGTTAAGCTCATCACGTTATAAAGCATTCCAACCCCCACTTCCAAATTCCGAAAGGAAAAAAAAAAGGATATTAACTGCTCTTAAGTAAATGAACAAAGTGCAAGAAGTTTGTGCCAAATTAAATTTTTGTTCATGCCCTCAAAGCAGATCTGACAGTCTTCTGCAAAAGCTTTATTCAAGAGGGGCACCAAGGTTTTGCAAACGAGCCAATTAGCACTTCTTGGTGCTCACATTTCTGAACGTGCAAATACCCCCTTCAGACCTCCCTCCCCCCTCCCCCAGCCTGGATTAGCTTGGCATGCTTAACCAGGTCAATAGCAGGGTAAGCCTACTGTGGAAACATAAGCAGCAGGTCAACAGTGGGACAGCATCTAAGCCTTACCTGTCTGTCCTCCAAGAAAAAGAGCTGGAGGGCTAGACAGGCAAGAGATTTGGGTAGTGTTGTAAACTCTCCAGAATGGCGCCCATAACTGATGGACACTCTTCAACTTCTGTCTCCTGCTGCTCTAACAATAGGGAAGGGTTCCACATTAAATCCTCCTCTGTGTTCTCCTAGTATTAAGGATTTACAAGATCATTCAAGCAAAAATGTAGAAAGAATGAAGTAAAATGGAATAACAGAGTGGGAAGGGACCTTGGAGGTCTTCTAGTCCAACCTCCTTGCTCAGGCAGGAAACCCTACACCACTTCAGACAAAGGGATATCCAATATCGTCTTAAAAACTCCCAGTGTTGAAGCATTCGCAACTTCTGGAAGCAAGTCGTTCCACTTATTAATTGTTCTAGCTATCAGGAAAATTATTCTAGATTGCATCGCTCCTTGTTTAGTTTTCATCTATTGCTTCTTATCCTGTCTTCTGGTGCTTTGGAGAATAGTTTGACTCCCTCTTCTTTGTGGCAGCCCCTGAGATATTGGAACACTGCTATCATGTCTCCCCTAGTCCTTCTTTTCATTAAATTAAACATACCCAATTCCAGCAATTGTTCTTTATATATTTTAGCCTCCAGTCCCCTAATCCTCTTTGTTGCTCTTCTCTTCACTCTTTCTAGAACCTCAACATCTTTTTTACATCGTGGTGACCAAAACTGAATGCAGCATTCCAAATGTGGCCTTACCAAGGCATTATAAAGTGGTATTAACCCTTCACGTGATCTTGATTCTATCCCTCTGTTTATGCAACCTAGAACTGTGTTGGCTTTTGTGGCAGCTGCTGCACACGGCTGGCTCATATTTAAGTGATTATCCACTAGGACAGGGGTCTGCAAAGTCGGCTCTTTTAAGACTGGTGGACTTCAACTCCCAGAATTCCCCAGCCAGCTATTCTGGCTGGGGAACTCTGGGAGTTGAAGTCCACCAGTCTTAAAAGAGCCGACTTTGCAGACCCCTGCACTAGGACACCAAGATCCCTCTCACAGTTACTATTATTGGGCAAGTACCACCTGTACCAGGGGTGGCAAATTTGCGATGACTCATCATCATGTGACATATCACAATTTTTTCCCCTCTTCGCTAAACTGGGGGTGGGCGTGGCCACACATGACATGAGTTTCACATCCCTGACCTATACTTCTTGCACCAGTGAATTTCATTTTGTTAGGTAGCACCCAAAGTAGGCAGGGATCCCCATTTTATCAGAATGGCAGTTTTGTCATCCGGTAAGTGTGATCCTTTATTGTCGGTAGAAGACGCACTGTCCAGGTTAGTGACTGGCTGGATTAAATATTGCAAATGTGTCATGGAATTCACTGAGTTTATTTGCTTTGGGTGGAAACGAGGGCTTGATTTTTAGGCAATGTGAGATTGGTAGATAATCTTGACTGGCTGCGCGTGGAGAATAAATGTGTGGAGCAGTGACTTAAGAATCCATCCATCTCAGTGTTTAGATCCTGGTTGTGATCATTTTGTATACTATTCCAAGAGATTAGCAACATGCCACACTCCAGTTGTGTTGGCCGAAACAAGACAATGGCCATTATGGGTAGTCCTCTACTTATAATTATTCGCTTAGCGATGATTCCAAGTTACGATGGCACTGAAGAAAATGACTGGTCCTCACATTTCAACAACCGTCACAACATTCCCGTGGTCATGTGATCAACATTTGGTGCTTTGCAACTGGCATGCATTTATGACTGTTGCAGCATCCCAGGGTCATGTGACCAAAATTTGCGACCTTCCCATGTTGCTTCTGACAAGCAAAGTCAATTGAAGAAGCCAGTTTTTAATTATCTTGTGAATCCATTGCCAATTCTGGTCTCAACTGTGGTCATAAATCCAGGACTTCCTGCGCAATTGAGCCGTGGTGGTGCAGTGGCTAGAATGCAATATTGCAGGCCGCTTCTGCTGACTGCTGTTTGGCAGTGCGAATCTCACCAGGCTCAAGATTGACTCAGCCTTCCATCCTTCAGAGGTCAGCAAAATGAGGACCCCGGTTGATGGGGGCCATATGCTGATTCTGTAAAACGCTTAGAGAGGGCTGTGAAGCACTATTGCTAATTGAAAGGAGCCAGCAGGCTTTGCTTTCCTGCTTCCTTGCTATTGCTATCCTGCTCGGTATGTAATAAGAAGCTATCTAGCCCAAACATTCTTCATTCCCATTATCAATCCTGGACTATCAGCAGAGAGCATGTGTCATCCTTGGAAACGTTTGTCTTTGTTAGAGCAGGTCCGGCTGTGGAATCAGTGACCCAGAGAGGTGGTGACCTCTTAATTGGAGATCTTCAAGCGGAGATGCCTTCATTTGAAAGCCTTTCCTAACGATTACATCATGGGAAGTTGAGCTGTTGCGCTGCCAAGATAATTTTTGGCTGGAAAACAAGGAATCGCAGAATCGGAATGACTGTTCTGTTTGCAAATTGGTTTGAAGTTTGATACCTATCAGAACCTTGTTTTGGCCCTTGGAATCCTGCTATAGGGATAGTTCTAGAGGCTAGATTGGTGGTGGCACGGGGGGGTGTTTCATGCGCTGGCGTGCCCCACACCCATAATGTATGTGCGCATGACCCCCGCCCTCCTCCCCGCTTTTGGCATGTGATGGACCCATTTTTCACCCTCCCCATGCTCCCGAGGCTTTCTAGGAACCCGGGGAGGGCGAAAACTGCCTCCACACACCCCCAGGCCCTCTGGAGGCTTCCCTCAAGGCTCCGGTGGGCAAAAAACGGCCCTATGAGCAACCCGGAAGTCACTTCCTGAACTTCCGGTTTGCTCGTAGGGCCGGTTTTTCGTGTAGCCTTCGGAAGGCGGAAAACGACCTTAAAAGAAGGCCAAAGTCAGCTGGCCAGGGTGCGCATGCATGCTGGAGCTGACAGGGCAATGCCTCGTGTGCCCTAACAAATGGCTCCGCATGCCATCTGTGGCACACGTGCCATAGGTTCGCCATGACAGGGCTCGATTATAAATAGGTGGTTTCTACATGTTCTACTTCTCTGTTGGATCCCCAAACTTTCTTTGTGGGTATTTCCATTTTCATTTTAAAAAAAGTTTTTTTAAGTATCTTCAAATTCAGTGTAGACTCCTAATGACTGGCTGGAAAAATCCCTGAAATTTTATTAACTGTCAGGGTTCCAAGTAACACCCCCCAAAAAAAGAAGGCACTGAAGCTTGAGTTTCCACAAAGTTCCATTTTATTAGATAAAAGTAAAGTTTCCCCTCGCAGATATGTGCTAGTCGTTCCCGACTCTAGGGGGCAGTGCTCATCTCCGTTTCAAAGCCGAAGAGCCAGCGCTGTCCAAAGACGTCTCCATGGTTATGTGGCTGGCATGACTCAACGCTGAAGGCGCACGGAACGCTGTTACCTTCCTACCAAAGGTGGTCCCTATTTTTCTACCTGCATTTTTACGTGCTTTCGAACTGCTAGGTTGGCAGAAGCTGGGACAAGTAATGGGAGCTCACTCTGTTATGCGGCACTAGGGATTCGAACCGCTGAACCGCCAACCTTTCTGATCGACAAGCTCAGTGTCTTAGTCACTGAGCCACTCCGTCCCTTTCCATTTTATTAGTAATGTCATATTGGCACATCTGGGAAAACCCAAATCTGAAAGCTTCCAGGTTTTCCCCACTCCCAAAAAAAGTCCCTGCCCAGCAACCACATGTCCATCACCTGATCCAAACAGGCACCATCCCAAACTGGAGATGCCTCCCAGTTACATCATCGCAGCTGCAGGGCAAGGTGGCCTTGACTCTCTGAGAAAAGAAGGTCATTTTGACTATATATCTCCCATACTCCATATAATTCCCCCTCCCGTTTTCCCACAGTACAAACCTGTGGTCAGAGTGGAATCTCAAGCTGGCCTGTGAATGCGCATGTCTAAACTATCATCTCTCATTGGTTAATGTGATTTATGACGAAAAGCTGAGGGGAGGACAGTAATGCGGGCAAAGTTCAGAAGCAGATAAAGAAAGCAAAAAAAAAAATGGCTGCAAACAAGAAATGCCTAATGAGGAATGGCTAATGAAGCTGTTAATAAATCACTGCTTTTTATATTATAATATCGGGCAGTACTGCAGGCTACTTCTGCTGATCACTGGCTGCCAGCAGTTTGGCAGATTGAATCTCACTAGGCCCAAGGTTGACTCAGCCTTCCATCCTTCCAAGGTCGGTAAAATGAGGACCCAAATTGTTGGGGGCAAGAGGCTGACTCTGTAAACCAGGGCTGTAAAGCACTGTGAAGTGGTATATAAATCTAAGTGTTATTGCTATTATGTTAGAGTTGATATGGGCACCTTGTAACCTACCATTTGTGGTTCATTTTAGCCATGACCAACCAACTTGGTCAATATCCAGGAATAAGGAGAGCTTCATTTGCAAGAGCTGCGATTGCACATCACTCTATGTTGTGCAAACTGAGCCCATGGGATCAGTCTATGTTCCATGCATTTGTGCAAAGTCAGATAATTGAGTTAGCTGAGAAAGTCATAGATAACTATGTCTTTCTATTTGATTTGACGGTTGATGCCCCAATTCCTACTCACTCTGGTCTGCTCACAAACTAAAATACACACACACACACATGCACACATACAAAAACAAGGAAATAAGAACACTATTAAGAAAGTAATTTAAGAAATTGCAAAGTAAGTTAGAGATTAGCAATCCACACTGCATACAATATGTAACGGGGGTCTGTCTATCCTAGCCCAAGTTCTGGGAGAACAGCTACCGTGTTTTTTGGAGTATAAGACGCACCAAGGTTTTGAAGAGGTAAATTAAAAAAAAAGTTTTTGCACTCTGCAGACCTCCCAAAAACGGTCTGTTTTTCACGAAAACGGGTCCATGTTTTTTTTTTTTAAAGGCATGAATAGCCTTTAGGAGGCTTGTAGAGTGCTCCTGGGGGTGGGGGTCGACAAGCAAAAAATGTCCCATTTTTTTGCAAAAACGGCCCTATTTTTTGTCAAAATAATTGCATGAATAGCAATTTTAGAAGGCTCATAGAGTGCTCCTGGGGGCTGGGGGGGCATTTCTGCCCTCCCCAGCCCCCAGGAGCTCTCTGAAAACCTCCTACAGGCTCTGCATGGCCATTTTAGTGAATGGGGCGGGGTTTTGGGTGGCCAAAAATGCTGTATTCGTTGTATAAGACGCACCCAGATTTTCAGCCTCTTATTTGAGGGGAAAAGGTGCATCTTATACTCCGAAAAATATGGTAGGTCTTTATGGCCTCTGAAATGTCAATGGACTAGGAGCCATATGGATCTTGAGGGTGGGGAAAATCTCATTCCAGAGGGCAAGTGCAGTGATGGGGAAGGTGCACTTCCTGGGTGCCGAAAGGTGACACCATTTAATCAAAAGGACGTGAGGTGGAGACCCAAACTATCAAACTGTCCATGGCTGGTTATGTGAATGCAGTCTAAAATCTGAAGAAATGTTATAGCATCTTGAACAGTGGGGTCCTTGGTGCTCTCTGAGCTTGGTTGTTTTTCTTGCAATGTTTTATTACTCAGCTAGGTAACATTAGTGCTGGATGTTGCACTGATGATGTTAGCTAGCGGGGTAATGAAATGTCTGCAGAAAACACCAAGGACCCCTACAGTTTAACCTTGAAATCTTCTACTGTGTTTCCCCGAAAATAAGACAAGGCCTTATGTTCTTCTGACCCCTGAAATAAGGGTTTAGCCTTATTCCCAGGGCGGTCTTATTATTTTTGAGGTGCAGGAGGCGGTGAGCATGGTCACCTCATGGCTGCTCGTCAGCTGGACACACTTTTCAATTAAAGCACTGCCCAGCTGCAGGAGCAAACGGTGGTAGGTAAGGAGTAGGGCGAGAAGCGCATCTTTTTGCGATGGCCATTAGCATGACAGAAGAGGTGCGGTGGCTAGGGTTGCAGGAGCGGCCATTAGGTAAGGGCCAGTGGTGGGTTTCAAATTTTTTAGAACCTACTCTGTAGGTGTGGCCTATTTTGTGGGTGTGGCTTGGCAGTCATGTGACAGGGTGGGAGTGGCCACCTTTTAAAATGTGGTGAAACTCATTTAACAACGCTCTTGCTTAGCAACCAAAATTTTGGACTCAATTGTGATGATAAATTCTTTCTTTCTTTCTTTCCTTCCTTCCTTCCTTCCTTCCTTCCTTCCTTCCTTCCTTCCTTCCTTCCTTCCTTCCTTCCTTCCTTCCTTTCCTTTCCTTTCCTTTCCTTTCCTTCCCGTTGGGTCACTGGCAGCGCCGTGCCAGATTTACTTCCAGGTACGCCGGTGGAACCCCCTCTCACCGGTTCTCTAAATTTCACCAACCGGCTCTCGCGAGTAGGTGCGAGCCTGCAGAAACCCACCACTGGTAAGGGCGTGTGGGGTGCCTCTTCCCCCCCCCCTCCGGCCCCGTCTCCTCACCTCGTGTTGTTTGCACAGCAAGTGAGCAGAGGAAATGGCGGGGACTGGCTGCGAATGTGTTTAAATATTTTTCGGGAGGGCTTATTTTTGGGAGATGGCATATTTTAGTGCATGTGCTCAAAAGCCCGATTGGGCTTATTATCCAGGGAGGTCTTATTTTCAGGGAAACAGGGTATTAGTATCTTGAAAGGTGTTTCCACCTGTGATACATCAGTGGTTGTGATATGAGACGTTTTGGTTGGTAAATTGAAGTTTCACTTCACTGCAGTTTTACAATAGTTCAATTTACTCACCTCCATCCTTTAATAATAATAATAATAATAATAATAATAATAATAATAATAATAATAATAAATAATTTTAATTTTAATTTTAATTTATAACCCACTCTCTCTCCCCGAAGGGACTCGAGGCGGGGCACAGGAAATTAAAAATACAATTAAAAACCACAAACAAATACAATATTAAAACGAATTAAACTCACCCTGCGCTAAAACCCATATAAAACTAAAACTAAACCCTAAAAAACCCCTAAAAACAGTTTAATTACCCTAGGCCGGCCAAGCAGAAGAAGTGTGTTTTTCATTTTTGTCGGAAGGAGCGGAGGTCCGTGGTTGTTCTAATATCGAGGGGAAGGTCTTTAAAATAGGTGCCAATCCATATACCCTTTTCTGCTCTCTCGCCGGGAGTTTGACTGGATTGACTGCTCTTCAACACCTGGTGAATAATCTCGGAGGCTTCCTGCCCTAATCATAGCTTGAAACAAGGTGGTAGAGAGATTGACAGGATGAAAAGAAAAACCTTAATTGCTAAATTGGTTGAAGTTTCAAGAGGCCACATCCAATGAGATGTTAATTTATTAATTCATCTCATGTAAAAATGCTGACATCTTGTACGATTTTGGTGCTTCTTTCCCCCCTAAAAAGTCCATTTTAATTTGTGCGTTGATTTCAAATATTTCAGACTGTATCCCCAGATGCTTTGTGGCTGAATTTTGTCTTAAATTATCAACTGGGAATATTTGGTGGGAAGATGAATATATATTTTTTCTTTACAGTACTTGCGCTTTCCAGCATAACAATCCAAACCAAACAACCTTGGCATTGCTCCAAGAACATCTGGCTCCTACAAATATGTGACAAATATGGGAGATAATTTTGATGGAAAGGGTTATCTAGTCCTCCCAAGTTTTCTTGTGTTCCTTTTACAGCTGATAGGGAATACAATGCCTGTGAGAAAGTCTTTGATGCCTTCTGGTCTCTACTAAGAGCACGCTGGGGAAGAAAGCAGATGACATTAGCCACAGTCCCAGCCTAATCTTTTGTTACACAACTGTTTCTTGAGTCCGGGCCCTCTATCGGCCTTATGATAATTCTTGGAAAATAATAAACTATGTAACCGAGTGCTTTGTTTGGGATTGTGCATATCTGCCTAGAAGGTGGGAGTGGAACAAAGCCAATGATGTCAGAAAAGGGTTTACCAGATCTGAACCAGATCAACCGTTGGTTGATGATCTCTGGAGGGCGCGGGATAGAGGATATTCCTCTATCCTAGTCCTGTTAGACGTCTCAGTTAGACGTCTTTTGATACCATCGACCATGGTATCCTATTGCACCGACTGGGGGGGTTGGGGCTGGGAGGCACCGTTTTACGGTGGTTCTCGTCCTACCTCTCTGGTCGGTCACAATATGTGTTGACAGGGGGGCAGAGGTAGGCCTTGAGACCCCTCTTATGCGGAGTTCCTCAGGGGTCGGTCCTCTCGCCCCTCCTGTTCAACACATATATGAAGCCGCTGGGCGAGATCATCCGTGGTTTTGGGGTGGGATATCATCTGTACGCTGATGATACTCAGCTGTACATATCCACCCCAGGCCACCCCAACGATGCCATCGAGGTGTTGTCCCGGTGTTTCCCGGCTGTCCATGGATGACTATGTGGCGGCCGTGGCCAGGGGGGCGTTTCATCAGGTACGCCTGATGCGCCAATTGCGCCCCTTACTGGACCGGGCTGCCCTGCGCACAGTCACTCAGGCACTCGTGACATCCCGACTCGACTACTGTAATGCTCTCTACATGGGGCTTCCCTTGAGGTGCACTCGAAAGCTACAGTTAGTCCAGAACGCAGCCACGCGGGTGATTACGGGAGCGCCTAGACACTCCCATATAACACCTATCCTGCGCGAGCTGCACTGGCTTCCTGTGGTCTTTCGGGTGCGCTTCAAGGTTTTGACGACCATCTTTAAAGCGCTCCATGGCTCGGGACCTAGTTACATGCGAGACCGTCTCCTGCCCCATACATCCCTTAGACCGATACGCTCCCACAGAGAGCGCCTTCTCAGGGTGCCGTCGGCCGGACAGTGCCGACTGGCGACACCCAGGGGAAGAGCCTTCTCTGTGGCGGGCCCTGCCCTTTGGAACGACCTCCCCCCTGAACTTCGCACCATCTCCGACCCCCGCCTCTTCCGCCAGTGTTTAAAGACACATTTGTTTCATCTAGCCGGCCTAGCGTAACCTTCACAAATGACTATTTTAGACAGTTTTTAAATTTTGGGATTTTAATTTGGTTTTAGCGCAGGACGGCATCAAATCACTTTTTAAATTTCTTACTTGATTTTGTTATGTATTTTTAAATTTCCTGTGCGCCGCCCTGGTCCTTTTGGAGAAGGGCGGGGTATAAATTTAATAAAATAAATAAATAAATAAATCTCGACCCAACCAGCAGGGACCCCCCCGCATTTGGCACACGATGGCAGAAAGGTTAGCCATCACTGTTATTATCAGGGTGAGGTTCCACCTTCTTCTTTTATTTCATAAGTTTGTTTTGTAATTGGTGCTAGCTGGTCCCAGGAAACAAAACCGTACAATAAAAATGTCTGCTAATTGCTTTAATATTGCTGCCATAGACTAAATAAATTTAATATTACTCATCTGATCCTAGCAAATCATTGTTCTAAACAATTTTGCTTGTGAATTATTTTGTACATAATTTATTAGTACATTGTGTCTCTTCCTCTATTTTTGCTTGTTTGTTCTTTGACGGGAGTTAATCCTTTCACCTTAATAATAATTAATAATAATAACTTATTAAATTTCTAAACCGCCCCCTCTCCCCGAAGGGACTCGGGGCAGTGTACAGGAAAATATAGAACATCTAAAAACATTACAATACATACATAATTAAAACCAAATTAAATAATTAACCCTGTACTAAAATTTATAAAACATTAAAACTGTATCCCAATTAAAACCTGATTAAACAATTTGAGCTACAGACTGGGGTGAGGAACATAGATCAGGCCAGGCCGGCCTGATGGAACAGATAAGTCTTTACTTTTTGGCGGAAGGAGCGGAGGTCCGTAGTAGTTCTAATATCGGGGAGGTAGGTCGTTCCAAAGGGTTGGGCCCACCACAGAGAAGGCCCTTCCCCTGGGCGTCGCCCGCTGGCATTGCCTTGCGGACGGCACTCGGAGAAGTCCCTCTCTGTGGGAGCGAATCGGCCGAAGGGATGTATGGGGGCAGGATACGATCCCGCAAATTTTTCTTTTTCTGAGTGCCAACGTTATTAAATTTTTCTTTTGTTTCGGGCTGCTTTCGTGACAGTGATATCGAGTGAGTTTGGGCATCGTTGTAGATGGGGGGAAAAAAACCCATGCAAACTCTTCCGATCGCTACTAAAAAGATTGCGTTCAGTTGTTTAGGTGGTTTATAATTTTTTTGTTTTTAACCAGTGAACTTCCCTTATTGTGAAAACAAAAAAATAAAGCTGTGAAGGCAAGAGGTGGGGCTGCAGTTTTTAAAATTGTTTTTGGCAAACGGGATGGCCAAATTTAGTACTGGTTTCGCGATGGCTCGGCGGTTAAAGACGTTGGGCTTGTCAGCTGGAAAGCTGACAGTCCGGGTTCAAGACCTGAGCACCAGGCAATGGGGTGAGCTTCCTTTCTTGCCCCAGCGGCTGCTCACCTAGCAGTTTGAAAACATGCAAACGGGAGTAGATAAATAGTAACCACTTCGGTGGGAAGGTAACAGCATTCCGTGCGCCTCTGGTGTACAGCCATGCTGGCCACATGACCATGGAAACTCTCTTTGGACCATGCTGGCTCCTTCAGCCAAGAAACAGAGATGAGCAGTGCACCCTAGAGTTAAACATAAGGTGACCATCCTTCCCGCTTCTGGCGGGACAGACCCGCTTCACCAGCAGATGTCCCGTGCCCCGCCCCCTCTTCAGAATATCCCGCTTTTTG
Source organism: Rhabdophis nuchalis (assembly GCA_039707465.1). Taxonomy (NCBI): domain Eukaryota; kingdom Metazoa; phylum Chordata; class Lepidosauria; order Squamata; family Natricidae; genus Rhabdophis; species Rhabdophis nuchalis. The sequence goes on along the minus strand of CM077643.1, from coordinate 396,118,208 downwards.
TGGGCAGGCGGCGGGCGCTCTGTACGCGCTCAGATGGGGCGCCTTTGAGCGCCGGCTCGGGCGGGGAGGGCCTCGGAGGGGGGGCGCATGCGCTCCGGCGCGTCACGCGCCTGCAGAGGGTGTCAGGGCACGCTCCCACCCACCCCCGCTGGGCACTCTTTAAAGGCAGCGGCAGCGGCTCTCAGCGCGTGAGGGACGGCCTTCGGCCCAATGGTCAGGCGCACGGCTGCTGGGTCTGGCAGTGGCGCAGGAGGTGCCGGGTGAGCAGCGTAATGGCTCCGAGTGCGGAAGGCGAGAGCGACACGCTGGGACGCGGGGCTCGCAAGGGCCTGGCCCGCTCACCTGAGTGCCCTTCCCTGCACCGGGCAGCCCCAGGAGCAGGGCCCAGATGCACTTGCGGGCCCCGCGTCCCAGCGTGTCACTCTCGCCTTCCGTGCTCGGAGCCATCGCGCTGTTCGGCAGGCACTCCTGCGCCGCCGCCAGACCCAGCAGCCGCCCCGAAGGCCGTCCCTCACGCGCTGAGCTGCCGGATCGTAGAAATGGTAAGAGCTATTATTGCTTCAGAATCGCACTATACAACTTTTTTGTCTTACTTCAGGCTTTTGTAGCATAATACCTGCAACTACCAGGTGCTTTCCAAACAGTGTTCTTTGTTTAACAGATTAACTGAGTTGGAAGGGACCTTGCGGGTCATCTAGTCCAACCTGCTGCCCAAGCAGGAGACCCTACATCTGTCTCTACCTAGGATCGAACTCACAACATCCCCACAGTCAAAATTCTGGTGCTTGGTCACCAGCATAAACTGTGTTTCCCTGAAAATAGGAGAGTCTATTTTTTGGCCACCAAAAAAGGCGCCAGGTCTTATTTTTTTGGGAGGTGGGGAGAGATGCCGTCCACTTACTCACCTCGCTTGTGTGGGTTGCCACTGGGCTCCTTTTCACTGTCACAGGGCTTCAGGAACTTCTTCGACTTCGGATAGTTGCAACCAAGCCAAGAGTTGAGGGGTGGAAAGCCTGGCTGCAACTATCCAAAGGTAAGTAGCACAGCAGCTCCATCCCTCCATCCCCCCTCTAGCTTAATGTTTACCTGTGCACCCTGGAGTGGGTGAGGTCTTAATTAGGGCTTATTTGGGGGGGGGGGTAGGGCAGGGCTTATAGGGCTTATATTGGTAGGGCTTATATTGGGCGCACATGTAAAAATCAAGTTAGGACTTACTTTCTGAGTAGGCCATATTTTTGGGAAAACACGGTATTCATAATGGTTGTAGCATCTCGTGGGGTTGTTTATGATCCTTCCAGCTGAATTCTGACAAGCAGAATCAATGTGGGAAACCCAGATCCACTCAATGACTGAATGGTTCATGTAGAGCTGTGGTTATTCAGTTAACAACCATGGCAAAAACCATGGTTAAACGGAGCAGGGTTCGCTTAACAACTGTCTTGCTTAGCAATGAAAACTCTGGTCCCAATTGTGTTTGTAACTCAAAGACTCCCTGCAATAACAAGCCCAGAGTGGGAAGGGGAAAAAAGTACGGGTAAAAGAGAGACGCAGAGTGTCAACACCTTGTTCACCTACAATACAATATAATAGCAGAGTTGGAAGGGACCTTGTAGGTCTTCTAGTCCAACCCCCTGCGTGGGCAGGAACCTTATACCATTTCAGACAAATGGCTATCCAACATCTTCTTAAAGACTTCCAGGGTTGGGGCATTCACAACTTCTGGAGGCAAGCTGTTCCAGAGGTTAATTGTTCTAACTGTCAGGAAATTTCTCCTTAGTTCTAAGTTGCTTCTCTCCTTGATTAGTTTCCACCCATTGCTTCTTGTCCTGCCCCCAGGTGCCTTGGAGAATAGTTTGACTCCCTCTTCTTTGGGGCAACCCCTGAGATATCGGAACACTGCTATCATGTCTCCCCTGGTCCTTCTCTTCATCAGACATACCCAGTTCCTTCAACCGTTCTTCATATGTTTTAGTCTCCAGTCCCCTAATCATCTTGGTTGCTCTTCTCTGCACTCTTTCCAGAGTCTCCACGTCTTTTCTACATCGTGGCGACCAAAACTGTATGCAGTATTCCAAGTGTGGCCTTACCAAGGCACTATACAGTGGCATTAACACTTCACGTGATCTAGATTCTATCCCTCTGTTTATGCAGCCTAGAACTGTGATGGCTAAACAGTGTTTTGTATGAATCTGATCAATTGTGGAGGAAGCAGCAAACTATGGGTTAGCGTACAATTTGGAAGTCTGTCCTTGTGCGCGTCTCCAGTTTCTTTCTCTTTTGGAAGAAAAATCCATCTGCTTCAGTTCCAAGCTGGGAGAAAGACACTGGAAACATTGGAGGGTGATTGGAAAGATGGTTTAATGATGAGGCAGAACCACCAAGCACCTGTGATTCTGGGTAGCTGACCACATGGAGTGGAAAGTGAGGGTTATTTATACCTTCTCTGGGCTTTGAACTTGAGCTTCCTGTTCCTGTGGCAAAAGCATGTATTCAATTGGTTGCTGCTAACTTTTTAGATTGTCTGAGTTAAGTTTGATTGAAGCCTCGAATCTCTGAGATGATGTAATGAGGAGACTTGTACCAGTGGTGAAATTCAGATTTTTTACTACTGGTTCTGTGGGCGTGGCTTGATGGGCATGGTGGGCATGGCTTGGTAAAGATACGGCAAAATCTCCATTCCTCCCCACTCTGGGGCCAGCCGGAGGTGGCATTTTCTGGTTCTCTAAATTACTCAATATTTCCGCTACCGGTTCTCTGAACTACTCAAAATTTCCGCTACCAGTTCTCCAGAACCAGTCAGAACCTGATGGATTTCACCCCTGCCTTGTATCCTGAAAGGGTGTTGGGCCATTCCTATTGTGTCTTAATGGCTTTCCTGGTTTGGATCTTGAGTGAAGGCTGATCCTACCACTCTACTTAATTCTGCCATTGTTCAAAATATCCTGTCTCGAATGGATTACCAAATCTGCATTTCTAAAAGCTGGCCTCATCTTAGTATCTGCTCTCGGGAAGGGAACTGCGGCTCTGAGTTTCTGTCTCCCTTAAGATTTCTCTTTCTCTTTTAGGGGGAAATATAATCTTCTTTTTAATATTTCCTAAAATATTTCATTCCTCTAGGTGGGGCGGGTGCTAACTTTCTACAACGTGAAGTTGTAGGCCATCTTCTCGAACCTCAATTAAAACTAGAGAGGACCTCCTGAGTTGGATAAACATCACTTAGCAAGCCACCAAGCTGACTGTTTCTATAGTATATGAGCTTGCAAAGAAGCCTTCCCTGTCATTAGGCAGACTAAGGCTGAAAGTTCTGACTTGGTGTCAGACTGTTCCTTGCGTAAGGTGTCTGTGAAATTGGTCTCCTGTTGACAAATAGGATTTCATGTCCAGGAAAGGAAGGGGTGGGAGCTTGTAGGCCAGTGTAGGAGGAAGTGGGTATTTGCTGTGCCCAGTATTATTTGTCCATCCACATTTAGCTGCTTAGCTACTGCCTTGAATTAATCTTTGCTTTGATTCCTGTTGAGAAAAGTCAGGCCGCACAGGAAGGATCTTATGAACCGGATTTTATTGGCGATCCGCGGGAGGAAAAACGAACACCTCCAATAAGTCAAACCTGAAGCCAGGTAGAAGATGGAGCCAGTCCTTTGAGGAGATCAGGTGAGGCGGCCTGATAGGATGGTTAATTTAGGGTGGGAAGAGGGTCAGAGGGCAGATTCTGCTGCAACCTTCTGCCCACACCAGGGGTGTCAAACTGGTGGCCCGCGGGCCGGATGCGTCAGGCGCAGGCCACGCCCACCCCAGCTCTGCCAAGGGGGTGGGGGAAATGTTGCAATACGTCACGGGACGACAATGTGACGCTGTGAGTTTGACACCCCTGGTCTACACAATGAGGAAAGCAGGAGAACCTGCTCACGTAGAGAGGATGGTAAATTGTAGGTGATAGATCTTTTTCTAAAGCTGGCACTAGCAGAAGATATTTTTTCTGTCAGGTTTATGTAGTATATATTGGAGGTGGTGATGCTTTGAGAGCTGCATGCCATGAAATTTTGTGATTAGTGTACATTTTAGTGTACAACAAAATTTATTCTACTCTACTCTACTCTACTCTACTCTACTCTACTCTACTCTACTCTACTCTACTCTACTCTACTCTACTCTACTCTACTCTACTCTACTCTACTCTACTCCACTCCACTCCACTCCACTCCACTCCACTCCACTCCACTCCACTCCACTCCACTCCACTCTATTCCTACTCTATTCCTACTCTACTCTACGCTGCTCCATTCCACTATTCCTACTCTACTCTACTCTACTCCACTTCTACTTCTACTCCTACTCCTACTCCTACTCTACTCCACTCCACTCCTACTCTACTCCTACTCCTACTCCTACTCCTACTCCCACTCCACTCTACTTATTACTAGTTCATGTCATCATAGGGGTAGTTTATGAGTCTGATGGTAGCAGTGACTGCTCGCTCAAAGTCCTTAATAAAGAAAAATCCTGTAGTAAGATGTTCAAAATGTTCTGTTCCAGCAGTTTCCCTTTTGAAACTCACTGGATCATCTCTGATAAGCTGATGTGGTCTAGAGTGAAAATGGAATGTACCGAAGTTCTTTGGAATGTTCTAACTCCAGAACAGAACATTTTGTCAATTCTTACTTTTGTAGCATCTTGAGGATTAACCAAGGGATCCTTGCGTGGCTTCCATGGGTCACGTGGCATATCTTACAAGGGCATTTGCACTATCTTAGATCAGCTCCTCCTTGTCTCTGCGATTCCCGCATCTCTAGTCAGCCGCTCTGATTTATTTCTGGCTTTGCTTATAGTTCAGCTGGAGGAACATTGAAGGGCTGGGACCTGGTGGAGTTTAGCCATCCGTTGTTCTGCTGTTGGTGGGAATTCTTGCCTCACTCCTTGGGCTGTCCCCAGAGATGTCAAGAGACCATTGCTTCATGCTATGGATTCTTTGCTGTTTTAATAACATGAATTGAGAAATGCCATCATGGTGGTTTTGCAGACTCAGCCCGAAAGAGGTTGCTTAGATGTTCTAAAGTCAAATCAAACTGATACTGGTTGGATGCTATTGCTTTGCGCCTATGGTTGTTCCGTTGCAAGTTGCCCGGATAATTTCAAGAGAACCTCTTTGCTTTTCCAAGTGAAACTGTTTCTGAAGGTTTGGAATTAGGAACCAAGCATGGTGGCGGAAGGGCTCACCATCCCCTTCCTCAAATGTTCGAGGGTCTAGTCTTAAGAAAAAAAGGAAATGAGATGGGGAGGAGAGAATGTCTTTATTTTATTGTTTTACAATGTGTGTGTGTGTGTGTATGTGATATGTTTTTGTGCTGATAAATAAATAAAGGGAGACTAGTATAGATCTATTTCAAGCTATTTAGCTCTCATCAGCTAGCCATACCCCTTACTGGGATTCGAGGCAGTTGTAATTGCCACTAGGCTACAGGTTCTCATCCTGATCAGCTGAGCCAGGGGAATAAGTATATATTGTGTCACAACCCCCTGGTAAGCCCCAAATATGGGATGCATGTATGACAATCAGCTGTGCTGCGTGATTTCTATTCGCTAAAAATACGCGCATGTGAAGTGAGCCGGTAGCAAACTTCAGAGCAGTTCACCCAGAGGCTGTATAATAGATTCAATCATACAAGCCTGCTCTATGCAGGTAGTGCTTGATTTATGACCACAGTTGCGCCCAAAATTTCCATTGCTAAGCGAGACCATTGTTAAGTGAGTTTTGCCCTGTTTTACAACTTTTCCTGCCACAGTTGTTAAGTGAAGCTTATGCTGCAAGCTCCCCTCAGTTTGGGATCTAAGGCGTTTTTGAATGTGTGGACCAAGAGTCTTTCTGGCCAGTCTTTTAGTCTTTCAGCCATTCTCCTGAACCCCCAAACTAACTCCTTCACGGGACGACCAACCTGTCGCAATCCCTGGATCTGCTCTTCTGCTTCCACATGTTGGGCCACATTGCTAAATCGGGCACGCATCAGATGGATGAACCTGGTTGCATCTTCTAGCTCAGGAACCTCCTCCTCATGGAGCTCCGTTACTCAATCTACAGCCTCCCCTTCATTCATCCCCTATTTCTTGAATCAACTCTCTGTCAGAAGGGTATTAAGATTAAGATTTATTGCATTTATATACCGGCCTATCTCCCTTTCGGGACTCAGGGCGGTGTACAGCCAACAATAAAAATGAGTAATATAAAAGTTAAGATCAAATGTTAAGATATAATTAAATAAATTGGCCTGCCAAATTAAAACCCCCTACTAAAATCAATTAAAAAACTACGACAGGCCGGCATCACGAAATAAATGGGTCTTCAGGGCCCGACGGAAGAGGCGTAGGTCCATGATCGTCTGTAGTTCAGGGGGTAGGTCATTCCAGAGGGCAGGAGTTGCCATAGAGAAGGCTCTCCCCCTGGGGGTCGCCAGCCAACATTGCCTGGCCGACGGCACCCTGAGGAGGCCCTCTCTGTGGGAGCGGACTGGTAGGTGGGAGGTATTTGGCAGCAGGAGGCGGTCTTGCAAGTAGCCAGGTCCCTTGCCATGGAGCGCTTTAAAGATGGTCACCAATATCTTGAAGTGTACCCGGAAAGCCACAGGCAGCCATTGCAGCTCCCACAGGAGAGGTGTCACATGGGATGCTCCCAAAATCCCCCGCGCGGCTTCATTCTGAACTAACTGGAGCCTCCGGGTGCACCTCAAGGGGAGCCCCATGTAGAGAGTGTTGCAATAGTCCAGGCAGGAGGTGACGAGGGCTTGAGTGACCGTGCATAAAGCGTCACGATCCAGAAAGGGACGCAACTGGACGTATTGTGCCCCAACTTGTACGCCCAGATTCAATTCAGGAAGTAAGCCAGCAGTTGTTGAGTTAATGAATCTGGCTTCCCCATTGACTTTGCTTGTCTGACGGTCACCAAAAGGGATCCCATGAACCCCGGGACACTGCAGTCATCATAAATACAGGTTGCCAAGGTTGATCATGTGACCATGGGTCTGCTACAGAGGTCTTAGGTGTGAAAAATTGTCATACATTACCGGAAAATCACAAATGGTGAAAGTAAGATGAGAAACTTTTAGGGCAGAGGTGGATTTCTACCGGTTTGCACTGGTTTGGGTGAACCGGTAGTGGTAATTTCTCCTGAGTCACAGAACCAGCAGTAACCCAGGCTGGCCATGCCCCTGAACCGGTTCCCTGGTCTTCGCTGCTGTTGCCAGCATGTTTTTTATTAGTTTTTCATGATCTTTGCGCAGGCGGAGAACAATTTACAGCGAACTGCACGTGCACAGCGCATGCGAAGCGAACCGGTATCAACGCCAGTAGGAATCCACCCCTGATTTAGGAGCTTATGAATAAATAGTAGTTAAATACGACACGGTTTCACCCCAAATAGTTACTTAACACAGGTAGTGACACAAGATGCTTTGCTTCTTCTGTTGATCTGCCAGCCGTTGTGTTAGAACTGGGGAATTCTAGCCTAACAGGAGAAATTTAGTCTTCGTAATTCCGGGAGATAAGCATGCTCCCACCAGTCCCGAGATCCATTCTTGCCCCTCCTTTCAGACTTTTCTGCAGACCTTCGGACAAAGTGGGTCACGTTCATTGTCGTGGGGCGCAGCTGAAACATGATAGCGCACGCTGCCCGTCGTAGGGTGAGCCGAACATATGTCCGCCTAGGTCTCCTTTGGATTTTCCACCTGCTGGATATTTCCACTCGGTCTATTTGCTGTGCATATTTAACTACTACAAAGAGCCTTGCGGCTTCGGAAAGCTCTCCGGGGACCCATAAGCTCAGAATTGGCTGATGCTGAGAGCTGCATGGGGAACTGAATTTACAGCTTGTTAAAACTTGCTTGGGAGTTGTCAGTGAGCTGGATATAAAAGAAAGGAAGGAAGGATGTGGTTTGGAGTTACAGAGGGTTTCACTGGAACGACACTCCCGAAGGCCCGCCTGAATTGAGGCTGCACTAGTGTATTTTTGACTGTATGGGTTGGTTTTATCTATTGGAAACGGCTTTATGGGGATTTTTTTTTTAAATGTCTAATTTTCCTGATCGGGTAAATTGACCGGGGGTACGACACACATTTATAATATCGAGTAGCGTGGAAGATATTGTGGTTGCTTGATAACTAATTACTGTAAAGCTGTTTCTTCTAGGCCCACGCTGTTTATTTCTTTTCCTCTGGGTGGGCAGATAGAGTTCAGTAAAATCTGGAATATAGGCAGGCCGCTATTTTTATTTTCTAAGAATGACTAAGTGGACCCTGAGATGCAGTGGTGGGTTCCGGATCCTGTTGCAACCGATATGCTGCAACGGGGCTGGGCGTCCCCCACGTGCACGCGTGCATGCGTACTTAACCGCCCACGATGCTCCGCAACGTTCCACCTGCTTGGCGGAGCGTTGCGCAGGCACCGTATGCTCCTTATGCATGCGCGAAAGCCCCGATCGGCTCAAATACAGATAAGGAGGGCGAGCGGATGGGCGGGCGGGCGGGCCCTCTGCAGCAATGTACCAGAACGGTAACTGGTGTTCCCAGCAGGCACCGGTACGCACTGGTTGTATCCCATTACTGCTGAGATGCCAGATAGTCCTCGTGTTATGACCCCAGCTGAGCCCACATTTTTTGTTGCTAAATGAAACATTTGCCCCATTTGACGACTTTTCTTGCCACAGTTGTTAAGTGCATCATTGCATTTGATGAATTAGTACCACGGTTGTTAAGTGAATCTGGGTTCCCCATTGACTGAATGTCAGAAGGTCGCAAAAGGGGACCGCATGCCCTCCAGGGAATGGCAACCGTCATACATGCGAATCAGTTGCCAAGCATCTGCACCTTGATCACGTGACTATGGGGATGCTGCAATGGCCGTGACTCGGAAGTGTGGCAAACGGACATAGGTCACTTCTTTCAGTTGCCGTTTGAACGGTCACTAAATGAACTGCTGTAAGTTGAGGACTACCTTTAAAAGTGATAATAGAAGCTGCACCTTTCAGGACATTTGTGGTAGTTTGGGGTCAGAGAGGTGCTTAGGGGCGCCCTAGAGCAGTGTTTCTCAACCTTCACAACTTGAAGATGTTTGCACTCCCAGAATTCCCCAGCCAGCCTGATTTTTAAGATCAAAAATCAGAAGTTGATTTGTTTTTTCACAATTGTAGTGAATTCCAGAAGCTTGGCAGGGGTGGGCTTGAAAAGTTTTAGCAAGGGGTCTCTGCCTGGTTGCTGAGTGGGCGTGGCCATGGTGGGCGTGGTCTAGTTGGACTCCTGCACCAATGGTGGGTTCTGGATCCCGTTGCAACCAGTACGGTGCAACAGGGCTGGGGGTCCATGACATGAACGTGTGCAGCATGCGCATGGGTACTCCGCGACGCTGCAGCCGCTCAGCGGAGTGTCACAGAGGTGCTGTGCGCTCTGTGCGGAAGCCCCAAAAGCTTTAAATACCAGTAAGGAGTGAAGGCGGGCGGGTGGGCCCTCCGGAGCACCGTACCAGAACAGTATCTGGTGCTCCTAGCAGTGCAACCCACCACTGTCCTGTACCATGGGGAAGGGGAAAAACAGCCCAACGGGCTGACCGGAACGTCAGAAATGATCCATTTCTTCCTTCTGGAGAACGAACTTCTGGTTGACCTGTTGGGCCTGTTTTTCCCTCTCCCCACGCTCCGGAGGGTTTCCTGAAGCCTGCGGTGGGCGAAAAATGACCTCCCCCGGCCCTCCGGAAGGCCGAAAATCATGCGTGCTGGAGGTGAGGGCTGGCAGATATGGCTCCACATGCCACCTGTGGCACACGGGGCGTAGGTTCGCCATCTCAAGTATAAGGCTTCCTGCCTGAGCAATATATTTCCAATTGTGTGTGTGTGTTTTGGTGAGGATTGGGACTGACTGATGCAAAGGTGCAAAACAATGGATGTCTTGAGGATGTGACAATATATGTATGCCGATTCCCCCACATCTGGCCATGTTCTCCTTCCTCAACAAGGAGCGTAGACTCGTTGTCTCTGCGCTTGATTTGATTTGATATGAATTCTGGGGAAGTGTTATTTTTAACTTGTTAGCCAGGCAGTATGTTCTGCTCAAAGAATTTCAAAGTCCATTCTTCTCAACTCCCACAACTCAAATTTCATGTCTGTGTCTTCGGAGCACACTAGCCAGATGGCAACTGATAAATGGAATATTACATACAAAGCCAGCCCAGCTCATTTTTGATTTCCACCTACTGTGCCTTGCAAAAAACAAGGGCACAGTTTTGACTTGATGCCTGGAATATAAATAAAATATAAACTTCGTCTTCTTCTGATGATAGGCCCCTGGAGTTTTCTTGGCAAAAATTCAGAAATGATGAGCCGTTTTCTGGGATAATTTCTTGGTTTCTAGGCTAACTTGCAGCTGAGAGCCAGTGCAATCTAACAGTGAAGGTGATAGACTAGGAACTTTAAGCACTCAAAGAGCCACAAATGTCCATTCAGTTTTGGAGCCGGCCAGATGTCCGGTTCCCCTATCATAGAGTCTCCTCCTAGCATGATGTCCTTTTTCCTCGGCTGGCTGGAAGTCTGGTTCTCCCACCACAGAGTCTTCTCCTAGTGCGGCATCCTTTTTCCTCTACCTGTTCTAACCGAAAGCCCTATCAATTGTGGAGCTGACCAGCAACAGGGAGCCGCAGCAGAAGATGAAAAAGCCACATGTGGCTCCAGAGCCGCAGATTGCCGACCTCTGGACTAGGAGTACAGAGTCTCAAGCTAGGAAAACCTACTCGGTACACTTTGGGTCAGTTCCTCTCACAGCCCCCAACAGTATCAGCTTCCCGGACAACACACTATCTGTAGAATAAACCTTCTATTGTATCAGTCATTGGTGGTTTTTTTGGACTACGGTAGACAAGTGGGTCTACGCTGCCCTGGGTCCTTTGTGGAGATCGGATCCTGCCCTGGGTCCTTTGCGGGATCGGATCCTGCCACATACATCCGCACGGCCGATTCGCTCCCACAGAGAGGGACTTCTCCGGGTGCCGTCCACTAGACTCTGTCAGCAGGCGACGCCCAGGGGAAGGGCTCTCTCTGTGGCGGGCCCGGCCCTCTGGAACGACCTTTCCCCCGACATTAGAACGACCACGGACCTCCGCTCCTTCCGTCTAAAATTAAAAACACATCTTTTCTGCTTGGCCGGCCTAGGGTAGTCTCTCTTCTATAGGGTTTTTAATATATTAATTTATGGGGAATCTTAGTATTTTAATGGGTAATTTTTAGCACAGAAATATCGTTTAATCTGTTTTTAAATATGTTTGTATATTTATTGTTTTTATCCTCCCTGTGCACCGCTCCGAGTCCCTATGGGGAGAGGGAGCGGTCTACAAATTAAAATTTATTATTTATTATTTTATTAGAAGGGCGGGATATAAATGTGATTAAAATAAAAAATAAAAATAAATAAGTACAGTGCCAACAGGCGGCCTCTGCAACCAAACAAGACAAATGTTAAAAGAAAAAAGAACTAGCTTTCAACTGTAGGATTTCCTGGTGGTCTCCCATCCAGCTCTTATCCTGCATGTTTTGAGCGACGGGAATCCGGCCACCCTGGGCTTATTTCAACAAACTTTGGATAATCCTTCAGACCAATGAGCTCATCGCTGTATCTGAAAGGATGTCATTTGCATGCCTGGCAATTCTGCTTCACTTTATGAAAGAATGAAACCTGATCTGGTCATGGCTTATTATTTTAAGCCATTCTGTCTGCTGAACGAGTTCTTGGAAACCCCCTTCCCCTTTAGAAAGCCTGGATGGGCTCATTATGAAGACCGCCTTGATAATTTTGAGAGCTTTCAAACTTGTGCCTGCTAGTGCTACGGTATAGGAAGAACTACTTTGGCATTTGGTAGGCCTCGCCTCGATCATGTGGCCTCAGTGTGGACTGCTGACATAGGAGGGGCTTTCCTTTTAGGTATAGTTAAAGTTCCCCAACAAGTGTGCTAGTCGTTTCCGGCTCTAAGGGGCGGTGCTCATCTCCGTTTCTAAGCTGAAGAGCCAGCGCTGTCCAAAGATGTCTCCGTGGTCATGTGGCCGGCATGACTAAACGCCAAAGTTGCACAGAACGCTGTTACCTTCCCACCAAAGGTGGTCCCTATTTTTCTACTTGCATTTTTTTCTGTGCTTTCGAACTGCTAGGTTGCCAGAAGCTGGGACAAGTAATAGAAGCTCACTCCGTTACACGGCACTAGGGATTCGAACTGGGGAACCTTTCTGATCGACAAGTTCAGCGTCTTAGCCGCTGAGCCACCCTTGTTACATCCTTTTAGAAAGCAGCAAAAATGCAAAATGGGGTTTATAGGATTTTGTTTTGCTGATTGCAGCACCACTGAAAAGCAAAACATTGAAGAAAGATGATTCATGGCGTGGAGCTGTATCTCCAGTTTTTTGAAGAGGCTTGCCTGTGTTAGCTACTTTGGGTTCAGAACCAGTATTAGAACTTTGGTTTCTTTACCAGTGTTAGCTAATGAATGCAGAATAGTGTAATTCACCAGACAGTAACGAGATACGTTGCTGTAAACCACAAACAAACTCTGAAACAGTGATAGTAAGAAAATAAATAGTCTTTACTTTGTAGCAACTAAAATGCTTCTTCCGACTAATTCTTCAAACAAATATCAACAGTCCTTCACCAAACAAAGTTTATCTCACAGTACTGCAAACAATACTCCTCCTTCACAGTTCAGCTTCTCAAACGACAATCAGGTAACACAGGATCACAAGGAATCGAACAGGGAAACGATCAGGGAATGAGCTGCATTCCTGACCTTAATTATATAGTATAGCTGATACTCACAGCCAATCAAACACAATCAGAATTCAAAGACAGTCTTAAGGCTACATAATGTCTTGAGAGCATAGACTCATATATATGAACATAGACTCATATATATTGCCAACCCAATATAATGCTGCATATCCTAACAGCCTGTTAGGTGAAAAATGAACTTTTTCATGTCTGAGTTCCATCCATCCATCCATCCATCCATCCATCCATCCATCCATCCATCCATCCACCCATCCATGTTAACCGTCTTCTAATACTTGAGGTGCTGTAACAGGGAAAAGGGGATTGACTTATTTCTCCAAAGCACCAGAGGATAACAGGACAAGAAGAAATAAGGCACGGAAGCTTGTTAAGGGGAAATCCAACCTAGAATAAGAAAAAAATTGTTTGATTGGGAAACAATTAATCAGTGGAATAGCTTGCGTCAAAGAGTTGTGGGTGCTCAGTCATTGGGGGTTAGACTGGACAACCATTTGACTGGGACAGTAATAAGGTGTTGGGCTAGAAGGCCTCTGAGGTCCCTTTCAGCCCCTAGGATTCTATGTCCATCCTTCCTCCCTTCCCCTAACCCACCCACCTCCCTCTCCTTCCTCTTCCTTCCTTTCCTTCCCTTCCTTCTTCTTCCTTTCTTCCTTCCCTTCTTACCCTAACCCACCCTCCTCCCTCCCTCCCTCCCTCCCTCCCTCCTTCCTTCCTTCCTTCCCCAACCCACCCACCTCCTTCCCCTTCCTCTTCCTTCCTTCTTTCCTTTCCTTCCTTCCTTCTTTCCTTCCCTCCTTTCCTTCCCTGCCTCCCTCCCTGTTGGAGCATGGCATTACCTACAGTTACCTTCTACTTGACCTTACATAAGAACATAAGAATAGCCTTGCTGGAACAGGCCACAGCCCATCCAGTCCAGCATTTTGTCTCACACAGTGGCTCCCCATTTGCTTCAGGGTCTTCCCAAGCAGATGTCTTCACCTGCTTATGATTCCCTGCAAATGGCATTGAGAAATATCCTGCCTATCTCTCCAACCCAGAGGGTGTCCTTAGGCATCCATCATGATAGCCATGGGTACCCTTCTTCTCCATGAACTCATCTAATCCTTTCTTAAAGGTTTCGAGGCTGACAGCTGTCACCACTTCTTCTGGCAGGGGGTTCCATAGACCAGTGATCCTCTGGGTGAAAAAGTACTTCCTCTTATTTGTTTGAGGTCTAGCTATCAAAAGTTTCGTGGAGTGCCCCCTTGTTCTAGTGTTGTGCGATAGGGAAAACAGTTTTTCCTTTTCTACTTTGTCCACACTGTGCATGATTTTATAGACTTCAATCAGGTCACCTCTCAGGCGCCGTCGTTCTAAAATGAAGAGGCCCAGCCGTTGCAGCCTCAGATGGTAAGGAAGGTGTTCCAGCCCCCTAATCATTCTGGTTGCCCTCCTCTGCGCCTTTTCCATTTCCATAATATCCTTCTGAAGGTATGGTGACCAGAACTGTACACAATACTCCAGATGGGGCCTCACCATAGATTTATAAAGAGGCAAAATGACACTTGCTGACTTATTTTCTATACCCTTCCTAATGATCCCTAGCAATGAGTTTGCTTTTTCCACTGCTGCGGCACACTGGGTTGACACCTTCATTGAGCTATCCACCAGGACACCAAGGCCCTTCTGTAGCCTTGGGAGGGAAGAAAATTAAATTGCAGCACTTTTCTCTTTTCCCCATCCAGCACTTCGCTTAAACAAAGTGGGAAAAGATGGTGTGAAGAAGATATCTGCAACCGTTGGTTGGTTGCCTTCCTTCTAGCCTCCTGGGCTGGGCGGTGTATAAAAACCAGAATGCGCGCTCTGTGTGTGTGTGTGTGTGTGTGTGTGTGTGTGTGTGTGTGTGTGTTTTGAGGAGAAGGGAGAAAGTTCTACCAATAGGCTGCTGGGAACTTGTGACTGTTCTATTGTGGTTTGGCGGCTAAAAATACCCTGCGGTCACCCCCCTTCTCTTCAAAGCAAACGAGAAGAGCCAGCTGGGGTGGAGTGAAGCGCAGCAGCTCGGCAAGAGCTGTTATCTGTCATTTCTCATGACACGGCCCCCGGGTGGACCTTGTCTGAGGTTTCATCGCTCTCTCTCGGTTGCTTCGCTCTGAAAAAGGAAAATGCGTGGCTTCTTAACCTTGGCCATGTGAAGATGCGTGGACTTCAATTCCCAGAATTCCCCAGCCACCATGTCCTCCTCCTCCTCCTCCAATAGGCTGCCAGGCACTCGTTTGAAGAGCATGCTGGGAGATGAAGTCCACACGTCGTAAAGCTGCTAATTTTGAAAAACTGAGGGGCAGAACCAGGGGTTCCTGCCAGTTCTAAGCTCTTCTATAGAAGAGGTTCCACAAACCCACAGTGCCATTTAGAACCAGTTCCAGCTCCCTCCCCCGCCCGCCCGCCCGCCCATCATCAAGAGGAAGAGCGAGAGGAGGAATTCTGGGAGTTGAAGTCCCAGAAGTCTTAAAGCTCTCAAGTTTGAACACCCCTGGGTTTTTTTTCCCTAAAGGGTTAGGAGTGCAAGGGTCTTGTAACTTGACAGCTTTAAGACTTGCGCGCTTCAAATGCCAGAGTTTCTGAGCCAACCTTTTGGTTGCTAAGCAAGAGCATTGTTAAGTGAGTTTCACCACATTTTACAAGTTGGCCACGCCCACCCAGTCCCATGACTGCCAAGCCACTCCCACTGGGTCACATGGTCAGCAAGCCACTCCCACAAAGCAGGCCACACCTACAGAAAAGGTTCTAAAAATTTTTGAAACCCACCACTGGTGCAGAAGCCACCAAGGCCAGATCCTGAATGACTCTCCAAGAGTAGATAAGTCTCAGGTGCTCTCCAAAAAACCTCTTTCTTTCTTGGGCCACAGGGCCTATTGATGGGGTTTTCACCTATTTTCACTTACATTGCGCGGAGGGTCTACTTTGTTTTCTGATGACATTTCTGTGTTTTTTTTTGTTTTTTTCCGAATTTATACCCCGCCCTTCTCCTTGTTAGGACTCAGGGCGGCGCACAGCCATTATTAAAAACCATTACAAAACAATATATACTATTAAAAACATATTAAATTAAATGAAAACCCGTGCTAAAAACCCTTTAAAACCCTAAAAATTAAAATTTATAAATATAGTCAGAAACGGGGGGCTACGCTAGGCCGGCTTGTTGGAATAGGTACGTCTTAAGGCGTTGGCGGAAGAGGCGGAGGTCCAAGGTAGTGCGAAGGTTGGGGGGTAGGTCGTTCCAGAGGGCCAGGCCCACCACAGAGAAGGCCCTTCCCCTGGGTGTCGCCAACCGGCATTGCCTGGCCAACGGCACCCTGAGAAGGCCCTCTCTGTGGGAGCGGATTGGACGAAGGGATGTATGGGGCAGAAGGCGGTCTCGTATATAGCTAGGCCCCGAGCCATGGAGCGATTTGAAGATGGTCATCAACACCTTGAAGCGCACTCGAAAGGCCACAGGTAGCCAGTGCAGCTCGCGCAGGAGAGGCGTTATGTGGGCTTGCCTTGGGGCACCCATAATCACCCACGCGGCCGCATTCTGAACTAGCTGTAGCTTTCGAGTGCACCTCAAGGGGAGCCCCATGTAGAGAGCATTACAGTAATCCAGCTGAGAAGTCACAAGCGCTTGAGTGACTGTGCAAAGGGCCCCCCGGTCCAGTAAGGGGCGCAACTGGCGTATCAGGCGTACCTGTGTTGATCCTTAATAACGCATTACGGCAGTGTTTCTCAACCTTGGCAACTTGAAGATGTCTGGACTTCAACTCCCAGAATTCCCCAGCCAGCATTTGCTTTTGAGTAGTTTGGAGAACCGGTAAATACCACCTCTGGCTGGCCCCGCCCCCATCTATTCTCTGCCTGCCGAGTCCCAGCGGATCAGGAGGGAATCGGGATTTTGCAGTAAACTTCCCCTGCCATGCCCACCAAGCCACGGCCACAGAACTGGTAGTAAAATGTTTTGAATCCCACCACTGAAATTCTCCCTTGACATGCAGGCTTATTCTGCTGTTCTGTACTTATGGTTCCCAACAGCTCAGATGAGCTCTCCCGCGATCACAGCTTTGGTAAAGACATGATTTCCAATTTTTTCTTTTGTCTTTTGCAGAATCTCTGAAGTTTGCGCTTTGGTTCCAGGCCAGGTTAAAGTCAAATCAGGACATACTAAGTTTTATTTTTGCATGCGCTGTAGGGTTGGTTTTTTTTTAGCTCTCCTTTATTAAACTCTAGTAATGGAAGTGAAAGAGCAGAGTGGGGTAGAAAAAGAGAACTAAATAGAAAGCCCAAACTAAGGACAACAAGCACAGCAACCTGCTTTAAAATAAACAGTGAAAATATTGAGGTGATGAGCGGCTTCTGCTTTTTAGGTTTGACTTGTAGATCAGGGGTCCCCCCAACCCCTGGGCTAGAGCCCAGTACCGGGCCGTGGCCCATTCAGAACTGGACGATGAGAAACATGGACGAGCGCATGTATGCTCACAGCTTCACGTGTGCAAGTGACGGGTGTGAGTGCCCAACACTTGTGCAAATGGAGCTGCGCGTGCGTGCTTGCCCGCCAGTCGTGCGGAACCCTTCCCGCCACCAATCCGCAAAGCCAGAAAGCTTGGAGACCGCTGTTATAGCTAGTCCTCGCTTACCAACCATATGTTCAGCAATGGAAATTACGACACTGCTGAAAAAGGAGACTTTAAAAAGGAGACTTTACGTTTTGGCTGTCACAGCAGCCGTGAGGTAATACAATTGTGATTCTGGGTGCATGGCAACCAAGTCACTCCTCTGACAATTGCAGCATCCTATGTTAAAATGACCGTTATTTCTTAGCTTCCCTACTGGCTTCCCATGATCAACGTCAATGGGGAAGACGGTGGAGAAGATTGCATGTTGCTCAATGCTCCAGTATGTTGCGTGTACACTCCCCTGTCAGCAGCAGCCTTACCTACCTACCTACCAACCACTGGTGGGTTCTGGATCCCATTGCAACAGGTGCAGTGCAACGGGGCCCGGCATCCCCCACATGCATGCACACAGCAGATGCGCGCACACATGCGCATGTGTCCTTACCTCCATGATGCTCCATCAGGCAGGTGCTGTATGCTCTGTGCACATGCGCGGAAGTGCCAAAGAGCTCAAATACAGGTGAGGGCGGGCGGGTGGGTGGCTCCTCCAGAGCACCGTACCGGAATGGTACCCAGTACTCCCGGAACGCACCGCTATGCCCGTATTGGGGCGTACCACCTGCAACCCACCACTGCTGCCAACCTGCTTGCAAACTGCCTGGACCTCGCTTAACGACGACGTGCAATTCTTAACTACAGCAATGTAGTTTCATGAAGCGATGTGCCATTGTGATTTATGACCCCATTGCTTAGCCATGGAAATTCCAGTCCCAATTATCCTAGTTAACCAAGGACTACTGTATGAACAGGGATCGGCAATCAAGAAAGAAGCCTCAGGCTAAAACTCGGTGGGGCAGTAATCAACGCCTTAGAAAAGATATTCAGTTGCCGCGATGGGTCTGTAGCCTCAAAGATCAGAATTGTGCAGGCAAGTGGTTTTTCCCTCTGACGCTCCATGGAAGTGAAAGTTGGACTTTAAAAGAAGCAAGAGAAGAGAAGTACTGACACTTTTGGACTTTGGTGGTGGAGAAGACTCAGCATACGATACAACTAGTCCTCAACGTATGACCACAATTGGGGCTAGAAATCTGGTTGCAAATTGCGGTGGCTGTAAGTCGAGGCGCCCATGGGACAGGTCCCTTTTTTTAACATGTTTTTGCAACAATCATTAAATGAAGCATTGTGGTCATTAAGTGACTCGTGCAATACTTAAGCAAACGACACAGTCTGAATGGATGTGGGGTTTTTTTTGCCAGAAACCATTGAAAAACGTTGGCAATCCCTGTCACGTGATCACAGAACTCTGCTACTGGATGTTAAAGGCAAGCCAGTTGCCAAGTGCCTGAAATGTGATTGTGTGACCGTAGGAAGTGCGGGGGGGCGGACGACAACCAGGGTTGGCATTTACTTACTTTCCCTACTGGTTCGCAAATGTGGGCGCATGTGCGTGCACCTCTGTGCGCGAGCACTTCCGTGCATGTGCTAAGCCTTCTGTGCATGCACTTTTGACTATAAAAAGGCCTAAATGGGATCCCATAGAGCCAGGGCCGGTGGGCAGGGCCACCTGCGATTTCCGCTATTGGTTCAGGCAAACCGGTCCAAACTGGTAGAATACAGTGGGGGGCTACGGCCGATACGGCCTGGTACAGGCGTACTGCTGCCTGCCGGGAGCACCAGGTACAGTTTTGGTATGGTGCTCACCTTTCTGCGCTCCTTACTGGTATTTGAGGTTTTCGGAGCTTCCACGCATGCGCATAGAGCATATAGCACCTGTGCAACACTCCGCCGAGCAGCTGGAACATCGTGGAGGGCATTGTGGATGGTAAATATGCATGTGCGCGCTGTACGTGTTCATGTGGTGGATGCCCAGCCCCGTTGCACCGTATCAGTTGCACCACGATCCAGACCCCACCACTGGTAGAATACCACCTCTGGGGACAACATTTTAGGATGATCAGAAGTGCATTAAGGGCTGGGATGCACCCCTTCTGAACTGTTGTGTTCTGAACAGTTATAAAATGACCGGTTGTAAGTTAAGGACTGCCTGTAGAAAGCCAAGCAAACAAACAAATGGATTATTGAACAAATCAAGCTAGAGATTTCCATTGAAACACAAACGATCAGATTCATATTATCCTTCTTTGGATCCATTAGACCAGGGGTCTGCAAAGTTGGCTCTTTTAAGACTGGTGGACTTAAGCTGGCTGGGGAATTCTGGGAGTTGAAGTCCACCAGTCTTAAAAGAGCCAACTTTGCAGACCCCTGCATTATTTTAGTTTATTTTTCAAATTTATACCCCGCCCTTCTCCTAGCGAGGACCCAGGGCGGCGCACAGACAATATTAAAAAC
The DNA here is from genome assembly GCA_039707465.1 of Rhabdophis nuchalis. NCBI lineage: Eukaryota > Metazoa > Chordata > Lepidosauria > Squamata > Natricidae > Rhabdophis > Rhabdophis nuchalis. The sequence continues at coordinate 396,098,430 of CM077643.1, read as the reverse complement.
CATACAAAAATACATTATTAAAAACTAATTAAATTATATCCCGTGCTAAAAACCCTTATAAAACCCTATAAATTAAAATTTATCAGAATAAAAGTCAGAAACGGGGGGCTATGCTTCGCCGGCTTGTTGGAATAAATACGTCTTAAGACGCTGGCGGAAGAGGCGGAGGTCCGAGGTAGTGCGTAAATCGGGGGGTAGGTCGTTCCAGAGGGCTGGGCACGCCACAGAGAAGGCCCTTCCCCTGGGTGTCGCCAACCGGCATTGCCCGGCCGACGGTACCCGGAGAAGGCCCTCTCTATGGGAGCGGATCGGTCGGAGGGATGTATGGGGCAGGAGGCGGTCTCGTATGTAGCTAGGCCCGAGCCATTAGACCAATAGTGGGTTGAAAGCAGTACACCCTGCTGGAAGCACCGGGTACCGTTCTGATACGGTGCTCCGGAGGGCCCGCCCACCCGCTGTCCTTACCTGTATTTGAGCTCTTTGGCGCTTCTGCGCATGTGCACGGAACGTACGCCATCTGTGCGACGCTCCGCCGAGCAGCTGGAGCGTTGCAAAGGCATCGCGGAGCATCGCAAGAGGAAAGGATACTGTGTGCATTCATGTGGTGGATGCCAGGCCCCATTGCACTGTACCGCTTGTAACGGGATCTGGAACCCACCACTGCATTAGATGAAGTCCCAGCCCTCTAGAGAAGGTTCCAATACTGGAAAAGATGGAAGGAAAGAGACAAGGAAGGTGGAGAGACCCAATTACAGTAGCGATGATGTAACTTTGGAATTGCTGAAGCAGGTTAAGGACAGATCATCATGAAAAGTTCCTGTTTGTGTCACTGCTGAGAGTTGACACCAACGTAATGACATTTAAGGATCTCTAGGGCAACTTGCCTTGGCCAACTTGCTGTGGCCAGTTCACCATGGCCAACTTTCCATGAGACAGTTCACCATGGCCAACTCGCCCCGGGAGAAGAGTTACACTAATGTCGAAATAAATGGTGGAATAGAATAATTAAAGGATGCCAAAGGAGGGACAAAATGAAATGGAAATGACAAAAATTAAAATGTTTTTAAAATTATTTTAAATGATTAAATTGAATTATTGAGTTGTCCTGTGATGAGTTGAACTGCAATGAGTTGGGCATGGCGAGTTGGCCTTTCTGGTATATAATCAATCAAAAGCCTTGGTTTATGACTTACGATTCTGTGACCTCAGAAAATTGTAATTTATACAGTAACTAGCTGGATACCTGTACTCTGCTATGAAACTATGTGATTGGGCTTGATAAATCGACACTTACAGCTTGAAAATTAGCTTGAAAATTAGCTTGAAAATTAATGAGTAGTTACGATCGGCCTCTCCTCTCCCCTTTTCTCCCTCAGGCTTGCCCCACAGAAGCCTCTCCTCTCCTATCCCCCTTCTCTTCCTCAGGCTGGCCCCATTGATCCTCTCCTATCCCTTTCTCTCCCTCAGGCTTGCCACACAGAGGCATCTCCTGTCTTGTCCGCTTCTCTCCCTCAGTTTAACTCCTTAGCATCAGAGCGTTTTTCAGGTGGGGAGGGAGAGTAGAATGTCTAAACTCCTAGCCCACAGGCTGGATGAGTCAGATGCTGGCCACGCCCACACACAAGTGGCAGTTGGAACAGAATTCTTTCCAGTTGGGAGGGGGAGTAGAATGTCTTAACTGCTCAGCATCTGCATGTGCTAATAATAATAATATAAGAAATACTAATAATCTGATGGTCATTTCGAAAAAACCTTTTTTTAGCGAGCACCTAGAAGCCAGGAGGAACATATGTGTCAAATTTCAAGTTTGTAGGTCTTACGGTTCTGTAGATTTTGTGATTATGCATGAGTGACATTTCACTTTTATATATATAGATTCATGGTTAAATAAACTACAGTTTATTACAGCATGTGTACTTTACTTTGTCCTGTTAGGTTCTTGTAGCTACAATACTGATGGAGGATGGGCACAAATATGGGAAAGTCAATGCCTGGATGCAGTTATTGTTCACCCTCTCGCATCCTGAATATAGATAACACTCATTTCTGTTAACTTTGCCCAATCTTTGCCTGTGGCCATGCCTGTTAGAGTAATCCCCATCTAGTCAAGGCAGATCTCAAGAGGAAAACGTTTCCCAATCTCTGCCTACAGTGAATAATTTGAAGAAAAGAGAGAAATACACACCCAAATAATCCTTTGTGTAAATAGAAAACTTGTATGACAGCAAAGGGTGAATTAGATACCTTTGCCTTCTCCAATTTTATGGGTGGATGTGCGTGACAACCTGCACTGCACTGATGACATTTGCCTAATAGCCACAAGCACAAAGGATTTTGCAAGGTCTACTAATAAAAGTCAAAGGGTGTAGTGAAAAAAATGGGACCAAATCTACATATAAAGAAGGCCATAGCAAATACAACAGCCAGAATTAGAATTGACAATGAAGAAAACAAAATGGCAGATAGTTGCTGCCTTTTAGATTCAACCATCAACAGTAAAGGAACAGGTTTAATAAAAAGAAGGACTTGTTTAATAAAAAGGACTGTTTAATTTAAAAAGGACTAGGGGAGACATGATAGCAGTCTTCCAATATCTCAGGGGTTGCCACAAAGAAGAGGGAGTCAAGCTATTCTCCAAAGCACCTGAGGGTAGAACAAGAAGCAATAGGTGGAAACTAATCAAGGAGAGAAGCAACTTAGAACTGAGGAGAAATTTCCTGTCAGTTAAAAGAATTAATCAGTGGAACAGCTTGCCTCCAGAAGTTGTGAATGCCCCAACCCTGGAAGTCTTTAAGAAGATGTTGGATAGCCATTTGTCTGAAATGGTATTGGGCTTCCTGCCTAGGCAGGGAGTTGGACTAGAAGACCTCCAAGGTCCCTTCCAACTCTGCTATTATTATAATATTATTATTATTATAAGCTGTCCAAAAATATGTTGCAAATCAACACTTAGAGCAACAATGAAGGCCTAGGAAAAGAGATTGAAGTACTGTGGTGAGTCTGTACCAGTGTTTTCCACACTTAACAACTTTAAGATGTGCGGACTTCAACTCCCAGAATTCCCTAGCCAGTATGACTGGCTAGGGAATACTGGGAGTTGAGGTCCGCACATCTGAATGGTGCCAAAATTGAGAAATATTGATCTATAGTGTACCTACAAAGATCAGAATTGTGCAAGCCATAGTATTTACTGTGATACTCTGTGGAAGGGAAAGTTGAACTTTGAAGAAGAGAGCGTATTGACGCTTTTAATGTTGGTGAAGACTCCCGAGAATACCGGCAACCGCTAAGAAAACAAAATGATGAATCATTGAACAAATTAACCCAGAGTTCTCACTTGAGGCACAAACAATCAGGTTCCTATTACGGTATTTTGGATATATTATGCGAAGGCCCAGCTCTCTTTCCTGATGCTGGGAAGATGGAAGGAAAGAGAAGAACCACCAGTGACAAGGTGAATGGATGTTGTTACAATTGGTGCGCGGTTGAAAGAGTTGAAGGACCAGGATTTGGACAGACTGTCCTGGAGAAAAATCTTTGTGGGTGTCAATTTATTCGCCAAACCACTAGAGGACAGGACAAGAAATAATGGATGGAAACTGTTGGGGATATCTCCTTTAGGAGACAGAAAGTTGTGCAGTGGAGTTTGCAGCAAGAGAAAATGTTGCTAGTAGACACACAAATAGAGTCTCAGACACTGCTAGTAAAAACAAGTAGCTTTACTTGTGATGAAAAAATAAACTACTGCTTCACAAGCAGTAATAGTAGGTATTGAATTGAATACAGTCCTTAACTCAAAAACAATTGCTTACAATTGCAATCCACGATTCTTCCTTGTTCTGCAAAGTCAGTCAGTCAGTCAGAGCGAGCGAGCAGAGAGAGAGAGAGAGAGCTCTCCTGGCTTCCTCTTATTGCTGAGTTAATTAAAGCAGCTAATTACATTCAAACATATAACATTTAAAGCAACAAAGACCATTTGTCATCCATGGCTTATATATATTGCCAACCCAACACTAGGATTATACTCCTAACAGAAACTAATCAAGGAGAGAAACAACTTGCAATTAAGAAGAAATTTCCTAACAGTGAGGACAGTTAACCAGTAGATCAACTTGTCTCCAGAAGTTGTGGGTGCTTCATCATTGGAGGTCTTTAAGAAGAGACTGAATAGTCAGGAGCCTGAAATCGTATAGGGTCTCCTGCTTGAGCAGTGGGTTGGACTAGTAGACCTACAAGGTCCCTTCCAGCTCTATTCTGATTCTGATAAGTACCAGCTACAACTTGTTGGCCCAAAGCCAATTGTGCAATAAACTAAGCTAGGCTAAAATTGGTGTGGGAATTGTCTGGCTCAGTGTCAGAAACCCATACATTGACTGTGTGTACCAGAACATTATGTTAAGCTATAGTGGAGTGCACTGTGAATTACTGAATGGTAGCATTTTCATGTTATAAAGCACACCAGTCGTGATCGGTTAACATTGATTCGGGATTAGGGGTGTTATGTAACTGCTTTGTGTATTATTGCAGAGTAATTTAGCTTTGTTTCGCATTGCAAAACAACGAAACTCAGTTCCCCTGTGCTTTCACACTGTTGAAGCTTAATTCCCACAGCACCATCTTAGGCCTAAGAAATTTACCCGTGTAGTAGGGTGTACTGCTATTATTATCTTTCTCTTTCTTTTCTCGTCTTGCCATCTTTCCTATTATCTTTCCCTATTGGTATCTTATGATTTATCACTGGTTGCTTGTAATGATTATGACTAATGATTGCAACAGTGATTTATAATCTATGACCTATCACTTTGTTGTTGTATGTGTGTACACTGAGTGCTTATGCACTGGAAACAAGGTCTTTGTGTGTCCAGTCGCACTTGGCCAATGAAGAATTCTGTTCTATTCTAAATAGGAACACAAAGAATTTTGGGATTGTGGCGGGTATTAAATGAACAGATGAGTTTTGGTTCTTGAGTTTTGGGTAGCCCATTCTTACATTTCCATTTGGGTCGGGGAAACCTTCTTAAACCTGAGGTACAGCTCTGCTATTCTTCCTTCATGAAGAATAGCATAAATAGAGGGATAGAATCAAGATCACAGGAAGTGTTAATACCATTTTATAAGGCCTTGGTAAGGCCACACTTGGAATACAGCATTCAGTTTTGGTCGCCACGATGTAGAAAAGATGTGGAGACTCTAGAAAGAGTGCAGAGAAGAGCAACAAAGATCATTAGGGGACTGGAAACTAAAACATATGAAGAACGGTTGCAGGAACTGGGTATGTCTAGTTTAATGAAAAGAAGGATTAGGGGAGACATGATAGAAGTGTTCCAATATCTCAGGGGTTGCCACAAAGAAGAGGGAGTCAAACTATTCTCCAAAGCACCTGAGGGTAGAACAAGAAGCAATGGGTGGAAACTAATCAAGGAGAGAAGCAACTTAGAACTGAGGAGAAGTTTTCTGACAGTTGGAACAATTAATCAGTGGAACAGAAGTTGCCTCCAGAAGTTGTGAAAGCCCCAACACTGCAAGTCTTTAAGAAGATATTGGATAGCCATTTGTCTGAAACAGTATAGGGCTTCCTGCTTAGGCAGGGGGTTGGACTAGATGACCTCCAAGGTCCCTTCCAACTCTGCTATTGTATTGTATTGTATGAAGAAGGGCTAAAGAACCCCAAGATGGAACCAAGAGGGGCAGTTCCACAGTTCAAGATGTGTCAGCTATGGGATGGCTTTTACTTCCTGCTCTTTCCACCCTTTGATACAGGTAATCCTCAACTTATGACCACAGTTGAGACCAACATATCTGTTGTTAAGTGAGACATTTGTTCAGTGACTTTTGCCCCATTTTACGACCTTTCTTACCACAGTTGTTAAGTGAATCACTGCAGTTGTTCAGTTAGTAACACGGCTGTTAAGTGAATCTGACTTCCCCATTGACTTTGCTCATCGGTGTTCTGACCTTGGCTTCCCAAGAGCATGAAGCAAACTCCATGACAAAAAACCCTTTTATTAATTGACTGTGAATTCTGCTCATTCACACCCAGCAAAGTCTTTCAAGGGAGGATTTACAGTCACAGACCTTATCTGGCTTGGAGAGCTGCCAGGCCGATATCTGCAAAATTTGGTAAGGAATCTCGGAGAGTCACAAACCAATTAAGCGAACTAAGTATCTCCTGCAAACTCCACTCCCCTTTCGCTCCTCTTTTATTTCCTCTGGGAGGGGCCATTCATCGTCCGCCTGTGGCCTTACTCCCAAGTCAATCCCTCTTCTTTAGCTGTTCCCTTCGTCTGGCAACTCTGCACATGCACACACTGGGATCAGGCTCCAGCTGTTCATCTGCCTCACTGATGTCTGACTCAGAAGGCAGCTGATAACTGGCATATGGCTCTGGCCCTCTCTCTGCCTTCGATGCACAGCACTCATCAGTCTTCCCCAGACTCCAGCACTGGCCCATTTTCCTCCCCAACCTCCTCATTGTCTGAATCTGCTGGCCGCTGCTGGGCCACAACAGTCGGAAGGTCGCAAAAGGGGTTCACACTGTGGCCATCATAAATACGAGTCAGTTGCCAAGCCTCTGAATTTTGATCATGTGACCATTAGGATGCTGCAATGGCCATAAGTGTGAAAAATGGTCCTAACTCCCTTTTCCCAGTGCCATTCAAACGGTCGCTGAATGGACTGTTGTAAGTCAAGCACACTCTGTATTTTATGGCTTTCCTGAAATCCTCTGGTTAGGATGGTTTATCAGCCCGTCCATTCTTTCAAAAACTCTGTTGGTTTTTGCAGTGACTAAGCACCTCTCCTATCTCTGGGGTACTTTCCCTGTCTTCACAATGTTGCTACAGGCAAAAGGGAAATGATGGGGCCATCTCAGCTTGCGACATGCTCTCTTTCTCAATCCTTGACAGGTGTTTCCCCACCCCCACCCCTGGCCGAAAACCTTACAAGATTGCTGCACGTCTCTCTGGATCTTGGCAATGAGCACCAAACAGCTTCGTGAGACACGGTTTCTGAGTGCGGCATTAGATCTTTGTTGGGTTGTGTGCCTTGCCTGGGGTGGCAATTTTGTAAGTGGAAAACAGGAAGGGGTCCTGGGTCCTTTTGGAGAAGGGCGGGATATAAATCAAATAAATATAAATATCAGTGAATTAATTCCGCACAGCTCCCTTAAATACTGAATAGTTCAGTATTCAGTAACCATTCAGTAAGCATTCAAAGTTACAATGTCACTGAAAAATGTGATTTACGACCCTTTCTCACAGTTACCTACCTATGGCCAACTCACCATCGTCAACTAGCCATGGCCAACTCGCTGCGATACAAGAGTTACATTGATATCAAAGAAATGGTGAAATGGAATCATTAAAGAATGGATGCAAATGGAGGGACAAAATGAAATCTGAATCATGAAAATTAACACATTTTATTTTATTACAATACAATACAATGCAATACAATACAATACAATACAATAGCAGAGTTGGAAGGGACCTTGGAGGTCTTCTAGTCCAACCCCCTGATTAGGCAGCATACCTTACATCACTTCAGACAAATCCTTATCCAACCTTTTCTTAAAAGCTTCCAGTATTGGAGCATTCACAGCTTCTGGAGGCAAGCTGTTCCACTAATTAATTGTTCTAATTGTCAAGAAATTTCTCCTTAGTTCTAAGTTGCTTCTCTGCTTGATTAGTTTCCACCTATTGCTTCTTGTCCCTCGGGTGTTTTGGAGAATAGCTTGACTCCCTCTTCTTTGTGGCAGCCCCTTAGTTCTCGGAAGACTGCTATCACGTCTCCCCTAGTCCTTCTTTTCATTACACTAGACATACCCAGTTCCTGCAACCTTTATATGTTTTAGCCTCCAGTCCCTTCATCCTCTTTGTTGCTCTTCTCTGCACTCTTTCTAGAGTCTCCACATCTTCTTTACATCACGGCGACCAAAACTAGATGCCGTATTCCAAGTGTGGCCTTACCAAGGCATTATAAAGTGGTATTAACACGTGATCTTGATTCTATCCCTTTGAATTGGGTTAGCATTTCAGATTCAGAGAAGAAATGTTATTTGGTGGAGGAGGGGGGGGGGTTCTTCTAAATATCAAGCTGCAGAGGATGGCTGCGCACTCCTGATAAGGTGTTATTCATTATTTAATTTATATTCATTCAATTTAAATTGCTGCCCGTCTTATATTCGTGACTCTGGGCAGCGTACAATTAAAACATAAATAATATCCCCCCCCGCCTTCAAAAATAGCCACTCAAAAAATGAAGCAACCGTACAACAATGCAAACGTTGCAAAGAATGAAAACTATAATACAATACAATACAATACAATAGCAGAGTTGGAAGGGACCTTGTAGGTCTTCTAGTCCAACCCCCTACGTGGGCAGGAACCTTATACCATTTCAGACAAATGGCTATCTAACATCTTCTTAAAGACTTCCAGGGTTGGGGCATTCACAACTTCTGGAGGCAAGCTGTTCCAGAGGTTAATTGTTCTAACTGTCAGGAAATTTCTCCTTAGTTCTAAGTTGCTTCTCTCCTTGATTAGTTTCCACCCATTGCTTCTTGTCCTGCCCCCAGGTGCCTTGGAGAACAGTTTGACTCCCTCTTCTTTGTGGCAGCCTCTGAGATATCGGAACACTGCTATCATGTCTCCCCTGGTCCTTCTTTTCATTAAAGTAGTCATACCCAGTTCCTGCAACCGTTCTTCATATGTTTTAGTCTCCAGTCCCCTAATCATCTTGGTTGCTCTTCTCTGCACTCTTTCCAGAGTCTCCACGTCTTTTCTACATCGTGGCGACCAAACTATTCATTTCTGTTATTTATTTTCCACCCATGTCTCCGTGGGGTTATTTTGGGTAGCTTAAAACGATAAAACAATAAATAAAATAAAATAAAAATGATAAAATGAAATAAAATTTAAAAATGATACAAATGCAAACATAACATTAAGCAAGGAATAAAACAATACAAGTAAACAATACAATAACATAAAAAAAAATTAAGGATGCAGCTGCTTTAAAGCAGACAGATGTTATGTCTTTATGCACCCTGAAATACTGTTTTGCCTTCCAGATGTATAAGACTGCACAGTTCATTAAATGTTTTCCGCTCTTTTATTAGATAAGGAAATGTTTCCTATAGCCTTATGTTCATGAAACTTGCTGGGAAACTCCAATAAATACTGTACAGTGGGATTCAAAATTGTTTTACTTCCGGTTCTGTGGTCATGGCTTTGTGGGCGTATCATAGCTTGGTGGGTGTGGCTTGGTAGGCATGGCAGGGTAAAGATCCTGTAAAATCCCAATTCCCTCCCTACTCCAAGGGAAGGATACGGCAAAATCCCCATTTCCTCCCGATCAGCTGGGACTCGGGAAGCAGAGAATAGATGGGGTGGGGCCAATCGGAGTTGGTATTTACCGGTTCTCCAAACTACTCAATATTTCCGCTACTGGTTCTCCAGAACTGGTCGGAACCTGCTGAATGCCACCTCTGATACTGTATAACAGGGGTGTCCAAACTTGGGAACTTTAAGACTTGTGGACTTCAACTTTCAGACAAATGGCTATCTAACATCTTTTTGAAGACTTCCAGGGTTGGGGCATTCACGACTTCTGGAGGCAAGCTGTTCCAGAGGTAGAACAATTAACCTCTGGAACAGCTTGCCTCCAGAAGTCGTGAATGCCCCAACCCTGGAAGTCTTCAAAAAGATGTTAGATAGCCATTTGTCTGAAATGGTATAAGGTTCCTGCCCACGCAGGGGGTTGGACTAGAAGACCTACAAGGTCCCTTCCAACTCTGCTATTGTATTGTATTGTATTGTATTGTATTGTATTGTATTGTATTGTATTGTATTGTATTGTATTGTATTGTATTGTATTGTATTGTATTGTATTGTATTGTAACTCCCAGAATTCCCCAGCCAGCTGGCTGGGGAATTCTGGGAGTTGAAGTCCACAAGTCTTAAAGTTCCCAAGTTTGGACACCCCTGCTGTATAATAAATGTTTATGGATTTGCTTTTTTTCCACCTATGTGAAATCTGAATTAGTGGCACAAAGAGTACCATTCCTTGTATACAAATTAGTGCAAGGCACTCATTTCCTATGACATCAGATAATGGTAAATATTTCAGAGAACCAAATAAAAGGGAAAGAAATGTTTGGAGGACTCCTAAATCCAATAAGAGACCCATAGCCAATATGAATACAATACGGGGAAGTTCTCAACTTATGAACACAACTGGGACCAGAATTTCCGTGCCTAAGCAAAGAGTTTAATAAGCAAGTCACACCCAATTTTCAACCTTTTTGTGCCACAGTTGTTAAGTGAATCACTGCATTAATTGAATCATGTAGTCGAAAGCCAACTGAGAAGGGAAACTGCAATTGTTATAAATACGGTACATGCCAGTTGCCAAATGCCCAAATTTTTGATCACGTGACTACAGGGGATCCTGTAATGGTCATAAGTATGAGGACTGGCTGTAAGGTCCTTTTGTCATTGCCATTTTAACTTCAAATGTTTGATAGGTGAATGGTTGTAAGTCAAAGATTACCCAACACGCATACGGTATTTTTATTATGCACTAGCTGAAACTTGGCATTGCCCGGGTATTTATTTATAGGAGAAAAATGTCCAGACCAACCATAATTTCTACTGTTGGATTTTCCTCCTTACCAGAAATAAACCCCCTGTGGAGTACTGTGAACCCATTACCATGGCAACTCCACTGCGCTGTACAGTGGAAGCCATTTTATGACAGTACAGTAGAAGCCATGTGAAGGCACAACAGGCTGTATCTTAACAGAACACACATCCCAAGGGGCATTAGGGGTGTCTTAACCACACAGTATTTTCCCCCCCCCAGAGAGTAAGTCATCTGTGCACCAAGTTTGGTTGAAATTGGTTCGAGGCGTTCCAGAGTTAGGCTGGAACACACACACACACACACACACACACACACACACACACACACACACACACAGAGCTATTTTTATATATATATGAAAGATAAATTGATGGCTGTGCAGCTGTGTGCTGCATCTGAAAAGCCCCTTTTATTATATATATTTAAAACATAAAATAGGCAGCAAATTATTATTCCCTGGAAGGTAGGTATATATTCATTGCATGCTTTGATGTGCGTAAAAATATGAATTCACATAGTGCTCTTGGTGGGCAAATCCTTAAGGGAGAGCATTCGCTAGCGATTGCATAAGGAACGTTGAGCATCAGAGAGGTGATTTCATCTCGTATCTTGTACAGCCGCCCTGCTGATTATAGCCTCTGATTGTGGTGTTTGGGATTGTGTGTCCGGCAAGCATAAAGGTAGATTAGAAGTTTAGACAAAGCTAAAACAGTCCTAGTTTTGTAGAAGTAGAACGATGATGAAGTGGAAGGGAATTCTCATTAAGAATATAGGGTGAGTGTACTTTGTTTGTATAACTTAAAGACCCCTACATGGGAAGGGAAATGCCAGATGTTCATGTTGATTGGAGAAAAGGCTGAGGAACCAGAAACATTATTGCTGATGCATGCTGGATAGCTGAGAAAGCCCAAAAAAATACCAAAAATAAGTCTCTGTGTGCTTCATTAATTATAGAAAGCCCTATGAGTGTGTTGACCTTTTCAAGCTGTGGAAAGTGCTTAGGAAAATGGGAAAGCCAGAATGCTTGCTTGGCCTCCTGTGAAGCCTATATATCAGGGGGATCCAACTCAATTTCATTGAGGGCCGCATCACGGTCGTGTTTGACCGTGTGTGTGTGTGTGTGTGTGTGTGTGTGTGTGACCCCAGCTCGACATCACTTGTGTGTCGTGGGCTCCTGAGGTGGCCCAAGTGCTCTGCCAGTGAAAATGGACTCCCGAGTTCTGTTTTCGGCTGCAACAGCCTCCTGCAGCCCTCTGCCAGAGAAAACAGAGCTGGCGAGTGCCGCCTGCCACTCTCGCAAGCTCCGTTTTTAGCTGCGATACCTTCCTGCAACCCTTTGCCAGTGAAAATTGAGCTCGGGAGGGCCACACGCAGCCATTGCAAGCTCAGTTTTCGTTGGCAAGAGGCACCGCGGGCCGGTCCTTCGCTGTTTCCAGGGTGGCCCTGCAGGCCAGATCTAAGCACCCTGCTAGCTGGATCTGGCCCCGGGCCTTGAGTTTGACACCCTTGCTATATATAGAACATAGAATAACAGAGTTGGAAGGGACCTTGGAAGTCTTCTAGTCCAACCCCCTGCTCGAGCAGGAGACCCTATACCCACGGTCCCCAACCCCCGAGCTGTGGCCCACTAGCGGGTTGTGCCCTGTTTGGAACAAGGGTGCTCAAGCAGTGCGCTGATGCACATGCCCGCAGCTCAACTTGCACGAGCGGTGGGCTGTCACATATGTGCACACGCATGCAGTTCGACTTGCGTAAGGGGCGGGCCAGCCCACCACTCACACGGGCCAGTTCCCTTCTCCCCCCTCATTGGGCTGCCAAGCCGTAAGGGCTGGGGACCGCTGATCTAGAGGTTGCAAACTGATGGCAGGAGCCATTTACCTTGGTATTAAAGATGACATAGTAGGATCACAGTAATACGGAAAACAAATAATAACATCATTGATCGGCATAAAAATAAAGGGCAGCGTTTGTGGAGACATAAGGGAAGTTTAAACAGAAGGATTGCTTTTCCTGTCATAAAAAGAATGTTCTCCTTGCTCTAAATAGTAAAGTGTTATAGCTTCATTGTTCTACCTTCTCCTCACTGCTCTGTGTGTGTGTGTGTGTGCATGCTTTGTTGAGTCAGCCTCAATGGTGGCGATTGCCTAGATTAGTCCCTGTAGTTTTCTTATCAAGAATTGAGAAATAGTTTGTCATCGCCTAGGGTTGAGAGAGAGGCGCTGGCTCAAGATTTGCCAACTGGCTTTGTGCCTAAGGTAGGACTAGAACTCAGGACCTCCTGCTAATCTAGCTCAGTGCCGTAACCCCTACACCAAACTGGCTGGCACTGCATTAATATAATGAAAATCTTGCAAATCTACAAGTCAGGATTTCTCTCCCCCTCACCCGCCTCCGATGATGATGACAATAATGAAAAGCCATTTACAACAGTCCTCAACTTATGACCACAGCTGGGATTGGAATTTTAGCCGCAAGTCGCAAAGATCATAAGTTTAGGTAGCCACATGAGGGGATCCAAATTTTACAGCTGTTTTATAGTGGTCGTTAAGCAAATCACACGGTCATAATCCCAAATTCATTCTCCGAAATGTTGTTGGGTTTTTTGCCAGAAACCGGCAAAAACATCACAAATCAGAGTCACATGATTGCACGATACTGCAACCAGTTGTAAGTGAGAGCTAGTTGCCAACCACCAAAATACAGTCAGGTGATCACAGGGGAAGGAAACATTTTAGGAAGGCCAGAAGTGCTTTGCAAGGCCATCACGAATCCGAACAGTCTTTAAACAACTGGCCATACGTCAAGGACTATCTGTAGTCCATATTGACTCAAATCACATTTTCTCCAAAGTTCCTGACTTGTGTCTAGTCCAGTGGGAGTCAACCTGGTCCCTACTGCCCACTAGTGGGCGTTCCAGCTTTCATGGTGGGCGGTAGGGGTTTTGTCCGATACTGAAGCACTTTCCTTTTTTTAATTTAATTGACTTCCCTACTTTATAAATCACCATTAATGTGGTTAGAAAATTTTACTACTAACAGAGATACAAAAGTGGGCGGTAGGTATAAAAAGGTTGATTACCTCTGGTCTAGTCTGACGAAAAGAAGGAATAGCGGAGACATGATAGCCAGTGTTCCAATGTTTGATGGCCTCCTACAAAAATGATTTTCCAAAGCTCCAAAAGACAGTAAACAATGGATGGACACTCACAAAAAAGAGAACGGAGGAGAAATGTCCTAACGTAGGACATTTACTAGAACTAGGAAACCTAGAAGTTTAGTTTAGTTTAGTTTATTTGATTTATATACCGCACCCTTTCCCAAAAGGGACTCGGGGCGGTGCACAGGCAAGTTAAAAAACATATATAAACAACAATATACAAAATATAAAACCAAATTGAATTAATATCCCTGTGCTAAAAATTTAAATACATTAAAACAATATCCCTAAAACCAATTTAAAACAATTTAACTGCAGACTATAGGCTGGGTGATATACGTTAGGCCAGGCCGGCCTGTTGGAAAAAATAGGTTTTCAGGTTCTGGCGGAAGGAGCGGAGATCCGTGATCGTTCTCAGTTCGGGGGGTAAGTCGTTCCAGAGAGTTGGGCCCTCCACAGAGAAGGCCCTTCCCCTGGGCGTCGCCCGCTGGCATTGCCTAGTGGACGGCACCCGGAGAAGTCCCTCTCTGTGGGAGCGAATCGGCTGAAGGGATGTATAAGGAGAATAAGGAGAAATGTCCTAACGGTGAGAGCAGTCAACCAGTGGAAGGGCTTGCCCTCAGAAGTTGTGAGTGCTCCATCACTGGAGGGAATCAGAGAGAGACTGACACAGAGAGAGAGAGAGACAGACAGACAGACACACACACAGTGACAAATGGGGAGGGAGGGGAGAGAGACAGAGACAGACAGAGAGACACACAGAGTGAGTAAGAGATAGACACACACACACAGTGACAGATGGGAGGGAGGAGAGATACACACAGAGAGAGAGACAGACAGACAGACAGAAACAGAGAGAGACAGAAAGAAAGAAAGAGAGAGAGAAAAGAAAGAAAGAAAGAAGTGGGAGAAAGAAAAAGAAAGAAAGAGAGAGAGAGAGAGAGAGAGAGAAAGAAAAAGAAAGAGAATTTATGACCACAACTGAGCCCAAAATTTTGGTTGCTAAGCAAGAGCATCGTTAAGTGAGTTTCACCATTTTCCAAGTTGGCCACACCCACCCAGTCACATGACTGCTGAGCCACTCCTACAAAACAGGCCACACCTTCTTTTGGCTCTCAAAAAAAATTTAATCGTTGTACTGTTGATATTTAGCTCTGTTGACTAATGAGTTTGCCCACCACTGTACTAGAGGGATTTAGTAAATATTTAGATGATTTTCAACTAATTGGACCTAGGACTGTTGAATTTGCCCAAAATATAAAAAGCTCTTTCCTTAGAATTTCTGACATACTATGACAATACTTCCATGACATTCTGGGACCTAGCTAGGGAGTTTTAAAAAACCCCACAGGTTTTTTAAGGGTGTGGAAAACCACTTAAGTATTGTTGCTACAAAAAGCTGGAGAGTTGAGCTTGACTCAGCAATCTTTACTTTTAGATAATCAAAGATCTTGCATCTGTTGCCTTGAGGAGATTAGATATGTTCATAAAAGACCGATAACCTCGCGTTCTCAAAATTGTGACCTGGCTAATAAATCACAGATAAGATCATTCCTTTATCCCAAACATCTGTTTGCAGAGAAAGGAATGAATTTGTGGAGCTCAGCACTTGGGAGTTTCCAAATTGTGGTATACAATACAATACAATACAATACAATACAATACAATACAATACAATACAATACAATACAATACAATACAATACAATACAATACAATACAATACAATACAATACAATACAATAGCAGAGTTGGAAGGGACCTTGGAGGTCTTCTAGTCCAACCCACTGCCTAGGCAGGAAACCCTATACCGTTTCAGACAAATGGCTATCCAACATCTTCTTAAAGACTTCCAGTGTTGGGGCATTCACAACTTCTCTGTTCTACTGATTAATTGTTCTAACTGACAGGAAATTTCTCCTCAGTTCTAAGTTGCTTCTTTCCTTGATTAGTTTCCACCCATTGCTTCTTGTTCTACCCTCAGGTGCTTTGGAGAATAGCTTGACTCCCTCTTCTTTGTGGTAACCCCTGAGATATTGGAAGACTGCTATCATGTCTCCCCTAGTCCTTCTTTTCATTAAACTAGACCTACCCAGTTCCTGCAACCGTTCTTCATGTTTTAGCCTCCAATCCCCTAATCATCTTTGTTGCTCTTCTCTGCACTCTTTTCTACATTGTGGCGACCAAAACTGAATGCAGTTTCAAGAGTGGCCTAAGGCTTTGGCAAAAGTTGGTTTGATATAAATGTGGTGTGCACCCTGCTCCTTCTTCAGCACACATGCTGGCATGATTGTTTTATTTCATGTAGCGATGCGTGCTTATGAATTATATTATAGAATTGGAAAAGGTCATATTTGCTGTTCAGCCAGCTCTCTCCTCCGTTGAGAAGGCGGGCTTGCAATTTAGGAAAAAATGAGATTGAACAAAAAGTGATGGTAGGCCTTCTTGCAAATTGGCAATATATACATGTTTAAAAAGGGAAGGAGGGAGGAAGGAAATGAATAAGGAAAGGAAAGACATAGAGGGAGGGAGGGAGGAAGAGGGGGAAGGCATGGACTCCAGAGGTGGGTTGCTCCCGATTCGGCCTGGATCATGTGAACCCGTAGTAGCAGCAGCGGGAGGCTGCAGCCACCCGTCCGGAAGCTTCGCGCGTGCTGGAGTATGCCCGAACTGGTAGTAAAAATATTGGCAACCCACCACTGGCATGGAGGGAGAAGAAAGGAAGGAAGGAAGGTCAGGGACAGAGGGAGGGAAGAAAAGAAAAAAGAGGGAGGAAGGAAGGAAGGGGGAAGAAGGAAAGGAGGGAAGAAAAGAGGAGGGAGGAAAAGAGGAAAGAAGGAAGGAAGGGCATAGAAGGAAAAACAGGGAGGAAGGAAAGGAGGGAAGAAAGGAGGGAGGGAGGGAAGAGGGAGGGAGGAAAAGAGGAAGGAAGGAAGGAAGGGCATAGAAGGAAAAACAGGGAGGAAGGAAGGGGGAAGAAGAGAGGGAGGGCATGGAGAGAAAAGAAGGAAAGAAGATCAGGGAGGAAGGAAGGAAGGAAGGTATTTGCTTGAACAGAAAATATCTAAGTGCTAGGAATCCTGTTGCAAGGTCCTTTTGATCCCAGTCTTTGTCTATCGTTTCTGGATTCGGAAATGCTTTGGCGGGCAGATTGTGGTTGTCCATCTATTCTTTTAATGGATTTTTATCTACCCTCTCCTCCATCTCTTTTAATTAAATGGTCTTTCTTCTTTCAATCAGTGTCAGCCAAGAGATGGCAATAAATTATTCACTGCTGCAGTGACACAAGGGAACAATTACCTCTGTGGAAAGTGTGCTGAGAGAAGAGAGGATTACTCTGTCTGGCGGCTGGAGAGAAAATGCCTTTCTTTAATATTCTTTTGGGGGAGGGAGGATGGAAATTGCCGAATTAGGCCAAACACTGGAACAGAAACATCATTGGCCAAGGTTGCATTTCCAGCATAATACAGATTTGACAAATAAATAAAGTCAGAATAGTGGAATTTGCAGGAGAGGGAGTCCTCGACGTACGGCCACAATGGAGGTTTCTGTTGTTAAGCGAGGCAGTTGTTAAGTGAGTTTCCCCCCATTTTAAGACCTTTCTTGCCACCGTTGTTAAGTGAAACGCTGCAATTGTTAAATTAGTTACACAGTTGTTAAGTGAATCAGGATTTCCCCATTGACTTTGCTTGTCAGAAGGGTTGCAAAAGAGGAGCCCCGGGACAGTGCAACCGTCATAAACATGAGTCAGTTGCCAAATAGGAGAATTTAGCACTTGAACCTTCCTGGGAAGAGCTAAGATAGCAGTTCCCTATCGAAGGGGGTGTGACTGCTGCATTTCTATCGAAGAACTGATGTTCACTTCAACTTACAGATTTTTTAAAATCTTCTTTGTGGACAGAGTTGATTTAACAGTGTCCTGGTTCGTGTATTAGGCTTAACTACAGCTTATTTTGCCACAATTCTTAAATAAATCACAAATGACTGGGTTCATGCTTAAGCCAAAAGCAAACAAACAGCAGAAGAGTGATTGGGAAATGGCTCTTTGACTCCACCTCCCAGAATTCCTAGCCAGGTTGCTTGGAATTCTGGAAGTTGAAGTCTGACAAATCTAGGAGGCACCAGTTAAAGAAAGTCTGACCCTGAGCATCCAAAATTCACCCATTTGCAGCAATGTTATCACAATTTATCCACAGAATTGTGACCCTCACTTACCACCTAAACTCCAAGCATACAAACAAACATGCATGTGTGTGTATGTACATGTAAGGGTGTATGTATATACATATGTGTTAATCAGAGGTGGATTGCTGCGGCCGGAGTCTCTTCCCACCCGCCTGGATGCTTCTGCGCATGTGTAGAAGCCTTGCATACGTGCGCAAAAGTGTTGCTTGCGTGTGCGAGTGTGCATGTGTGCACGAGCAAAACGGTAGTAAACTGGTTAGCAACCCACCACTGGTGTGAACGTATGTATAATTTTATTTAAAAGGTACTTTATGCAGAGTTAGATTACAAAAATTTAAAGGGAAGAGTAAAAAAATGTTATAACAAGAGAAAAGATGAAGTGAAAGAGACAAAACCATCTTACAAAGCAAAGTCCGTGTAGGTAATCCTTGACTTACGACCACAATTGAGCCCAAAATTTCTGTTGCTAAGTGAAACATTTGTTAAGCGAGTTTGCCCCATTTTATGACCTTATCTGCCACAGCTGTTCAGTGCATCACGGTTGTTGTTAAATTAGACAAGCTGTTGCTAAATGAAGCTGATTGCCCTGTTGACTTTGCTTGTTAATTAAACAATTTTATTATTACAATGACAATAAAGATTATTATTATTGTTAGAAAGTCACAAAAGAGGGAGGAGAATCACGTGACCCCAGGACACTGCAACCATGATAAATATCAGAATTGCTAAGTGTCTGAATTTTGATCACATGGGGATGCTACAATTGTAAGTGTAAAAACTGATTATAAGTCACTTTTCTTTAGTGTTGTAACTTTGAACAGTCATTAAATTCAATTCAATTGTATAGAATGTGAAGGATGTGTGTGTTTTATTTTTGTAGTTATAATGTACACTGAAGACGGTATTTAATTTTGTTGTATGAGGGGCAATGACAAAGTAAACTAACTAACTAACTAAATGAAATGTAAGTCGAGGACTACCTGTATTGTAAAAGGTTTTCAGACTTATATTAAAGTAGTTACAGAATTGTTCCTTCCCTAATCTAGGGTTGAAATCCAGCAGGTTCTGACAGGTTCTGGAGAACCGGTAGTGGAAATTTTGAGTAGTTTGGAGAACTGGCAAATACCACCTCTGGCTGGCCCCACAGTAGGGTGGGAATGGAGATTTTGCAATATCCTTCCCCCAGGAATGGGGTGGAAATGGGGATTTTGCAGTACCCTTCCCCTGGAGTGGGGAGGGAATGGAGATTTTGCAGTATCCTTCCCCTGCCACGCCCACCAAGCCACGCCCACTGAACCCGTAGTGGAAAAAAATGAATTTCACCTCTGCCCTAATCCATTTAGGGAAGGTCCCTGTAGCTGTTTCAGCAACGTCTACCATTTTCACAACCTACTCCTCACTGTAAGTGTGGCTGCATTTTTTCCGTACCCTTTTAAGATCCTAACATCTTCCTTGTCTGCTTACTCACAAAGCCGGCCCAGTTAGTCTTTGTCTCCCGAAAAAAAACCGCCCCATTCTCTGTGGAAAGCGATAATATCCCCCTTTTTACGGGCAGAGGCGAATTCCTGGCGTGAGACATCAGGGCTTGCTTTCCGATGCAAAGGGCTTGACTTGCAGCCCTGCTGGCATGACAGCCCGTCGGCTGCGAATCCTCCCTGCCCCTTGCAAAGAGAAACCCAGGTGGATCTTTTGAGCTTCCACATGTGCAGCCTGAAGGATGTCTGGCTTGCTGCTTTCCCCAAGGAGCTGTGCAATGTGGCTCCGCTGACACAGCTGGCTGAGATCTGCTCAGTGACTTCATGCTGATCCGGTAGCAGTGGGGGAGGGGGGGGGAACAGGAAGGAGGAGGGAGAGGAGGAGGGGGGGGTTGGCTGTGACGACAGAGCCGACAGGGTTGGACCGGTCTAGCCGCCCTGCCTCTGATGAACGGCTTATACAGCTGGAGCCAAGCGTCCAGGTAAAATCTCTCTCCAGCGTGGTGGACTTCCTGGTGGGAAGGGCAGCCGCTCGCTACAGCTGGAAGGAAGCGATGGTTTGGGCCAGGTAAGACTGGTGGGCACATGTTTTCCCCTCCTGGGTGCTCCTGGGATTTCGGGGGACCACTCCGCTCTGCTCCAGCACCTTGGAGAGACAGCCGGATCGGAGCCAAGAAAGGGCCGGTGGCTTGGATCCACTGCTGAAGTAGAAGGATATTGTCCCCAGGCTGCACTGAACCTTGGAGCCTGTCTGAGTTTAGAAGGTTGAGCTTGTGGGAGTAAACCTCTGAGTCATGAGAGTGTGTGCGCTTGGACTTTCGGTGGCAGGAGCTGTATTATAGTCTCACGGTAACAAGAGTCGCTCAGCTTTTGCTTCCCCGAGAAAAGTAAAGCCAAGGGTGGGGGGAAAAAACTCTCACCGGTCCACTTTAGAAGTCTGGTTTTTAACGCTTAAAAGGGCCTGCAGAGTAGGGGAGACTGTGGCTCCTAAAATCCACCGTCCAGCAAGGGGTGGGTGGGAACAAACCGCCTTGAATTCATGGCTGCGAATTCAATTTTTATTGAGGGAGTCATCAAACAAGGCCGGCAAGAAAATCCAGGTGATCAGCATGGGCCTTTTATTGTTCTTTTTTCACCTTTTTTTTTTTTTTTGCAGCCCTTTTGAAAGGGACTAAAGCCGTTGCGATGCCACGCCAAAGTTGGAATTTTGCCACCCGGATCTTCTTCTTCTTCTTTTTTTGTGGGTGGGTGGTGGTGGAGGTGGGAAGTCTTTTTCCAAATGTTCTCCCCATGTTTTTAAACGGGCATTCATCCCACTGCCAACCATTTTGAGATGGATGGCGTGCAGGGCTGAAATAAACTTGTTGTGAGACTCAATAACAGGAAAGGCACATCTGAGAGAGCACAGAATTGCACTGTAGAGGAATGTGAGACTTGAGTGAGGGGGGGGGTAGGCAGGGTTTTCATCGCTGCTCTTTGTGGGTGATAAAGGGAGGGGGGGAAAGCTGTGAAAACCCCCACATTTTCCTGTTTTTGTTCTTGCTTTCATGGATTTTATTTTGTTGCATCTGCAGTTCATTAAACATTTTCCATTTTCCTCCAGCCACGCTAAACAGAGCATGGTTTTTTCTTTAAAAAAAAAAAAAGACTTTCCATTAAGAGCAGAAAATCTTCATCAGTAATTGATTCAAAGTTATGTAGGAGAAAATACTACTTTAATTAAATCTAATTCTTTATTAATATATGTTTATAATACATTATCAATATTATAATTATAATATATATATATATATTTATGTTCAAAGGAGCCTTATTATCAGGAAAATATGCTTCGGATCAGGAAACAAAATCACTACTGGATTCACAGCGAGATCACTTGCCGCTCTTAAGCTGTCATTTGTGGAATTTGAAGATGTGTGAACTTCAACTCTCAGAATCCTTCAACCAGCATGGGAGCTAAAGTAAATCTTAAAGAATCTAGGAGTTGAAGTCCACACAACTTCAAGTTGCCAAGGTTGAGAAACACTGGGATAAACTATGAATGATGGCTTATATAAACACATTGGCTGGATTCACACAATCTGAAAAAACTCCCATCATCAAGCCATGTTATGCAGGGCATGTTATGCAACTCCTGAACCCAATGGGTTTTGCTTGGAGAAGAGTAAGTTTGAAAAATATGGGTCTGTGGTTTTGAACTAGACTACTGTAACGCTCTCTACATGGGGCTCCCCTTGAGGTGCATCCGGAGGCTCCAGCTAGTACAGAATGCGGCCGCGCGGGGGATCCTGGGAGCATCTCGAAGCTCCCACGTAACACCTCTCCTGCGCGAGCTGCACTGGCTGCCGGTGGCCTTCCGGGTGCGCTTCAAGGTGCTTGTTACCATCTTTAAATCACTCCATGGCACGGGGCCTAGTTATTTGCGGGACTGTCTCCTGCCACATACCTCCCTCTGTCTGATCCGCTCCCATAGGGAGGGCCTCCTCAGGGTACCATCCGCCGGCCAATGCCGGCTAGCGGTGCCCAGGGGGAGGGCCTTCTCAGTGGCTGGACCATCTCTCTGGAACGACCTACCCCCCGAACTTCGGACCATCACAGATCTTCCCCTCTTTCGCCGCTCCCTTAAGACTTATCTGTTCCATCAAGCCGGCCTAGCTTAGCCAATGAGTAAATGTATTTTAGAATTTTAATTGGGATTTTTAGCACAGGCTTTTAGTTTAATTTATTCTTAATTCTTCTGTATTTATTGTTATTTATCGATTTTAATTTCCTGTGCACCACCCTGAGTCCATTTCGATGGAGAAGGACAGTTCTATAAATCGAAATAAATTAAATTAAATTAAATTAAATGAACTTTACAGTTAACCCACCCCCCAACCCCCGCAAATGTATTCAGTGTCCTAAGGCCAAACCCTGCAAGGTAAAGGGAAATAAAATCAGATTACTTTATAGGGTTGGTTTATGGCTCAGTGTTGTGCATCAGCTATCGGACTGGCTCAGTAAACTCTAGTTCAGGAGTCGGCAACTTTAAACAGTCAAAGAGGCATTTGCACCCATTTCCCACAGAAAAGAAAACACCGGGAGCCACAAAAACCTTCCCATGCCTGACTGTTTCCTGAATGGCCACAAAACTATCATTTGCAGTTGGATTAAATGTTCTGTTTTCTTCTGAAACTTTTATTTTCTTGGATTTATCCATTGTTGGCCTACCGGGGTCGAAAAGCTCAATAAATTGCATGCTGGTGGGTGTCGCACATTGGCGGTTGTGATGTATATTTTGAGTGACAGAGAGCTGCAGCAGAGGGATAAAAGAGCCACATGCAGCTCTAGAGAGGTGGGTTATTGACCCCTGCTCTAATTCAAATGAGTGGGGCTTGCTACAAAGGGTGTCTATGGAAAACATTCCACATGACATTGGTGTGTATTTTCCCTTCTGCTGACCACTCCATCCAGCAGTTCTCACAGCTCTCCCATTTTCCAGCAAAATGCCACATTCCCCAACATGATTTAGTCATCTGGGCAGGAATCAGTCCTGGGGTGTTGGCATGCTTAGCAGATTGATCGCATACTTTAAGGCAGAGGTTCCCAAACTTGTCAACTTTAAGACTTAGCTGGCTGGAGAATTCTGAGAGTTGAAGTCCACAAGTTTTAAAGTTGCCAAGTTTGGGGACCCCATCTTAAAGGGATTAAATGGTTTTATAGCAGAGTCATTGTTAATCAGGGGCTCTCCAGCTTTCTTGGACTTCATTCCCCAGGATTCTGAGTTAGGAATTCTGGGAGAAGAATTTTATTGGATGCAGCACTTGTGGCTCTTTGGACAACCTGTGGTCCCTCAATGCACTAACTACCCTGTTTCCCTGAAAATAAGACCTCCTCAGATAATGAGCCCAAGCAGGCTTTGGAGTGCATGCGCTAAAATAAGCCTTTCCCCCGAAAATAAGCCCTCCTCAAAAATATTGCAACACAGCAGCAGCCATGAGTTGATGACGCTTGCTGCCTCCTGCACCTCAAAAATAAGACCTCCCCAAAAATAAGTCCAAGTGCTTATTTCGGGGGGTGGGTGGGTCAAAAGAAAAGAAGACCCTGTCTTATTTTCAGGGAAACGTAGTAATTTTTAAAGTGCCAAGGAAGAGATAAATAATGAACTATTCAGGAATATTGGTTTCATAGCATTCTTTTAATTTTGTGCAAATGATGTTCCAGTCTTCAGGTTTTCTCCTGGTCCCACTTTAACATTTAACTTTAACAATACTGCATCCAGATGTTGAGACCCTGGAAAGAGTGCAGAAAAAAGCAACTGAGATGATTAGGGAGGTAGAGGCTAAAACATAGGAAGAATGGTTGCAGGATTTGGGGTATGTCTACTGTAAGTGAATAGAAGATCTAGGGGTGATATGAAGCAGTGTTCCAATATATGGGAGGGGATACCACAAAAAAGAGGAGGTCAATTCATTTTCCAAAGCACAAGATGATGAGAAAGAATGGATAGAAATCAAAGAGAGAAGGAATCTAGAACTAAGGAGAAATGAAGAGAAGGACCAGGGGAGACATGATAGCAGTGTTCCGATATCTCAGAGGGTGCCACAAAAAAGAGGGAGTCAAACTATTCTCCAAGGCACCTGGGGGCAGGACAAGAAGCAATGGGTGGAAACTAATCAAGGAGAGAAGCAACTTAGAACTAAGGAGAAATTTCCTGACAGTTAGAACAATTAACCTCTGGAACAGCTTGCCTCCAGAAGTTGTGAATACCCCAACCCTGGAAGTCTTTAAAAAGATGTTAGATAGCCATTTGTCTGAAATGGTATAAGGTTCCTGCCTACGCAGGGGGTTGGACTAGAAGACCTACAAGGTCCTTTCCAACTCTGCTATCGTATTGTATTGTATTATTGTATAAATTTCCTGACAGTGAAAACAATTAACCAGTGGAACAGCTTGCCTCCAGAAGTTGTGGATGCTCCATCACTGGAGGTTTTCAAGAGGAGACTGGATAGCCACTTGTCTGGAATAGTAGGGTTTCCTGCTTGAGCAGGGTGTTGGACTGGAAGACCTCCAAGGCCCCTTCCAATTTCATGATTCTGTTATTTCAGTGGAATCTCTAGCAGAATAGTCCAAAGTGGTGTGCAAAGCCTTGGTTTGAAGGCTTGCCAATTTCTGAAGACAATAGAAATTGGGCAGCCCTGTGGCATGGGATGCCATAAGCACGTGAGGGAAAAAATAGTAGTGGCAGTACTATAAAATCTCTTTCCATCGCTCTTTCCATGCAGATTTCTTGGAAGCAGAATACAGACGATGAGTTCCTAGCTTTTGGGATTTTTTTTTTTTTTTTAATGTCTCAGTTAATTTTTAGCTTCTCTGGGATTCTCTGGAAGTTTCCCATTCAAATACTGCATACAGTTTTGGTCGCCACGATGTGGAAAAGACGTGGAGACTCTGGAAAGAGTGCAGAGAAGAGCAACCAAGATGATTAGGGGACTGGAGGCTAAAACATATGAAGAACGGTTGCAGGAACTGGGTATGTCTAGTTTGATGAAGAGAAGGACCAGGGGAGACATGATAGCAGTGTTCCGATATCTCAGAGGGTGCCACAAAGAAGAGGGAGTCAAACTATTCTCCAAGGCACCTGAGGGCAGGACAAGAAGCAATGGATGGAAACTAATCAAGGAGAGAAGCAATTTAGAACTAAGGAGAAATTTTCTGACAGTTAGAACAATTAACCACTGGAACAGCTTGCCTCCAGAAGTTGTGAATGCCCCAACCCTGGAAGTCTTTAAAAAGATGTTAGATAGCCATTTGTCTGAAATGGTATAAGGTTCCTGCCCACGCAGGGGGTTGGACTAGAAGACCTACAAGGTCCCTTCCAACTCTGCTATTGTATTGTATTTTATTGTATTGTATAAATGCCAACAAGACCATTTACATAGCTGCCTACATAGTCAGGTCCTCATTTAATGTCTAGAACAGTGATGGCAAACCTTTTTTGGCTTGCATGCCAAAAGCGAGGCAAGTACAGGGGGGGGGTCATGCGTGAGCGTGCCACACCCACAATGCTATGCACACAAACACAGCACACATGTACATGCAACCAATGCTCCCCCCACCCCATTTTTGCCGTGCTTTTTTCACCCTCCCCAGGCTCCAGAGCCTTTATAGGAGTCCAGGGAGGGAGAAAACAGCCCCTCCAACCCCCCTAGAGACCCTCCGGAGGCTTCAGGAGCTTCCCTGAAGCCTCTGGAGCACAAAAAACAGGCCCTACAGGTAAACTGGAAGTTCAGGAATGGACTTCTGGTTTGCTCGTAGTGTCATTTTTTGCCCTCGGGAGCCTTCAGGGAAGCCTCCTGAGGGCTCCTGAATGCTCTGGAGGGCAAAACCAACCCTATGAGCAAACCGGATGTCTGTTTCTGAACTTCTGGTTTGCCCGTAGGGCAGGTTTTTCGCGCTTCGGAGGCTTCAGGGAAGCTCCTGAAGCCTCTGGAGGGTGAAAAATGGCCTCAAAAGAAGGCCGAAGTCACCATCACGGGTCTAGAATGTTCCTCGCTTCCTGTTTCCAGTTGTTTCACTCAGGAGGATAATGTAGACTGGAAGTAGATTAGGACACTGATTTTCGAGACCAGTACGTGCTGGGGGCACCACAGCACCTTTTGTTGTCTGTACTGTAATAATAATAATAATAATAATAATAATTTTAATTTATAACCCGCTCTCTCTCCCCGAAGGGACTCGAACAGGTAGTCCTCAACTTATGTCTGTTTTGTTTAGCGACTATTTGAAGTTACAGTGGCATTGAAAAAAAGGGACATATAGCCAGGCATCACAGTTATGATTTCTGTAGTGTCTTCGCCATTACAAAATTGCAATTTGGATGCTTGGCAACCATTGTGTAGTAGCACCAGGGGTGGGATACAGTCGGTTTGGACTGCTTCGGCCGAACCAGAAGCTTTGACATTCAGCTGAGAGTGAACCGGTTTGCTCCGACGATCAGGTGGGCCCGCCCGCTTTACATACCTATATCCTCTCAGCTGATTAGAGGAGCAGAGCAGATTGCCGCGCCTCAGCTGTGTTACTCTCCAAGAAGTAACGTGGAAGATAAGTTTTGGTAAAATGCCACGCGGGAACCACACAATCAGGATACCACCACTGAGTAGTACCCAGGTCACATGACCAACATATGCGTCCTTTCTAGCTGGATTCTGACACTCCATCTCACAAGGTCAGAAGTTGCAATCATCTGATGTCCTGCTTAACAACTGCAGTGGTTTACTTTATAACTGCAGCAAAAAAAAAAAGATTGTAAAATCAACTGCAGTATAATTTGATCATTCGCTGTACAGTAGAAGACAGATGCAATGCAACAGTTGGAGGGAAAAGATGTCCGTTAAAGCAGGGCTCCCCAACCTCTGGGTTGCGGACCGACACCGGGTCTCACAAGTGGGCGAAATCCCATTTGCGAATGCGCGGGATCCAGTCAATGTGCAAACACACACACACACACTCCGTGGAAAAAAATGCCTTCCAATGGAACTGGTCCCTAGCATTCCACGGGTAAAAAAAAAAAGTCCATTCAAAATATGTAATTTATGTTGCTTGTGTAATTGTTCTTCATGCAAAACTGAAAATATAATTATGTAGTTACGATGTGAATGATGTCAAACATCTACTGAGTCGTTCTGGAGATGGAGAAAAGGAACTTATTGGGGGAATAAAATGTAAATTTATTTATTTATTAAATTTAGTTTTTAATAAATAAAATTTATTTATTAAATGAACTGCTGTAAGTTAAGGACTTCCTAGATCTGTGATAGTGAACCTACTGCATGCATGCCACAGATGGCATGTGGAGTCATATCTGCCATCACACGAGCTGCCAGCTCTAGTGCTCATGTGCAGGCCGGCCAGCTGATTTTCGGCCTTCCGGAGGCTGGGGGAGGCCATTTACCCCCTCCCCATGATCCAGAGGCTTTCCTGGAGCCTGGGGAGGGCAAAAATGGCCTCCCTTGCCCCCCGCCCCTGGAGGAAGTACCAAGCTTAGCTTGGAGGCAAGCCATGCGGTGCCCATAGGGGGGGAGTGTGGGTGTATGTGTGCATGCATGCGCATATGTGGGTGTGCTTTGCAATTATGGATGCTGGCACGCCTGCACACTCACTATTTTGGCACCCAACAATAAAAAGGTTAGCCATTTAGGCAAGAAAAACAAAATGCACAGGCACAGTGTAGGTGGCACCTTGCCCAATAGAAGTTTCCTGACAGTGAGAACAATTAATCAGTTGAAGAGCTTGCCTCCAGAAGTTGTGAATGCCCCAACACTGGAAGTCTTTAAGAAGATGTTGGATAGCCATTTGTCTGAAATGGTATAGGGCTTCCTGCCTAGGCAGGGAGTTGGACAAGATGACCTATTATATTGTATTGTATCACTGACCTATACTAGAAATGCAGTTGCTGGGTTTATCACTGACTTGATCAAATGTGTTGAGGGAGGGCAAACTTTTGTGTAATTTCGGTTGTGCCTCAATTCTATGGAGGATTTTGAATTTTGATTTTTAGGCTTAGTGTTCCGGGATGGTTGGCTGTACATGCTTGGTTTTTTCACGGCTTGACTCTCCTGTAAAAGTAAATTCTTTCTCGAGCTGAGATTGTAATGTTGTTGATATTGATATGGAAGGAGGTTCATAATTTCTTCTGGGAAATTGATTTTCCTTTGGTTGTTTTTATTTTCCTGTCTTCAATGGGTACAATCAGCTCTGAGATTTCCTGATGGCCCCCATCCAAGCACTGATCAGGTCGGATCCAGTTTTAAGACCAACCGAGATTATCTGAGCTTACGATCTGCTGAAATCAAAGGTTTCAGGAAAACCAGATTTCACTTTAAAATGTCAGTGAGTTAACCTGGCTGGCCAAAAGATGGCTTCAAAGTTGGTGGGTTGACCTTTGAGTCTGAATGGAGGTAGAAAGCCAGATTCTCATGTTCTAGTCCTATGTAATATCTTTACCAATGTGGGCTAGCAACTCATCATCGGCTTTTCTAGGTAGACCAGACAGGAAGCAGACAGATGAGCAAATTCAATTTTATGTAAGGCCACATGAACAGAATCTCGCAAGTCTGAAAGTTCAGATCTCCTGCCGGCCTCCTTTTATGGCCTGATAAGTTAGGGAGGATCCTTTCTGAGTTTCTTTCTCTGCCGCTTATGCAGCTGGGGGCTACGCCCTCTGTTCTCTGCATCCCTTCCCTTTTCTCCCCAAGGTCATTCTCACGTACTCTTATATCTGAGTGGGTTTTTTTTAAAGAAAATTTTGTTGTGGCCCGCCAGGCTCAATACAATAGCAGAGTTGGAAGGGACCTTGGAGGTCATCCAGTCCAACTCCCTGCCTAGGCAGGAAGCCCTATACCATTTCAGACAAATGGCTATCCAACATCTTCTTGAAGACTTGCAGTGTTGGGGCTTTCACAACTTCTGGAGGCAACTTCTGTTCCACTGATTAATTGTTCCAACTGTCAGGAAACTTCTCCTCAGTTCTAAGTTGCTTCTCTCCTTGATTAGTTTCCACCCATTGCTTCTTGTTCTTCCCTCAGGTGCTTTGGAGAATAGCCTGACTCTCTCTTCTTTGTGGCAACCCCTGAGATATTGGAACACTGCTATCATGTCTCCCCTAGTCTTTCTTTTTATTAAACTAGACATACCCAGTTCTTCATATGTTTCAGTCTCCAGTCCCCTAATCATCTTTGTTGCTCTTCTCTGCACTCTTTCTAGAGTCTCAATCTGTTTTCTACATCGTGGCGACCAAAACTGAATGCCGTATTCCAAGTGTGGCCTTACCAAGGCCTTATAAAATGGTATTAACACTTCACGTGATCTTGATTCTATCCCTCTATTTATGCAGCCTAGAACTGTGTTGGCTTTTTTGGCAGCTGCTGCACACTGCTGGCTCATATTTCAATGGTTGTCTACTAGGACTCCAAGATCCCTTTCACAGTTACTGCTATTGAGCAAGGTACCACCTATACTGTACCTGTGCATTTCATTTTGGATGATTTCACTCGGATGATGAGGATGTTGGGGAAGAACATGGGCCAGTCCTGGAGCCTGGGGAAGGCTCTGATGGAGGCTCAGTGTCAGACACAGATATAGAGCCAGGGCCGTCCCGCATTTCCCAGCCACGGAGACGCAGCTGAAAAACAGAGGACAAGGAGTCGACTCGGGAATCAAAACAAACATGTACGCTGAATGGTCCCTTCCTGGCTGGGGAATAAATAGAAGGAAAGGGGAGTGGTGGTCGTAGGAGACAACAGTTCACATTTCTGGAGATATTGCTCATTGTGTTTTGTGCAACAAAGAGTGCCTTGACAGAGAGTCAGCTACCTTTGGAGGCTGAGATGTATGAGATGATTGTTCTAGATGAACGAATGTGCAGGACAGATAGGAGAGGTGAACAACGGAGGACAAAGAGTCGACTCGAGAATCAAAGCAAATGTGTATGCTGAATGGCCCCTCCCTGCCTGGGGAATAAATAGAAGGAAAGGGGAGTGGTGATCGCAGGAGACAACAGTTTGCATTTCTGGAGATTTTGCTCATTGTGTTTCCTGCAACAAAGACTGCCTTGCCAGAACTTAATTTGGGAGTTCATGGCCTTGCAATTATCATACTGAACTGATCAGGTTTGCTTCTGCAGTTAACTCCTTGCAGGACTCTAGCCTGGACTTTTGGTGGGTGAATGCAATTCATTCACAAGAGGTAAATAGAGCGGTTTTTCGTTTTGCTGTTTCTTGCTTCTGTGAAGGTTGGATCAGAACAATTGTCCTCTGCTTTGCACTGAGGTAGCAGCTCAACTCCCCAAGCCTACTAAGGATGCAACACTAACATAGAATTTACTGTCCCTCCCTACTAGCCACCTCCCCCACCTCTGGACTCTTGACCCTTCTTGATGTTTTAAAGCCCAAAGAGCAGGCAATGGCTACTTGTTCAAACATAATAATCTCTCATTGACGTTGGGGTTATCACTTGCTTACAAACCACTTTCTCTGTTTTGTTCCATTTCCGTTGGAAAGAAAATAGTGGGATATCATTTCCTAGTATTGCTAGCCCTTGACTTATGACTGTTTAGTACATTTCAAAGTTAAAAAACAGCACTGAAAAAAGTGACTTATGACCGTTTTTCACACCTGCCACCGTTGTAGCATCCCCAGGGTCATGTGATCAAAATCTGGACACTTGCCAACTGACTCATATTCATGATGATTGCAGTCTCTTGGGGTCATACCTATATTGCCCTTTTGTGACCTTCTGCAAGCAAAGGCGATGGGGAAGCCAGATTCATCTAGCAACCGTGTTACTAACTTAACAACTGTGGTGATTCACTTAATAACGGCGTCAAGAAAGGTCGAAACATGGGGTGAAACAGACTTAGCAAACATCTCACTTAACAACAGAAATATGGGACTCTATTGTGGTCATAAGTTGAGGACCACCTGTACTTTCATATGCTGAGAGCGGGAAAGGAACGGAGTTACCGTATTTTTCGGAGTATAAGACACACCTTTTTCCTCCAAAAAAGAGGGTGAAAATCTGGGTGCATCTTATACACTGAATACAGCACTTTTGGCCTACCGAAACCCCACCCCCTTTGCAAAACCGGATGTGCAGAGGCTTTGGGAGGCTTGCAAAGTGTTCCTGGGGGCTGGGGCAGGCAAAAGTGAGCAAAACATGGGCAGATTTTGCTTGTTTTTGTTTTCCCCCCCCTCACCCCCCCCAGCTCTCAGGAGCACCCTACAAGCCTCCCAAAGCTTCTGCATTGCCTTTTTATTTTGCAAAAAAAAACCAAGGTGTGCAGAGGAGTTGGGAGGCCTGCAGAGTGCAAAAACTTTTTTTTTTAAATGACCTCTTCAAAGTCATGGTGTGTCTTATACTCCGGTGCGTCTTACAGTCCGAAAAATACGGTAGTTGTTATACTTCTTAGCTGGCATCCAAATGACCCTGGAGCTTCAAATCCCCTATTGCTGAGATAGTAACCACCATTCCCTATCCAAGAATCCATCAGAAGGTTTAATGCAGACTTGTGTGGTTTAAAATGGTCATAATTCAGCAGGAATAGGAGAAACCTGGAATGTTTCTGTGGGTTGGATAATAAAATCTGAGGGTCTCAAAACTCTTGTTTTATCATCACTGCTGTGCATTGATTTAGGACAGTGATGGCTAACTTTTTTGTTGTCACATGCCCACACACCCATTATGCAATGTGTGCATGATACCCCCTCGCCCCCTGCGGCCTATTTTGGGCCTAGCAGGCCTCCCTGCAGCCTCTGGGACAAAAAATGTGTCACGGGAGGGCATAACACACCCTGTGGCCCATTTTGGGCCTACCAGACCTCCCTAAAGGCTCCTGGAACCAAAAATAGGCCACGGGAGGGCATCACAAACCCTGTGGCCCGTTTTGAGCCTACCAGGCCTCCCTGCAGCCTCTGGGACCAAAAATGGGCCACGGGAGGACATCACACCTTGTGGCCTATTTTGTGCCTAGCAGGCCTCCCTGCAGCCTCTGGGACAAAAAATGGGCCACGGGAGGGCATCACACACCCTGTGGCCCATTTTGGGCCTACCAGACCTCCCTAAAGCCTCCTGGAACCAAAAATGGGCCACGGGAGGGCATCACACACCCTGTGGCCTGTTTTGAGCCTACCAGGCCTCCCTGCAGCCTCTGGGACCAAAAATGGGCCATGGGAGGACATCCCACACCCTGTGGCCCGTTTACCAGGCCTCCCTAAAGCCTCCTGGGACCAAAAACGGGGCACGGGTGGGCACCGGTCCCCCCTTGCATGTGTGTAGGTCCCCCGCCCCCGTTCATGCAGGCACATCTCCGTGTGCCTCCCCCGTGCATGCGCAGCAGAGACCTGGAAATCAGCTGGCCGGCAGGAGGCACTCACGCATGCACGGTGGAGCTGAGCTGGGGCAATGGCTTACATGCCCACAGAGGGCTACGCATGCACCTATGGCACATGTGCCACAGGTTCGCCATCACAGACTTAGGAGCTTCCTTGAAAAAGATACAGCTGTGACCGCATGGCTAACTAATTGCAATGGCTAAGTACATCCACTTTCTGGATTTACACAGTACAGGTAGTCCTTGACTTACAACCACAGTTAAGCCGAAACTTTTCGTTTCTAAATGAGATATTTGTTAACTGAGATATTTGTTAAGTGAATGCCCCAACACTGTAAACCTTTAAGAAGATGTCGGATAGCCATTTGTCTGAACGGTATAGGGCTTCCTGCCTGGGCAGGGGGTTGGACTAGATGACCTCCAAGGTCCCTTCCAACTCTGCTATTGTAATTGTAAAGTGAATTTCCCCCCATTTTACAACCTTTCCTGCCCCGATTGTAAAGTGAATCATTGCAGTTGTTAAATTAGTAAAACGGTTGTTAAGTAAATCTGGTTTTCCATTGACTTTGCTTGTGAGAAGGTCCCAAAAGGTGATCACATGACCCCGGGACATTGCAACCGTCATAAATACGAACCAGTTGCCAAGCATCACAATTTGGATCACGTGACCATGGGGAGGCTACCATGGCCGTAAGTCTGAAAAACAGTCGTAAGTCACTTTTTTTTCTGTGCCGTTGTGACTTCAAACAGTCACTAAATGAACTGCTGTATGTCGAGGACTACCTGTACTTAAATAGAAATAAATAATGGGTTGGGCTAGCTTTGCCCAAAAGACTAAGTCGCCAAACATCTAACAAAGGCTAATCCTAAACCAGGGGTCAGCAACCTGCGGCTCTGGAGCCGCATGTGGCTCTTTCATCCGTCTGCTGTGGCTCCCTTTTGCCAGTCGACTCCACAATTGATAGGGCTTTCGATTAGGACAGGTAGAGGAAAAAGGATGCTGTGTTAGCAGAAGACTCTATGGTGGGAGAACTGGACTTCCGGTTGACAGAGGAAAAAGGACGCTGCACTAGGGGGAGACTCTATGGTGGGGGAACTTCTGATCGTTTCCAGAATTGAATAGGAGGCTTCCAATTAGGACCTTTGTGGCTCTTTGAATGTTTAAGGTTGCTGAGCCCTGTCCTAAACAGATTTAGCATCTTGAATGCATTCAGCCACTTAAGAAGTTCACTAAATTGGTTAAAGCTTCTTGGATAAACCGTGTGTGTGTGTGTGTGTGTGTGTGTGTGTGTGTGTGTGTGTAAACACAATGGACATCTTTCTCAGAAGTGGAAAATTAAGGCTCTGACCTCATTGGTTACAGTTCTAACACAGGTCTAGGCTGCATAAACAGAGGGATAGAATTAAGATCACGTGAAGTGTTAATACCACTTTATAAGGCCTTGGTAAGGCCACACTTGGAATCCTGCATTCAGTTTTTGTTGTCACGATGTAGAAAAGATGTGGAGACTCTAGAAAGAGTGCAGAGAAGAGCAACAAAGATGATTAGGGGACTGGAGGCTAAAACATATGAAGAACGGTTTCAGGAACTGGGTATGTCTAGTTTAATGAAAAGAAGGACCAGGAGAGATATGATAGCAGTCTTCCAATATCTCAGAGGCTGCCACAAACAAGAGGGAGTCAAACTATTCTCCAAGGCACCTGAGGATAGAACAAGAAACAATGAGTGGAAACTAATCAAGGAGAGAAGCAACTTAGAACTGAGGAGAAATGTCCTGACAGTTAGAACAATTAATCAGTGGAACAGAAGTTGCCTCCAGAAGTTTTGAATGCCCCAACACTGCAAGTCTTTAAGAAGATGTTGGATAGCCATTTGTCTGAAACGGTATAGGGCTTCCTGCCTAGGCAGGGGGTGGACTAGAAGACCTCCAAGGTCCTTTCCAACTCTGCTATTGTATTGTATTGTTACCGAGTGTGTTTAACTTTTGAAGTTCCGAGGTTTCTGGTTTCGAGTTTTGAACTCAAAACCTTATATAAAAAGGCAAACTCACATCCACGTGTCAGGTTTTTTTTGTTTGTGAACCTTTGTTGTGTTTCCCATAGGGCCTTTTCTTATTTCTCATTTTGATGTCTTTGTTTACTGTTTTGAAGTCGATTTCAATCAAGAATTGGATTTTAACATCTATCCTGAAATCTAAAAATCCTAGCGTAGTTTTATTTTTTTCTTTAGAAGAAAGCAGGCCAGCAAACAAAAATCTATAAAGTTAGTTATAAAATCATGTCAGCAAACTTTGCCCTCCTGTGGTGTGTGTTGTTTTTCTGAGAGTTTGACGTCATATTTCCCCCCCCCCCTTCAAAGGCAAGCTTGTGTACTGAGAGTTTTGCTTAGTTATTGTATAAATAGCAAGGAAGGAAAATCAACTCTCTCTTGAGGGTTTGACCCCGAGTAGCTTCATGAATATACCCGTATAATTTTCTTGGCAATGCTTCGGAAATAGTTTTAATTGCTGCCTTCTGGGATTTTTTTAAAGGATGATTTCCCAGTCTAATTTTCAGTCCCCATGGCATATTCTCCCATCTGAATACTGACCAGGCCTGACCCTGCTTAGCTTCTAAGCCTAGACCAGGTGCTGCTACTTGTTGAGGTGGTATAAATAGCCAGTAAATAATATTAACGTTGGCAGGAATCTGGCATATGTCTATGGGTGGGTGAGTGTACATGTGCACATGCCTTTTGATCCAGAAAGATTGTCGCACCGATGCATTTTTCGCAACTCAGTCACTATTTCGGCTCATACGCATGCTGAGCTCAGCATTGAATGATATTGCCAGTCTATTTTGCTCCAGATGCATTGAACAGCTGGGATAAGTGCCTTCCTTGGTATATGTGAGTAAATTACATTTAGTTCCTAGATGGTGGTCTTGGCTTGCAAAATTAGAGATCTTACCTGGCATAGAAGAAAGGACCATATTTAGGATGAAATGGAATTTTGGTCAAAATTTGCCAGATATGATTAATTAATTTATTTTTATTTTATTAATCGTATTTATAAGCCGCACCCATCTCACCACATAGGGACTCGGGGCGGCGCACAGGGAATATAAAATGTAAATATACATATATACAAGAATATAAGCATTCTTAAAACTGAATTAAATTAAACCCACCCTGCGCTAAAACCCATCTTAAAACCCCTGAATTAAAACTTTGGTCAACTAAAAGCAGTACAGTGTCGAGTAAAATCATGCCAGGCCGGCTTGTTGGAAAAAGTGAGTTTTTAACCGCTGGCGGAACAGGCGGAGGTCCGAGATGACACGGAGTTCGGGAGGTAGAGCGTTCCAGAGGGTTGGGCCAATCACAGAGAAGGCTCTTCCCCTGGGCGTCGCCAACTGGCATTGTCCGGTTGACGGCACCCGGAGCAGAACCTCTCTATGAGAGCGTATTGGTCGTAGGGACGTATGGGGCAGCAGACGGTCTCGTAGGTAGCTAGGCCCCGTGCCATGGAGCATGCAAACAGCCATAGTGTAAAAAAAGATGTTGAGACTCTAGAAAAAGTGCAGAGAAGAGCAACAAAGATGATTAGAGGACCGGAGGCTAAAACATAAAGAACGATTTCAGCAATTGGGCATCTCTAGTTTAATGAAAAGAAGGACTAGGGGAGACACAATGATTTGTGATGGAAATTCTGGTGTCAATTGTGGTTGTAAGTCAAGGGCTACTTGCATTTTCTATCCCACTAAACAAATAATTGGAAGCAAGGAACCAAAACAACTTTGTGAATAGACTAGTTCAGTGATGGCTAACCTTTTTTTGCTCACGTGCCAAAAGTGGGGGGAACGCAGGGGGGTTGTTCGTGGGTGTGCCACACCCATAATGTTATGTGTGCGACCCCCTGCTTTTGGCGTACTTTTTTCGCCCTCCCCAGGTTCCAGAGGCTTTCTAGGAGCCTGGGGAGGGTGAAAACAGCCTCCCCCACCACCTGCAGAGGCTTTAGGAACTTCCCTGAAGCCTCCAGAGGGCGAAAAATGGCCTCAAAAGAAGGCCTAAATCAGTTGGCCAGCACACACATGCGCGCTGGAGCTGACAGGGCAACGCCTCACGTGCCCTAAGAAATGGTTCCGCGTGCCACCTGTGGCACCAGTGCCATAGGTTCGCCATCATGGGACTAGTTTCTTCATTCTTGATCACTTATTTTACAACAATCTCACCAGACTGATTTTATTCCGTTGGAAATTGGTAGATCTGGGGTCTCCGTGGACTGGCACCGGTCCTCAGCATGCTAGAAACTAGGCGGTGGGAACAAGCGAAGCCCTATCCGCGGGATGCAGGCAACAAATGAAACCACACCCCCTCTTATTGCAAGCTTAAGCTCTCTACAAGAATCTGAGCTACTAATGTTCAAGGGCAGATAAAAAAGCCCATTCAAGATGGGCTGGGCTTAGATCTCTTGCAGGTCTGCAGGGACTCATGACTTATTACGTTTTTGACCCCTCCCATGGGGTCAGCCTGGTCATCTCCTATAGTATAGCCTATGTCCATGATGGTGAACCTATGGCACATATGCCGGAAGTGTCACGCAGAGCAATCTCTCTGGGCATGCCAGCTGTCGCCCATTGCTCTTCCGGGTTCCAGTTGGTCTTTGCGGGAGTGCTGGAAACCGGAAGAGCAGCACTCTGGCGCACATGCGTGTGCTGGGAAGCTAAGTTTCCGGTTTCTGGTGAATATGCGCTCCAGAAACCGGAAGACCAGGTGACCGGTGCGCATGTGCATGCCAGAGAACTGCTCTTTCAATTTCCGGTGCTCCCCTGTGCATGTGTTCCCGTCAGTGGTGGGTTTCAAATTTTTTAGAACCTACTCTGTAGGTGTGGCCTATTTTGTGGACGTGGCTTGGCAGTCATGTGACAGGGTGGGAGTGGCCACTTTTAAAATGTGGTGAAACTCATTTAACAACGCTCTTGCTTAGCAACCAAAATTTTGGACTCAATTGTGATGATAAATTCTTTCTTTCTTTCTTTCTTTCTTTCTTTCTTTCTTTCTTTCTTTCTTTCATTCTTCCTTCTTTCTTTCTTTCTTTCTTTCTTTCTTCCTTCCTTCCTTCCTTGTCCTGTCCTGTCCTGTCCTGTCTTTTCCTTTCCTTTCCTTTCCTTTCCTTTCCTTCCTGTTGGGTCACTGGCAGCGGCGGGTGACCCAATTGTCATCAATTGTGATGATAAATTCTTTCTTTCTTTCTTTCTTTCTTTCTTTCTTTCTTTCTTTCTTTCTTTCTTTCTTTCTTTCTTTCTTTCTTTCCTTCCTTCCTTCCTTCCTTCCTTCCTTCCTTCTTTCTTTCTTCCCTTCCTTTCCTTTCCTTTCCTTTCCTTCCCGTTGGGTCACTGGCAGTGGCAGGCCAGATTTACTTCAAGGTACGCTGGTGGAACCCCCTCTCACCGGTTCTCTAAATTTCACCAACCGGCTCTCGCGAGTAGGTGCGAGCCTGCAGAAACCCACCACTGGTTCCCGTTCCTGAAAAGGTTCACCAACACTGGCCTATGTCATTTCCTTCCACAGGGCGAGGTGATTCTAGGCTGGAGCACCTGTTTAATCCTTTAACCCTGGATTCCACCACTAATGTTACTGTATGTAAAAGCTGAAATTGACCAAAGACATGGTGGACTATGGAATCAGTTTCTATGGGTCCATTGGTACAGGTAGTCCTTGACTTACAACCACCATTGAGCCCAACATTTCTGTTGTTAAGTGAGATTTGTCCCATTTTTACGACCTTCCTTGCCACCATTGTTAAGTGAATCACTGCAATTGATAAGTTAGTAGTCCGGTTGTTAAGTGAATCTGGCCTTCCCATTGACTTTGCTTGTCAGAAGGTCACAAAAGGGGATAACATGATCTTGGGACACAGCAACGGTCATAAATGTGAACCAGTTGCCAAGCATCTGAATTTTGATCCCATGGTCATGGGGAAGCCGTGAAGGTCAATAACTCTGAAAAATATCGTAAGTTACATTTTTCAGTGCTGCTGTAACTTTGAACGGTCACTAAACAAAATCCTGTAAGTCGAGGGCTGGCTGTGTTGATTGCAATTATGAAAAGTTGCACCTTGGAATGTGAGAAGAACAATTGAAAAAGAGAAGAAATTACTAAATGAAATCCAAGAAAGATATAAGATATGTTTCTGTGTCCTTGTTAAGGGTGCACCTGCAAAGGTATTGTGATCAAAAAGGGATAGATGTTAAAATTCAGCACAGTGTGATTTTTGTCCCAGACAAAGCGGGAGATATCAGTTGTATTTTTGACAAAAGGAGGAATGTTATGCACATTTGTTGAGTTAGAAAATGTGTACAATAGCATTAATAAGCATGGATTAAACATTGTTTTAAATGTGTAAAATATAGATTTTAAGCTTGGCTCCTGAATGTGATAGCAGTAGAACAGGGGTGTCAAACACAAGGCCCAGGGACCGGATCCAGCCCACGGGGTGCTTAGATCTGGCAGGTGGGGCCTCCCTGGAAACAGCGAAGGTCCAGCCTGCAATCCCTCTGCCAGTGACAACGGAGCTCGAGGGTTGCAGGAGGCCGTTGCAGCTGAAAACAGAGCTTGGGAGCCCATTTTCACTGACAAAGTGCAAGGACCGCCACAGGTGCTCCAGAGGTGGGTTGCTCCCAGTTTTATTACTGGCTCGCTTTGCGCGTGCGCCATATGCATGCTGCGCTTGCGGAGAACAATTTACAGTTCAATGTAAATTGTTCTTCGTGCACAGGCAGAACAATGTACAGTGAAGTGCGCACGTGCGCGCACTATTGAACAACATGCCAGCAATGGCAGCGACGACCCGGGAACTGTTTGTAGGGGGGTGGCCAGCCTAGGTTGTTGCCAGTTCTGCGACCCAGGCCTAAATTCCACTATCAGTTCAGCCAATCATTACTATTTCTTACAAAATAATTAACACGCTCTGATGCTAAGGAGTTCTACTCCCCCTCCCCACCTGAAAAGAACTCTGTTCCAACTGCCAGTTGTTTCACATTCCCTTACCTCAGCTCAAACTGGCAGACATTCCCACTCTTTCACTAAGAGCGGTCCAGGGTTCCTTAAAATACTAAATGTCGGTACCTCACCAAAATCTCTACGCCTTCTACCTATGGAACTGCTTCCGGACTCAAGGCGGTGGGAGCGATATTCCCTTATGTGTTTCAATCACCGACCACCACTGAGCCAACAGATTGTGAACTGAATTGCTCCTGCATAGCCCGATCACATAGTTTTGTTGCAAAGCACGGGTATCCAGCTAGTATTCAATATAAATGAGGCAAAACCCTAAAACTAGAGGGCTGAATTTGTATGCAGTACAGTGGCAAATACCAAAATGGGGAAACAGCTGTTTTCTTGCTATAAAAAAGTGTAACTTTTAAAAGAATTGAAGACTTCTTAAAAGAAGAATAGGCTTCTTTTTACGTACATATTACAAATGGAAAATGTGCAACTTTGCCACAGTTGTAAACCCTGGCAACGCATGGCGTGGTTTTTCTCAACATTGGGTTTTCCTGTGTAGTTTTAGGGTTGTGTTGCAAGACTTGAATGACCTCAAATGTGTTGGGGCAGGAACCAATGGGTGCTGCATCCAAAGGTTGCAGTGCTCAGGGTGGGTGAGTCACTCTTCCCGGGCACTCGGTTTCCTTATCCATTCTAAGGAATAAAAATTCATTATTTCATTTGTTTGTCTACCCGCAAAACAGAGAAGTATTCAGCCTGTGACTATAACGTCTGCTCAGTCCTCAGAGAGCAGTTAAAACTTTTTCCAAATACTTTGGAAACTTTACGTTGATCCTTTTTGTATTTGTGTGGATTATATTGTTCTGGGTGAATTAAAGACTTGTCTCCCCGACCTCTAATTCAGGGGTGTCAAACTCAAGGCCCGGGGACCAGATTTGGCCCACGGGGCGCTTAGATCTGGTCCGCGGGGCTGCCCTAGAAACAGCAAAGGACCAGCCCGCAGTGTCTCTGCCAGTAAAAACGGAGCTGTGACGGTTTCCTGCCACCCTCTGCCAATGAAAATGGAGCTTGGACAAGCGCCTCCCCTGAGTTCCGTTTTCACTGGCAGAGAGCGGCAGGAGACCGCCGTGGCTGAAAATAGAGCTCAGGAGCCCGTTTTCGCTGGCAAAGCGCTTAGGCCACCACCGACGCCCCTGACACGAGTGACATCAAACTGGCCACGCCCACCTAGACATGTCCCCTCAGCCCCCGAGATCAAACACAACCCTGATGCGGCCCTCAATGAAATTGAGTTTGACACCCCTGTTCTAATTTATGTATTAACGACATTTGGATTATACAATAATACAATAATACAATAGCAGAGTTGGAAGGGACCTTGTAGGTCTTCTAGTCCAACCCCCTGCGTGGGCAGGAACCTTATACCATTTCAGACAAATGGCTATCTAACATCTTTTTAAAGACTTCCAGGGTTGGGGCATTCACAACTTCTGGAGGCAAGCTGTTCCAGAGGTTAATTGTTCTAACTGTCAGGAAATTTCTCCTTAGTTCTAAGTTGCTTCTCTCCTTGATTAGTTTCCACCCATTGCTTCTTGTCCTGCCCCCAGGTGCCTTGGAGAATAGTTTGACTCCCTCTTCTTTGTGGCACCCTCTGAGATATCGGAACACTGCTATCATGTCTCCCCTATATTTTTATTTTTATTATATTTTTCTTCACTTGACTAGTTTTTGGTGTGTTTAATTGTGGCTTACTTTTTTGATGCATTCTGTATATCATATCTGTGTATTGCCTCTTTATTTACTGTCTTTCTAATCCACTGAAAAACCAGGAGTTTAGAAGGACTTTTTCTGACTAACAAGGGTTATGAAAAGAGTTCGTAAACTCTTCATTTATACCCTTGTTATGAAAAAGGTTTGTGAGCCGCCAGCAGATTTCCTCAGAGGCATGGAATAGCTAGATCAGTGTTTTTTTAAACCTGACAGGTTTAAAATGTCTGCTGGCTGGGGAATTCTGAGAGTTGCGATCACTTGACTGCGGGGATGCTACAACGGTCATAAGTGTGAGGACAATGTCACTTTTTTCCAGTGACATTGTAAGTTCGAACAGTCGCTAAACGAATGGTTGTAAGTTGAGGACTATCTGTGCAGTGATAATGAGTGCATCATTGTCCAGTGTACAGTTACTCCTCGGCTTACGACCACAATTGAGCCTAAAATTTATGCTGCTAAGTAAGACAATTTTTAATTTTGCCCCATTTTAGGACCTTTCTTTATTTTTTATTTTTTATTTTATTAAATTTATACCCCGCCCTTCTCCTTGTTAGGACCCAGGGCGGCGCACAGGCATTATTAAAACCACAAAATACAATATCAATTAAAATATATTAAATTAATAGACCCGTGCTAAAACCCATGTTAAAACCGTACCAAATTAATTTATTTTTAAAAAGTCAGAAGTAGGGCCTATCCTAGGCCGGCTTGTTGGAATAGATATGTCTTAAGACGTTGGCGGAAGAGGCGGAGGTCCGAGATAGTGCGAAGGTCGAGGGGTAGGTCATTCCAGAGGGCCGGGCCCGCCACAGAGAAGGCCCTTCCCCTGGGTGTTGCCAACCGGCATTGCCCCGCTGACGGGACCCTTGTTAGACTCGTTAAGTGAATCATTGCAGCTGTTATGTTAGTAACACAGTTGTTGTGAATCTGGCTTCTTATTTACTTTGCTTGTCAGAAGGTCGCAAAAGGGGATCACATCATCCCAGTATGTGTGTGAGAGTGTGTGTGTGTATAAGTATGTATAAAATGATGAAGAGAGGTAGCAGCAGCAATGAATACATTTTAATTTTAACATGGTAAATGTTGAAATATTTACAGGGGGTGGTGGAGTATTTCAGGGGTCTCCAACCTTTGCAACTTTAAGTCTGAAGGACTTCAGTTCCCAGAATTCTCCAGCCAGCTTTGACCTCTGGAGTATTTGATCCCCTGCTGATTTTGTATGTTAGCTCACTGACAAACAAAAGATTAGTCTGTAATGTTAATGGTAGGTTTATTTTAACAGTGAGAGACAGAATAACAACAACAATAACAAAAACACATTTCAAAAATGTTATAAATTGATTTGCATTTTAATCCATCCATCCACAATGTCTGTCTGTTTGTCTATCTACAGTATATATATCTCCATCCATCCGTCCGTCCGTCCATCCATCTGTCCGTCCGTCATGTCTATCAGAACATATTTTCTGCAGTGGCTCTGTTGCCCAACTTCTAAAGAGAACACTTGAAAATATTTTTTTTCAGTGGAATGTACTGTATAAATTAAGTCTAGTTTGAACCGCATCTATGCCTTGGCTTTTTCTTCTTCTTAGTACTGTATTGACTGGGTGAAAAGTTTTCACTCTTGAAAACATCTGGGGATTTTATCAGTACTGAGTGCTTTTACATGGTTTTCATAGCATGAAGTTTTACTATGAGTTGCTTGGGGAGAATTCCTAACCTTGAAAGTTATCTTGGAAATAATTTTGAATAAGGATAAATAAAACAGCATAGTTTTGCCTTAATCAGTGGTTTTGTATTATGCAATTATCTTAGCCACCATAAGACTATGCCTTTGTTGAACACAACTACCATATTCTCTATCTATGACAGATAGATGGATAGATAGATAGATAGATAGATAGATAATGATGAAAGAGAAAGAGATGATTGATAGATGATAGATAGACAGTCAGTCAGCCAGCCAGCCAGCCAGAGATAGATAGACAAAGATAGATAGATAGATAGATAGATAGATAGATAGATAGAGATGAAAGAGAGAGAGATGATTGATAGATGATAGACAGACAGACAGACAGACAAATAGGTAGACAGAAAGACAGACACAGACAGACAGATAGATAGATAATGATGAAAGAGAAAGATGATTGATAGATGATAGATAGTCAGCCAGCCAGCCAGCCAGAGATAGATAGATAGACAAAGATAGATAGATAGATAGATAGATAGATAGATATGAAAGAGAGAGAGATGATTGATAGATGATAGAGAGACAGACAGACAGACAAATAGGTAGACAGAAAGACAGACACAGACAGAAAGAGATAGATAGATAGATAGATAGATAGATAGATAGATGATAGATAGATATGAAAGAGGGAGAGATGATTGATAGATGATAGATAGTCAGCCATCCAGCCAGCCAGAGATAGATAGATAGACAAAGATAGATAGATAGATAGATATGAAAGAGAGAGAGATGAT
Organism: Rhabdophis nuchalis; assembly: GCA_039707465.1. Taxonomy (NCBI): domain Eukaryota; kingdom Metazoa; phylum Chordata; class Lepidosauria; order Squamata; family Natricidae; genus Rhabdophis; species Rhabdophis nuchalis. The sequence goes on along the minus strand of CM077643.1, from coordinate 396,054,864 downwards.
TGATAGATGATAGAGAGACAGACAGACAGACAAATAGGTAGACAGAAAGACAGACACAGACAGAAAGAGATAGATAGATAGATAGATAGATAGATAGATAGATAGATAGATAGATAGATGATAGATAGATATGAAAGAGGGAGAGATGATTGATAGATGATAGATAGTCAGCCATCCAGCCAGCCAGAGATAGATAGATAGACAAAGATAGATAGATAGATATGAAAGAGAGAGAGATTATTGATAGATGATAGAGAGACAGACAGACAAATAGGTAGACAGAAAGACAGACACAGACAGAAAGAGATAGATAGATAGATAGATAGATAGATAGATAGATAGATAGATAGATAGATAGATAGATAATGATGAAAGAGAAAGAGATGATTTATAGATGATAGACAGACAGACAGACAGTCAGTCAGTCAGACAGACAGAGATAGATAGACAAAGATAGATAGATGATAGATAGATAGATAGATAGATAGATAGATAGATAGATAGATAGATATGAAAGAGAGAGAGAGATGATTGATAGATGATAGAGAGACAGACAGACAGACAGATAAATAGGTAGACAGAAAGACAGACACAGACAGAGATAGATAGATAAATTTCTCCTTGGTTCTAGGTTGCTTCTCTCCTTGATTAGTTCCCATCCATTGCTTCTTGTCTTGCCTTCAGATGCTTTGAAGAATAGTTTGACTCACCCTTCTTTGTGTCAGCCCCAGAGATATCTGAACACTGCTATCTTGCCTCCCCTAGTCCTTCTTTTCATTAAACTAGGCATACCCAGTTCCTGCAACCGTTCCTCATATGTTTTAGCCTCCAGTCCCTTAATCTTCTTTGTTGCTCTTCTCTGCACTCTTTCTAAGAGTCTCCACATCTTTTTGACATCGTGGTGACCTAAATAATGGAATGTAATATTCCAGGTGTGATCTTACCAAGGCATTATAAAGTAGTACTAACACTTTCCATGATTCAGAGATTTGTTATGAAGTGTGTAAGACCTTTTTCCTAATCTGAAATGAGCTCAGCAGCCCACCAAAGTTGAAAAACCTTTGGGAAGCAGTAATTTCATTTGGCTGGCTTTGCCTTAGTTTAGGGCAGAGATGGCTAACCTCTTCCGGACCGAGTGCCCAAAGTATGTTCATATAAATGCACACGTGCGTGCTTGCTTAAACCCCCAAAATGCACATGGCCCCCCCTTGTGCAAGCACATATGCCCCCTGCACTCGTCCTGCACTCACTCATGCCCCCTGCCCCTCCCCCGCGTATGCATGGCAGCAGTGGTGGGTTTCAAATTTTTTAGAACCTACTCTGTAGGTGTGGCCTATTTTGTGGGCGTGGCTTGGCAGTCATGTGACATGGTGGGAGTGGCCACCTTTTAAAATGTGGTGAAACTCATTTAACAACACTCTTGCTTAGCAACCAAAATTTTGGACTCAATTGTGATGATAAATTTCTTTCTTTCTTTCTTTCTTTCTTTCTTTCTTTCTTTCTTTCTTTCTTTCTTTCTTTCTTTCTTTCCTTTCTTTCTTTCCTTTCTTCCTTCCTTTCCTTTCCTTTCCTTTCCTTCCCGTTGCGTCACTGGCAGCGGCAGGCCAGATTTACTTCCAGGTACGCCGGTGGAACCCCCTTTCACCGGTTCTCTAAATTTCACCAACCGGCTCTCGCGAGTAGGTGCGAGCCTGCAGAAACCCACCACTGCATGGCAGAGACCCAATGATTAGCTGACTAGCAGGAGGCACTCACGCATGTGCGGTGGAGCTGAACTGGGGTGACACTCGCATGCCCACAAAGAGGGCGCTGTGTGGTACCTGTTCCACACGTGCCATAAGTTCGCCATCACGGGTTTAGGGTGTGAACCTTATTGTGGCTTCCTATTACAATTGATAATACAGAGCAATGCTTTTCAAAGTAAACAACTTTAGGATTTATGAACCTCAACTCCCAGAAATCCCTACTGAGCATGCTAGCTGGGGAAATCTGGGAGTTGGGAATCCAGACATCTTAAACTTGCCAAGTTTATAAAAACATTAGAGTGATGTGGGAATCCAGCCAATTGAGTTTAATTTAATAAAACTTTAGCATGATTAAACAGAGCATAGCATGGTGCAACACATACACTGAGCCAATGCATAGCACAGTAGGATGAAAATCATAGCAGCTAATTCAATTTCCTATCCTGCCAATTGTATTAGTTTAAACTACTGTATTTTATCTACCCTCCAAAAATGAGCTCTGACCTTTCAAAGTGTTGCTTGCAAAATCTTTGAGTCTGGGAGTTAATTTTCTTTCTGGTAAAATATGCATCTGAGAAATTATAATTATTCACCTAGAGAAGCAATTGAGATCTCAAACAATTCCCATTAAGAAATATGCCATGGAGACAATTAGGAACAGACCTCTGCCCCTTGCATTGTGTATTTCTACATTTTCAACAGATGTTTTCAATCTTCTTTGTTTATAGACGTGCTATTATTTGAAATTTTTGGCACAGAAAGATTTTCTTTGCGTAGTTTGACCTAAACAAGCAGATGGGAATTTATTGATTTGTTTTTTTAGCTTGCTTTTTAAGGTTTAGAAAGGTTATGTGGTGTGTATATGTGTGACCCTATTCGCTTCCTCTTTCTTTCTTTCTTTCTTTCTTTCTTTCTTTCTTTCTTTCTTTCTTTCTTTCTTTCTTTCTTTCTTTCTTTCTTTCTCTCTCTCTCTCTCTCTCTCTCTCTCTCCCTCCCTCCCTCCCTCCCTCCTTCCTTCCTTCCTTCTTCTTTCTTTCCTTCCTTTCTTCCTCCCTCCCTCCCTCCCTTGCAGAGGAAATAATAATAATAATAATAATAATAATTTAATTTATATCCCGCTCTCTCTCCCCAAGGGGACTCGAGGCGGGGCACAGGCAATTAAAAATACAAATAAGACCACAGACAAAATACAAAATACAAAATTAAAAATGGATTAAATTGATCCTGCGCTAAAACCCATAGACTAAACTAAAAATTACCCCTAAAACCCCTAACCTAAAAAGAGACTACCCAAGGCCGGCCAGGCGAAAAAAGTGTGTCTTTAATTTTAAGCGGAAGGAGCGGAGGTCCGTGGTTGTCCTGATATCGGGGGGAAGGTCGTTCCAGAGGGCTGGGCCCGCCACAGAGAAGGCCCTTCCCCTGGGCGTCGCCCGCTGACAAAGTCTAGTGGACGGCACCCGGAGAAGTCCCTCTCTGTGGGAGCGAATCGGCCGTGAGGATGTATGGGGCAGGATCCGATCCCGCAGGTAGCTAGGTCCCGAGCCATGGAGCGCTTTGAAGATGGTGATTAACACCTTGAAGCGCACCCGGAAGACGACAGGTAGCCAGTGCAGCTCGCGCAAGAGCGGTGTTACGTGGGCAAACCTAGAGGTGCCCATAATTGCTCGCGCGGCTGCGTTCTGGACCAACTGAAGCCTCCGGGTACACCTCAAGGGGAGCCCCATGTAGAGAGAGTTGCAATAATCCAGTCGGGATGTCACGAGAGCATGAGTGACTGTGCGAAGGGCGTCTCGATCCAATAGGGGGCGCAACTGGCGTACCAGGCGAACCTGGTAAAACGCCCTCCTGGCCACGGCTGTCACTTGATCTTCCATGGACAGCCGGGTATCCAGGAGGACACCCAAGTTGCGTGCCCCATCCACAGGGGCAAGATGTTCGCCCCCTATGGCCAGCGATGGAGTCAGCTGGTTGAATCGGGCAGCTGGAGACCACAGCCACTCGGTCTTGGTCGGGTTGAGCCCGAGTCCGTTACTTCCCATCCAGATCCGCACGGCTTCCAGGCACTGGCACATCACCGCTACGGCATCGTTGGGGTGGTTTGGGGTAGATATATACAGCTGAGTATCATCAGCGTAGAGATGATACTCTACCCCAAAACCATGGATGATCTCGCCCAGCGGCTTCATGTATGTGTTGAACAGGAGAGGCGAGAGGACCGACCCCTGAGGCACCCCACATGTGAGGGGTCTCGGGGTCGACCTCTGCTCTCCTGTCAACACAAATTGCGATCGGCCAGAGAGGTAGGAGGAGAACCACCGCAAAACGGTGCCTCCCACCCCCAACCCCCCCAGCCGATGCAATAGGATACCATGGTCGATGGTATCGAAAGCCGCCGAGAGGTCTAACAGAACCAGGATGGAGGAGCAACCCCCATCTCTGGCCCTCCAGAGATCATCCACCAACGCGACCAATGCCGTCTCGGTCCTATGCCCGGGTCGAAAGCCGGACTGGCGCGGGTCTAGATAATCAATTTCCTCCAGATGACGGGGAAACTGTTGTGCCACCACACTCTCAACAACCTTCGCCAGGAAGGGAAGGTTGGAGACTGGACGGTAGTTGGTTAATAAAGCTGGATCCAAAGAGGGCTTCTTGAGGAGGGGCCTCACCATGGCCTCTTTTAGGGAGGCAGGCAAGGAACCCTCACTCAAGGATGCGTTGATAACCTCTTGGAGCCAGCCTCGTGTCACCTCCCAGGATGCCAGTACAAGCCAGGAGGGACACGGGTCCAATAAACATGTGGTGGCTCGCAGTCGCCCACGTAACCTGTCCATAAATGACGGGGATCGGCTGCGCATATGTTTAAATATTTTTGGGGAGGGCTTATTTTAGTGCATGTGGTCACAATAGCCCGATTGGGCTTATTATCCAGGAGGTCTTATTTTGGGGAAAACAGGGTTGTTGTTAAGTGAGTTTTGTCCCATTTTATGACCTCTTTTGCCCTAGTGGTTAAGAGAATCACTGCAGTTGTTAAGTGGAATCCCATGGTCGTTAAGGGAACCCAGCTTCAATCTTTGCTTGTCGGAAGCCAGCTGAGAAGGTTACAAATGGTGATCACATAACCTTGGATGATTGCAACCATCATAAATATGAGTCAATTGACAAGCATCTGAATTTTGATCACATGACCATGGGGTATGCAGCAAGGGTCGTAAGTGTGAAAAATGGTAATAAATACCTTTTTTCCCAGTGTCATTCAAACGGTCATTAAATAAATGGTTGTAAGTCCAGGACTTACCTGCATATTGCAATCGAGCCAAAGACAAAAAGAATAAAAACTGGCAATGCAAGATTTTTGTTTTGTTTTAAGGATTTAAGGTTTTCTGCAGGGGGGCGATACAGGTAGCCTTCAACTTACGACCACCATTGAGCCCAGCATTTCAGTTGCTAAGTGAGACATTTGTTAAGTGCGTTTCTCCCCATTTCACGACATCTCCTTGCCACAGTTGCTCAGTGAATCACTGCAGTTGATAAGTGAGTAACTCGGTTGTTAAGTGAATCTGGCTTCCCCATTGACTTTGCTTGTCAGAAGGTCGCAAAAGAGGATCATGTGACCCCTGGACACAGTTGCCAAGCACCTGAAAGTTGATTATATGATTGCTGGAATGGTTGTAACTGTGAAAAACAGTCATCAGTCGCTTCCTTTCAGTGTCGTTGTAACTTTGAACGGTCACTAAATGAGCTATTGTAAGTTGAGGACTAACTGTATTCATCCGGCTCAGAGCCAGTTTGGCCTAACGATGATGTTGGAAGAAATGTCCTTCTAGGTTCAGTTCCAAGTGGGGGAAAAGACCCTGGAAACATGGAGGCTGCTTGGAAAGATGGTTTAATGGTGGACAGGATCCCATGGCTTGAGCTCCTGAACAGAAAAGGGGGAATCACATGCTTCCAGATGTTGGGTGAAGAAGAAAAAAGGGCAGAGATGCTGAAAGTCCCTGGTTTTATACCCTCTCTGGCCTTTGACCTTGAGCTTGTATTCTGATTGGTTGTCAGACTCCCATGAGGCCATGCAGGGGCAACTCTGTAGGCTGTGAGTTCACGTTTGGTTGGGCATTGCTTCTTCCCAGGTGCCCTGTGGTGAGATGGGAAAGGGGCTAATTCTATCATGCCTTAATCCCATCACTCTGGAGCTGAATGGGGGATCTTTGTTATGTAGAATAGATTGACCCAGGTTTTTTTTAAAAAAATGGCCCATTGGTGGGGTGGGGGCTATTGAGAGTGAATCGACTTCCTGCCTAAAAAAACACATGTTTCTCCATTTCTGATCCAGGGAAATCTAATATTCTGCCTTTTTAATATTTCCCAGGATATTTCATTTTGTTTTTCTAAGAGAGGGGTTGGGTTTGAACTTCTCACAATGCAAAGGGAGAGGCAGAGATTGAACAAATCTATCTGACAAATGTCTCCATGCCTTTCCAAGCATTGCAATGTCCCTGGAATGGAGGATTCCCCCCCCCCCCCCCCGAGTGTAGTAGCCCTGCGTAAACAGCCTTTCCCTTTCGCCTACTTTACAGCCCGTCTTTCCTGTAGCTTAAATGGTAACTGATGCAAAAGGTCTTTGCGTAAGGCCTCCTCATCAATCAAGATGTTAATGTCCCAGAGCATGGGCTGACCGGCCATGCAGAAAAACCCACAAAAACCCAGTCGCGTATTGTATAATAGCAGGAAGAAAGTAGTTTAGGAGTTAGTTTAGAAACTGCTTTGCTAAATGCAAGTGGCCAAGACTAGAAGCGCTGTGCGCTTAGAGCTCGGAGCATTGTTAGAGACCCCGCACACCCGCTTCATGGTCTGTTTTAGTTACTCCCCTCTGGGAGGAGGTTTTGAAGGGTTTTTGCAGGACTACCAGATTCTGTAACAGCTTTGTTCCCTAAACCATCCATCTAGTAAACTCTCAAGATTCGTTTTTCTCGCTTTGCTGGCTGGAGAATTCTGGGAGCTGAAGTCCTTCAGACTTAAAGTTGCAAAGGTTGGAGACCCCTGCACTAAAGTACTGCCATGAAACCCAAAATCCAAGCCATGAGGATGTCCACAATCCTGACCTTTTTCTTCTTGCAAGCTCACCGATATAGATCGCAGATTGCAGGCAAGGCAATGATGGTGTGATAACAGGTTTCAGCCGAAAGTGATTTCACTGCGTCTCTGAAAATGGAAAAGTTGAAAATCTTGTCTACCTGGATACTAGCTGAAGCCACCTGTAACCTCAATGTTTCTGAAAGTTGGCAACTTTAAGCCACGTGGACTTCAACTCCCAGAATTCCTTAGCCAGCCAGGCTATGTAACTCAATGGCTGAAGTTGAGGGAGAAAGAGGGGGGTTTTTTTGGAGGGGGGGGGGCTAAACTGATGGTGGACCAGAGTGATAGAGAAGTTTTCTTGAAGACTTGCAGAAGATGTTGGATAGCCATTTGTCTGAAATGGTATAGGGTTTCCTGCCTAGGCAGGGAGTTGGACTAGATGACCTCCAAGGTCCCTTCCAACTCTGCTATTGTATTATTGTATATACCTAAGAGATTAACCTTTAGCCAAGCCCATTCTATCCCAGTTCAGAAGTCAACCTCAAACAGGACTTGAAAAAGGTTCTTGAGGATCTATCTTCTCTTCTGTATCCACTGAAATAAACAAGCATAAAGGCAGCATCTCTATCACTTTGGTCCACCATCAGTTTAGCCCCCCCAAAAAAACCTCTTTGTCCCTCAACGTCAGCCACTTCAGCCATATAATACAAGCTGGATACCCGTGCTTTGCGTTGAAACTATGTGATCGGGCTATGCAGGAGAAATTTGGTTCACAATCCATTGGCTCAGTGGTGGTCAGTGATTGAAACACATAACGGAATTTCGCTTCCGCCACATTGATTCCGGAAGCAGTTCTATAGATTGAAGGCGTAGACATTGTGGTGAGGTACCGACCGGAACCCCAGACCACTCCTGAGTGAAGGAATGGAATGTCTGCCAGTTTGAACTGAGGTAATAGAATGTGAGGCAAGTGGCAGTTGGAACAGAGTTCTTTTCAGGTGGGGAGGGGGGAGTAGAACTCCTTTGCATCAGAGCGTGTTAGTTGCTGTATCAAAAATACTAATGATCTGATGGTCATTTTGAAAAACCCTTTCTTAGCGAATACACATACACACACACACACACACACACACACACACACACACACACACACACACACACACACACAGTGATTAGCTAATTGCTACTTTTTCTGTATTTCCTACAATGGTTCAATGTGGATGATGTGATAAAAGTGCAGGTATTTGTAAAAAATTAAACAGGACATTTATGATCCAGACTGTAGAGAGTCTGGGTGCTGACCTTTGGCCAGATCTTGTTATGGAACTATAACTGGGAAAGGAAATAAAATTTGTGGTGCCTGGAACTGATGGAATAAAGACTCTATATCAGTGTTTCTCGGCAACATAAAAGTGGGTAGACTGAGGGATTCCGGGAGTTGAAGTCCACCTACATCTTCAAGTTGCCAAGGTTGAGAAACATTGCTCTGCATAGTAACTGTATTAAACAAAGCAGGAAATTAGAGCTAGATGGCAAGCCTTTATCTCTGGATAACCTTTTCAGAATAACAGAGTTGGGACCTTGGAGGTGGTCAGAGTTTTGGCAGCGTGACTATTATTATGAGATAAACTCAGGATCAAAACACAGCACACAGCACACAAAGCCTTTAGACCAGGGGTCTCCAACCTTTGCAACTTTAAGTCTGAAGGACTTCAGCTCCCAGCTCCCAGCAAAGCTGGCTGGAGAATTCTGGGAGCTGAAGTCCTTCAGACTTAAAGTTGCAAAGGTTGGAGACCCCTGCTTTAGACAATTAACAGTGGTTTATATACAAATGTATACAGACATAAACGTGGTAGATAAAATCCCTTACCATTCAGCTCCGACACAAGGAGAGAAAACCAAATGCACGATGGGAGAGGAAGAGACACCCTCTAAGGGCCACCTATATATATAGACACCTCATTGCATCAGCCTTGCCATACATGGCATCAGCTTACTGATTACAGCTTGCAACCTTTCATCAGCTGGCAGCTATTAAATCCTCAGTACCTTGACAGAGGTCTTCTAGTCCAACCCCCTGCTCAGGCAGGAAACCCTACAAGGTTTCAGACGAATGGTTGTCCAATCCCTTCTTTAAAAACTCCAGTGTTGGAGCATCCACAACTTCTGAAGGCAAGCTTATTGGGTGGGGAAATTACTTAAGCCTCCACTGGCTACCTGTGGCCTTTCGGGTGCGCTTCAAGGTGTGGATCACCATCTTTAAAGCGCTCCATGGCACGGGGCCTAGTTATTTGCGGGATCGTATCCTACCCCATACATCCCTTCGGCCGATTCGCTCCCACAGAGAGGGACTTCTCCGGGTGCCGTCCACTAGGCAATGCCAGCGGGTGACGCCCAGGGGAAGGGCCTTCTCTGTGGCGGGCCCAACCCTCTGGAACGACCTGCCCCCCCGAACTTAGAACTACCACGGACCTCCGCTCCTTCCGCCAAAAGTTAAAGACCTATCTTTTCCATCAGGCGGGCCTGGCCTAACCTACCTCACCTAGCCTGTAGTCTGGGAGATAAATTGTTTAATCGGGATTTTAAGGGGAATAGTTTTAATGAGTTAAATTTTAGCACAGGGCGATAGTTATTTAATGTGGTTTTAAATATTTATAATTGTTATATTTATATGTTTTTTAATTTCCTGTGCACCGCCCCGAGTCCCTTCAGGGAGAGGGGGCGGTTGATAAATCCAATAAAATAAAATAAATAAATAAATAAATAAATAAATAAATAAATAAATAAATAAATAAATAAATAAATAAATAAATAACAACAGTCTACCACTAAATAGCAATGGGGAGTGGGGACGACGACGACGATGATATGTTCATACATTTTGCAGGATAGAGAACTGTGAGAAACTTTCACAGTTCATTTGGAAATGAAACAGAGTGTGGATTGGTGTGCTAGTTTCATTCTCTTGCCTTATTTTTGGGTAACGCACACACATAAATTGGCTCTTGCTTTTATATTCACTCTTCTTATTTTAGAGGGCACTTCCTATCCAGACTTTAGAAACAAAGGTGAGGACTCTTGAAGATATCTGCAGCCGGTTCTAAGTCCCAAGGAAGCAACAGAAACAATTGAGTTAATCAGTTTTATGGCTTGGGCAAAACACATTTTGAAAATCACATTTTCCATCTGGCCGGGAACACTCCAGCTATTATAGCAGCGTAATAGTCGAAATCGTTGTGTCGGCACTCTGAAAGTTGCTAGGTTGGACAAATTTGGTAGGCAAGAGAGAAAATAGTCAGCTTGTTGGACTTGATGTAAGTTTCCTGCATGAGTTCTCATAACAAGAGCTTATGAAAAAAAACAGACAGGGACTGTAGCTCAGGGAGAGCCAACCTGTTGGGCTTGCTACAAGCTCCAAGTTCAGCATCCATCTTATCAGAATAATTGAGTTGGAAGGGACTTTGGAGATCTTCTAGTCCAACACCTTGCTCAAGCAGGAAATCCTACACTATTTCAGACAAATGGTTGTCCAATCAGCACCCACAGCTTCTGGAAGCAAGTCGTTCTACTGATTAATTGTTCCAATTGTCAGGAAATTACTTCTTAGTTCTAGGTTGGTTCTCTCCTTAATTAGTTTCCACCGATTGCTTCTTGTCTTACCTTCAGGTGTTTTGGAGAATAGCTTGACTCCCTCTTCTTTGTGGCAGCCGCTGAGATATTGGAAGGCTGCTATCATGTCTCCCCTAGTCCTTCTTTTCATTAAACTAGACATGCCCAGTTCCTGCAACTGTTCTTCATATGTTTTAGCCTCCAGTCCCCTAATCCTCTTGGTTGCTCTTCTCTGCACTCTTTCTAGAGTCTCCACGTCTTTTCTACATCGTGGCGACCAAAACTGGACATAAGTGTGGTCTTACCCCAACTAATTATCAACAAAATCTTCTGGTGTGCTGAATGCGATAGATTAACATATATTCTTAAAGATAGACAGGAAACAATATTCTATCAAAGTTGGGAAAAATGGTACGAATGGATAGAGGTAAAAAGATTACAAGATAAGCGATAGGGAAAAATATACAGTGTAGATATGTAAATAGTAAATAAAATAAATATATGGAGCAGTAACAGTTATAAAGCACTAAAGATTAATAAATGTAAGATATAGATAAACAGAAATAACTGGAAATGTAGTAAGATGATATATGATGTTACTTGGTAACTGTATACATATAGGGGGTGAGTCACTTCCTGTTATATCTATGTAGTTTTGTCTTGTTAATGTCCTTTTTCTGGGTTTTTTTCTGTTATTAGTTTATAATAAAAATAATTTTTTAAAAAGTATGGTTTTACCAAGGCATTATAAAATAGTATTAACATTTCATGTGATCTTGGTTTTTAACCCTCTGTTAACAAAACTTAGGACTGCACTGGCTTTTAAGTAAAATCTTACTTTTAAGCTTTTATTTTTATTTTAAGTAAAATCTGATTTTTAAGATTTTACTTTTTAATTTTAGGTAAAGTCTTACTTTTTTGCAGAGGTTCCAGACACTTGTTCCTGAGATTAATTAAAATATTATAAAATACTATGTGAAGCCAAGGAGTGTCCACTTCCCATTACTTCCTTTGACTAAGAAACAGAATTCAGTACTCCTGGGTAGATGGGTTCTCTGCAACCTAGAAAGTGGTAAATGGTGTTAGATGATACGGATAAATGGGGAAAGATAGTTTTTAGCCAGTTCTGAGAAAATCCATTTGCATTCTTCGTTAATCAGAAAGTAATGAAAAGCAACATGCTGAGGATATTTATGTCAGAGGCATGTAAAGACTTAATGTAAGACTGTGATGGCAGATCCATGGCACACGTGCCATAGGTGGCACGCAGAGCCTTCTCCTGGGGGCATGCCACCCCAGAACTTACCAAACTTCCAGTTTCCATGTTGGGGAATAACTCCCATGGAATTGGCAAATTTATAAAATTTGGCAAATTTTTACAAAACATTTCAGGACATAAAAAAAGATCATAAAGCATTTTAGGACATCATACAAAGTGTCATAAAACAGTCCCTGTGCTGATGCCTGACTGGGCTGTATAATTCAACATGGGCTATTTTCAAGGCAGAGGCATCTCAGAAAGGATCCCAAGTGGGATCCAGTGAAGACAGTATATTAGGATCTCTGCCATTGTTGAAGGCATTGAGGAATCTGGTAAGGAAATCTCTCTGAAAGGATGGGTCATGGGTCGCCTAGCACCATTTATTTGTTAAATGTACTACCTATTCTTGAGTTCAGGTCAAGGGAGGTCGAGGTGAGAATGAATGTGAATAGACAAAAGTCACTGCATACATTTCTACACCTTCAAAAGATGCAAGCCTTTGCTTACACACACACACACACACACACACACACACACACACTCACACACACCAATCCACACCAGGTCTAACAGTCCGTTATGCTGTTGGCAACGATATGGAGAAAGGGCAGAGAAGAGCAACAAAGAGGATGAGGGGACTGGAGTCCAAAACATATAAGTAACGGTTGCAGGAATTGGGTACGTCTAGTTTAATGAAAAGAAGGACCAGGGGAGACATGATAGCCGTGTCCCAATATCTATAAAGAAGAGGGGGTCAACCTGTTCTCCAAAGTACCTGAAGGCATGACAAGAAGCAATGGATGGAAACTAATCAAGAAGAGAAACAACATAGAATTAAGGAAATTTTTGTGGTAAGGAAATTACCACAATTAAGGGAAATTTGCCTCCAGAAGTTGTGGATGCACCATCACTGTAGGTTTTTAAGAAGAGATTGGACAACCAGGTGTCTGAAATGGTATACATTTTCCTGCTTGAACAGGGGATTGGACTAGAAGACCTTGAAGGTCTCTTCCAATTGTAAGAGCCACAGTGAGAACTCTGGAGAAACTAAATGGTGACAGTTATAAAAACATAGAATAGAACAGAATTGGAAGGGACCTTGGAGGTCATCTAGTCCAACTCCCTGCCCAGGCAGGAAGCCCTATACCATTTCAGACAAATGGCTATCCAACATCTTCTTAAAGACTTGCAGTGTTGGGGCATTCACAACTTCTGGAGGCAACTTCTGTTCTACTGATTCATTGTTCTAACTGTCAGGAAATTTCTCCTCAGTTCTAAATTGCTTCTCTCCTTGATTAGTTTCCACCCATTTCTTCTTGTCCTGTCCTCAGGTGCCTTGGTGAATAGCTGGACTCCCTCTTCTTTGTGGCAACCCTTGAGATATTGGAAGACTACTATCATGTCTCCCCTAGTCCTTCTTTTCATTAAACTAGACATACCCAGTTCCTGCAATTGTTCTTCATATATTTTAGCTTCCAGTCCCCTAATCATCTTTGTTGCTCTTCTCTGCACATGTTCTAAGCCTGTGGAACAAAGAAAATGTTAAAAAGAAATTCAAACGAATTCTGTCTTAATTTCCTGCGTCTAAAAGGAAGGGAAAATGTGCTCATGTTTTCAGGATCTTACTTTAGCCTATGTCAATAAAGTAGACTTCTAGCCATCTTATGGCTTGTGTTTCCTGGCTTGGTCTACTTCGAAGGGCTGACAGGTGGCCATCATCTAAGTGTAGGCAGCTGTCCCTACTTCCCATAGCTGACTCTGGGCAAGATCTAAGGGATTTAATGTCCTGGCAAGCTTGCTCAGTCATTTACTTGTTCTCCCAGCTCTGCGAGTCTTTGTTCTGATGAGCAAGTCCTACCCAGTTCTGAGATAACATCTCAAAAACATGACAGTTTTGCAAAAGAAAGAATTTCCTCTTAAAATTTTATAGTCTTAATCAGGGAAGGGCGACCTGGAACACTATCTGCCCCCCCCCCCAACCTCTTTTCTCTCCACCCCCCTCTGCCTGGAAAGATTTGTGGCTTCCCTTACTGAAAACTGGTGTGTGTTTTTTTTCAGACTTTTGAGACAGGAAATTTATGAAAATTTTAGTGTGGGCCTTAACGCACCTTTTAATTGTCTTGAGTTGGAAAAACGAAGGAAGCCTCTGAAAGCTTCCCTCTATAAACCCAGGATAAATAAATCTTGCCTCTTTCTCTTCGCCCTGCCTTTTTCCATCTTAGTTTTACTCTGAGAAGGAACCAGTGATGGGGAAGCTTTTTTGGTTCCCGGGTTGTGCGCAGGTGTGCCATACCCATAATGCAGTGGTGGGTTTCAATTTTTTTAGAACCTACTCTGTAGGTGTGGCCTATTTTGTGGGCGTGGCTTGGCAGTCATGTGACAGGGTGGGAGTGGCCACCTTTTAAAATGTGGTGAAACTTATTTAACAACGCTCTTGCTTAGCAACCAAAATTTTGGACTCAATTGTGATGATAAATTCTTTCTTTCTTTCTTTCTTTCTTTCTTTCTTTCTTTCTTTCTTTCTTTCTTTCTTTCTTTCTTTCTTTCTTTCTTTCTTTCTTTCTTTCTTTCTTTCTTTCTTTCTTTCTTTCTTTCTTTCTTTCTTTCTTCCTTCCTTCCTTCCTTCCTTCCTTCCTTCCTTCCTTTCCTTTCCTTTCCTTTCCTTTCCTTCCCGTTGAGTCACTGGCAGCTGCGGGCCAGATTTACTTCCAGGTACGCCAGTGGAACCCCCTTTCACCGGTTCTCTAAATTTCACCAACCGGCTCTTGCGAGTAGGTGCGAGCCTGCAGAAACCCACCACTGCCATAATGCTATGCACGCGACTCCCTCCCCCCCGCATGCATGTGTGCACGACCAGCAAATACACACACCCCACTTTTGCTGTGTTTTTTTCACCCTCCCCAGGCTCCAGAGGCTTTCTAGGAGCCTGTGGAGGGCGAAAACAGCCTCCCCCAACCCCCCCCCCCCTCCCGGGACGCCTTCTGGAGACCTCATGAGCTTCCCTGAAGGCTCCGGAGGATGAAAAACGGACCTACGAGGAACCCAGAAGTTCAGGAATGGTGACTTCTGGTTTTTCTGCAGGGACGATTTTAGACCTCCTTCAGGGGCCTTCAGGAAGCTTCCCTAAAGGCTCCAGAGGACAAAAATCAGCCCTACGAGCAAACCGGAAATGACTTACGGTTTTGCCGTAGGGCCGGTTTTTCACGCTCCGGGGGCTTTAAGGAAGCCTCCGGTGGGTGAAAAACGGCCTCAAAACAAGACCGAAATCAGCTGACAGGGCAACGCCTCGCATGCCCTGACAAATGGCTCCACGTGCCACCTGTGGCACGCATGCCATAGGTTCGCCATCACGGGCTTAGATGATGTTGGCTGATCTAAAAAAGCAAAGCCGGATTGTGTTCTGGTCTTCTGAAGATGGGGGTCAGAGTTAACAACACTCAGAGTAGAGTTGGACTCAGTTTGCTTGTGGCTATGTAGGGATTCTAAGCTGATTCCTTTTTTCACTTTGCCTCCATTCCTCCTCCTACTGTAGCAGAACCAACAGTTTTGGTGATCTAGTGATTAAGGCACTGGGCTACAAAGCCAGGAGACCATGAGTTCTAGGACCTGGGTACTTACCAGTCCTTCAGACTTAAAGTTGCAAAGGTTGGAGACCCCTGCCCTAGGTTGTTGCAATTGGAAGCAAATGAGAGTAGTTGGTCAACCCTGCCTTTCTATAAATTACAAACTTCCTTTGGGGCAACTAAAGCTTTTTTCTTCAAAATAAATGTTGGAAGAAATGTCCATCTGTGTTCAGTTCCAAGTGAGAAGAAAGACACTGGAAACATGGAGACTGCTTGGAAGGAGGGTTTTAATGGTGGACAGGACTAGTTGGTTTGAGGTCCTGGGGGGGGGGAGGGAAGAGATGCTGAGAGTGCCTGGGTTTTATTCTTGTATTCTGATTAGTTGTCAGACTCCCATGGAGCCATGCAGGGGCAACTCTGTGGGCTGTCCTGAGTCAGCTTGGTTGAGCCTTGCTGGGTGATGGTGTAATGAAAGGGCTTTGGGATTCCTATTATGGCTCTACCTGAAGGAGGTAGATCTTTGTTATGTAGAATAGAATGGCTCAGGACTTAATGGCCCATTCACAAAGGTGGAAATGGGTGAGTTTCTGCCTCCCTTTTAGGGGATATATTCTGCCCTTTTAATATTTCCTATCTAATAAAATGAAATTCAATGGTGAAAAGAGTAAGCTTCTGCATTTAGGCAACAAAAACGAAATGCACAGGTACAGTATAGGTGGTACCTTGCTCAATAGTAGCAACTGTGAAAGGGATCTTGGAGTCCTAGTGGACAACCATTTAGTTATGAGCCAGCAGTGTGCAGCAGCTGCCAAAAAACAGTTCTAGGCTGCATAAACAGAGGGATAGAATCAAGATCACGTGAAGTGTTATTACCACTTTAAAATGCCTTGGTAAGGCCACACTTGGAATACTGCATTAGGTTTTGGTCACCACGATGTAGAAAAGATGTGGAGACTCTAGAAAGAGTGCAGAGAAGAGCAACAAAGAGGATTAGGGGACTGGAGACTAAAACATATGAAGAACGGTTGCAGGAACTGGGTATGTCTAGTTTAATAAAAAGGAGGACTATGGGATCCATGATAGCAGTGTTCCAATATCTCAGGGGTTGCCACAAAGAAGAGGGAGTCAAGCTATTCTCCAAAGCACCTGAGGGTAGAACAAGAAGCAATGGGTGGAAACTAATCAAGGAGAGAAGAACTTAGAACTGAGGAGAAATTTCCTGACAGAACAATTAATCAGTGGAACAGAAATTGCCTCCAGAAGTTGTGAATGCGCCAACACTGGAAGTCTTTAAGAAGATGTTGGATAGCCATCTGTCTGAAACAGTATAGGGCCTCCTGCCTAGGCAGGGGGTTGGACTAGAAGACCTCCAAGATCCCTTCCAACTATGCTATTGTATTGTATTGTATTAAAATATCTCATTTTTCTAGGAGAGGGGTGGGTGCTAACTTCCTATATAAAATTGGCATTATATTTTAAGGCCTGACACATTTGTTCTGGCCTAAACAGGCATGTGCTTTTGTTGCTGAAATTACTGGAAAAACAGCACAGGAAAAACTTTATGGCCACAGGCAGAGGAAAGGTTGAGCATGTTGTTTATCAAACAAAAAAGATATTTGTAGCTTGTCATTTCAGAGTTTTTTTCTAATTGCCCCAGGGGGAAGAGTGTTTGATTTTAGATAGGACTATGAAACTTTGTTTTTTTCCTAAGCTGACATAGTGTAAAAAGCCATGAGAAAAAGCTATGAGTTGGCCCTTCGTGGATTTTTTTTTTGCTGGAAAAAAATGGAAAAACACACATGATTTATGAGTTTAAAGATCAGAAAGCTAATGGAAAGAATGGAATTAAGATGTAATTTGAGAGAGAGAAGACAAAATATAAAGGTAACTATAATCCCACACGCTTTGGGCACTCAGCACCAAAAAGGACAGGACTAGATCAGCACATGGGTTTTGTCTTGACGAGAAAGAATGTAATAACGCCATTTACAATTTCCCCACCCAAAGTTATAAAAAAATCAATTATACCCATTTTACACATGGGGAATACTGAGGCTGAGCATCGATCACCAAGCAAAGGGACAGTGAATAAAATACCTTGATGATGCATCCCTAGCCGTTGACAGAATGAGCAACACTGAAAGGCTGCCTGGTTCCAGTTTGTGAATGAGATGAAATCCATGCCGCTTCCTTCCCATTTTGCTTCTTTTTGACTCATTTCTTGGAGCCATTTAAATCTTTTTCTCTTCCCCCGACAGGTGAAACTGGTCCGTTATATTGGAATCCAGTTGCAGTGCAAGCTCAGCGTCCCCTTAAATGACAGGACGGTCGAGCTGAACAGCTATCCCAGGCTCAGCGATTGGTTGTACCTTGTTAACCTGCGAAAGGACGTCATCCAGGTAAGGCAGTACTGCCAAACTCGATTTCATTGAGGGCCGTATCAGGGATGGGTTTGACCTCAGGGGGGGGGGTCAGGGTGGACGTGGCCAGCTTGATGTCACTTGTGTCGGTGTGCCTGCGGTGGCCCAAGTGCTCTGCCAGCAAAAAGGGGCTCCCGATCTCTGTTTTCGGCTAGGACAGGGGTCAGCAATCTGTGGCTCTGGAGCCGCATGTGGCTCTTTCATCCCTCTGCTGTGGGTCTGTCACCGGTCGTTGCCACAATTTTGAGAGGAGCTTCTGGGAGGAGGGGGGGGGGAGAAGCACAGTGCGCCAGGAGAAGACTCTATGGCAAGGGGAGGGTTTTCCAGTTGTCTCCATAATTGATAGGGCTTTCGGTTATGACAGGTAGAGGAAAAAGGACGCCGCGCTAGGAAGAGACTCTATGGTGGGGGGGGGGGGGGGGGGAAACTGAACTTTCGGTCAGCTCCAGAATTGAACAGGGGGCTTCCAAATAGGACCTTTGTGGCTCCCGGTGTTTTCTTTTCTGTGGGAAACGGGTCCAAATGGCTCTTTGAGTGTTTACGTTTGCCAACGTTTGTAATAACACTTCACATGATCTTTTCTTTTTTTTTTAATTTATTGTATTTTTTATTTTTAAACAAATACAACACAGAAAATCCTTTCTTTACATACTATAGAAAGTGTATCAGTTGCTTACAAAAAGCTTTTGTGCCTCTCTTCCCCAGTCATCACCTATAATTCATATCAAATCATATATTTTAAATCAAATATATTTATACATATTACTATCATCATACCTCAATTTTCATTTGACTATAATTGTTTTAACGTCCATTTACGTAGAATATTCCAAAATTTAAAGCATAACCATATAATGGCATTTCATTAGCTATTTCCAATATCATCCAATAGCATTAGATCCTTATGGCCTGTTCTATTTAGAAGTCAATAATATTTAGTAACAAAGTTTCTAGTCCTCCTTTCCAAATGAATGACTGTTTACATTTTTTGTCCAATTCCCTTTTATTAAGCCCAATACACACACACACACACACACACATATACACGTTGTTATCATTATCAATCATTTGTTTGACTATATCCATTATCATAACATTTTTTTAACCTAATATTCAAAGCTTCACTAAATTTAACTTTATTCTTTATTATTAGCTTTTATATATAACAAAAATTTCTAATCTTCCTTTCATAGATACCATTTACTATTCGTATCCAATTATCTCTTATCAAACCAATACATATGTATACATTATTATCTTTATCAATTGTTTATTTAACCATATCCATTATCACTAAATTTAACAAATTTTTGATTGTACACTTTCATATGTCAACCTGTATCTTTCCAGTAATAATGCAATCTTATGTCTTTTGCCATTTGTAGAATTAATCTTCTAATTACCTCCTTGGTCAAATTTGGGTGGACTTCTCTTTGCAGCTCATTGCTTGTTACATCTCTTATATAATATCGATACCCTCCATCTGTTTCTTTAATCTGCTTATCTTTGGTTATCAATGGTGTTTCTGATAAGATTTCTCTCCTTAAATACATCAATTCTTCTCTTTCTTCTTCTGTGCCTTGCCATCTTGGGTAGAGTTCCTGGCCATCTAGCTCCCCTTTCCATATTCCACTCTTTCCATTTCCAACCACAATCCATTTACCGTAGATGTAAACAGATTTCTTATCTTTGTGTTCATTTTTCTCTTTGGTTTTTAGGACTCTAACCTCCACTTTTCCCAGTTGATAAATATCTCCAAATTCTCCATCATATTTTGCTGTTATATGCTCTATGTTTTCCAGTTTCTTCTCTTTTCTCTCTGATACTTCTAGCAATTTTGGGATTTCAAACATTATCTTTTGCAATGTCAAAGTTTATTTTTGATATTGGTGTTGTGCCATTCTTCCAAGTGGTAGACACTGCCACTCTGGCTTTCCAAGCTTTTTATTAGATTAACCACAAATTCATTTATAATCTTTCACAATAAGGACTTGTTTTCACTTTTCTCTAGTTGAGAATAAGGTTCAAAAGAACACCTGCGTAAACAATCCGTGCTCTTCTTCTTATCACTCTCTGTAAACAAGCTACAAGGCCTTGAAATGCAAAGTCAAAATGATCAAAGAAAGAAATGAAAGTACAATGTTTTCAAGGCTCAAACCTCCAGCCTCCAAGTGGCAGTGTTGCTTCCTTTCCCTCTGATGTTACAACCCTCCTTGTACTCCTTTTGTATCTTTTTTATATTCCAAGTTTAAAAGAAGTAAAATTCTTGAATGAAATAAAGTAGAAAAAAACCTCATGTAGAAATGAAAAAAAAAAAGGATTTTAATCCATAGGTTACAAAAATTTAAAAAAATAGAAGAAAGACTAATCTGTTCGGTTTTAAAAGGCTTGTTCAAATTCCATCCATAAGATAGCATTTAAAAAGTAAGATAACACACTGTCCAATGCAATCCAAAGCTTAATTTCGCCGCTTATTTCTTCTGTTCTCAAATTTAATTTAGCTTTAAGTTTTTTGGGGGGGGCAGTCTCTTTTAAAACAGTTAAAGTTTCTCACCAGCTGTCCACACTTTCTCTTTCCATTTCCTTCCATTCCGGAGCCGTCCCAACTTCATCAACCTGGGCTAAGCTTTTGTCGCTGGCTAGAACTTCTCCTGGATCAATCAGGGACTTTGCAGGGTCCCTGAGATCAGCAGGACATATTATTCCCGATCACTGTCTCTGCGGGACGGTTTAGGTCCATATGGACCATCCAGCTTCAAAAGTATCGACTGTGATCTCGGGACTTCGAGATTGCAGGTCGTGTCGTCACGATGTCGGCTCCTCCTCCTCCATAATGCCCTGAATTCTTATGCCTTCTTATATGCCTTTTGTGGGGAGGGTTTTTTTTTGGCAGTCTGGTTTTGTGATATATTATTCTTCCTCAATACATAATATCCAGAGTTCATTGTCCGTAAAGGGAGTTTGCTTTTAAACCTCACTAAAACTCAACATGATTTTCTGGCAGCTGTTAAAGTGTTCCCTCCAACTATGCTTTTACACCATAACTTTTTTCTAAACTTTGGGGTGTGTGTGGTGTGTGTGTGTTTCTCTGAGTGATTTGAAAGGTGCTGGCATGAGAAGGGTGTTGGAAAAGGGTGTTGGAATGCACACAAGAATTCATTGCAAGGTATTTTTTCCAGTCGCTTATCCCAGGTCTCCCTTTATTTGGAAAATGCACAGCAGGGAAGATATATTATTCATCAACCTGCATTGTATTTCATGTCAGCCCTTCCTTTTGCGCGGTGAGGTCTGACAGCTTTTGCACAATTTTGTTGACTTCTGCCTGGGTTTTCAAGTAAAGACACACATCAGCAAAATGCACGAGATGTTATCACATCTAACCAATTTCCCTGCTCAACTTTCCACCAGGGGGAAAAAAATATTTGTTTAGCAACACATTTTCCAGAACTATTACGATCTAATCCTGTGTTTATTTTAACATTTGCACAGAAAAAGTGGCTGATAGCTGGGGAATTTAACTTGTGAGTGTCGGCTTTTATGTTTGGCGGAAAATAGCAAGTTTCTAGTCCTCAGGTCTGCCCAGGCAAGCAACGTTTCAACAAACAAAGTCAGTGGGGAAGCTAGATTCACTTAATGACTGTGGGATTCTCTTAATAACTGTGGCAAACTAGTTCATAAAATTGGGATCATCTAACAACCGCACCACTTAGTGACAGGCATTTTGGTCCCAATTATGGTCATAAATCAAGGACTACTGCACAGTTGTGCCATACATCCCCTATCAATATTTCACAGAAAATGCTGCTAGACACACTTCCAATATCTCAAAGACCCTGCCTAAAAACAATTTTTTTGCCAGCTTCAGCATATTAAGAAATCCTCATTTGCCATTCTTTCTCAGGGTTGCTGTTTTAAATCTTTAAAAGAATCTACCTCTTTTTAGGCTGTGATATTTAGATTTAGTTCACATAGCATGTTGAGCCATGGCTTGTTAATTGTGGTTTGCTGAATAAAACATCGTTGGTTACGTTTGCACAACGTCTTTCCAAAAAGAGCCGAGGTGGCGCAATGGTTAGAATGCAGGACTGCAGGCTGCTTCTGCTGCCTGCCAGCTGCCTGCAATTTGCCAGTTCAACTCTCACCAGGCTCAAGGTTGACTCAGCCTTCCATCCTTCCGAGATGGGTAAAACGAGGACCCAGATTGTTGGGGGCTCTGTAAACCGCTTAGAGAGGGCTGTAAAAGTACTATGAAGCGAGATATGTCTAAGTGTGATTGCTATTGCTATCTTGAGCACCAAACAAGGAACTTGTGTGGGAATTTTCAGTAGAGTCACTTAGAGATGTGGTAATTGGCAGCAAATCACATGGAGACTAATTTTCATTAGAAAACGACCTCAAGGGTCATCTAGTCCAACTTCCCTTCAGTGCAGATCCAGGTTCTGGTGAATGAACATATTACTTTGTGAGGCAATGTATTTGGCCATTAACAGCTCCTGCTACCAGGAAATTCCTCCCAACCGCCATATTGATTTTATTCATAACTAGCCGTTTCCGGCCACCCGTTGCTGTGCCCTAGTCTGGTTAAATGGCCAACCAATCTGTGTGTAGATCTACACCTGCACACACAAACACGTACACACAACCACCGTATAACCCCCAACCTACCTACTTACTGTATTTCTCCCTCTACCTCCTACCTACCTACCTACTGTATTTCTCCCTCTCCCTCTCTATCCCTCTACCTACCTACCTACAGTATCTACCTACCTACTGCATTTCTCCCTCTATCCCTATAGCTGCCTACCTACCTACTGTATTTCACCCTCTCTCTACCCCTCTACCTACCTACCTACTTACCTACCTACTGCATTTCTCCCTCCCTCTATCCCTCTACCTACCTACCTACCTACCTACCTACCTACCTACCTACCTACCTACCTACCTAACAACCTACCTACCTTGGGTTAATTGACCCATTACCTTTAGCTGGATATTTCAAACTGGCTTGGGGTAATTGCCCCATTACCTCTAGCTGGATATTTCAAACTGGCTTGGGTTAATTGACCCATTACCTCTAGCTGGATATTTCAAACTGTTTTATTAGGGATTTTTAGGGGCATTAGTTTTAGCTAGTTTGGAATTTTAGCGCAGGGTCTAGGTTTAATTCGTTTTTAAATTGTATTATAATGTTTGTTGTTTGTATATGCATTTTTAATTCCCTGTGCACCGCCTCGAGTCCCTCCGGAGAGAGAGAGCGGTTTACAAATTAAATTATTCTATTCTATTCTATTATTCTACCTACCTATCATTGTATTTCTCCTTGAATCTTATGACAATTATTTTATGTCATAAAGGAGGACATAATACCTGTGGCCCACTGCTCTTTCTGTATCCATCTACCTACCTTTTTAAACAATTTTTTACATTTCCGTTGCATGTACCTGGCATAGGTGTGACATCTACACAATATGCATGAGCTGTGCCACAGGTGGCATGCAGAGCCCTCTCTGTGGACATGCGAGCTGTCGCCCAGCTCAGCTCCACTGTGCATGCACACGCACCTCCCCATTGGCCAGTTGATTTTCGGGTTTCTGCCACGTATGCGGGAAACGCGCCCGCATGGCAGACGGTGTGGGGGTGCGAATGCACGGGGGCTGGGCGGGAGTATGGGGAGAGGTGGTGCACCTTATTTTTGGTCCCAGGAGGCTTCAGGGAGGCCTGCTAGGCCTAAAACGAGCTTGTGTGTGTGACACGCATGCATGGGGGGGAGCATGGGGGGGGGTCGTGCACACATGTGCAGGGGACAGAGCCCATGGGGGAGAGTGTCGTGCACACATTACATTATGGGCGCGCGCACGCACACACTTTTGTCACACAAGGACAAAAAGGTTAGCCATCGCTGGTCTAGATCTTTCTGACTCCCTCTGCTAATGTTTTTGCACTCCTCCTCAGTTTTTTTGCAAGTTCTTCGGGAGTTCATAAAGATTACAGCTAGTGGTTCTGCTAGTTCCTTCAGTACTCTATGATGTAACCATCTGGCCCTCAAGACGGGCGTTTGTTTAAATTAGCCAAGAGTTCTTTTATGCGCTCTTGTTCTGTTCCGAGCTGCAGCTCTCTCCTGCTGGTCACACAACAATGGCCAGCCACAGTTTCATTTCTCCTGAGAAAAGAGAGATTAAAAATATGAGCTACCACCCTCTGCCTTCATGCTGTCATCCATTACCAATGTCCCGCATCTGGCTGAGGAATTCTGGGAGTTGAAGTCCACAAGTCTTAAAGTTGCCAAGGTTGGAGACCCCTGTTCTAATGATGTACCCATTGGGCCGTAATTGAGTCCCTCAACCTTGTGGCTGGTCATTCTGTTCTTTTTCCTTCCACCTTTCCCATTATTAAAAGTATTCTTCAGAGAGCTGGGTCTTTGCATAATGTGTCCAAAGTAGGATAATTCGAGCTGCATCTTTTGTACTTCAACTGAGTACTCTGGGTTGATTTGTTGCATGTGGGTATGATCCTGCTCTGATAAAAGGCAGTTCAGACCTCCAGCAGAAATACGGTCATGGCATTACCGCTCTACTTTGTATTTCATTTTGTCTGAGCAACTTCGAGATTGCTGTCTGCATCTTGGGACAATCTCCAGTATCTTCATTTCTGCAGCAAAAGTAGAACAGATGCTAGGTTTCTGGACAATGCATTCCTGCACCTAGCGATCATGGTTCTTCCTTGCATTCAGAGAGAGAGAGAGAGAGAGAGTTAGAGACATTTAAACTGAGGGGATTTAAATCTTCCCAGTTTGAATCCAACATAATAAACTGGTGCTTTGCAGACAAATAAGACCGCAACTCCTGTCTCCATACCAGCAAAGACCTACTCTTTCCAGTTGTATTTAATCCATGGGCTGGAGAAGGAAATCGCTGACAATCTGCAGCACCTAAGACTTTGTTTCTGCTGGCACAGCACTTGATCAACGTAATTGTCATCAACCACTAGAGAGCTTGAAAGGAAAAAAAAAAGTTTTTGCACTCTGTAAACCTCCCCAAAATGTGTTTTTGGGGAGGTTTACAGTTTTTTTTTTAAAGGCATGAATAGTCTTTAGGGGGCTTGTAGAGTGCTCCTTGGGGGGTGCAAAATGAGCAAAAAACGGCCCGTTTTTCACAAAAACTGACCCATTTTTGTCAAAAAAATGGTATGCATAGCCTTTAGGAAGCTTATAGAGTAAGGTGACCAGATGTCCCGAATTTGGCAGGACAGACCCGCTTCTCCATTAGATATCCTGCCACCCGCCTTTTCTTCAAAATCTCCTGCTTCGGGCGCCTCTGAGCGCCGGCTCAGGCGGGGAGAGCCTCGGAGGGGGGGCGCGTGCACTCCGGCACGTCACGTGCCTGCAGAGGGCGTCGGGGCACGCTCCCACCCACCCCCACGGGGTACTCTTTAAAGGCAGCGGCGGCGGCTCTCAGCGCGTGAGGGACGGCCTTCGGCCCAATGGTCAGGCGCACGGCTGCTGGGTCTGGCAGCGGTGCAGGAGGTATCAGGTGAGCAGCGCAATGGCTCCGAGTGCGGAAGGCAAGAGTGATACGCTGGGACGCGGGGCTCGCAAGGGCTTGGCCCGCTCACCTGAGTGCCCTTCCCTGCACCGGGCAGCCCCTTGCGGGCCCCGCGTCCCAGCGTATCACTCTTGCCTTCCGCACTCGGAGCCATCGCGCTGCTCAGCCGGCACCTCCTGCGCCGTCGCCAGACCCAGCAGCCGCACGCCAGACCCAGCAGCCGCACGCCAGACCCAGCAGCCGCCCCGAAGGCCGTCCCTCACGCGCTGAGAGCCGCCGGATCGGTCCGCCGCCATTTCCTTTAAAGTGGCCCCCACGGCAGCTGTTGGGAGCTCACCCCTGCCCTGATGCCCTCTGCGCAGGCGCGTGCGTGCGCGCACGCTCCCCCCCCAATCGACGGTGTCCCGCTTTGGGATTTTGAAAATCCGGTCACTTTATTATAGAGTGCTACTGAGGGGCTGGGGGGGCAATAAACAGGCCATTTTTCTGTCATTTCTGTCCTCCGCAGCTCCCAGGACTTCTCTTAAAGCCTCCATGAGGCTATGCATGGCCATTTTGGTGAAAGGGGTGGTGGTTGGGAGACAAAAAAATACTGCATTCGGTGTATAAGACGCACCCAGATTTTCAGCCTCTTTTCTGAGGCAAAAAGGTGTGTGTTATACTCTGCAAAATACGGTATGTTTGGAAGAATAAGGTAGTAAAAGGAGACCAAGCAGTAAAAGAATGTCGGCATCTTTCAGAAACCTGACACACGGTGGCCAGACACCACCGAAAATGACACGAGCGAAAGCATACAGCCATGATGGCAAACCTATGGCACGCGTGCACAGATGGCACATAAAGCCCTCCAGCCGTCACCCCAGCCTACGTTCACCGAACATGCGTTTGCACCTTCCGCCGGCCAGCTGGCCTTCAGGTCTCTGCCGTGCATGCATGGGGGGGTCAGGATCCATGCACGGGGGTGGCGCTCGCATTGCATTTTGGAGCCTTGCACAGCACCCTCATGCCCCGTTTTGGTTTCCAGGTTGGTGCAGGAGGCCTTCCAGGCCCAAAACGAGGTGTGGGGAGTGCGCACAGTTTCCCTGTACCCTGATTTGGGGACACAGGTCCTTTCCAGGACCAAAATGGGGCACCACATGAGCCCCCCACCTCACACCATGCACCGTTTTGGTCGTGGAAAGCGTCTTGCACCAACCTGGAAGTCAAAAATGGGTGTGTGTGTGAGGTGCATGTGCGAGGGTCATGCGTGCATTGCATTATAGGTGCGGGCACATGCATGCTGTGGCGCGCGTGCTTTGGGCAGGTGACAACAAAAAGATTAGCCATCCCTACAATAGAGCAACTCAAGTAGCGCAAGATCGGAAGATGTGGAAAGACTTAGCCCATAGAAGTGCCGCAAGTCAGACCTGATTGAACGAATAACAACATGACATCACCGTCAAAGAAACAGCTGGGAAAGTGCAAACCGAGCTGCTTTCCATCTGATCAGTATCAGAAGATACAAACTCCACCCCGGTGGCTTCTCCAAACAGGCCATTAGCCCTTTCCCCCCTCGTTTTCTCTGCCTTTATATTTTCCCAGCGTTGGGATGCTGTTGCGTTCTCTTTCTGCTAAGCCAGTTCCAAAAATAAATCTTCCAGACAGGTTGGAAAGCCCCGAGACCCTTCCCCCCCTTTTTTTTCATAAATAGCCCGTCGACTACAATTTAAAATATCTGCTGACTCCACAGATCCTCAGAGCGGCTTGTCTTTCCAAGGCCGATGTTTTCCAAGCGGCTCCTGGTTTCAGGGCTGGGAAAACTCTGCCCTGTTCAAACAGCGGCTTGCTTTCTTACGTCGGTTCTTTCTTTCTTTCCATTTTAAATCTGGAAAGCCTATATTTAAAGCCAGGCTAATGACTGGCTGTCAGATCCTTTAGTTCTTTAGGAGAGATTGCCATTTGAACAATGGAGTGTTTATGGAACTGGGCCACTGGGAAAGTTCCTGCGAGCAGGAAGGACACTCAGCCTGTCATGCTGCGGAGCGTGAGAGACCTCCTCTGCCCGGATGTCGCGGTTCTTGAGGTAGGTGAACCACACCAAAATCTCTTCATCCATCTATCAGTCCAGCTCTCTGTGAGCAGAGTGAAGGTGGTGGGCTGGCAGCAAGAAGACAGGAACATAGAAACATACTGGGTTCCCCTGAAAATAAGACAGGGTCTTATTTTCTTTTGACACACACCCCTGAAATAAGCACTTGGCCTTATTTTTGGGGAGGTCTTATTATTTTTAAGATATAGGAGGCGGCGAGTGTGGTCACCTCATGGCTGTTGCTGCGTTGCAGTATTTTCAGGGAGGGCTTATTTTTGGTGAGGTATTATTTTGAGGTGCAGGAGGCGACGAGCATGGTCACCTCATGGCAGCTACTATGTTGCAATATTTGGGGGGAGGTCTTATTAATTTTGAGGTGCAGGAGGCGACGAGCATGGTCACCTCATGGCAGCTACTGTGTTGCAATATTTGGGGGGAGGTCTTATTAATTTTGAGGTGCAGGAGGCGGCGAGCGTGGTCACCTCATGGCAGCTACTGTGTTGCAATATTTTGAGGGGAGGACCTATTATTTTTGAGGTTTAGGAGGTGGCGAGTGTGGTCATCTCATGGCTGCTACCGTGTTGCAATATTTTGAGGGAGGGCTTATTTTCAGGGGAGGGCTTATTGTAGCGCATGTACTCAAAAGCTTGGTTGCTCTTATTATCCGGGGAGGGCTTATTTTCAGGGAAATAGGGTAGAAAATAGATAGCAGGAAAAAAACCAAGAAGTCCATTGTGTCTACCTTTCGAATTTGTTTTATATCTATTTCTTAATTTTACTTTTAAAATTTTTGTTGGACAATGGCCAAATGTTTATCTCAAGTTTGTTTAAACTCATTTACTGACGATTGACCCCATCACCTCTGCTGGAAGTTGGTTGCAACCTTCCGCTACTCTTTCTGTGAAGTCATTTCTGCGAAGTAAAATGAGAAGCAGTGTTTAAGTCTAAGAGGGCTATCGCTGTTAGGGAACCAGGGGCTAAAACATATGAAGAACGGTTGCAGGAATTGGGTATGTCTGGTTTAATTAAAAGAAGGACTAAGGGAGACATGATAGCAGTCTTCCAATATCTAAGGGTTTGTCACAAAGAAGAGGGAGTCAAGCTATTCTCCCAAGCACCTGAAGGCAGGACAAGAAGCAATGGGTGGAAACTAATCAAGGAGAGAAGCAATCTAGAACCTAGAATTTCTCCTAGAACTAGGAGAAATTTCCTGACAGTGAGAACAATTAATCAGCCAAACGACTTGCTTCCAGAAGTTGTGAATGTTCCAACACTGGAAGTTTTTAAGAAGATGTTGCATAACCATTTGTATATAAACCACTGTTAATTGTCTAAAGCAGGGGTCTCCAACCTTTGCAACTTTAAGTCTGAAGGACTTCAGCTCCCAGAATTCTGGGAAGTCTGGGAGCTGAAGTCCTTCAGACTTAAAGTTGCAAAGGTTGGAGACCCCTGGTGTAGGGCTTTCTGCCTGAGCAGGGGGTTGGACTAGAAGACCTCCAAGGTCCCTTCCTACTCTGCTATTCTATTCTATTCTATTCTATTCTATTCTATTCTAGTCTAGTCTATTCCTATCCCTATCCCTATCCCTATCCCTCTCTTCTCTGCTCTAGGTTTTTAAGAAGAGATTGAACAACCAATCCAATGCCCAATACTATCGTCCTCCAGGTTGTATATATTCAATTCCTCCAGTCTCCCATGACATGTTTTGTCCTTCAGACCTTGAATCATTTTGTTGCCCGTCTCTTATCAGTATCTTTTTTAAAGTGAGGCCTCCAGAACTTGACGCAGCATTCCAAATGGGGTTTGACTAAAACCCTATTTAGCGGGATTAAGACCTGGATTTTAATGCATCTTATTGCAATAACTTAATAGAAACCCTCTTAGTACCACACAGGAACGTTCCTTTCTTTTCGATATCTATATCTGCATCTGCATCTGCATCCATCCATCCCCTGTTTCCCTGAAAATAAGACCTCCCCGGATAATAAGCCCAATCGGGCTTTTGAGCGCATGCGCTAAAATAAACCCTCCCCTGACAATAAGCCCTCCCTGAAAATATTGCAACACAGAAGCAGCCATGAGGTGACCATGCTCTCTGCCTCCTGAA
The DNA here is from genome assembly GCA_039707465.1 of Rhabdophis nuchalis. NCBI lineage: Eukaryota > Metazoa > Chordata > Lepidosauria > Squamata > Natricidae > Rhabdophis > Rhabdophis nuchalis. The sequence continues at coordinate 396,025,480 of CM077643.1, read as the reverse complement.
CCTCAAAAATAATAAGGCCTCCCCAAAAATAAGGCCAAGCACTTATTTCAGGGGTCAAAAGAAAATAAGACCCTGTCTTATTTTTGGGGGAAACACGGTACATACATACATACATACATACATACATACATACATACATATGAGCAGAGCTCATTCTTGGGAGATTTTGGATCAATCCGTTTCTCTCAGGTCAGTTTACTTCATAAGATTGCTTGAGGGACAAAATAAGAGGGAGCTGGCCCACAGATGCCATATCTGCATATCAGATTTGTTTACCTCACAGTAGTGGTGGGTTTCAATTTTTTTTAGAACCTACTCTGTAGGTGTGGCCTATTTTGTGGGCGTGGCTTGGCAGTCATGTGATAGGGTGAGAGTCGCCAACTTTTAAAATGTGGTGAAACTCATTTAACAACGCTCTTGCTTAGCAACCAAAATTGTGGGCTCAATTGTGATGATAAATTCTTTCTCTCACTCCCTTCCTTCCTTCCTTCCTTCCTTCCTTCCTTCCTTCCTTCCTTCCTTCCTTCCTTCCGTTCTTTCTTTCTTTCTTTCTTTCTTTCTTTCCTTTCTTTCTTTTCTTTCTTCCTTTCTGCCTTCTTTTCCTTTCTTTCCCATTGGGTTACCAGCAGCAGCAGGCCAGACTTACTTCTGGGTCCGCCGGTGGAACCCCCTCTCACCGGCTCTCTAAATTTCACCATCCGGCTCTTGCGAGTAAGTGCGAGCCTGCAGAAACCCACCACTGCCTCACAGGGTTGTTGTGGGCAACCCTGCCGGTCTTCTGCTGGTTTTAAGGCTATTAAAACTGGCTTTTCCCTCAGCATTTGGGTCAAGTTGTTAACAGAGCCCGATACATATATGGAAACTGTGGTGGCACAGTGGTTAGAATGCAGCACAGGTGATCCTCGACTTACGACCACAATTGAGCCCCAAATTTCTGTGGAGGAAGTTGTTGAGTGAGCTTTGCCCCATTTTACAATCTTTCTGGCCACAGTTGCTAAGTGAATCGCTGCAGCTGTTAACATTAGTAACATGGTTACATTGTTAAGTGAATCTGGCTTCCCCGTTCTGAAAATCGCAAAAAGGTGATCGCATCACCTTGGGGACACTGCAACTGTCATAAATATGAACCAGTTGCCAAGCATCTGAATTTTGATCACATGGCCACAGGAATGCTGCAGTGGTTATAAGTGTGAAAAACAGTCATAAGACACTTTTTTTCAGTGCTGTTGTAAATGTAAATGGTCACTAAACAAATAGTTGTAAGTCGCAGCTAACTCTGCCCACTGACAGGAGTACGATCCTGACTGGCTCAAGGTTGATTCAGCCTTCCATCTTTCCGAGGAGGGTAAAATGAGGGTCCAGATTGTTGGGGGCCATAGGCTGACTCTGTAAACCGCTTAGGGAGGGCTGGGAAGCACTGTGAAGCCATATATAAGTCTATGTGTTATTGCTAGTCCTATTGTTAGACATAACTATACACAGATCTTAAATTATGACCCTAATTGTGTCTGGAATTACAGTCATAAATCATTGCAGTTGTTAAACAGGGCACTGTGTGTCTGGCCCAAATTTTGGAGCACTTTTTTTCGGTTGGTTGCTAAGCAAACACTAGTTGTGAATCTGGGCACTCAGTGCCGAAAAGGTTCGCCATCACTGTCATAGATGATAGAGATAGATTAGATAGACAGACAGATAGACAGACATATCATAGATGATAGATGATGGACGGACGACAGAGAGAGAGATTGATGATAGAATGAACTGTTGTAAGTCAAGGACTACCTGTACTTGGTCCCAACCGTGGTAGTAATTGGAGAACTACATGTAAAAATAAATCACTAATAAACCATCTACTAATAGGTCCGGTTTATGTGTTTTGTAATCAGCCTGCCGTCCTCTAATGGGCTTATTGCTTGGAAAAAGGGCATATTTTTTCCTCCCTAAGCGAGTTCTATTCATACTTGTGAAGTGTTAAATACACCCTTGGAGCAAATCAAGTGCTATAGACTCAGTGGCACAATTAGCTAATTTTAGACTCGAGGAATTGGGTGGGGAGCGGGGAGCAGCTCTTTAGATGGTAAAACTGATTTCTTTTTTTTTCTTCCGAGCTGGTCTATCCTCTGCTTATTTTATAACACAGCTTTATCCCGAAACTCCATCCTTGGCAAACCCTCTGTTGATTAACAAAACAAGATTGAGCAAGGAAGCAAGTAATGCCGGAAAATGAAGTGGATTATTTTATCTCCCATCCGATCCTCCCCTGAATATCTTTGTGGTTGTTGTGTTGTGTTTGTATACCTGCTCGTGTTTGTGTTGAGATGTGTTCCAAATAGTTAAAATGACTCCTTATATTCAAGGCATGCTTGAGCAAGTCAACTCTTCTATATTTTTCCCACTTTGTTTTGGGTGTTTGATAGCTGGGTTCAGTGGGGAAATTGCAATGGCTTGGAGCAGTGAAATAATTGTGGGGTGGGTGGGTGGAATGGCAGGTGTAAAAAATATTTAACAGAATAAGAGAATTGGAAGGGATCTTGGAGGTCTGCTAGTCCAACCCCTTGCTCTGGCAGGAAACCCTATGCCATTTCAGATATATGTTTGCCCACCCTCCACCCTCTTCTACAACTTCTGGAGGCAAGTCATTCCACTGATTAATTTCTCCTTAATCCTAGGTTGCTTCTGTCTTTGATTAGTTTCCACCAGAGGTGGGTTGCTCCTGGTTTGGCCCAGTTCAGCCGAACCGGTAGTGTTGATTTGGCCTGGGTTGCAGAACCAGCAGCAACCTAGGCTGGCCACGCCCCTGAACCGGTTCCCCAGTCTCTTCTGCCATTGCTGGCATGTTTACAGTCAACTCTGCATGCACAAGCAGTGCGCGCGAAGCATGCACGAAGCCAACCGATACCAACCAGTATAGGAACCTACCCCTGGTTTCCACTCATTGCTTCTTGTTCTACCCTCAGGTGCTCTGGAGAATAGCTTGACTTTCTCTTCTTTGTAGCATCCCCTGAGATATTGGAACACTTGTCTTCCCTAGTCCTTCTTTTCATTAAATTAGACATATGCAATTCTTGCAACCATTCTTTATATTTTTTGGCCTCCAGTCCCTCAGTCATCTTTCTTGATCTTCTCTGCACTCTTTCTAGAGTCTCCACACCTTTTCTACATCGTGGCGACCAAAACTGAATGCCGTATTCCAAGTGTGGCCTTCCCAAGGCCTTGTAAAGTGGTATTAACACGTCACAGGATCTTGCTTCTATCCCCCTGCTCCAATTTCATAGTAATTGAAGAATCATCCTATCACACACACACACACACACACACACACACACACACACACCACTTGTCTGATAAGCTGCTTTATTATTATTATTATTATTATTATTATTTATTGGATTTCTAGACCGCCCCCTCTCCCCAAAGGGACTCGGGGCGGTGTACAGGTAAAATTAAAAATTATCACAATCAACAATACATATAAACGAAAACCGAATTAAATAACCCTATGTACAAATTTATAAAAATTAAAAACTTAACCTTAAAACCGAATAAATAATTTAAAATCACAAACTGAGGCAGGAAGCGTGGAATTAGGCCAGGCCGGCTAGATGAAACAGGTGGGTTTTGAGTTTCTGGCAGAAGGAGCGGAGGTCCGTGGTCATTTTAATGTCAGGGGGAAGGTCATTCCAAAGGGTCGGGCCCATCACAGAGAAGGCCCTTCCCCTGGGCGTCGCCCGCTGGCCTAGTGGACGGCACCCGGAGAAGTCCCTCTCTGTGAGAGCGAATCGGCCGAAGTATGGGGCAGGATACGATCCTGCAAATAACTAGGTCCTGTGCCATGGAGCGCTTTAAAGATGATAACCAACCAGTCAGATCTTCATCAGGTGCCTCAGGGACATTCTGAAATCTTAAAAAGTAAGACATCCTTTCAAAATCCATATGACCAGTTAAATCCCCTATTTCATTATTAACACTTTTAAGCTCTTCCCTTGTCCCAACCAACCCCAACTCCAGACCATCGATCTTTTGTGTATTTAATGTGTACAATTTTAGCAGATTATATACAAAAGAGCAAAGAAGATATTAGGGGGGACATTGATCTGATATATAGAATAAATTCAGCATATGCCAGGATAAATGAAGTACCCAGAGAGATCCATATTAAATTTGTAAGGAGGTCGACAAGGGAAAGGATCCTGAGAGCGCAGAGAGACAGTCCTTTAATGTACCAGCAGAATGAGGTTGTCATCTTGAAGCAGGTCCCGAAAAAGATTAGAGAGATAAGAAGGAAGTATTCCTTCTTGTCTAAAAGATTATTTAAAAAGGGGATTTGGTTCAAGTGGGTGATGCCAGAGGGGATGTTGGTGTTCTGGGAGGGAGGGAGGGTGAGAATTAAAACAATTGCAGAGGCGGAAGCCTTTCTTAAAAAACATTCCTCAATCCTGGAGGATGAAAATGGGAGAGCGGAGGGTGCCGCGGCCTCGCCCACTGGAGGTCAGGGAGAGGAAGATACAATTGCCAAAAGACTTAGATCTCAAAAGTGACTTTATTTTTGTATTGTACAACTTTTATTCGGATGTTTATACATGATTGCTAGCATAGACTTTACAATGATATCTTTGTATTTCTTTCCACTTTGTAGTACAAATGAAAATTTACTGTATTAATTATATATTCTTTTATGAAGCCTCGGATGGGGCCAATGACTCTGACATGGAGGTTCTCACAATGTCTTTTTAAAACCTTATTTACCTTGCCCTATTTGTATAAAAATTTGTAAAACTCAATAAAACTTTTTCAATAAAAAAAAAAAAGATGATAACCAACACCTTGAAACGCACCTGAAAGGCCACAGGCAGCCAGTGCAGCCCGCGCAGGAGCGGTGTTACATGGGAGTATCTAGTGACTCCCAAAACTGCCCACGCGGCCGCATTTTGGACCAACTGTAGCCTTCGGGTGCATCTCAAGGGGAGCCCCATGTAGAGAGTGTTACAGTAGTCTAGACGGGACGTCACAAGCGCATGAGACTTCAGTGTTCAAAGTTGGCTTGGAAATGTTTCTCTCATTTTATTTTCCTTCCAGTTGCCTTCTTGTTAAATTTGAGAAGTGACGTTTTATTTATTTACATCAGTGTTTTTCAACCTTGGCGACTTTTAAGATGTGTGGACTTCAATTCCCAGAATTCCCCAGCCAGCAAAGCTTGGGAAAGGTTAAGAAACACTGATTTATATCATGGGGTTATTTTTAGCCTGAAAATTCTGAATTGTTGGTAGAAGGGAACCAATCCATCAGTTTTACATGAAACACATAATTTGTACTGTTTTTTGCTGCTAGGATATGAGGCTTAGGGGCACATTTGTTGTAACTTTGCTTGCATATTTAGGCAACTGCAAGCAATCCTCTCTATTTCTTAAGCAGGGAAACCCCTTCAAGTACAAAGTTACATTTTTAGATAGGTTTGTACTTTTGTACTTTCTTTTTAAAAAAGTTTCAGTGCTAGCGTGCTCCGCTCTACTAGACAAACACAAGTCTAAGAAATTGTAATGGTGGATAATGACTGTGTTGGCATCCCATGCCAGAAACCAATCAGTCCCATTTTTTCCTAGCTGGCTGGGCAAATCCGTTTGTGTTGATTACAGGGAGTCTTTGATTTATGACTGGTTGCTTTGTGACTGTTTGAAGTTACAACTTTATGCAACTTTACTTAAAACAGCTTATGACTGTTTGCAGCATCCCACAGTCACATGGCCGCATTTTATAACAGTTTTGTTGAAAAGTGCCATTGACTCATGATTTTTGGCAAAACCAGCCTATAGCAAGCATTACTTTACTTAACTATTGTCGTGTTCACTTAATGACTGCTGCAAAACACTCACTCGTGATTTGAGTGACTCAATTTACGATCATCATGACTTACAACTATGATGGCCAAGCTCCCATCAGGATCATAAATTGAGGATTTATGTGTAGTGGTTTACACAGAATTTCCCAAATTAGCCAGCTCAATTTTATGGGTTATTTTAAAGACACAAACCAAATTCAAGATTTGAATGTTCATTGTTCTGCATAGATTAAAGAAGAAAGTTAAAATTTCTTACCCAAAGCCAATTTGGCAAAGTGGTTAAGGTAACAGAATCTGGGAAAAGACATTAATGGTCTTCTAGTCTAACCTGCTGCCCAAGGAGGACCCTTCACAGGTATTTTTCAATCTGAGCAACTTTAAATTGCATGACCTTCAACTTCCAAAATTGGCCCAACCAGGGCTGACTGGGGAATTCTAGGAGTTGAAATCTACTGTCTATACCAGGGATGGCTAGCCTTTTCCAGACAGTGCCCACATCTGCAATGAGAACTCTCCTAGTACATGTGTGCGCAACCCCCCACGCGCCCTGCACATGCACACGTGCCCCCTGTGCATGCTTGCACAACTACCCCACATGTGCCCTGTGCCCTGCACATGGGCATGCGACCCCCCCGCAGGCACCCTCCCCCCCACAGGCACTACAGAGCCTGTCGCCCAGCTGGCCAGTGGGAGGTGCACACACATGCGTGGCAGAGTTAAACAGGCGACAGCTCACGTGCCCACAGAGAGGGTGCTGCATGCCACCTGTGCCATAGGTTCGCCATCACAGTTATATACAGTACATCTTAAAATTGCTGAGGTTGAAAAAACATGTATCAGACAAGTGGCTCTCTAACCTTTGTTTGAAACCCTCAAGTGATGGATTTTTACAAGACAAACTATTCTCTCTGTCTCTCTCTGTCTGTCTGTCTGTCTCTCTTTCTCTCCCTGTCTCTTTCTCTCCCTGTCTCTGTCTCTCTGTTTGTCTGCCTCTCTGTCTCTGTTTGTCTGCCTCTCTCTGCCTCTGTCTGTCTGTCTCTCTCTCTGTGTCTCTCTCTCTGTCTGTCTGTCTGTCTGTCTCTCTGCCTCTGTCTCTGTCTCTCTCTCCCCCCCCCCCCTCTCTCTCTGAAAAACTTCTTCCCACTGGTTCTTGTCTTATCCTTGGGAGCACTGGAAAATAAATCCACACCCTTTTCCCCTGTGGCACCCTTCAAGCATTAGAAGATTGCTACCATATCTCCCATTGACTTTCTGTTTACCTTTAATAGCCCTTCATAGGACTCGACCTCTTAGCCCCTTATACTCTTCTTCACTCTTGTCTACATTATTTCCTGTTCCTCAGCATCCTCTTTGTATTGATGACCACAACTGGGCAGTGCTCCAGCACAGAGTGATATTAAAACTTCCTGTGATCCTGACATTGTACAGTAACTCTGTTGACTTAGCCCAAAACTGCATTGGCTCTTTTGGCAGCTGTGGCACATTGCTGGCTCGTGCTTAACCCAAGGTCTACCAACATACCCAGATTCTTTGCACTAAGTTAGAACTACCGCCTAACTTGTTACCTGTGCATCTGGTTTTTCCTGCCTTCTTGTTTTGTTGGATAGGGCCCAAAGGCTCTCAAGATCATTTTGAAATTTGTGGCTGTGTTTTTGAGCTGTTAGGAAACCTTCCAGCTTTGTTTATCCATACATTTCACGAGTGTCTCTTCTATTCTAAGTCATTTATAAAGATAATATACCCAGAATGGACTGTAGAGAGCCCAGATGCTAGAAACTAGACTGTGAATTCCAGTTAAAGGGTATTAAAATATCCTTCAGGTTATAAAAATGCAGTTTTTGCTAAAGTCCTTACTCGGTTTCTATTTCTTTTGAAACTCACACCAAATTCTTTTTGAGATGCATTGAGTTAAACTTTATAGAACTTTCCAAACATGGGCGCACTGTCTTATAGTGGCAATTTGATATTGGTAGATCTATTGCTAGTGATTGCCAGTGTGGGATTTTCCTTCGGCTTCATAGATTTACATGGTAAATTCATCGGGCCACGTGTCTATTTCAGTCTCGGCAATTTTAAGCTGCATGGACTTCAGTTCCCAGAATTCCCCGGTCAGCCTGCCAGATTAAAGTCCCTACGAAATATAATCTAAATATAATCACATTGGCTGTGTTTGAATCTTTCCTTTCCTTTCCCTTCTGATGTTCTAAAATTCCTGTGATGAAACTTGGATGGCTTGGCAGGAGGGGAACTTTTGATTTGAATGACCCACCGAATTTAAAAAGAGTAAGGGGCTTGAAACAGCAGTCTTGAATTTAGAAAAGCAGGTATCAGGCTTCCTACTCATTTGAATTTTTCTCCTTCCTTAATTTACAAGGGTTCTCAATATAGCTTTTCTTATCTTAGGAGTTTTATAAGGGTATCAACCCCCGTTTGGAATCGTTTAGCAAAGTGAACATCAAGGATTAAGTCTCTGTCAGAATTGCTCTCTGTCCTTCACATGCTAGCTTTCTAGATTCAGGGAACATATTTGTGTGACATGATTTCAGACCTCTTTTCAGGCATCCAGTTTTGGTCACCACAATGTAAAAAAAGATGTGGAGACTCTAGAAAGAGTGCAGAGAAGAGCAACAAAGAGGATTAGGGGGCTGGAGGCTAAAACACATGAAGAACGGTTGCAGGAGCTGGGTAGGTCTAATTTAATGAAAAGAAGGACCAGGGGAGACATGATAGCAGTCTTCCAATATCTCAGGGGCTGCCACAAAGAAGAGGGAGTCAAACTATTCTCCAAAGCACCTGAGGGTTGAACAAGAAGCAATGGGTGGAAACTAATCAAGGAGAGAAGCAACCTAGAACTAAGGAGAAATTTCCTGACAGTGAGAACAATTAATTAGTGGAACAGCTTGCCTCTAGAAGTTGTAAATGCTCCAACACTGGAAGTTTTCAAGATGTTGGACAACCATTTGTCTGAAGTGGTCCTGCCTAAACAGGGGGTTGGACTAGAAGACCTCCAAGATCCTTTCCAATTCTGTTATTCTATTCAATTCTGTTCATTTCTATTGTTCTGTTCTGTTCTGTGCTGTGCTGTGCTGTGCTGTGCTGTGCTGTCCTGTCCTGTCCTGTCCTGTCCTCTTCTCTTCTCTGGGCTTCCCCCAGCTACTAACTGGGGCAGCCCAGCCCAGGCAAAAGGCTTAATAAGTACGAGGCTTCTATGCATCACCCAAAGTTGGCACTGATCTTGTTTGCTAATAATAGCTTGCTTGAGCTGGAGTATTGCACTTGTGTGTGTTTGTGTGTCTGTGAAGGATGCATTCCTCTTGGGCTGACAGGTGTCCCGGGTTCTGCTTCGCCTGAATTCTGACCTTTGATACTTAAGCAGCCATTGCAAAATTCTTCATGCATTTCTCAGCAAGGCTCCAGCCTAGTGTTGATTAAGGAAGAGGACTCTTTCTGGGTTGCTTAGAAACCCCAGCAGTTCAATCAAACTCCCCCCTCCCAAATTCATTATTATGACCCATTTAATATCCCTATTAAATTAGACCAAGCAACAGTGACAGGAGATTTTCACCGGGGAAACTGACAAGCTACAATAGCAATAGCACTTATATACTGCTTCACAGTGCTTTGCAGCCCTCTCTAAACGGTTTACAGAGTCAGCCTATTGCCCCCAATAATCTGGGTCCTCATTTTACCCACCTCGGAAGGATGAAAGGCTGAGTCAACCTTGAGCCTGGTGGGATTTGAACTGCCAAACTGCAGGCAGCTGGCAGGCAGCAGAAATAGCCTGCAGTACTGCACTCTAACCACTGTGCCACCTAGATCTGGGCTGGCAGTGTTGGCTGACTTCTTGTTTCCAAAACAAAAAGATGCACGTTGAAAGCTTTTAATAAGTATAGAAGCAGGGGTGAGTAGCAACTGTGAGAGGGATCTTGGTGTCCTAGTGGACAACCATTTAAATATGAACCAGCCGTGTGCAGCAGCTGTCAAAAAGGCCAACACAATCCTAGGCTGCATAAACAAGAGGGATAGAATCAAGATCACGTGAAGTGTTAATACCACTTTACAAGGCCTTGGTAAGACCTCACTTGGAATACTGCATCCAATTTTGGTCGCCACGATGTAAAAAAGATGTGGAGACTCTAGAAAGAGTACAGAGAAGAGCAACCAAGATGATTAAGGGACTAGAGACTAAACCATATGATGAACGGTTGCAGGAACTGGGTATGTCTAGTTTGATGAAAAGAAGGACCAGGGGAGACATGATAGCAGTCTTCCAATATCTCAGGGGCTGCCCCAAAGAACAGGGAGTCAAGCTATTCTCCAAAGCACCTGAGGGTAGAACAAGAAGCAATGGGTGGAAACTAATCAAGGAGAGAAGCAACCTAGAACTGAGGAGAAATTTCCTGACAGTCAGAACAATTAACCAGTGGAACCACTTGCCTCCAGAAGTTGTGGGTGCTCCAACATTGGAGGTTTTTAAGAAGATGCTGGATATCCATTTGTCTGAAGTGGTGTAGGATTTCCTGCCTGAACACGGGATTGGACGAGATGACCTTCAAGGTTCCTTCCAACTCTGTTATTCTATGCTACGCTACTCTCCTCTCCTCTCCTCTCCTCTATTCTAAAATCAACTATTATCATGGGTTCTTACTGTACTCCCAACCTCCTCTGCAAACTGACAGCAGATCTTTTAAAGATTCTGGGTGCAAGCCCAGCCCATTGGCAAGCGTTAACAACATGTTCCAGGATCCAGTTCTGGCAACCGATTATGTGCGAAGATAGCACATGAAATGCGGAGATTGCCAGTTTTTTCAGCATGCATAATTATGTTAATGAACAGGCTAATCAATGTTCCTTGAACTGGAATGTTCCAGATGTTTGCATTACATTTCTCCCCTTTTCCGGAAAAACACATTAAGCTGGTAAAGGCAGGAATTGTCCAGCACGTCATGAAAATGACAATTGAGGAGATTTGGAACATGTTCTCCGGCTAAACGATTGTTTTCATGGTAATCACCTACCCGAAATAATTGTTCATATTTTTCTGTAATTGTATTTTATTTTTAATCTTGTCTAGACCAGGGGTCTGTCTCCAACCTTTGCAACTTTAAGTCTGAAGGACTTCAGCTCCCAGAATTCCCCAGCCAGCAAAGCTTGGAGGTTGGAGACCCCTGGTCTAGACCAAAAAATAAATAAAATAGTGATTTTTCAATCCATGATTTTAGTTTGCTTGTGCAGTTTCTTGCTCCATTTTTTATTTATTTGATTTAAATCCTGCTTTTATTATTTTTATAAACAATTCCATGTGGCAAACAAACGTAATACAAGTAGTCGTCAACTTAGCAACAGTTCATTTAGTGATCAAAGTTACAATGGTGCTGAAAATAGTGACTTATGACCTTTTTTCACAGCTGTTGCTTCTCTTCCTCCTCCTCCTCCTCCTCCTTCCTCTTCTTCTTCCTCCTCATCCCCCCATCCTCCTTACTCATGACTTTTCTAGCCTCATGCCCCTTTTTAATTTCATTGATTGACAGCTAATCGTGTGGTTTTATTTTTTATTTATATTCGATTTATATACCGCTCCTTCTCCATTGAGATGGACTCAGGGCGGTGCACAGGGGATGAAAAATCATCAATAAATAACAATAAATACAATAATAATAATTAAAATGAAATGAAATTAAGAACCTGTGCTAAAAATATTCCCATTAAAATCCATTTACTAATTAGCTAGGATAATATCGCGTCTGTGTGGCTGGGTGTGGCTGTCATCCGATGCCATCTATCAAGTCCCCTTTGAGTTGAGCTTAGCTTCTGTTGCTTTCATGGTCTTGTCCGTAACACTTTTCTTGGCCATACATTGGAAGTCATTTACTGTGGTTTTGATATATGACTGGCCTGGGAATTCTGGGATTTGAAGTTCATATATCTGAAGTTGCCAAATTTAAGAAACATTGACCAAGTGCCTGTTGATGTTTTGGTGGTCTCCCATCCAGAAACTATCCCCAGTTCCTCTCTGCTTAACTTTTGGAGATCACCAAGGAGAGGAATGGGGTGATAGGGCATATTACTCTGTAGTGGTATGCAACACTTAGTGATGTATTAGGGCAGGCAAACTCAAGTCACATCTACTTTCAGCCATGGAAATGATGGGCAGTAGATTTTTAGATTTTAGATTTTATTAAATTTATATCCCGCACCTATCTCCAATGGGACCCAGGGCGGCGCACAGGCATTTAAAAACACAATATACAATACAAAATTTCAAACATCCTAAAAACCCAATTAAACTTAATACTCCTGCGCTAAAAATATTGTTTAAAAACCCTCTGATTAAAATTTGTGCAACTAACACTCAGTCATTTATCCCAAATTCATAAAACAACCCCAAATTCATAAAACAAACCCACCTGTTACAAGTTTAAGACCACAAAGTGAGGTGTTTCAAACACAATGAATGTCAAACCCAAGAAGTTTAGCAAAGTCTTGGGCTGTAAATGTTTTGTAGTGAAATGTTTTGCATATGGGTTGACTTTGGGCACAGTTATTATTTCTTAACTCAACCTGCTTCATCAGGTAAATAAATAAGTGTATGTTTATGGGAGAGGCAGATAAAACTGTTTTGTCAATTCTTCCAGTCTGTTTTTCAGTCTGTGCACCCTTTCAGTACTCCACTGTGCATGGATTTACCAGCCAGCTTTCAAGGGTGCACTTTGCTCTGGTGATAAAAATGCAACCATGCTACTCCTTTTAATATTCTTTTGTTGTTGTTAGTTGCAAAGTCATGTCCGACCCATCGCGACCCCCTGGACAACATTCCTCCAGGCCTTCCTGCCCTCTACCATCCTCTGGAGTCCATTTAAGCTCATGCGGACTGCTTCAGTGACTCCATCCAGCCAACTCATTCTCTGTCATCCCCTTCTTCTTTTGCCCTCAGTCTTTCCCAGCATGAGGCTCTTCTCCAGGGAGTCCTTCCTTCTCATTAGGTGGCCAAAGTACTTGAGTTTCCTCTTCAGGATCTGGCCTTCTAAAGAGCAGTCAGGGTGGATCTCCTCTAGGACTGACCAGTTGGATGGCCTTGCAGTGCAAGGGACTCGCAGGAGTCTTCTCCAGCACCAGAGTTCAAAGGCCTCAATTCTTGGCGCCCAGCCTTTCTTATGGTCCAACTTTCACAGCCATCCATTGCAACTGGGAAAACCAGAGCCTTGACTATACACACTTTTGTTGGCAGGATGATATCTCTGCTTTTTAGTATGCTGTCTAGATTTGCCATAACTTTCCTCCCCAGGAGAAAGCGCCTTTTAATTTCTTGGCTGCAGTCCCCATCTGCGGGGACCTTGGAACCCAGGAAAATAAAATCTGTCACTACCTCCATTTCTTCTCCATCTATTTGCCAGGAATGGCGAGGGCTGGATGCCTTGATCTTACTTTTCTTAATGTTGAGTTTCAAACCAACTTTTGCACTCTCTCTTCACCCGCATCGAGAGGCTCTTTAGTTCCTCTTCACTTTCTGCCGTTAGAGCTTTTTAAACTTTCTTTTAATATTCTTTTAATCCCTCTTCAAGGGAGGTCACCTTTTCTCTGTGGGTGCTGCCTGCTTGGTGCTGCTTTGGCTGGCCTAGATACATATGTGCTTGTGGCAAAGCAAGTTTTTTTTCAAGTGCCACTTTCAAACCACTTCAAGAGCTCTGTTGCCGTTTGCCCTTGACATCTAGAAACTGATATATCTTACACATGATTGCATCAGGCTGACAAGAGGGGGAAATCCATCTTCTGGTTTGGTGGGAAGATGATGCCACTCTACTCTACAGGACTAGGTGTGACATGATAGCAGTATTCCAGTATTTGAGGGGCTGCCACAAAGAAGAGGGGGGTCAACTTATTTCCCAATGCACCAGAGAGAAGGAAAAGAAACAATGGATGGAAATTAATCAAGGAGAGAAGCAGCCTCGAATTAAGGAGAAACTTTCTAGCAGTGAGAATAATTAACCTGTGGAAGAGCTTGACTTCAGAAGTTGTGGGTGTTTTATCACTGGAGGTTTTTAAGAAGAGACTAGACAACCACTTATCTGAAATGACACAGGCTCTCCTGCTTGAACAGCAGGTTGGACTAGAAGACCTTCAAGGTCCCTTCCAGTTCTTATTCTGAATTATCCAGGATAGATGCCTTACGCAAATAATGGGGTGTGTCTGTTGTCCTCCAAGCAACCTTACTTAATCTGAGTACTGAAATAACCCTATTTTCAGGGATCGCCCTACACTGAGCATTAAACTAGCCAAACAAGATACAGATAAATACCTATATTTGCAATAGATGCAACGCTTGATGAGGGATAACCCGAGTTATGTTTTTTATGACTTCACGCTATTGTACAGTAGTCCTCGACTTACGACCATCGTGGAGCCTAATCATTACAAACCTAAGTCACCAGGGTCATAAAGCGGTTCATCGTGTGACGGACCTGATTTCATGACCTTTTTTTAAATGGTGATCATTACCGTGTTTCCTTTTGACCCCCTTAATAAGCGCTTGCCCTTATTTTCGGGGAGGTCTTATTATTTTTGAGGTGTAGGAGGCGGGGAGCGTGGTCACCTCATGGCTGCTGCTGTGTTGCAATATTTTTTGGAGAGGGTTTGTTTTCGGGGGAGGGTTTATTTTAGCGCATGCACTCAGAAGCCCGATTGGGCTTATTATCCAGGGAGGTCTTATTTTCAGGGAAACAGGATAGCAACATCATAGTAATACAATAGCAGAGTTGGAAGGGACCTTGGAGGTCATCTAGTCCAACTCCCTGCCTAGGCAGGAACCTTATACCATTTCAGACAAATGTTTATCCAACATCTTCTTAAAGACTTCCAGTGTTGGGGCATTCACAACTTCTGGAGGCAAGCTGTTCCACTGGTTATTTGTCCTAACTGTCAGGAAATTTCTCCTTAGTTCTAAGTTGCTTCTCTCCTTGATTAGTTTCCACCCATTGCTTCTTGTTCTGCCCTCAGAACAAGTGGTTCAATGAATCCATGCTCGTTTAGCAAAGCCATTGTTCGCCAGGGTATATTTTTGTGGAGAACAAGTAAATACAGTTTTGGAGAAAAATGTCATAATTCTCAGTCAGGTGATTGCGGGATGCTGCAAACAAGCTGTAAATACCAAGGGCCCAAAATAGAGTCATGTGACCAGGGGACCATTAGAACTTGGAACAAGGCCATAAATACCTGTTGGGGCATCTTGTCATAACTTTCACTGGTCATGATGATCACCATTCTTCCATCCAATAAGCCAGTATTAGCAAACCTTTTTGGCACCGAAACAGCACGGGTCCATGTGCTGGAAACCAGAAGAGCAGCCTCCCGGCACACACATCTTCTGAATTCCAGTGCGCACATGTGTGCCAGCCAATAGGCGTATTATTTAATATATTTTTAAATATATATTTCATGTATTTTTATATTTTATATCACTGATTTTATTGCTGCCTGTACACCGGAAGGGAGAAGGGCGGTATAGAAATTTAATAAATTAAATTAAATTAAATCTGGTTTTTTGGCACACATGCACATGCCAGAAACTGGAAGAGTGTCAGTGAAGCGCACCCCGCCACCGAGAAGAAGCCAGCACAGCCCCTCCCCTCCTGCCACTTTTGCCAAGGGAGCCTGACTGCTTCCCGGCCAACGTGCCTCTTACCCTGGTGCTGGACAGATGTTCCTCCTGTGTGGACTCAGCTCCTGTGCAGCCCCGCTGCCCCAGAAGAGTAGCAGTAGCCGCAGGGCAAGGGGCAGGAGCGACCAGCCGGCTTCTGCAGCCGCTCCCCCGCCAGCCCCTCCTCTTCCTCCTCCTCCTCCTCCTCCTCCGGCCCTCCTGGGACAGCTCGCCTCCCCGACGGTGGCTCCCCCTCCTCCTCTTTTAGCCTCCCACCTGGAAGCAGCAGCGTGAGAACTGCTACCGCCACCTCGCCCCCCCCGGAGGAGCAACAGGTGATGGCTCGCGTGCCTGGAGTGATGGCCCTGTGCACCACTTCCGGCATGCGTGCCATAGGTTCCCCATCACGGCTATAAGCCAATGTTTCTTAACCAAGAATGCTGGCTGGGGAATTCTGGGAGTTAAAGTCCACACCTCTTAAAGTTGCTAGGGTTGAGAAACACGGCTTTTTGAGCATTGATGTTGCTCAGGATGGGTAATTCCAGTTCTATGCCTCTTTTTCTTGGCTATTTGTTCAGGGGAAGAGAGGGAAGAAAAGGGGAGGGGGAGCCCACCCCTTCTGGAAGCTCAAAGCTGTTGTTTTGAGAAAGTACAGTACACATTAAGCCATGTTCTTGCATCATCTGGTGTTAGAACAGATTCCTCGCGCACGCTGCAGCTCCTTGGCTTCGTGACTTGGATCTCGGCCTGCTCTCGGTTATCTAACCCTCCCTGGCATGCTTTTGGGCTGCACACGGCCCTTTTCCTTTCCAGATCCCCCCCTCCATAGGCGTTCGTGTATTAAGGCAAAGCCTGTGTTTTGACAGCTGATGCAGCCCGGTGCTCGTGAGACGGAGTCACGAATCTGGATGCTCTCCGTTTGAATCTCCTCTGTACTTCGGACTTCTGTGTTGGTTAGGTAGTTGGCCTACGGAAAGACTTTCTCTCCCTCCCACAGATCGGTTCTTGAGTTGGAGGGAATAATAACCTGGAGCTAAGATTGTCCCAAAGGTGCTTTTTTTTTTTTTTTTTTTGAAAAGGTTTTTTTAAAAGAAAAATTTGTTCTCTATATACAATTACAGGTATACATTCACATAGTTATTCTTCTTTTTTTACATTCTTCAAGGTGCTTGTTATCATCTTTAAATCGCTCCATGGCACGGGGCCTAGCTATTTGCGGGACCGTCTTCTGCCGCATACCTCCCTCCGTCCGATCCGCTCCCATAGGGAGGGCCTCCTCAGGGTACCATCCGCCGGTCAATGCCGGCTAGCAGTGCCCGGGGGAGGGCCTTCTCAGTGGCTGGGCCATCCCTCTGGAACGACCTACCCCCCCGAACTTCGGACCATCACAGACCTTCCCCTCTTTCGCCGCTCACTTAAGACTTATCTGTTCCATCAAGCCGGTCTAGCTTAGCCACTGAGTAAATGTATTTTAGAATTTTAATTGGGATTTTTTAGCACAGGCTTTTAGTTTAATTTATTTTTAATTACTCTGTATTTATTGTTATTTATCGATTTTAATTCCCTGTGCACCGCCCTGGGTCCATTTCGATGGAGAAGGGCGGTTCTATAAATCTAAATAAATTTAAATTCAAATTATACATTTGTCACTCCATTTACAGGGTTATAATATACCATTCGGGATGCTTTGTTTACCATCCCTCACCTATTTTGACACCAGCTTCTTTTTCCTTTCTTTTCTCCCTCCCTCCCTTCTCTACTTCCTTCCTTCTTCTCTCCTTTCCCTTCCTTCTTCCCTTTCCTCTCCCCTACTCCTCTCTTCCTCTTCCCCTTCCTACCCTCTCTCCTTCTGTCTTCCTCTCCTCTATCTTCCTTCCCTCCTCTTCCTCTCATCTCCTCTCTTCCTTTCTTTTTCTATTGTTGTAGGTATCTCTTCCAGCTCTTTAATTTTTATTTTCTTGGGGTGGCATTTTCACAGACTCAAAAATAGTTGAATATCATTTCTTATTCCCTTTCCTTCTCAAATCTATCCTGATTGTGTTTCCCCCCATCCTTTGTATTTTACTTTTGAATATATACTTATATATTATTATTTTCTTCCCTATTCTTCCCCCTCTTTTCTGCTTGATGGCGTATCGCATGGGTTCCATATCTTTCCCTTACTTTCTTTTCTATATGTCTTTCTCTAACCATTCATAAAATCTTCCCCATGTCTTGAAGTACACCGATTCCTCTTTATCCTTTATTTTTAAGGTCAATCTGTTCATCTCTGCACAGCAAAGGTGCTTTTTCAGAAGCCTGTTTTTTTTTTTTCCCTCCTCATCCAAGAAGAATTCTTCAGTTCTGGAGAACTTCAGTTCTGGTGAACCTGAAGAAGCTTCTTGGCTGAGAAGCAAAACAAGGAAAAAACAAAGTCCTTTTGAAAAAACAACCTTTGGGACAAGGTTGACCTGGATGACTGAGAATTTCCATAGGCATTTACTGCTAAGATGTACATCTGAATCTGAAACACTTCAAGCCTTCCCAGGGGCCCTTATGAAATTGTAATTATAGTGGGCCGAAGGAGAGATCATTAAACAATAATAATTGCCTGCTTTTGGAGAGTAATCTTATTAATGCATTGATTTGAATTATGTCTAAAAGCCAGTTTCAAAAAAATCTATTTGAGTTTTCATGTTAGCCTCTTGCATTAGAGTTGTTGGGAGTCAGATCCTACGTAAGAGATAATAATTATTAATAATAATTTTCTTAACATGTCAGGTATAACAGTCTTTGAAAACAAGAAAGTTTGATTCATTGTTGCTAAGACTTAGAAAAAGCCAAGTTACAAAATACATTGACTTGCTGTTATACTAATATAGAACTCTCTTGATACAATACAATACAATAGCAGAGTTGGAAGGGACCTTGGAGGGAGCGCAGGGGGGTTGTGCATGGGCGTGCCACACCCATAATGCTATGCGCATGACCCCCCCCTGATTTTGGGGCACTTTTTTCTCCCTCCCCAGGCTCCAGAGGCTTTCTAGGAGCCTGGGGAGAGTGAAAACAGCCTCCCCCCCACCTCCAGAGGCTTCAGGAGCTTCCTTGAAGCCTCCAGAGGGCGAAAAAGTGCCTCAAAAGAAGGCCTAAATAGGCTGGCCAGCGCACACATGCGTGCTGGAGCTGACAGGGCAACGCCTTGCGTGCCCTAAGACGGGGGTCCCCAACCTTTTTGGCACCAAGGACCGGTTTCATTTTAAAGATAATTCTGCGGACCAGTGGGCATGGCTCGGACGGCGTAGAGCGGGAGCGGGGGGGAGCAGGGGAACAGCCGGCGCATGCGTGCGGGGGGGGGGGTGAGTCGTCTCACTCGCCCCTCTCGGCCCCCAACGGCGCGAGCAGCCGCACCTGCGCTTTCCCGGCCCTGGCGTGCGCTCTGCCGAGAGGGCTGCTCCCTCCTCCTGCTCTCCGGCCCTTTCTAAGAGTTGCGGCCAGCGTAGAGGTGGAGCGGGGAAAGGGGGAACAGGTGGAGCATGCGCGTGCGGGTGTGTGTGTGTGTGAGTTGCGCTGCTCACTGCGGCCCGGTTCCCATCAAGCCACGGACCGGCACCGGTCCATGAACCGGGGGTTGGGGACCCCTGCCCTAAGAAATGGTTCCGCGTGCCACCTGTGGCACTCGTGCCATAGGTTCACCTACACCATTTCATACAAATGGCTATCCAACATCCTCTTAGACTTGCAGTGTTGGGGCATTCACAACTTCTGGAGGCAACTTCTGTTCCACTGATTAATTGTTCTCACTGTGAGAAAATTTCTCCTCAGTTCTAAGTTGCTTCTCTCCTTGATTAGTTTCCACCCATTGCTTCTTGTCCTGCCCTCAGGTGCTTTGGAGAATAGCTTGACTCTCTCTTCTTTGTGGCAACCCCTGAGATATTGGAAGGCTGCTATCATGCCTCCCCTAGTCCTTCTTTTCATTAAACTAGACATATCGAGTTCCTGCAACCGTTCTTTATATGTTTTAGCCTCCAGTCCCCTAATCGTCTTTGTTGCTCTTCTCTGCACTCTTTCTAGAGTCTCCACATCTTTTCTACATTGATATTTGGACACTTTAAATATGTTGGATCTGAATGTTGTTGTTTTTTTTTAAATAACTTGCTTGGAGCTGCCTATATATCCTCAGATGCTACCAATAATTCTTAGGTCCTTGGACATGAATTATTATGTTTCCCCTGGTTTTTGACTATGAACCTAACCAGTCAGTTACCCTATAATTATGGTTTGTCACACAACCAGATGTCTGGCATTTTTGCCTACCTATTGAGTCCTTCCCAAGAACCCAAGATAGGCAGATGTTGATGTTTGATGGTGTTTATGACATATTGTCACAGGATGTAAGCCGTTCCAAGTAAAGCTGCCTTTTGCAATTGATTGAGGCCGATTTTCTCAATAGAGATGGTATTCAAGTGGTGCTGCGGATGTTTTCGAATTGCATCCAAGACACCTGTTAGAATTGTTATTATCTTGTTCCTGAGGTGAGTGGTGAAGATTTAACTGATTTAATGTGCACAATTTTAGCAGATTATGTACACAAGCCTAAGGATGAGATCAGGGGGGACATTGACTTGATATATAGAATAAACTCAGCATATGCCAGGATAAATGAAGTACCCAGAGAGATACATATTAAATTTGTAAGAAGGTCGACAAGGGAAAGGATCTTGAGGGCACAAAGAGACAGTCCTTTAATTTATCAACAGAAAGAGATTGCCATCTTGAAGCAGGTCCCGAAGAAGATTAGAGAGATAAGACGGAAATATTCCTTCTTGTCCAAAAGATTATTTAAACAGGGGGTCTGGTTCAAATGGGTGATGCCAGAGGGAATGTTGGTGTTCTGGGAGGGAGGAAGAGTACGAATTAAAACAGTTGCAGAGGCGAAAGCCTTTCTTAAAAAACATTCCTCAATCCTGGAGGATGAAAATGGGGGAGCAGAGGGTGCCGCGGCCCCGCCCACTGGGGGGCCAGGGAGAAGAAGATACAATTGCCAAAAGACTTAGATCTCAAAAGTGACTTTATTTTAGTACAGTATAACTTTTGTTTGGATGTTTATACATGATTGCTAGCATAGATTTTACGATGATATATTTGCATTTCTTTCCACTTTGTAGTACAAATGAAAATTTAATGTATTATCTATATTTTGTTATGAAGCCTCGGAAGGGGTCAACAACTTCGATGTGAAAGTTCTCACAATATCTTTTACACACCCTACCCTTTACCCTATTTGTAAAAAATTATAAAACCCAATAAAACTTTTTTTCAAAAAAAAAAAAAGAATTATTATCTTATCTCTCTAAGTATTAACAATATCCACTGTGCAGATTCCCTCCCCTCCAGTCTTACCGACAATTGTTAAGTCTGGGGTGTTGGGTGGAGCATAGAACAGCATTTACTGTAAGCTTCTATATTTTCAGTTACGTTGCCTATGTTGTGTTCTCTCTCAGCACTTGCCTGCAGACAAATAATATTTCCTGCAGATATTCCAATTATTATTATTATTCTGATTTCGGGAGGGTGGAAATCAATCCTTCTCCCAGCTTCCGTCCTAGATGACTGGAAGTTCCCTCCCTCTCCAGCTTTATTGGGCCGATTGAAATTTTCTTCCTTCCAGCTGCGTTGGAGCACAACACCCATAACCCTCCACCCAGGCATGCCCCAAGCCTCCAGCCAGGCATTTAAAAGCATTGGCATGCCCTCCTGCAAGCTGGCTGTAACAGGCTCGCCTAGCTATTTGCGATGCTGGGTGGAAAGGTTTGGCAACGTTGCGATTCCGGCAAAGGTCAGCGCACAATGTCGCTCTTTTGCTTGTAAGGGGGGGGGGGAGAGCGCGTAGGGTTGATGGTGCATGAACCTCGGCCAGCTTTTCCCGCTCCTTCTTCGTCACTGCCCGAAAGCCCTGGAAAGTGACTGGACCATTGAGCAGCAAAAGCCTATGTCTTCTTCCTTGATTCTTGCTTTAAAGAGAGAGAGAGAGAGAAATGCAGGAAGGATTACGAGCCAAAGCAGCTGTTGCAATGCTTTGAATGCATTGTGTGCGGAGGTCTCGGTTTTGACCCTGGAGAAATCCATCAGCAGTAGCAGCAGCTCACCACAAAGGGGTGACTCATTCAGTCCCCAAATAGTTCTGGAGAGCAACCCTCAAACTTAATCTCTTAATCTCTCTCTCCCCGCCGGTGGGGAGAAGGAAGCCGACCCTCTTCTGAAAATCTCTCTTCCCCCCACGTCTCTCTTTTCCGCAGAGGATTCCAGAGGACCTCACGCTCGATGCCTTCTTGGAGATGAACGACTTGAAAGTCAAAGACACGATGAAGAGATACGGGGCCAGCGCGGAAGAGTGTTCCCGGCTGAACGGAGCCCTCACCTGCTTGAGGAAAGCCACGCGGATGGGTAAAAGCAGAGGCTGCTGGGCGCAAGCGGGATTTTGAGGGCGAAGAGAATGGGGATTTGGGGAGGAAGAGTTCAGATGGGAGATGGAAAGGGGGGGGGGGGCTAACCCAGAGAGAAGAATGGAGTGCGGAAAAGTGGGAGCAGGCAAGCACCGTGGGAGGAGGTGTGACTTGCCGACTTGCCTCCAGAAGTGGTGGGTGACTGCAACACTGGGGGATTTTAAGAAGAGAGTTGACAACTCTTGGTCTGAAATGTATAGGATTTTCTGCTTGAGCTGGACTAGAAGATCTCCAAGGCCCCTTTCAACTCTTATTCTGTTGTTCTGTTTTGTTTTGTTTTGTTTTTTGTTTTGGGAGGGGGGTGTTGGCACCTGGGCAGGTTAGAAAAGTGTAGGTGCGAGAGTTAAGATCTAACCTGAGTTAACAGTATTTTTATTTATTTATTTTAATTTTTATTTATTTATTTTGGTTTGTTAAGCATGAATAAACAGAAAACAAGTATGTATGAATATAACATATACACATATAAGTATTAGCAGGTATACATATATACCAGGGGAGGTTTGCTGCTGGTTCGGTGCGCGCATGCACATTTGCACAAAAATAGGTCTGCGCATGCCCAAAGCATTAAAAAAAATAAAAAAAATAAATCTATGCAATGAAAATTCTTTTACTTTACCTTTAGGGCAGGGATGTCCAAACTTGGGAACTTTAAGACTTGTGGACTTCAACTCCCAGAATTCCCCAGCCAGCATAGCTGGCTGGGGAATTCTGGGAGTTGAAGTCCACAAGTCTTAAAGTTCCCAAGTTTGGACATCCCTGCTTTAGGGTGTTGCCTAGTCGGGTAACGTCTGCATGCAATCAACCAAGCTCGGAGAGCATCAAGGACTCCACAGTCCAGCCCTGAGCTACAAATGCTCCTTTTCTATTGAAACCATGAGTAGGAACACTACCTTCCTTGGGTGATAGTGACAGAATCATGCAAGTCTGAAAATAGTTCTTGCCTCTCCTTTCCAGAGAACTAGGGTGTTCCTTTCTGAAACGCTGTTTCCGCCCTGTTCCTACCGTGAGCATCTCTTTCTCTGAATGTTATGTAGGCTGTGGCTTCCCCCCCCCCCCCCCCGGGGAACTGTGTCATGGGCTGTGAGAATAAAGAAGACGGGTGTGTGTGTGTCTTCTTTATTCTCACAGCCCGTGACACAGTTGAATCAGAATAGAGCTGAAAGGGATCTTGGAGGTCTTCTAGTCCAACCCCCTGTTCAAGCAAGAGACCCTATACCAGTGATTGCGAACCTTTTGTGGCTCATGTGCCAAAAGCAGGGGGCGCGCAGGGGGGTCATGCACAGGTGTGCCACACCCATAATTCTATGTGCATGGCCCCAGTGCACATGTGCGCATAACTCCAGTGTGCATGTGTGCACAACTAATGCTTCCCCTCATTTTTGGCGTGCTTTTTTCGCCCTCCCTAGGCTCCAGAAGCTTTATAGGCACCTGGGGAGGGTGAAAACAGCCTTCCTCACCCACCCACCCCTCCCCGGAGGCCCCCTGGAAGCTTAAGGACCTTCCCTGAAGCCTCCGGAGTGCGAAAAACCAGCCCTACAGGCAAACCGAAAGTCCGGTTTGCTTGTAGGGGCAGTTTTAGCCCTTGGGAGCGACCCTCCCCAGGCCTCAGGAAAGATTTCCCCCTCCCCAGGCTTCAGGAAAGCGTCCGGAGCCTGGGGAGGGGGGGAAACGGGACGAATGGGCAACCCGGAAGCTTGTTTCTATGCGCAGGGAGGTGGTGATGTGCGCATGCGTAGGATTGGTAGTTTCATGCGCAGATGGGCGAGGTGCATTGCACTGTGGGTGTGGGGCACGTGCATGTGTGCTGTTGCATGCATTCGCACAATTTCGGCATGCGAGGACAAAACAGATTCGCCATCACCGTTATAAAGTGACTTTATAATACCACTTTATACTTTTTGTGTGTGTATTAACGCTTTGTGTGTGGTCCACTAATTTTGTCAACCATGACAACTTCAAGATGCGTGGACCTCAACTCCAAGGGTTCCCCAGACAGCATGCCTACACAATGCTTCTCCACACAAGCATGCTGGTTGCGCATATCTTGAAGTCACCAAGGTTCAGAAGCAGTGCCATCTTGATAATGGCACCTTCTTGGGAGTTCAAAATTTATTTATTATTTATTTATTAATTTAATTTGTATACCGCCCTCTCTCCTGTTGGGACTCAGGGCGGTGCACAGGGATAATAAAAGATAAAATACATATAAATACAATCAATAGATAAATTTAAAATTAAATTAAATAAATTTAACCCTTTTTAAATAAATTTAAAAAGAAGCTGAGAAACACGGCTCTCAAGTTAGCAGCATCATTGCTTGAGCTGTGCACCTTGAAGGAATTAGACCAGGGGTCAGCAACCCATGGCTTTGGAGCTGCATGTGGCTCTTTCATCCCTCTGCTGCGGCTCCCTGTCGCTCAAAATACGTGTCATAACCGCCAATGTTCCCCCCGATATTAGAACGACCACGGACCTCCGCTCCTTCCGTTTGAAATTGAAGACCCATCTTTTCCGCCTGGCCGGCCTAGGGTAGTCTCTCTCTCTATGGTTTTTTAAATGTATATCTATATTTAGTGGGGATTTTTAGTTAATGGGATTTTAGCACAGGAATTAATTTAATTTGTTTTAAATTGGTATGTATTTTGTATATTTATTGTTTTTATTCTCCCTGTGCACCGCCCCGAGTCCCTGTGGGGAGAGGGAGCAGTTAATAAATTCAACTATTATTATTATTATTATTATTATTATTATTATTATTATTATTATTATTATTATTATTATTATTATTATTATTATTATTATTATTATTATTATTAATGTGCGACACCCGCCAGCACGCCATTTATTGAGCTTTTTGACCCCCAGTAGGCCAAACATAGATAAATCCAAGAAAAGAAAAGTTTCAGAGGAAAACAGAAACTTTAATTCAAATACATATGCTAACGTTGTGGGCACTCAGGAAATAGTCAGGCACAGGAAGGAGTTTTATGTTTATGCTTATTATTAAATTTGTATGCCGCCCTTCTCCCTTGCGGGACTCAGGGCGGTGAACAGGCATCAATAAAAACATACAAAAGACATCGATACATAAAATACTATAAAATAATATTAACTTGGGGCTTGTTCTAAAATCCAGAATAAAAACTCTTAAATAAAACCAATTAAAAGCTACTAGTTAGTTATCATCTTTAAAGCGCTCGGGACCTAGCTATCTGCGGGATCGGATCCTGCCTCACACATCCTCACGGCCGATTCACTCCCACAGAGAGGGACTTCTCCGGGTGCCGTCCACTAGACTTTGTCAGCGGGCGACGCCCAGGGGAAGGGCTCTCTCTGTGGCGGGCCCGGCCCTCTGGAACGACCTTCCCCCCGATATCAGAACGACCACGGACCTCCGCTCCTTCCGCCTGAAATTGAAGACTCATCTTTTCCGCCTGGCCGGCCTAGGGTAGTCTCTCTCTCTATGGGTTTTTAAATGTATATATATATATTTAGTGGGAATTTTTAGTTAAGGGATTTTAGCACAGGAATAAGTTTAATTTGTTTTAAATTTGTATGTACTTTGTATATTTATTGCTTTTATTTTCCCTGTGCACCGCCCCGAGTCCCTGTGGGGAGAGGGAGCGGTCAATAAATTCAACATTATTATTATTATTATTATTACTACGCCAGGCCAGTGTGGCTGCCAGTGTTTGTGGCTCCCGGTGTTTTTCTTTTCTATGGGAAATGGGTCCATGGGGCTCTTTGAGTGTTTAAGGTTGCCGACCCCTGCCTTAGTCTGTCGTGTCCCACCTGCTCCTCATTGTTCCAAGTTTGGCTTTCTTTGAACAGTGTCTTCCTATCTCCATGCAGGGGGAGAGTACAAAGACCACCTGGTGTGGAATCCACCCGATGTTTGCCGAGAAACCAGTCTGATGCCCCCTTCTGAACTCTCACCCTGCCCTCCAGGACTCACATGGATACAAGGCAACCTTTCCCATTTGAAAGGCAATGGCCCACAGCCTCGCTCTGTCTCGGTCTCCACCATCCCCTCTTCGGACAACGTGCCCACGAGTCAAGGCCCCCCCTCTTTTGCCGATAGCCTCTTGGAATCCTTTGCTTTCCCCACTCACTGCGGGCGGCGGAACCTCAGAACTCCTCCCAGTACCGCCATTACCCCACCGACCACGCCTCAGCTCAAGAGAGGGAAGCCGCCACGGACTCCGCCACCACCCAGCCGAAAGGTTTTCCAGCTGCTGCCCAACTTCCCAACTCTCACGAGGAGCAAATCTCACGAGTCCCAGCTCGGCAATCGGATAGATGAAGTCCCTCCTATGAAGTGAGTGTCCTTCCTCTCCTTGCTATCGGTATTAGCATAGCGCATTCAGAGGCCTTCTGCATTTGCTCCCTATCCCGGGAAAAAATCCCTTCCGAATCTCAGGAAAGGTGTCAAGCAGGGATGGGATTCAGCCGGTTTGGACCGGTTCGGGCTAATTTTACACCTGGTTTGCCGAACCGGTAGTTGCAAGGACTGGCTGGCTCCGCCATCCCCAGCCCACCTGGCCCTCCCAGGAGTCTCCACGTGGCCCATTTTGGATGCCCATTTCCAGCCTCCAGAGGACCTCTGGGGCCCAGGGGAGGCCGTTTTCACCCTCCTGGAGGCTCCAGGAAAGCCTCTGGAGCCTGGGGAGGGCAGAAATGCTCCTCTCCACGGTGCAGGAGGCTGAATAGATCACAACCAGCATGGCCATGCCCACCCAGCAACCGGGCAGAGAACCAGTTGCTAAAATGTTTGAATCCCACACCTTTAACGGATTAACAGAGTTGGAAAGGACCTTGCAGGTCATCTATTCCAACCCCCTGCCCAGGCAGGAGACCCTACATCTGCCTCTACCTAGCATCGAACTCACAACCTCCTGCTTGCGAGGCAAGAGCTCTACCTCTAGGCCACAGCAGCTTCACCTGGTGTCAAGACCTTCTTGTTCAGCTCTTGTTCCATGAATGGCATTATTTTTTTCATTGTTTTTCATTGGGTCATCAGTGGTGTTTATTTGAAGCCACCTTGAATGTCTGACAGGTAACCCTTGATTTATGACTGCAATTGGGACCAGAAATCTGGTCATAAGTTGTTATGGTTGTAAGTCAAGGCAGCCACATGAGAAGAAGTGGATTTATGGGGTTGGTTTTTTTTGCAATGGTTGTTAAGTGAACACACAGTTGTAAGTGTGAATCCATGCATTTGAATGAGCAGCTCTTCCCAGAAAGCAACAAAAAAATACCACGAATCCTTGATCACCACAGAATGCCACAACTGGTTGTGAAGGTGACAGTTGCCAACTGACTGTGATCACATGACCATGGTGGAGGGAAGAGGTGGGTTCTTACCGGTTCTGTTCAGCTGAACCAATAGTGGTATGCCTTCCTGGGTCACAGAACCAGCAGCGACCCAAGCTGGCCACTGATACGTTCTGGACTTATAGAGGGTCAGACACTGAGGTAGGCTTAAACACAACCGTTTATTGTAGAAGCAATAGACCAGGGGTTCCCAAACTTGGCAACTTGAAGACTTGTGGACTTCAACAATTTTTGTTAAGGGTACAGGGTTTCAGGAGGCACAAAAGGCTGTATTCAGTGTATAAGACGCACCCAGATTTTCAGCCTCTTTTTTGATGGAAAAAGGTATGTCTTATACGCCGAAAAATACGGTACCTGTTTAGCGGTAATTCTCAACCTTGGCAGCTTTAAGCTGTATGGACTTCAACCCCCAGAATTCCCCAGACACATGCTAGAGTTGAAGCTCATGTAGCTTAAAGTTGAGAAACATTAGCTTATAGGTTGGATGGATGATAGAGTTGCTGTTTTTTTTTTTTTTTTTTTTGCAAGATGCTGCATCTGAGTCAGAGCGTTGTGTTAATGATTTTTATGCACAGCCTCTTAGTACGTAGTTTTCAAAGTTGTGGGCTTTGAATTAACCCCCCGTTTTTAAAACTGCTGTTTGGCAGTGACAGAAATAGGTAATGATGGTTAGCCAGCCATGATTTGTAAGCGTGTTTTCAGACCATTGGAATTAAAACAGCATGGGTGGAAATGACACAAACCATGCATCCTCTGGGCAGTGGTGATACCTGGCTAAACCTTTCAACCCATTAAGCATCTTGGTAAGGTGCTTCCAATACGAATGTAGTAATAACAATCACAGTGGTCCCTTAACAACCACGGTAATCCCATAACTGTGGCGGTTGTTTAATGATTGCTACAGAAAAGTTGTAAAATCAGAACCTTCAACACTTAAGATCGTTATGGGCAGGCTTCCTTGTAGTCCTTAACTGAGGACTACCTGTAGATTTCCTTGTAGCTGTTTGCCATGTTAGCCAGGTTTGCTATCTTGCTACTGTGTTGTGCTTTTTGGATTATATGTTGTTTTTATGCTGTAGACCAGGGGTCCCCAACCTTTGCAACTTTAAGTCTGAAGGACTTCAGCTCCCAGAATTCTCCAGCCAGCAAAGCTGGCTGGAGAAGTCTGGGAGCTGAAGTCCTTCAGACTTAAAGTTGCAAAGGTTGGGGACCCCTGCTGTAGACTGCCCCCCAGCTGATTGGAATCAGCCCAAGAATGTAGAGCTAAGACTGTTTCTCTTGAAAGTAATTAGAGTACAGGCTGAAAGATATTTGGAAGAGCTTTTTGATTCTTCTCGTTTGCTTGTAGGTAGATAAATATTCCTTGTTAGTAGCTTGTAGGTAGCTACCATATTTTTCGGAGTATAAGACGGACCAAGATTTTGAAGAGGCAAATTAAAAAAAAAAAGTCTTTGCACTCTGCAAACCTCCCAAAAACGGCCCGTTTTTTGTGAAAACGGGTCTGGTTTTTGTTTTGTTTTTTAAAAAAGGGCATGAATAGCCTTTAGGAAGCGTGTAGAGTGCTGCTGGGGAGGGCAAAATTGAGCAAAAAATGGACAATTTTTTGCTCATTTCTGCCCTCCCCAGCTCCCAGGAGCTCTCTGAAAGCCTCCTACAAGCTATGCACGGCCATTTTGGTGAAGGATGCGGGGTTTGGGGTGGCAAAAAATGCTGTATTTGGTGTATAAGATGCAGCCTCTTTTTTGAAGGAAGAAGGTGCGTCTTATACTCTGAAAAATACAGTAGGTATTCCTTGACTCACAGCCCCAATTGGGACTGGGAAATTCATAATTAAGCAGCACAGTCATTAAGCGAGGCATTAGGTGACCCCACCTGATTTTACAACCTCGTTTGCCACAGTCATTAAGTGAGTCAGTGCGGTTGTTAAGTAAGGCACCACATTATCATAACAAAGCCCTGGTCGCTCCATGGTGAATGTGCAGTACAGGTTGTCCTCAACGTACAGCAGTTCATTTAGTGACAGTTGAAAGTTACGGCGGCACTGAATAAAGTGCCTTATGACCGCTTTTCACAGTTACGACCTTTGCAGCATTCCCATGTGATCAAACTTCAGATGCTTGGCGACTGGCTCATACTTATGACCGTTGTAGCGTCCCCCATTCGTGACCTTCTGGCACGCAAAGTCAATGGGAAAGCCAGATTCACTTAACAACCCCAGGTTACTAACTTAGCAGCTGCAGTGATTCGCTTAACAATTGTGGCAAGAAATGTTGTAAAATGAAACAAAACTCAACACATTTCTCACTGAACAATGTAAATTGTGGTAGTAAGTCAAGGACTACCTGTATTGCAGGCAAACTCTGACCATAGCCTGGAGTTTGACCTTAATGGGGCTCAAGGTTGACTCAACTTCCATCTTTCCGAGGTCGGTAAAATGAGGACCCAGATTGTTGGGAATAATATGCAAATAATGTAAACCACCTGGAGAATGTTATAAAGCACTATGGGACGGTATATAAAATTAAAGTGCTATCGCTGTTATCATGATTTATGACTTTCCCTGTTGGCTTCCCTTTGACTTTGCCGGCTGGGGAAATTGCAAATTGCAATCATGTGACCGCAGGATCCTGCTGCAACCCTCATTGCCAAGCATCTGAACCTCATTCACGGCATCACCAGGAAGGCTGGTTGCTTGTAACTTCTACCAGGACGACTCATGTCCTTTTCTTTTCATCAACATTGCAACTTCAAACTGTCGTAAGTCAAGGACTACCTGTCTTCAGAATCCATTGGTTAGAGCCAGGGGTGAAATGCTACCGGTTCAGACCGGTTTGCCTGAACCGGTAGTTCCAATGATCAGCTGTGCAACCATCAGCTGTTCTGCACAGTTTATATGCACTAGAAATAGTGCAGCACAGCTGATTGTCACGCAGCTGATCGTTGGAACTACCGCTTTGCCTTAACCGTTATCATTTTTTTAATACCGGTTCGGGCAAACTGGTAGTTTCAACGATCAGCTGTGTGACAATTAGCTATGCCGCGTGATTTATGTTCGCTAGAGCAGGGGTCTCCAACCTTTGCAACTTTAAGTCTGAAGGACTTCAGCTCCCAGAATTCTCCAGCCAGCTTTGCTGGCTGGAGAATTCTGGGAGCTGAAATCCTTCAGACTTAAAGTTGCAAAGGTTGGAGACCCCTGCGCTAGAGTATAAATCTAGCGAATATAGATCACACGGCACAGCTGTTTCCCTCTCCCTGCTGTACTACTTACCTTTGCAGACTGAGAAAAGGCTTCTTAATCCTCCTTTTTCAGCACTGCACTGTAGCACCAACGGTGCGCCTGCGATGCACAGATGCGCTGCGCAGCAAACCAGTAGCAAAGCGAACCGGTAGCAGACTTCAGAGCATTTCACCCCTGGTTAGATCGGAAGACAAAAGTATGCACAAGAAGCATTGATATATATGTATTTTCACTGCTTCGCTTAGATCAGTGTTTCTCAACCTTGGCCACTTGGAGATGTGTGGACTTCAACTCCCAGAATTCCCCAGCCAGCAAGGTTGAAAAACACTGACTTAAAAATTTGCCAGGTTCTCCCTCACATGCAAACAATCTCAGATTCAACCCTAAACATCTTGGGGGCTCCAGAAACTCCTCCTTGTGAAATTTTGCAGAGATGTTGTCATGTGGCAATGCTGAGTTGGATGATTCAATTGTGTGACTCAACTGTAAAATGATTTTTGTATGTTAACATGATCAATACATGATTACGACTCACTTTTTAATCCCTTCTTTGTTTTTGTGTCTTTTTTTAGATTCGGTAAGAGATGCTTTATTTTGGCAAACTTTATTCCTGCTGCAGAGGGGGTGAAAAGGCCGCAGAAAGAATGACCTTCCCCAGAAAGTTGACCTCGAAATAGTAGGACCAACTGTTTCTTAATGAAAGTTTTAAAAAAAATGGAGAGGAAGCTGACAAAGTACTTCCCCAAAGCGTTTGAGTCCCTGTATTCTCACTTCTCTCATATTTTCAAACAGTGGTGGGATTCTAATTTTTTTTACTACCAGTTCTGTGGGCGTGGCTTGGTGGGCATGGCACAGCTTGGTGGGTGTGGCTTGGTGGGCATGGCAGGGGAAGGATTTATTTTATTTATTTATTTTATCGTACTTCTATACCGCCCTCTCTCCCAAGTGGGACTCGGGGCGGTGCACAGGAATAAGAAAATAGAAATATAAATATACAGACAATCAAATAAATTTAAAATTAAATAAAATAAATATACTGCAAAATTCCCATTCCTTCCCCACTCCAGGGGAAGGATACTGCAAAATCCCCATTCCCTCCCCACTCCAGGGGAAGGATACTGCAAAATCCCCATTCCCTCCCGATCAGGCTGAGATTCTGGAGGCAGAGAATAGATGGGGGCGGGAGCCAGTCAGAAGTGGTAATTGCCGGTTCTCTGAACGACTCAAAATTTCTGCTACCGGTTCTCCAGAACTGGTCAGAACCTGCTGAATACCACCTCTGCTTTCAATGATTATCAAGATATACCCATGTTTAAACTTGAGTCTCTCCGAGATGGTGTTGGGTTCTTTGTGATGCAACGTATTGTGGGAATCTAGTATGTTGTCTGAACCAGGCTATGATATAAAGCCATACCTTGGTTTATTTGCTTTGGCAAGTCTGGAGCATGGTAACCGTGTTTGGTTAACCTAGGTTTTATTCCCGTTAATCCAGCCAAGAAATTTGAAGATGTGTATTTTAACATTCTGTGAATAAATTAAAAACACAATAGTACTCAATTTAAAACCAAAATTGGGACCAGAACTTTGGTCGCTAATCAAGGCGATCATTAAGTGAGTCAGTGTCTGATTTGATGACCATTTTTCACCATGGTTGTTAAGCGAATGACTGCGGTTATTCAGTGAATCATGTGGCCGTTAAGCAAATCTCAGAATTTTATCAGAGAAGGAATATCATTCAAGAAGGTTGAGCACTGAGCCAAGTGTGAATGACAATTACTTTTGTACTCGAGAGGAAATTACACTGGCTTACAGACAATCCTCCACTTACGACTATTTGTTTAGAGACAGCTTGAAGTTATGACAGTGCTGGAAATAGAATAATAGAGATGGAAGGGACCTTGGAGATCTTCTGCTCCAACCCCCTGCTTATCCAGGAAACCCTGCACCACTTCAGACAAATGTTTATCCAACATCTTCTTAAAAACCTCCAGTGTTGGAGCATTCACAACTTCTGGAGGCAAGCTGTTCCACTGGTTAATTGTTCTAACTGTCAGGAAATGTCTCCTTAGTTCTAGGTTGCTTCTCTCCTTGATTAGTTTCCACCCATTGCTTCTTGTCCTGCCCTCAGGTGCCTTGGGGAATAGCTTGACTCCTTCTTCTTTGTAGCAGGCCCTGAGATATTGGAAGACTGCTATCATGTCTCCCCTGGTCCTTCTTTTCATTAAACTAGACATACCCAGTTCCTGCAACCTTTCTTTATATATTTTAGCCTCCAGTCCCCTAATCCTCTTTGTTGCTCTTCTCTGCACTCTTTCTGGAGCAGTATTGGTGAACCTTTTTGGCACTGAATGCCAAAACGGGAGTGCAGCATGTGCACTTATGTGCCGGAAACTGGAAGAGCAGCTGCTCAATGCAGCTGCTCAATGCTCCAGGAAGATGATCTTCTGGTTTCTGGTGCACACATGCACAATGGCCAGCTGGTCTTCACACATGCATGCATGCCAGAAACCAGAAGACCAGGTGGCAGGCTTGCATGAGCATGCTGGAAACCGGAAGATCATCTTCCCAGCGTGCGCATGCGCACCAGGTGTCTGCTCCGATTTCTGGTGCTCCCTCATTGGCTGGCTGGAACCTGGAAGAGCAACGGGCGATGGCTCAGGTGCCCGGAGAGATGGTTCCACGTGTCACTTCTGGCACACGTGCCATAGGTTCGCCCTCACAGTTCTAGAGTCTCAACATCTCTTTTACATGGTGGCAACCAAAACCGGATGCCGTATTCCAAGTGTGGCCTTCCCAAGGCCTTATAAAGTTGTATTACACTTCAAGGGATCCTGATTCTATGTTTCTGTTTATGTAGCCTAGAACTGAAAAAAAGAACATACAACTGGTCCTCCCACAACACTGGCAGTCTCTCCAGGGTCATGTGCCTGAGTTTGGGCACTTGGCAACTGCCAGGCATTTACGATGGCTGCCACATCCTGTAGTCATGTGGTCACCATTTGTGACCTCCCCATCCATCCATCCGTCTTCCAGCAAGCCAAGTCAATGGGGAAGCTGGCAGAAAAAGCTGCCATTCGTTACTCACGTAGGCTTCACAAACCACAACAAAAAAGATCATAAAATCAAGAGCAGTCACCGGATGCCTCACTTATTGATCGCACCGCTTAATGATAAATTTTCCACAATACAACCACAGTATTGTGGTTGTAAGTCAAGAACTACCTGTATAAATTTTTAAATGATTCATTTGCTATCTTTGGGGGCCGAAAAATGCTATGTGATTGGGAAAGGTCTGTTTCGCTGTGCCTTTCTTGTTTGGCCTGTAATGGCTCTTGAGAGTGGAGTGCTTGAAATGAGCTACAGCTACACATTTTCTGTGCTTACTTTCTTTTACCCAGAACCATCCGGGATGGGGTGGGGTGGGGTGCGGGGGTGGGGGGGTGGCAGCAGCCCCATACCCCCCTTCCCAGTTCTTCACCTAAAATCTTGCAGTAGGGAAAACAAAAACAAATTAGAAACACCAAAGAAATGGAGTGAGCACACTCACCGAATTATAGAAGGGCGCTTAGGTAAAGGTAAAGGTTCCCCTCACACATGGGTGCTGGTCATTCCCAACTCTAGGGGGCGGTGCTCATCTCCGTTTCAAAGCTGAAGAGCCAGCGCTGTCTGAAGACGTCTCCGTGGTCATGTGGCCGGCGTGACTCAATGCCGAAGGCGCACGGAACACTGTTCCCTTCCCACCAAAGGTGGTTCCTATTTTTCTACTTGCATTTTTATGTGCTGTCAAACTGCTAGGTTGGCAGAAGCCGGGACAAGTAACGGGGGCTCACTCCGTTATGCGGCACTAGGGATTCAAACTGCTGTCCTTTCTGATGGACAAGCTCAGCGTCTTAGCCACTGAGCCACCGCGTGGGTGGCTTAGAAGGATGCTTAGAGAACATATTAATAATAATTAATAATAATTTATTACATTTATAAACCGCCCCCTCTCCCCGAAGGGACTCGGGGCGGTGTACAGGACAATTAAAAACCATCTAAAAACATACAAAACATACAAAGTCAAAAACGAATTAAATTACCCTGTACTAGAATTTAAGAACATTAAAATTGTAATCCATTAAAACCAAATAGACAATTTGCAAAAACAGATTGGGGCAGGAAGCGTCAATTAGGCCAAACCGGCCTGATGGAACAAATAAGTTTTTAGTTTTTGGCGGAAGGTGCGGAGGTCCGTAGTCGTTCTACTATCTGGGGGAAGGTCATTCCAGAGGGTCGGGCCCATCACAGAGAAGGCCCTTCCCCTGGGCGTCGCCGGCTGGCATTGCCTGGTGGACGGCACCCAGAGTAGTCCCTCTCTGTGTGAGCGAATCGGCCGAAGGGATGTATGGGGCAGGATACGATCCCGCAAATAACTAGATCCTGTGCCATGGAGCGCTTTAAAGATGATAATAAGTTGAACATTGTGGAGGGAGCCTTTACATCCCCAACCCCCGGGCCATGGCCTGGTATCGGGCTATGGCCCATTCGGAACCGGGCTGCACAAACAGTGCTGAGCATCTGCAACTCGATTTGTGCGATCTGCATGGTGCATTCATGCTTGCACAGGAATCCCCATTTTTGAGAGTGGCGAGTGCTTACACTTGTGCAGGAAGCTCTATTTACGCCAGCAATGAGCCCTCGTGTTCCATTTGTGCTTACACAGAACCATCTCATCTCCCCGCTCCCCCCGCCCCCCCTGGCCGCCGCTAGTCCGCAAAACTGGAAAGTTTGGAGATCCTTGCTTTACATTAAATGACCCAGTTACAATGTTCCTACCAGATGATCATCTACTCAAGCTTGGCTAAAATTGGAGGCGAGCAGAGGCATTCTCTTGTATCTTATTTTTCCCCCCAGGGCTTTCCTTTCAAGATGATAAAAGGGAAATTGTTTTCAAAGTGCATTTTAGAGAGGAAGGGAATTTCGCACCGGTCTCGTAGATGGAGTGCAGTCATTTTGCACGTGGCCTAGCGCAGCGGGTAGCCAAGTAGGTTTTATTTGTTTTTGCACTGTGATTGTGAGCAATTCCTCTTTGTAAACCCAGTGGGCATTTTGGAAAGGCTACAGGAGTCCATCTCCTCTAAATACAGGTGGCCCTCAACCACAATTGAGCCGAAAATTCCTGTTGCTAAGTGAGACATTTGTTAAGTGAGCTTTTCCCCCATTGTACGGCTTTGTTAAGTGAACCACTGCAGTTATTAATTTAGTAAGATGGTTGTTAAGTGAATCTGGCTTCCCCATTGACTTTGCTTGTCAGAAGGTCGTAAATGGTGATCCCATGGCCCCGGGACACTGCAAGCGTCATAAATATGAGTCGGTTGCCAACCATCTGAATTCTGATGACCATGGGGATGCTGCAACGGTCAAAGGTGTGGAAAATGGTCATAAGTCATTTTTTTTCAGCGCCATTGTGTCTTTGAACGGTCACTCAATGAATTGTTGTAAGTCAAAAACTACCTGTGCTTAATCAGCTACCAAATAGTTTTGATTTTAGGAATGTTCTCCTAAAACCCTGTTTCTGGAAAATAAGGGTTCTGTCCTGCCTGCTGTAGGAGTGGGGATATTCACCCCATTTCCGCCTGATAACTCTTCTGGTACTCCTGCTTCTTACTCAGGTTTTTCAGTAGATATCTGTAGCTGAGGGATGAACTGTGGTGTTCTTCGTGCTCTCTGAACTTGGTTGTTTGTTTGCAGATGTTTCATGACCCAACCAGGTTACATCATCAGTGTGAGGGAGTGTAGATATTACCTACAGGGCAGGGGTAAAATCAACTTACCTTCGCTACCTGTTTACAAATGTGAGGGCACCACCTTCCGAGCATGCACAGAGCAGGGGTGGGTCCTGGCAGGCACCACTGCCACTTCGCTCATGTGTGCGCATGCACAGTGCAATTAAAATTGTTCTGTGCATTTGTAGAACAAAAAAACAAGAGGGCAGCGCCTATGGCGCTGTCCAGAGAACCAGTTCAGGGACGTGGCAGCCTAGGTTGCTGCCGGTTCCAGCGACCCAGGCCGCCAAACCACTACTGGCTCAGCCAAACTTGTTGGCCACCACTGGCGCAGTGGTGTCAAAAACGGGAGATGATGACGTTTTAGTGGTTGGGCGGAGCCTCCCACCTCCGCCGCTACTGGTTCGCCCCGAACCGGATAGAACTGGCTGAATTTCACCACTGCTACTCGGCCACGAAACGTCTACAAGCAAACAATCAAGCCCAGAGGTTGAGTGTACAACTTGTCGAGTGTACAACTTAATGGGAAAATCCCAAGTGATTTTTTTTCCTTCTGTAGTCAAAAGTTTATGTTTTGCAAAGTGAGAGCTTGGGAAGAGAATAAAAAAAATAAAAGTTTTTTTTAAAAAACAAACAAACCCAAAACCCTGAATAGTAAAAGCAAAGGACTGGAGTCTGGAATTATAATGTTTGTCTTTCTGCCAGAAAAGTCAAAAGTGAATGAATCACTGTATGACTACCGTCATTAATCAGTTCAGATAAAGTCTCTGCTATGGAAAGTGCCTGTGAAGTACCTTAAAAAAAGGGGTCTCCAACCTTTGCGACTTTAACTCTGAAGGACTTCAGCTCCCAGAATTCTCCAGCCAGCTTTGCTGGCTGGAGAAGACTGGGAGCTGAAGTCCTTCAGACTTAAAGTTGCAAAGGTTGGAGACCCTGCCTTAAAAGAAAATGGTCAAACAGGGAATAAGTATACTGCATAGTGCAAGTATCAGGGGTTTTAAATTCAATTGTGAATTGAGTTGAATGTGAAGGATGTGTCTTTTTGTTTTATTTTTAAGTCCTTCAGACTTAAAGTCGCAAAGGTTGGAGACCCCTACTTTAAAGAATTTGAGAACAAAGGGATCCAAGAGATAAAGGGGGAAAAAGAGTTTGAATGCCACGTCCTTGGGAATGAAGCGGACAGCTAAAATTTACCTCACAACTCCTGATAACCTCACAGAAACAGCCAGTTTCCTTAGCAAGAATACGGGTGTAGTTTGCCAATGCCTTTCCCCATTCTTTTCTTTTTTTAAAATAAACCTGAATTAAGTGCACACTTCTGGGGTTTGGTAGCTACCAAGTAGTTTCAACCTTGCTTAATTCTTCAAAAATCAGATGGGTAAGTGTTACCTTTGCCTCAGAATATTAGATTAGATCAGAGGTCTCATTCTTGCGGCCCGCAAGCCAATTGCAGCCCGCAGGACGGTATCTTGTGGCCCCCACCGTGATATGAAAGTATAATATTAGTATTAATATTAGTATTAATATTAATATAAGGAATCCCTTATGCGGCCCAGCCTCACCCAGACTCTGCCTCCAGCGGCCCCCAAGTAAATTGAGTTTGAGACCCACTGGATTAGATCAAAACAGAGCTGGGTAGTTTATGGGTTTTCACATTGTGGAATTTTAATGTTTGTAAGCTGCCCAAAGTCACCATGCATGTTGGGTGATCATGCCAATGTGTTTAATAAATAAACAATTCCGGGGTGCCTCCCCCCTTCCCTTAATGCCCAGTCTTTGTCTTGCTTAATGATTAATCCAGGACTGTGGCTGAAGCTTCTGGAAATAATGGTTCAGCAGCAAATTGCAAGGCCTCCTATATAACAATAATAACAGAGATGGAAAGGACTTTGGAGGTCTTCTTGCAGGAACTAGGCATGGCTAGTCTGAGTAAGAGAAGAACTGGGGAAGACATGAGAGCAGTCTTCCAATATCTGAGGGGCTGCCACAGAGAGGAAGGGGGTCAAGCTATTTTCCAAAGCACCTGAAGGCCAGACAAGGAACAATGGATGGAAACTGACCAAGGAGAGATTCAACCTAGAAATAAGGAGACATTTTCTGACAGTGAGAGAACAATCAACCAATGGAACAGAAGTTGCCTTTGGAGGTTGTGGGGGTTTCATCTCTGGAGGCTTTTAAGAAGAGATTGGACTGCCATTTTTCAGAAATAGTGTAGGGTCTCCTGCTTGGGCAGTGGGTTGGACTAGAGCAGGGGTCCCCAACCTTTGCAACTTTAAGTCTGAAGGACTTCAGCTCCCAGACTTCTCCAGCCAGCAAAGCTGGCTGGAGAATTCTGGGAGCTGAAGTCCTTCAGACTTAAAGTTGCAAAGGTTGGGGACCCCTGGCCCAGGCCCTGACACTGACAGCTTTGCTGGCTGGAGAATTCTGGGAGCTGAAGTCCTTCAGACTTAAAGTTGCAAAGGTTGGGGACCCCTGGCCCAGGCCCTGACACTGACAGCTTTGCTGGCTGGAGAATTCTGGGAGCTGAAGTCCTTCAGACTTAAAGTTGCAAAGGTTGGGGACCCCTGGCCCAGGCCCTGACACTGACAGCTTTGCTGGCTGGAGAATTCTGGGAGCTGAAATCCTTCAGACTTAAAGTTGCAAAGGTTGGGGACCCCTGGCCCAGGCCCTGACACTGACAGCTTTGCTGGCTGGAGAATTCTGGGAGCTGAAGTCCTTCAGACTTAAAGTTGCAAAGGTTGGGGACCCCTGGCCCAGGCCCTGACACTGACAGCTTTGCTGGCTGGAGAATTCTGGGAGCTGAAGTCCTTCAGACTTAAAGTTGCAAAGGTTGGGGACTCCTGGACTAGAGGATCTGCAAGGCCCCTTCCAACACTGTTAATCTGTTAAATCTGTTAGATCCTGGATGCACAGCAGCTTTGCATCTGCACTGTCAAATATTTGAATCCCCCACCTCCCAGATCTCCTTTCTTTATGTCAGTGTTTCTCAACCTTGGGAACGTTAAGGTAATGGATTTCAACTCCCAGTCAGCCATCCTGGGAACTGAGGTCCAGATCTTAAAGTTTCCAAGGTTGAGCAACACACTGCTTTGCATAGTTCCTTCATTTCCTCAGCCACCCAAACAGCATTACTACATAATCGCTATCAGACACAACTGCCAAAACAACTGCTAACCCAAACCTCAATCTCATTATGAAGCGTTTCAAAACTCTGAACCGTGAAATCGTAAGTTCACAACCACAAATGTATGTGAAACTAGCCTTCTTTATATGGCTAGGGGCAGAACAGTGTAGCCCTTAGGTGACAAAATTATGCTTTCAGATGCATGCATTGCATGTATCTTGTATGCAATGCAAGAATTGTATGTATGCGAGAATGTATCTTGACTTTTTATGTACACCGGGAGCATATGCACCAAGGACAAATTCCTTGTGTGTCCAATCACACTTGGCCAATAAAGAATTCTATTCTATTCTATTCTATTCTATTCTATTCCATTCCATTCCATTCCATTCCATTCCATTCCTTGCATGTTCCTGCATTAGCAAATTTAACACCTAAAGTTCTACATTCATTTGAGAATAGTTTATTCTATTCTATTCTATTCCATTCCATTCCATTCCTATTCTATTCTATTCTATTCTATTTTCTTTTTCTATTCTATTCC
Organism: Rhabdophis nuchalis; assembly: GCA_039707465.1. Classification (NCBI taxonomy): domain Eukaryota; kingdom Metazoa; phylum Chordata; class Lepidosauria; order Squamata; family Natricidae; genus Rhabdophis; species Rhabdophis nuchalis. Next base: position 395,985,520 of record CM077643.1, on the reverse strand, counting down.
TATTCTATTCTATTCCTATCCTATTCCTATTCCATTCCATTCCATTCTTTCCTATTCTATTCTATTCTATTCCTATCCTATTCCTATTCCATTCCATTCCATTCCATTCTTTCCTATTCTATTCTATTCCTATTCTATTCTATTCCATTCCATTCCATTCCTTGCATGTTCCTGCATTAGCAAATTTAATACCTAAAGTTCTACATTCATTTGAGAATAGTTTATTCTATTCTATTCTATTCCATTCCATTCCTATTCTATTCTATTCTATTCTATTCTATTTTCTTTTTCTATTCTATTCCTATTCTATTCTATTCCTATCCTATTCCATTCCATTCCATTCTTTCCTATTCTATTCCTATTCCTATTCTATTCTATTCTATTCTATTCTATTCTATTCTATTCTATTCTATTCCTATTCTATCCTCTTCCTATTCTATTCTATTCTATTCCTATCCTATTCCTATTCTATTCCTATTCCCATTCCCATTCCCATTCCCATTCCTATTCTATTTCTATTCCTATTCTATTCTATTCCTATTCCTATTCCTTATTCTAGTCTATTCCTATTCCTATTCCTTATTCTATCCTATTCCTATTCCATTCTATCCCTATTCTATTCTATTCTATTCTATTGTGCTGTTGTAATGCCGAACAGTCACTAAGCGACCTATATTGTAAGTCAAGGATTAAGTGTATAATAAGGTCTTGATAAGACCATATATTTGGTCACCACAATATAAAAAAGATGCAGATACTCTGGAAAAAGTGCAGAGAAGAGCAACAAAGATGATTTGGGGGGGGGGGGGGGTTGGGGGCTGGAAGGTAAAAGATATGAAGAAGACCTGCAGGAATTGGGTATGTCTTGTCTAGAGAAAAGAAGGTCTAGGGGTGACATGATAGGAGTCTTCCAACATCCAAAGAAGAGAGGGGTCAACTTATTTTCCAAAGCACCAGAAGATAAGATAAGAAGCAATGGATGGAAACTAATCAAGCTAGAAATAAGGAGAAACTTCCTGACAGTGAAAACAATACACCAGTGGAATGGCTTGCCTCCAGATGTTGTGGCTTTTAAGAAGACACTGGACAGCTACCTATCTGGAATGGTATAGCAATAGCACTTATAATAATAATAATAATAATAAATTGAGATTTATTAACCGCACCCTCTCCCCACAGGGACCCGGGGCGGTGCACAGGCATAATTAAAAACAATACACAATAATACAAACATTACTTAAAATAGAATTAAATAAAATTACCCGTGCTAAAAATATAAAATTAAAAACCCATTAAAATATTTATAGTTAAAAGACAGAGAGAACTATTCAAGGCCGGCCAGTCGAAAGAGATGGGTCTTCAATTTTACACGGAAGGAGCGGAGGTCGGTGGTCGTTCTAATATCAGGGGGAAGGTCGTTCCAGAGGGCCGGGCCCGCCACAGAGAGCGCCCTTCCCCTGGGCGTCGCCCGCTGACAAAGTCTAGTGGACGGCACCCGGAGAAGCCCCTCTCTGTGGGAGCGAATCGGTCGTGAGGATGTGTGGGGCAGGATCCGATCTCGCAGATACTTACACTTCATAGTGCTTCTACAGCTCTCTTTAAAAGGTTTACAGAGTCAGCATATCACCTCCAACATCTGGGTCCTCATTTTACCCACCTCGGAAGGATGGAAGGCTGAGTCAACCTATAGGGTCTCCAGCTTGAACAGGGGGTTGGATTAGAAGACCTCCAAAGGCCCTTCCAACTCTGTTAGTCTGTTATTTGTTTATTTTAATCTATGGTGACCTCTAGTTTCTTCTGCTTCTGGAAGGGCTTGTTATTTGAACAACCTCATGGATTTATGGAAAATGAGCTCGCTACTCTTACATTCCCAGCAACTGACTGGGCTGGCAATCCCCTCTGCCATTGCTGGGAAAATAATGTTTTTTTTTAAAAAAGTAATTCAAAATTATGTTGAGAAATAGACAATCGGTACCAGAAGACATTGAGAAATGAGAATTTGGTGCCATCTAGAGTTGGGAAAGGGGAGAAAAACTGCTAGAAGCTTTGTAGGAGTGCACCTCAACTCAGTCAAGTTTACGATGGGAACACTTCAACTCCCAGAATTTTTCCCAGCACAAAATAGTGCTATAAACCTTGCAAAAACCTAAGGCCCCCACTTCATCACTTAAAACCTCCATCTCCCTTATGCCCAGAGGATCCTGTAAACCATTATGGGTCAGTATATACTGTGTTTTTCAGAGTATAAGACGCACCAGAGTATAAGATGCACCAAAATTTTGAAGAAGCAAAAAAAGTTTTAAAAAGTTTTTGCACTCTGCAGTGCACTCTCCGTTTTTTGCAAAAACAGGCCTGTTATTTTTCTCCAAAAAAAGGGCATGAATAGCCTTTAGGAAGCTTATAGAATGCTCCTGGTGGCTGCCCCCCCCCCCTGCAAAACTGAGCAAAAACCGCCCCGTTTTTTGCTCATTTCTGCCCTCCCCAGCCCCCAGGAGCACTCTGAAAGCCTCCTAAAAGCTCTGCACGACCACTTTGGTGAAGGGGACAGGGTTTCAGGAGGCAACAAATGCTGTATTCAGTGTATAAGACGCACCCAGATTTTCAGCCTCTTTTTTGAGGGAAAAAGGTGTGTCTTATACTCCGAAAAATATGGTAAGTCTAAGTGTTATTGTGTTTCCCTGAAAATACGACCTACCCCAAAAACAAGCCCTAGCCCGATTTTCACTCCTGCACCTAATATAAGCCTTGTCCCCAAAATAAGGCCTGTTTAAGCCCTGCCCACTGCGAGGCGTAGGCATAAAAATTGAGCCTGGAGCTGCCCCACGCGCCCCTCACCAGCCTCCCAAACCCTGCCCAACGTCTTCTGCAGCTGCTTGCTGTGAGTGGCGGCACCAGTACGACAAGTCTTGTGGCGTCTGGCCTCAAGTGGTCGCAGAAAAAATCAGGCAGTGGAGCGACAAATGTTAGGGAAACACGGTATGTCTATTGCTATTGCTATCCTGTCCCCATCGCCTTCTGGAATGCAGCTCTTCATGTGCTGTGCAAAGCTAGGTGTAAACCTCAGGCTAACAAAAACTTCTGTTCTTGGGTAGAAAGTTAGTTGATTGACATAGAGTACAGGTACTCCTCAACTTACGACCTCAGCTGGGACCAGAATTTCCATTGCTAAGCAAGGCAGGGAATCGACTCATGCCTGATTTTACGAGCTTTCCCCCCCATGGTTGTTAAACCAATCGTTGCAGGTGTTAATTGAAGCATGCATCCATTAAGCAAATCTTAATTGGCATTGACTTTGCTTTTTTGGAAGACGGCTGAGAAGGTCGCAAATGATGATCACGTGGCTCTTGAGATGCTGCAACCATATGAATCCACGCTGGTTGCCAAGCCCCTGAATTTTAATCACGTGACCAGGGGGGACACTGCGATAGTCGTATTTTTGAAGATTGGTTGTAAGTCATTTTTTTTCAGTGCTATTGCAACAGCCACCATGCCATGCTCTCAAAACCTTTTTTTCCAACAAGCTGGGCTGGCATAAAAATGAATTTTAAATTAAGAATTTTTATTAATTTTAATCGGGGTTGTTTGGTTTTTTAATTTTGAGGCCAAATTGTTTAATATGTTTTGTAAAAACTTTTTTAACTTTTATATATCTGTTTTACTTTGGCTGTACACCGCCCTGAGTCCTTCGGAAGTAGGGCGGTATAAAAAACTAATAAAACCTAAACCTAAACCTAATCACCTAAAGCTGCCTCCTTTGTTTCAATCTCAATGGCTGGGTCAAGTTTCTGACTGACGAAACCAGCCAAGTCACCACTCCAAGACGATCAGACTTCTTCTCAAAGAACTGTTCTATTGAGTACATTATTTCAGCACACATGAAATCAAAACCAACTCTTAACTATTTCCTGCGGTTTTAGTATAATTAAAGAATAGATGTCCTCCTCCCTCCTCGTCACAGGTCACATTATCCAATTAGGTGTTCTAGCATCTCCCTGGCAACTCCTTCCTCCTCCTTCTGGCCAGCACTTGTTGAGATGACCTTGGTCCATCTGGCGTTATTATCTAGTCTGACATTCCAAGCATCTTCCTCCTCCCGCCCCCCCCCCCCAAAAGTCCCACCCCATACAGTATGGCAAGCTGGGAAATCTGCGGGATCGCATCCTGCCCCATACATCCCTTCGGCCGATTCGCTCCCACAGAGAGGGACTTCTCCGGGTGCCGTCCACTAGGCTATGCCAGCAGGCGACGCCCAGGGGAAGGGCCTTCTCTGTGGCGGGCCCGACCCTCTGGAATGACCTTCCCCCTGAAATTAGAACAACTACGGACCTCCGGTCCTTCCGTCAAAAACTAAAAATGCATTTTTTCTGCCTGGCCGGCTTGGGGTAACTGAATTGCTCTATTAGGGTTTTTAGGGGTCTAATTTTAGTTGGTCTGAGTTTTTAGCGCAGGGTTAAGTTTAATTCATTTTAAATTGTATTTATGCTTGTGTGTTTTATATATGTATTTTTAAATCCCCTGTGCACCACCTCGAGTCCCTTCGGGGAGAGAGAGCGGTCCATAAAATGTAATAATAATAATAATAATAATAATAATAATAATAATAATAATAATAATAATAATAATAATAATAATAATAATAATAATAATAATAATAATAATAATAATAATAATAATAATAATAATAATAATAATAATAATAATTATTATTATTATTATTATTATTATTATTAAAAGTTAGCTGCGGTAGCCTAGATCCGTTTCGAAGTTGACAGGCCGTCTGCCTTGCATGCCATTTGACAAAAGGCATTAAAGTCAACTAATATGTCGACTTTTTGAACTCTTATTTTCCTAGATTTACCCCAGGGATCTCCACAAGCGGTACGAAGAGACATCGGCCTGTCTGTAACACACAGGTAAGTTTTTCAGATGGTTGAACACGCAAGTCCAATGTTGATGAAGATGCTCAGCCATCAGGGTAGAGTTGTCTGCAACATACTTTGGGGAGGAAACCCCTGAGGTTGGTGTGGCAAGAGTTGATACATTCCGAAAACTCTCTGCCTAATTGCCTTGCTTTAACCAAGGAAGCTGCCTGGATGCCTCTCAAACTATCCCCCCCCCCCCAAAATAATAGCTTTGATTGGTTAGTTTGGAAAAGTCCTTCCTGAAAAGCAATTACAGAGGCTGTTCAGTGACTTGTTCAGTTTGCATGCAAACATGCAAGATATATGCATGAGCCTAATTAGTGTACACTAGAGATGCGGTGGCTCAGTGGCTAAGACACTACTGAGCTTGTCGATCAGAAAGGTCAGCAGTTCGAGATGAGCCTCGCCCTCTAGAGTCGGGAACGACTAGCACATATGTGCAAGGGGAACTTTTAGCTTTAACTACTGTACAGGATTTGATCCTGGATCAGTGAACATTCTAATATCTATTATTATAAATCTGATTTTCGTTCTATAACATCCATTGAGCTCCAAATTCTACCAGCATTTTTATTTCCCTGCCTCTGGATTTACAAGATTACTCTGAAATATTAGGTCCTCTATAGGGAAGTTATGGAGCCAAAGCATTCACCAGAGAATTTAGCCACACAATGCTGATAGTCCTCGACGTACAACCACAATTGAGCCCAAAATTTCTGTTGCTTAGCAAGATAGTTAAGTGAATTTCCCCCCATTTTACAACCTTTCTTCCCACAGTTGTTAAATGAATCACTGAAGTTGTTAAGTTAGTAACCTGGCTGTTATGTGAATCTGGCTTCCCCCCTTGACTTTACTTGTCAGAAGATTGCAAAAGGTAATCACACAACTTTGGGATGCTGCAACCATCACAAATATGAATTGGATGCTAAGCAGCCGTATTTTGATTACGTTACCCTGGGGATGCCACAACGGTCATAAGTGTGAAAAACGGTCATAAGTCACTAAATGAACTGTTGTGATGAATGAACCTTTATTTTGATAGGTGGCCTTGTAGTTTGCCTGTGCATCTTTCACCAATAATATTGCTTTCCAACTCTGCTATTGTATTATTACAGGGGTCTGCAAAGTCGGCTCTTTTAAGACTGGTGGAATTCAACTCCCAGAGTTCCCCAGCCAGCTATGCTGGCTGGGGAACTCTGGGAGTTGAAGTCCACCAGTCTTAAAAGAGCCGACTTTGCAGACCCCTGTATTATTATAATCCAGTGTCTTCTTCAATAGGTATGTTCTGTTTCCTCTCATACAGGTTTTCGACAAAATCCTGGCTCTCTCAGGTGTGCCAAGTGTGTCAGAAAAGCATGATGTTTGGAGTAAAATGCAAACACTGCAGGTAAGCCAGTGATAACGGCATTCTCCTTGCGGTTGAAAGTTCTTCTCTGTATATAAGAATGGCTATGTGCGTATGTTCCAGTATAACTCTGGAACGCCTCGAGCAATTTCAACCAATCTTGGTACACAGATGACTTACTCTCTGGAAGCAAATACTGTGGGGGTAAGGGATTTGGCATTCTGTTAAGATAGAGCCTGTTGTGCCTTAAAATGGCTTCTACTATACAACGCTGAGGAGTTGCCATGATAACGGCTTCACAGGACTCCACAAGGGGGCTCCCTTTGGTAAGGGGAAAAATCCAACATTAGAAATTGCGGCGACGTTCACGGAAGGAGAGTTGGGATAAATATATACCCGGGCAGCGCTGGGTTATCAGCTAGTCTTCTATTTATTTATTTATTTATTTATTTAGTTTTCAAATTTATATACTGCCCTATTCTCCGTGGTAGGACTCAGGGCGGTGCACAGAAAAAGTAAAAACCACAACACATACATATAATATAAAATGGAATTAAATAGTAAAATCTGGGCTAAGAAAAATTAAGACCACTAAAATTAACTTTAAAATTAAACCCTTAATCTATGCCAGGCCAGCCAGATGGAAAAAAATGCGCTTTAAGCATCCGACGGACGAGGCATAGGTCAGTAATGGTGCGAAGATCGGGGGGCAGGTCGTTCCAGAGGGCCAGACCTGCCACAGAGAAGGCCCTTCCCCTGGGAACCGCCAACCGGCATTGACCGGCAGACGGCACCCTGAGGAGGCCCTCCCTGTGGGAGCAGACAGGTCGAAGGGAGGTGTGTGGTAGGAGGCGGTCTCGCAAGCAGCCAGGACCCGTGCCATGGAGCGCTTTGAAGATGGTAATTAACACCTTGAAGCGCACCCGGAAGACCACAGGCAGCCAGTGCAGCTCACGCAGGAGAGGTGTTACCCGGGAGTACCGTGAGACTCCCAGAATCCCCCGCGCGGCCGCATTCTGCACTAGCTGAAGTCTCCGGGTGCATCTCAAGGGGAGCCCCATGTAGAGAGCATTGCAGTAGTCCAGGCGGGACATAACGAGTCTATAAAAACACAGCAAGCAAGTAAAGAACCCTAGCAGGAATTCAACAGAAAAGAAAGGAGGGAAATGACTAGAGAACCTGCCTATTCTAAAGATTGCACACTCAGCTCCAGAGCAGGAAAAAAATACCCATTCCCTGAAGAGCTGCTGATTACAAGGATTGCTGTGTAAAATCTGCCGATTGTCCAGTGAATGATTAAATGACTACTTCCGGCTGAGTAAGCAGAGATCGTAAAAAAAAAAAAAATAGAAAGCAGCCAAGTTCCTAAGATCAGTCACTTGTTGAGTGTACAACTTAATGGGAAAATCCCAAGCGATTTTTTTTTCTTCTGTAGTCAAAAGTTTATATTTTGCAAAGTGAGAGCCTGGGAAGAGAATAAAAAAAATAAAAGCTTTTTTTTTTTTTTTTTTTTAAACCAAACCCTGATTACTAAAAGCAAAAGACTGGAGTCTGGAATTATAATGTTTGTCTTTCTGCCAGAAAAGTCAAAAGTGAATGAATCACTGTATGACTACCGTCATTAATCAGTTCAGATAAAGTCTCTGTTATGGAAAGTGCCTGTGAAGTACCTTAAAACAGGGATCTCCAACCTTTGCGACTTTAAGTCTGAAGGACTTCAGCTCCCAGAATTCTCCAGCCAGCAAAGCTGGCTGGAGAATTCTGGGAGCTGAAGTCCTTCAGACCTAAAGTTGAAAAGGTTGGAGATCCCTGCCTTAAAAGAAAATGGTCAAACAGGGAATAAGCATACTGCATAGTGCAAGTATCAGGGGTTTTAAATTCAATTGTGAATTGAGTTGAATGTGAAGGATGTGTCTTTTTGTTTTATTTTTATAGTTCTCTTATGTATGATGTACATTGAAGATGGCATTTAATTTCATTGTATGAGGTGCAATGACAATAAAGTAAAGTAAACTTTCTAAACTTGACAGTACGATGTGTGGATTTCAACTCCCAGAATTCTCCAGCCAGCATGAGGCTGGCTGAGTTTGAAAAACACCGAGTTAGATGCTATATTTTCCCTGGCTTCAAAGAACAACCAAAAAGACCTCCCAGCATGATGTAATGGTTAGGATGCTGGCTTATGTTCACACAAACAAGTATTCTGATTTCCATTTAATGACAGATGAGCTTTGGTTAATGCTAGTTGGGGTTAATGGGAATGTCAATCTAACAGAGCTGCAGAACCTTGGACACCCATAAAGCTTCCTAGCCAAGTTCTGTGGCTGAATTTGGTCTTTCCAATCCTAGTTTCACACACTGATCGGTGTCTCCTGCTTTCCCCTGGGAAAAACAGTGGGAGTATTTTCTCTGTCCACAGTTTAGCTTAAGGTAAAGGTAAAGGTTCCCCTCGCACATATGTGCTAGTCGTTTCCAACTTTAGGGGGCGGTGCTCATCTCCATTTCAAAGCTGAAGAGCCAGCACTGTCCAAAGATGTCTCCATGGTCATGTGGCTGGCATGGCTAAATGCCGAAGGTGCACAGAACGCTGTTACCTTCCCACCAAAGGTGGTCCCTATTTTTTCTACTTGCATTTTTACGTGCTTTCGAACTGCTAGATTGGCAGAAGCTGGGACAAGTAACAGGAACTCACTCTGTTACGTGGTGCTAGGGATTCGAACTTCCAAACTGTCATCCTTTCCGATTGACAAGCTCAGCGTCTTAGCCACCGAGCCACCGTGTCCCCAACAATTTAACTTAGCATGTTCCTAATATGTCTTTTCCCTTTTGCAGATTAAAATGCCACAATAAATGCACCAAAGAAGCCCCACCCTGTAGAATATCTTTCTTACCTAGTAAGTGCCTTTATATTCTTTTTAACCTTTTCTTCCTCTTACTGGATTACTTGCTGTTTAAGTTCCATTTGGGTCACTGTATTATAAAAAAGATGCGGATAACCAGGAAAGAATGCAGAAAAGAGCAACAAAGATGATTAGGGGGCTGGAGGATAGAACATATGAAGAATGGTGAGCAGGAATTGGATTTGTCCAGTCTAGTGAAAAGGGACTAGAGAGGACAGGAATTCCAATATTTGAGGGGCTGCCACAAAGAAGAGGGGGTCAACCTATTTTCTAAAGCACCAGAAATGCCGGACAAAAAACAGTGGATGGAAACTAATCAAGGAGAGAAACAACCTGGAATTAAGGAGAAATTTCCTGACAGTGAAGACAATTAATCGTTGGAGTGACTTGCCTGCAGAAGTTGTGGGTGCTCCATCACTGAATAATAGGAAAACCCCATTAGTATACCGAAGGCGCGCAGCGAAACACAGAGAGAGAGATGTTGCTGAACATCAACACTAGCAGTCACAGACACTGAATTGTAAAACAAATAACAAATTATCCACGCTGACCAATACTTGACATACACAACAGCCAGCATCTAACAATCAGCATCTAATAAGTGATTCTGGCTCCCTCTTATGGCCGCTTGAGTAAACAGCAGCCAATCACATTTACTGCAGTAGTTAAAGAGACAGTATTGCCATCATGGTTTATATATTGCCAACTCAACATTCGGATTACATTCCTAACACTGAAGCTTTTGAAGATTGGACAACCGTTTGTCTGAAATGGTATCTAGGGTTTCCTGTTTGAGCAGGGGGTTGGACTAGAAGACCTCCCAAGTTCCTTCCAACTCTGACTAAATGAGAGCCTTTGACATATTACTCCCGTCTATCTCTGGTTGGCTACATAACTAACCACTGGGATGGTTTACCTTTAGAAGTTGTAGATGCTCCATCACTGGGGGTGACACTGAAGAGATTAGACAGGGTGATATAGGGCTGTGATGGTGAACCTGTGGCACACGTTACAGAGGTGGCACACAGAGCCCTCTCTGTAGGCATGCGCACCATTACGAGCTGCTCTTCTGGTTTCCGGCACGCTGGCACGCTGGTCTTCAACGGCATCGGAGTGCTGGAAAATGGCTCCAAAAATGCCCCCCAAACAGGCTGTTTTGGGACTGTTTTCAGGCCTTCTTTTGGGGCTGTTTTAAGGCCAGGGGGGGGGTGTTTCCAGGCCTTTTTTGGCTCATTTTTTACCCCAAAAACAGCCTGAAAACTGCTAAAAAACCTGCTAAAAATCAGGTATGCACACACCAGCCAACTGGTCTTTGGGTTTCCGGTGCTCCAATGTGCACAAAGACCAGCTGGCTGGCATGCATACACATGTCGGAAACCAGACCACCAGCATGTCCCCCGGTCAGCTGGTCTTCGGGTTTCCGACACATGCACACACGCGCACATGCACGCACGTTTTGGTTTCGCCACTTGGTGCTGAAAAGGTTTGCCATCACTGATAGAGGGTCTCCTACTTGAGCAAAGGGTTGTACAATACAATATAATAGCAGAGTTGGAAGGGGCCTTGGAGGTCTTCTAGTCCAACCCCCTGCCTAGGCCTAGGTTGGACTAGAACAGAGGTCTCATTCTCGTGGCCCGCGGGCCAGTTGTGGCCCGCAGGACAGTATCTTGTGGCCCCCACCGTGATATGAAAGTATAATATTAGTATTAATATTAGTATTAATATTAATATAAGGAATCCTTTATGCGGCCCAGCCTCACCCAGCCTCTGCCTCCAGCGGCCTCCAGGTAAATTGAGTTTGAGACCCCTGGACTAGAAGATCTCCAAGGCCCCTTCCAACTCCGTTATTCTGAATTCAGTGTTGCTGTTGTAGTTTTAAGAAGGCTAAGTAAGATGCTGATTTTGTCTTCTCTCTGCTTCAATAGTACCACGGTTAAGGAGAACAGAGAGTGTCCCTTCCGATATCAATAATCCGGTGGACCGGCCTACAGAACCACAGTTTGGGACTCTCCCCAAAGCCCAAGCTAAAAAGGTACAGTATTGAGTTTTATAAAGGACATACACAGAGCCATGTGGAGTGAGGCTGGAGTTAAAACCAGCTGCAGTTGTATTCCATCACAGGGTTTAGCAAACACATTTTAATGAAACCTGTGCTACTGAAAGCCAGTATAGGCACCATATTTTTCAGACTATAAGATGCACCGGAATATAAGATGCACCATGATTTTGAAGAGGTAAATTAAAAAAAAAGTTTTTACATTCTGCAAACCTCCCAAACCCTCTGCACACCTCATTTTTTTGCAAACAAAAAGGGCATGCAGAGCTTTGGGAGGCTTATAGAGTGCTCCTGGGGGCTGGGCGGGGAGCAAAAACAGCCCTCCCCAGCCCTAAGGAGCATTTTGCAAGCCTCCCAAACCCTCTGCACATCCATTTTTGCAAAGGGGCGGGTGTTTCGGTAGGCCAAAATTGCTGGATTCAGTGTATAAGATGCACCCAGATTTTCACCCTCTTTTTGGGGGGAAAAAGGTGCATCTTATACTCTGAAAAATACAGTAGTCCTCATCTTACCACTACAATTTGGAGCCAAAAATTCTGTTGCTAAGCAAGTTAGTTAAGTGAGTCGACATTTTTGCCAAGGTCGATAAGCAAATCTCTGCCTTTGTTAAGCGAATCACATAGTCACTAAGCCAATCCCCACTGAGTTTGCTTGTCAAAAGCTGGCTAGGAAGATTGCAGATGGGGAACACAGTGATTCCAGAATGCTGCAACCATTGTCAATACATGACAGTTGCCAAGCACCCAAATCTTTGAACACATGACCGCAGGGATGCTGCACCAGTTGTAAATGTCAGGATCAGTTGCAAATCACTTTTGTCAGTGCTGTTATAATTTCAAACGGTCGCTAAATGAATGATTGTAAGCCGAGAAGTACCTATATCTAGACACCAGATTTTAGCAGCATTGTGATCTATAGGTAAAGGTAAAGGTTCCCCTCATACATATGTGCTAGTCGTTCCCAACTCTAGGGGGCGGTGCTCATCTCCGTTTCAAAGCCGAAGAACCAGCACTGTCCGAAGACGTCTCTGTGGTCATGTGGGCGGCATGACTCAACGCCAAAGGCGCACGGAACACTGTTACCTTCCCACCAAAGGTGGTTCCTATTTTTCTACTTGCATTTTTTACGTGCTTTCGAACTGCTATGTTGGCAGAAGCTGGGACAAGGAACGGGAGCTCACTCCATTACGTGACACTAGGGATTCGAACCACCAAACTGCCAATCTTTCTGATTGACAAGCTTAGCATCTTAGCCACTGACCCCCTACAATTTAGCTTAGCTGTAGAATATCTTTCTTACCAAGTAAGTGCCTAAGGATTCGAACCGCCAAACTGCTGACCTTTCTGATCGACAAGCTCATGCCACTGAGCCACTGCATTCCTATTGTGTTATAGAGAAAGCCCATTTGGGATTTAAAAAGCGGCAGGTGTCTTATGAATTGGCCATCCTGGCTTAAGAGGTTGGCCAGACATAGCCAGTTGATCTTGGAGTTTTAAAACAAAGCTTTCTTGCTGAGGAAGGAAAGCCAAGAATGATGTTTTGTCTGGTCTCAAAAATCACTAATGTCCAAGATGTTTGTGTTGCTTTGATCTCTCGCAGGACCATCCCACAGCAATCAATCACCTCGACTCCAGTAGCAACCCGTCGTCTACCACCTCTTCCACACCGTCCTCTCCAGCCCCCTTCCAGTCTTCCAACCCCCCCAGCACAACGCCTCCCCCAAACCCATCACCCATGGGCCAGCGGGACAGCCGGTTCAATTTCCCAGGTAAGTTGTTTTTCAGAAGAGCAAAAAAAAAACCCCAGGTTTGCTAACGACTTACCTTCTGCGTAATCTGCCTAGGGGTCTGCAAAGTTGGCTCTTTTAAGAGTATAAGAACATAAGAATAGCCTTGCCGGAACAGGCCACAGCCCATCCAGTCCAGCATTCTGTCTCACACAGTGGCTCCCCATTTGCTTCAGGGTCTTCCCAAGCAGATGTCTTCACCTGCTTATGATTCCCTGCAAATGGCATTGAGAAATATCCTGCCTATCTCTCCAACCCAGAGGGTGTCCTTAGGCATCCATCATGATAGCCATGGATACCCTTGTTCTCCACGAACTCATCTAATCCTTTCTTAAAGGTGTTGAGGCTATCAGCTGTCACCACTTCTTCTGGCAGGGAGTTCCATAGACCAGGGATCCTCTGGGTGAAAAAGTGCTTCCTCTTATTTGTTTGAGGTCTAGCTATCAAAAAGAGTGATGGACTTCAACTCCCAGAATTCCCCAGGCAGCATGGCTGGCTGCGGAATTCTGGGAGTTGAAATCCACCACTCTTAAAAGAGCCGACTTTGCAGACCCCAAGAAATAAAAATGAAAATTCAACTCAGTGAAGTTCAGATGCAACCTGTTTGTCTTAATGTACTTTTAATGCAATTTTTTTTTTTTTTGCCACGGCATCTTGCTTTAATTTATCAGTTACCCACTAACAATAATTGTCTGGATGATGTTCACATGAAAAACAATAAAGCTGCCCAACCCACATTTATTTAATAATAATAATTTAATAATAATTTTATTTATAACCCGCTCTCTCTCCCCGAAGGGACTCGATTATAACGATTATTAAATGTATGTGCTGCCCGTCTCGCTACCCAAAGCAATTTTGATGATAGAAATCCTCCTCGTTCCAAGGGTGCCTAGCACAGCCAAAACAGCAACAACTTAGTCTTGTGATAGATACTTAATGTCTGCAATTAAAAATCCCACCACAAACTTACTTCTTTGGTAGCATTTTTGTAGTGAGTGTCTAGCACAGGGGTATCAAACTCAAAACCCGTGGGCAGGATCCGGCCCGCGGGGTGCTTAAATCCTGCAAATATTAAAGGACTGGCCCGTTGTGCCTCTGTCGGCTAAAACGTGCCAAGTGCCTATTTGTGGCTAGCAGAGTGCTGCTGGAGGTGAGGGAGACCGAAAACGGGCCACAAGGGGGCCCCCCCATGGCCCATTTTCGGACCATTTTCAGCCGGCAGGAAGCTGCAGGAGGGCATGGAGGGTGAAAACGGGGCACACTCGGTCCCCTGTGCCAGTGGTGGGCTCCTACCAATTTGGATCGGTTCGGCAAAACTGGTAATGGTTTGGCGGCCTGGGTCGCCGGAACTGGCAGCAATCCAGACCTGCCACGCCTTCAAACTGGTTCTCCAGTTGCCGTTATAGGCGCCGCCATCTTGTTTTTTGCTTCTGCGGATGCGCAAAGCAATTTTTATGGAAAACAGGGCCAGCTGGGTGCTGCAGGAGGTGTCTGCCCCGTCTTCCCCCCGTCTTCCCCCTGCTCCCTGCCGGCTCCCCTGCCAGCCTATTGGGTAGGACTATTATATTGATCAGGCCCTCAAAGAAAGCCAGTTTGACTCCCATGTTCTAGCACAGGGGTCTGCAAAGTTGGCTCTTTTAAGACTGGTGGACTTCAACTCCCAGAATTCCCCAGCCAGTCTTAAAAGAGCCAACTTTGCAGACCCCTGTTCTAGCAGATCACTTAAAGACCAAGACTGCTCTGTTCCCCTCCCCACAGAGGTTGGGCACTTCCAAAATAATTTTAGCCTGAAACCTTTGCACATAGAACAGTGTTCATATGTTCCTGTCAGGTATCTGTTCATCAGACCGTCTGCTGTAATACATTTCTTTGCCCATAGGTTCTCTGGCAATTTGTGTATTTGCTAAAACATACTGGTGTCATTCTCTCTCTGGAAAAATCAAACATTACAGATAGTCCTCGAGTTAACGACCAAAGTTTCTGTGGCTAAGAAAGACAGCTACGTGCATTTTGCACCATTTTATGACCTGTCTTGCCACAGTTGTTAAGTGAAGCACTGCGGTTAAGTTAGTAGCACGGTTGCTAAGTGAATCTGGCTTCCCCGTGGACTTTGCTTGTCAGAAGGTCGCAAAAGGTGACCCCGGGGCTCTGCAACCGTCGTAAATAGGAGCCAGTTGTTAAGTGTCTGAATTTGGATTATGGGACCATGAGGATCAGTGGTGGGTTCCGTCAGCCGCTACTGCCGGTTTGCTCAGGGATGTGCTCTGGGCGGGCGCACTTGATATGGGCTGCATGCGCATGCGCACTGCAACAAAAAGTGCTCTGCGCATGTGCAAAAGCAAAAAAGAAGATGGCGAACCGGTTTAGGGGCGTGGCAACCGGTTTAGGGGCGTGGCAGGCCTGGGTTGCTGCTGGTTTCAGCGACCCAGGCTGCCAAGCTACTACTGGTTCGGCCGAACCAGTCCGAACCGGTAGGAACCCACCGCTGATGAGGATGCTGCCAAGGTCGTCACTGGGAAGAACACTGAAAAGTCACTTCTTCCAGTGCCGTTGTAACTTTGATTCTGCAACGGTTGAAAGTACCAGGTTGTAAGTCACTTTTTCTAGTGCCATTGTAGCTTCAGATGGTCCCTAACCAAATAGTTGTAACTCGAGGACTACTTGCAAGCAGCATAGAAAGGAGGGGAAAGGAAGTCGGTTTGTGAATTGAGGCAAAACCCCAGGCATGAAATGCCCCTTCCTTCGCTACGGGAGCGTGTGCAGAGCGTCCATGGTGACGCCTGGGCGGGTGGGCGGAGCCTCCCACCGCCGCCGCCGCCATGCCACTAATACAGAATACCACCCACTAATACAGAATACCACCTCTGCAATACCCCCTAGGTCTGTTTCTCCATTAGAGACAGCCTTATTGTTCTGCCTCTTCTAAATCATAAAACAATAACAATTAAAAGTAAATAAAATAATAAATAAATAAATAAATAAATAAATAAATAAATAAATAAATAAATAAATAAAACAAAAAGCATTTTCCAACTGGCTGCATGCTTTTCTAACTGCCTGCATTCAGAAGCATTCTCATTGGTTGCTTATTTACCGTTTTGCTAACTCTGAAGTGGGATTAATTTCACACACCCACACCCACACCCACACACCACCTCAGGTGCTAACTTTTTAACTACTGTGATCTTTTATTTTGTCTTTTTCTCTTCCCCTTTCTTCTCCTTTTCTGCCTAAATCAAACCCAAACTAAACAGCCGCTCACTACATTCAGCATAGACAACAGTTTATCTTTCCAGGTAAGTTTGTCTTCCAACCTGTAGCTGCTCAAACATCA
This sequence comes from Rhabdophis nuchalis, assembly GCA_039707465.1. Classification (NCBI taxonomy): domain Eukaryota; kingdom Metazoa; phylum Chordata; class Lepidosauria; order Squamata; family Natricidae; genus Rhabdophis; species Rhabdophis nuchalis. The sequence goes on along the minus strand of CM077643.1, from coordinate 395,969,174 downwards.
CTGCATGTCCTGCATTTTTTATTTTTTATTTGTAAACACAGAGAGAAAAAGAGACAGATTTTTCTTCTGCATGTTGCACTCACACTGCAATCTTGCTTACTTGAAAACACACCGTTGGTTTTTCTTGTGACATCATTTGTTCCAATTCTTGTTCTTTATATCAGAAGTTTTATAGGTGTAAATTACCATGACATAGACTAGACTAGACTAGGCTAGGCTAGAAGTAGAATAGAATAGAATAGAATAGAATAGAATAGAATAGAAATAACAGGTGGAAGGGACCTTGAAGGTCTTCTAATCTAGTGCTTAGGCAGGAAACCCTACACCACTTCAGACAAATGGTTATCCAACATCTTCTTAAAGACTTCCAGTGTTGGGGCATTCACAACTTCTGGAGGCAGGTAGTTCCACTGATTAATTGTTCTAACTGGCAGGAAATTTCTCTCAGTTCTGAGTTGCTTCTCTCCTTGATTAGTTTCCACACATTGCTTCTTGTCCTATCCTCAGGTGCTTTTAGAGAGTAGCTTGACTCCCTCTTCTTTGTGGCATCTCCTGAGATATTGGAAACCTGCTATCATGTCTCCTCTAGTCCTTCTTTTCTTTAAACTAGACATACCCAGTTCCTGCAACCATTCTTTATATGATTTAGCCTCCAGCCCCCTAATAATAAAGCATGATCCTTGACCTTCCTCTACACAAATAAATTCAATATATTTCCCCCTTTTATGAACAATTGGATGACCTGTGACCTCTTAGAGAGGGGTTTCCTTACCATATTCCTCAAAGTCTTCCATGGAGACAGAGCTTCTAATACTCTGCCTTCACTGGAAAAGTTGGGATTAATTCATAGATGCACCTGCCTTAGAAATAGCCCATGTAGGAGCATAAACATCGTGGAAAATGTTTTATGACATTTTGCACTATGCCACAAACCATTTTGTGGTAATTTCAAGGTCATGAAGTGTTGGATAAAGAAAGTCTGCCAAATTTCAGTTCAACAGGACTCATAAGACCCACATTGTGTAAGTTGACCTATTGAAGGTAACCTTGGTTCAAAAATTGTTGAACTGTTTCTCCCAATGAAAGATTACAGGGATGCGAGTTTTAGTGGTAAATAGATACCAGTGGTGGGATACAATCGGTATGCCCCAATATGGGCGTACTGGTGCCTGCTGGAAGCACCAGGTACCGTTCCGGTACAGTGATCTGGAGGGCCCACCCGCCCGCCTGCTCCCCTTACCTCTATTTGAGCCGGCCGGGGCATTGGCACAGGTGAACAGAGTGTACAGATTGTATAAATCTGGGTGTGTCTTATACACTGAATACAGCATTTTTGGCCTGCCAAAACCCTGCCCCCTTCGCAAAAATGGATGTGCAGAGAGTTTGGGAGGCTTGCAAAGTGCTCCTGGGAGCTGGGGAGAGCAAAAACGAACGTAAAATGGGCCTTTTTTGCCCATTCCCTTCCCCCAGCCCCCAGGAGCATTCTACAAGCCTCCCAAAGCCTAGGCATGCCCTGTTTTTTGCACACACACAAAAAGGGGTGGGTGGTGGGTGTGTTTTTGCCCCCCCAGCCCTGAGGAATACTTTGCAGGCCTCTCAAACTCTCTGCATGCCCCTTTTTCACAAAAAATGAGGCATGCAGAGGGTTTGGAAGGCCTGCAGAGTGCAAAAACCTTTTTAAAAAAAAGCTCTTCAAAATCTTGGTGCATTTTATAGTCCGGTGCGTATTATAGTCCGAAAAATGTGGTAATTGTTGGTCTGAAAACAACAAAGCTAGAGAGCACCAAGGATGCCTCATCTCAACCCTGAGCTACAAATGCTTTCCTTTATTAAATATTGCATTGCTTCTAGATAAGAATTTATAGAGGGTGTGTGACAGTGGTGGGTTTCTGCAGGCTCGCACCTACTTGCGAGAGCCGGTTGGTGAAATTTAGAGAACCGGTGAGAGGGGGTTCCACTGGTGTACCTGGAAGTAAATCTGGCCCGCCACTGCCAGTGACCCAACGGAAAGGAAAGGAATGGAAAGGAAGGAAGGAAAGGAAAGGAAGGGAAGGGAAGGAAGGAAGGAAGGAAGGAAGGAAGGAAGGAAGGAAAGAAAGAAAGAAAGAAAGAAAGAAAGAAAGAAAGAAAGAAAGAAAGAAAGAAAGAAAGAAAGAAAGAAAGAAAGAATGAATGAATTTATCATCACAATTGAGTTCAAAATTTTGGTTGCTAAGCAAGAGCGTTGTTAAATGAGTTTCACCACATTTTAAAAGGTGGCCACTCCCACCCTGTCACATGACTGCTAAGCCACGCCCACAAAATAGGTTCTAAAAAAATTTGACACCCACCACTGGTGTGTGATTCCCCCAGCCAAAACTAGTCCAGCCTCAAGGAAGCTTTACCCTGTGGCTTTGTGGGTTATCCATTTCGATTTTTTACTTCTCTACAGCTAAATGTTTCTTTGATGTATGTTACTGAACTTATTAAAAACAATAAGAATTTGAGAATTGTGCACATCAGTCTTCCCCCCCTCCATATATTCTTCTTTCTTTCAGAAATCCCTGGTACTCCACAAATAACGCAGCCTCCTGAAACTACGGAAAGTACTAAGTAAGTCTCTTTTTATTTGTCTCCAGCATTTCCCTTTACAGGTAGTGCTCAATTTACAACTATTAATTTAGCAGCAGTTCCAAATTATAACAGCACTGAAAAAAGTGAATTATGAGTGTGATTGTCAAACCCAATTACAGTCAAAGATCCAGAATTACCTGTATATGTTCTAATACAGGGGTCTCCAACCTTTGCAACTTTTAAGTCTGAAGGACTTCTGGGAGCTGAAGTCCTTCAGACTTAAAGTTGCAAAGGTTGGAGACCCCTGTTCTAATATATGGAGGTGCCTACAAATTCCAATACAAGGACAAAATCAGTTGTAAGGTGCTTCCTAGTGGTCAGCAGCAAATATAACAACCACATCTTTTTTTTTCTGTTCTAAATATTTGCTCTGGGTGTCTGATTTGCCAGATGCTTCAGCCATGTTGGCACAGCTGGGAAAACCTGAATCTGAAAGCTTCCCGGTTTTCCCCATCCAGTTGAGAATTCATGATCTTGCCCCCACACCCACAGGTCCATCACATGGTCCAACCTTCCATTGCCATGCTGGCAGTTCCACCCACCCAGTTCCGGTCAGGTGCAGAGGTGCAGAGACAAAGGATGACCTTGGCATTCTAGAAAGAATTTTGTTATGGCTCCATAGCATCTAACTCCGTACTATCCCCCATCCCATTTCCCCACAATAGAAAATGCATAGTAGAATAATAGAAAGTGTGGCAGGCCAAAGATCCAACAGAAAAGATGGCTGCAGGCCTGACACCGAGGCCTGTTGCAGCAAGGTTGTGTTACATATCATGTGGTGTTGTGTTATTCCTTTTATTCCACCCTTCCTTCAATGCCCCTCCCTACATGCCCCTCCTCACAAACGTCAAACTGTTTTCTTTGCAGTTTAGACTGGAAGCAGTTAATCCCGGAAATGAGAATAGGAGAAGATGACTAGTAAATTCAACCCTTATTATTTGTGCATTCTATTGCCGTGAATTCTCTTATAAGCTTCTATAAAACTGGAACACATTGTTCGTCGGTTGTAGTTTGAATACAGAGGAAACAGTCTGAGGGTCTTACTGTACAGCATCAACATGAGCTACACCAAGGGAATTGTGTTCTTGTTTTCACAGTGTTTGCTGTATTAACAAATGCCTACATCTGGGGTGTCAAACTCGACTTCATTGAGGGCCGCCTCAGGGTTGTGTTTGACCTTGGGGGGCCAGGATGGGCGTGGCCTCAACATCACTCATGTTGGGGGCACTTGTGGTGGCCCGAGCGGTCTTCCAGCAAAAACATGCTCCTGAGCTCCGTTTTTGGCTGCAATGGACTCCTGCAACCCATTGCCAGCGAAAACGGAGCCCAGGAGGGCCACATGCAGCCCTTCTGAGCTCCATTTTCGCTGGCAGAGGCACCGCAGGTTGGTCCTTTGCTCTTTCCAGAGCAGCCTTCCAGGTCAGATCTAAGCACCCCATGGGCCAGAAAAGGCCCCTGGGCCTTGAGTTTGACACCCCTGGTCTACATGGTTCTAGTAATAGATCACATGTTCTCACCCTTCAGTGACTGCTGTTTTTTCTTCTGTGAGAGTTTTCAAAAACATTACAGATAGTTCTTGACATACAACAATTCATTCAGCAACCATTCAGTTACAAGACGACCCCCCCCCCCAAAAGTAACATGCTCAGGTCCTCCTACGTATGACTGTCACAGCTGCTCCATGGTCATGTGATCAAAATTCAGGTGCTACGCAAGATTGAGAAGAGTGACTTTGGTTGATCATGCTGCAACTTTCATGGTGGAATGGAGTCTTGAACCCTGATATGGTCCAGCACTGGAACTGATCTTCTGAATTGTCCCAAACATGCTTTTTCAAGAGGCAACTGAACTTTCTTGTTTTTCTTTAAATATGAGCCAGCCGTGTGCAGCAGCTGCCAAAAAAGCCACCACAGTTCTAGACTGCATGAACAGAGGGATAGAATCAAGATCCTGTGAAGTGTTAATACCACTTTGTAATGCCTTGGTAAGGCCACACTTGGAATACTGCATTCAGGTTTGGTTGCCATGATGTAAAAAAGATGTGGAGTCTCTAGAAAAGAGTGCAGAGAAGAGCAACAAAGATGATTAGGGGACTGGAGACTAAAACATGATAGCAGTGTTCCAATATCTCCGGGGTTGCCACAAAGAAGAGGGAGTCAAACTATTCTCCAAAGCACCTGAGAGTAGAACAAGAAGCAATGGGTGGAAACTGATTAAGGAGAGAAGCAACTTAGAACTGAGGAGAAATTACCTGATAGTTAGAACAATTAATCAGTGGAACAGCTTGCCTCTAGAAGTTGTGAATGCCCCAACACTGGAAGTCTTTAAGAAGATGTTGGATAGCCATTTGTCTGAAATGGTATAAGGTTTCCTGCCTAGGCAGGGGGTTGGACTAGAAGACTTTCAAGGTCCCTTTCAACTCTGCTGTTCTATTCTTTGAAGATGTTTTGCTCTCTCAGAGATGAAGAAGCTTCCTGGATGAGAAGCGGGACATCTTCAAAGAAAAACCAGAAAGTCCAGTTCCCTCCTGAAAAAGCACCTTTGGGACAACCATGACTTGGATGACTGAGAATCTCCATAGACCTCTACTGAATTGTCTTCTCAGTTCTGGGTTTCCTTCTCCTATAACTTAACTTCTGCAGCGTTAACTTGATACCATATCTAGCATGAACTATTCTGCAACATGAGCCTGAATGGAGTTGACATCCTGCGCATTCAAAAAATAAGGAGGATGTTGCAAGATCAATTCACCCATTCTCTTTTCTTCTTCTTCTCTCCAGCAATGCTGAGGTGCCCCTAGAGACTGATGGAGTTGAAGAACGGGACACAGAGGTAAGTTCCCCCTTGCTAGCAGTGCTCCCCACTAGCCCTGATGACGTTACCTTGTTTGGATAAGGAAATCTCTGCAAGGAAAACAGCCAAGCTCAGAGAACGCCCAGAACCCCTCATTTCAACCCTGAGCTACAGATAATCTCCTTTATTGACTATGGTTCATTTGGTGAATATGTAGGGAACCATGGAAGCTGAACCTAAGAGAACCTAAGAGGATGACATAGGGAGGAGCAGTGTTTCTCAGCCTGGGGAATTCTGGGAGTTGAAATCTCAGCACTTAAAAGGTGCTGAGTAACTCTAGGATAGAGAATAGCCCTAATAGTTGCACAGTTGGTTTCGTTGGGGAAAATGTGGTAGGACCGTGATGATGAACCTATGGTGTGCGTGCCACAAGTGACACGCCGAGCCCTCTCTGCGGGCACACGAGACATCGCTCCACCGTTCATGTGCACACGCCTCCCGCTGGCCACTTGATTTTCGGGACTCTGCCACACATGCGTGGGGAGCGGGGCGCATGCAGGATATGCGCATGCATGCGTGAGACAGTGCGCGCAGGGGCGGGGGGAGAATGAGGGGTGCAGCGCGGGCCGTCCACAGCCTGTTTTGTGCTCCCAGGAGGCTGCAGGGAGGTCTACTAGGCCCAAAATGGGGCGTGGGGGCGTGTGCAGCACCCTCTCCCCCTGGTAGCCCATTTTTGCTCCCAGGAGGCTGCAGGAAGGCCTACTAGGCCCAAAATTGGGAGTGGGGGTGCAGTGCCCCCTCCCCCCTGGTGGCCCATTTTGCTCCCTGGAGGCTGCAGGGAATCCTACTAGGCCCAAAACGGGGCCTGGAGGGTGTCACATACACATGGGGGGGGGGGGAGAATCGCGGGGGAGTCGCTTTCACTTTCAGCACGCGACAACAAAAAGGTTAGACATCACTGTGGTAGGATTCCAAGTCCGGGGTGTTTATCTTCATTGTGATTGTGTTCCCCCTTTCTTCCCAAGCACACGGACGACCAGGAGCAAAACAAGCTGGAAGCTGAGGACGATGAAGACGAGATTGACGACCTGCCAACCCGCCGTTCGCGTTGGCGGGGGATGATCTCGCGCAAGGCTAGCCAAACGAGCGTCTACTTGCAGGAATGGGACATTCCCTTTGAGCAGATTGAAGTGGGAGACCCTATTGGCCAAGGACGCTGGGGCAAGGTGTACCGGGGGAGATGGCATGGGGAGGTGGCCATCCGTTTGCTGGAGATAGATGGGAACAACCAGGATCACCTGAAGCTCTTCAAGAAGGAAGTGATGAACTATCGGCAAACCAGGCACGAGAATGTGGTGCTTTTTATGGGTGCTTGCATGAACCCCCCTCATCTAGCAATCATTACCAGGTAAGGCTCATCCTCTTGGTCAATCTCAGGCCATTTGTTTCCATTTGTATGGCTCCTCATCTCCTTGTCATGCCTCTGTGTGGCTGGTAACAATTACCAAATAGAACCTAACAAGAGCATCTAAGGATAGTTTTTTAACGGTAATATATTTTTTCTGAATTGCAAGCTGCCCGGAGTGATTGACTGAGATGGGTGGCTGTAGAAATCAAATGAATGAATGAATTTCATGATTGAATGAAGATGGATGACTATAGAAATTGAATGAATAAATGAATGATTGATTGATTGATGGATTGTGATAGGTAGCTATAGACATCAAATGAATGAATGAATGAATTTCATGAATGATTGAGATGGATGGCTGTAGAAATCAAATTAATTAATGGATTACCAATTTCATTGTAATTTTTACAATGACAATAAAGATTATTATTATTATTATTATTATTATTATTATTATTAATTAATTAATTAATTTCATGATTGACCAAGATGGGTGGCTGTAGAAATTGAATGAATGAATGCATGAATCAATCAATCAATTAATTTCATGATTGACTGAGAGCGGTGGCTGTAGAAATCAAATAAATAAATAACATTCATGACCTTCCCAGTACGCTTCAGACAAGCAGCCTCAATGGGGGAAGCCAGTTTTTCTTAATGACTGCGTAATTCACTTAACAACCCTAGTTATTTGCAGTTTTGCTGTATGGCAAAAAAAAGATAGTGAGAGAGAGAGAGGGAGAACTGATGTGATTGCTGACTTAATAACCACTAAAATTCCAGTCCTAATTATGGTCATAAGTCAAAGACTACCTGTACTGCTTCTACAGTAGATGCCAATTGTCATTAAGCTTTGTTTCTAACACGTTTGTCTGTTTGTGTTCTTTAGTTTCTGCAAAGGAAGGACGCTATACTCAGTAGTCAGGGATCCGAAAACTCCTCTGGATATCAACAAGACCAGGCAGATAGCTCAGGAGATTATCAAGGTAAGAAGGACTTTGCAGAGGGATTTGTGTTGAATGTCTTCTGAAGAAGGCAGGTGCTCTTCCTAAGGCTTCGTTCTGCTGGAGGAGAGCAATTTCACTACGCTGGACTCCGGTTGTAAAAGAGTCTCTGGATTTTATTTAGATACATTAAAAAGGTTATTATATTCTCTATGGTTGTCTCCTTTTACGCAGTGTTTATTCAAGGCAGTTTTTCCCAACCTTGGCTATTTTAAGATGGGTAATGAATACAGTGCTGACTGGGGATATTCTGGGAGTTGAAGTCCATACATCTTTAAAATGGTTAAGGTTGGAAAACACTAATTTAAGATTATTTTCTCTCCCGTGAATCTCCTCAGCAGAAACGTAACTGTGATCCAAACCATAAGACTTACCATATTTTTTGGAGTATAAGATGCACCTTCCCCCCCCCTTTGGGTGCATCTTATATACTGAATACAGCATTTTCAGCCTCTTGAAACCCCACCCCATTTACAAAAATGGCCATGCATAGACTTTAGGAGGCTTCCAGAGTGCTCCTGGGGGCTGGGGAGGGCAGAAATGATTGAAAAACGGGCTAGTTTTTGCTCATTTTGGGGGGGGGGAGCCCCCGTTTTTCAATCATTTTGCCCTCCTAAAGCCTACTATGACAAAAAACGGGCCCGTTTTCACACAAAAAAGGGCCTTTTTGGGAGGTCTGCGGAGTGCAAAACCTTTTTTTAAAATCTGCCTCTTCTGTGTCTGATACTCCGGTGCATCTTATACTCCAAAAATTTGGTACTCATTGGCCTCAAACCTAGATATGTATTCATGATTCTTGGCTGTGGCAAGGTCTTAAAATAACATGAATCACAGGTCTGTTGCTGCTGGGAACATTTCAAAACAGCCATGGCATCATTGTTTGGGTGTTTCCACACTGTGCTAAACTATTGTCATTTAACCATGGTTTAGTTAATTACAATACTGAATTCACACACAAAGCCATTAACTGTATTTTACAGTGGCTAACTTCACACAATTTGCTAATTGTGTCAAGCAACCCACCTAAGATAAAAGTAAAGGTTCCCCTTGCACACAGGTGCTAGTCATTCCCGACACTAGGGGGTGATGCTCATCTCCGTTTCAAAGCTGAAGAGCCAGCACTGTCTAAAGACATCTCCATGGTCATGTGTCCAGCATGACTAAACGCCAAAGGCGCACGGAACGCTGTTACCTTCCTACCAAAGTGGTTCCTATTTTTTCGACTAGCTTTTTTATGTGATTTCAAACTGCTAGGTTGGCAGAAGCCGGGACAAGTAACGGGAGCTCACTCCATTACACGGCGCTAGGGATTCGAACCGCCAAACTGACGATCTTTCTGATCGACACGCTCAGCAGCCACTGAGCCACCACGTCCCTAAACAACCCACCTAGGGAATATAAATCGGACAATTGAGTGGACTTTGATTGAAGACTGAAGCAAGATTGAAACAATGATATATTTTTCTGTTTACGGTTGAAACAAGATGGAAGCAATGATATAGTTGTCTGTTTTAACATTCTTTCCCCTCCTATTCATTACACATGTATGTGATTATTTCTCCTCCTAGGGCATGGGGTACCTTCATGCAAAAGGGATCGTGCACAAAGATCTCAAATCCAAGAACATTTTCTATGAAAATGGAAAAGTCGTGATCACTGACTTTGGCCTCTTTGGAATTTCCGGAGTGGTTCAAGAAGGAAGGTAAGTTTTCCATGATTTCAGTTTTGATTAGTTTCTCTTTGCTATCAGGTTCAAAATCTTCACCTCTGATTTAGCTGTGCAATCCAGAATCCATCCACCAGAAGTATAGGTAATCCCTGATCGGTTGCTCAGCAACAGTTTGACGTTACAGTGGAGTCCTAGAAAAGAACTTATGGCCTGAATTTAAGGTTCTGACACACACTGCAGTCACATGACTTCATTTTGAGTGTTCTGCAGCCAGCCAACATTTATAGCAGCTTGCAGTAACCCGTGGTCATATGACAACAATTAACTATGTTAAATCTGCTACCAGCACAGCTGGCATCAGATTCAGACAGTGAGGAGGTTGGGAAGGAAGATGGGCCAGTCCTGGAGTCTGGGGAAGGCTCTGATGAGGGCTCTGGGTCAGAGACAGAAAGGGGGCCAGGGCCGTATGCCAGTTACCAGCTGCCTTCAGAGTCAGACATCAGTGAGGCAGACGAACAGCTGGAGCCTATTGCCAGTATACACATGCACAGAGTTGCCAGACGAAGGGAACAGCTAAAGAACAGGGGTCAACTTGGGAGTCGACAGGCCACAGATGGACAATTTCCCAGAGGAAATAAAAGAGGAGAGAAAGGGGAGTGGAGTTTGCAAGAGACAATTAGTTCACTTCATTGGTTCGTGACTCTCCGAGATTCCTTCCCAAGTTTGGCAGATATTGGTCTGGCAGCTCTCCAAGCCAGATAAGGACTATGACTGCAAATCCTCCCTTGGAAGACTTTCTTGTATGTGAATGTGCAGAATTCTCAGTAAATTAATAAAAGGGATTTTCGTTGAGTTTGCTTCATGTTCTTGGGAAGCCTTGGTCTGAACAGAAATTAGCATTTATTTCTACAGTACTTTCTAGCAAAAATCCATCCCATCACAAACAATGGGTTTGCTTAACAACCATGGTGTTTGCTTAATGACCACCACAAAAAAATATCATAAAATTAGATGTTGTAATATGATGACCTGCCTTCTGACTGTCATGACTTACAACCAAAATGCAGGCTCAATGATGGTTGTAAGTAGAGGGCTACCTGAATTTCTTTTGAATTCACATCATCTGTACTTTGACTTATATTTTTGCAAGCCGCCCAGAGTTATTGGGAATTGGGCAGCCTCTAAATCAATGGCTCTCAATTCCATCAACTTTGTTCACCAACATGTGGACTTCAACTCCCAGAATTCCCCAGGCAGCGTGCCTATATTAACGTGGTTGGACATGTAACTATTAGCATAAGGACTTCTTGGTTTAAGGTTTATTTTTTTTTAAATGATACTGACCTTCAGTGCTTCAACCATTTATGATTAGGAAACCACTTCATCTTGCATGTACTTGACTTCGCTTTTCATAGAGAAAAATTTGCAAATTCAGGTTTGGATATCCATAGATGAGATGGAATTAAAACTAGCCAACTTCTCTCCATAATGATGGCTCTCCATCTAACCAGAATAGAGATGGAAGGTCTTCTAGAGGTCTTCTAGTGACTAATCCAAGCAGGAAACCCTATATCTGTGTTGGTGAACCTATGGGATGCGTGCCAGAAGCGGCACACAAAGCCATCCCGTGCATGATGCGCGGCCTCGCTGGCTCCTGTTCCAATGTCCTGTGCCCACACACGCACCAGCCAGCTGGTCTTCACAATGGAGCGCCCAAACCTGGAAGAGCAGTGTTTCGTTTTGCATGCATGCACCGGCACCCGAACTTCTGGGTTTTTGGCGCGCGGATGCATGCCTGCCAGCTGTTCATTGGGTGCATGCACGGGCTGGGAACTGGAAGTTTGGATGCTGGCACGCGCATGTGCAATGGAACACTGCTCTTTTGGGTTTCGGTGCTCTCCCGCACGCAAAGTACAGTGAGGCTGCACATTCCAGGTGAGGTGGTTTTGCGTGCCATTTCCCGCACGCAGGTCGGCATGCAATGATGTAAAAGGTTACCGTATTTTTCAGAGTATATGGTGCACCTTTTTCCCTCAAAAAAGAGGCTGAAAATCTGGGTGTGTCTTATACACTGAATACAGCATCTTTTGCCTCCCGAAACCCCGCCCCCTTCACCAAAATGGCCATGCAGAGCCTTTAGGAGGCTTCCATTTTTCATTTTTCTCATTTTATTAAATTTATATACCGCGCCACTCTCCCAAAAGGGACTCGGGGCGGTGCACAGGAAAAATAAAACCACACATATACATAAATACAGATAATAAATATGTCATAAATGTTAAAAACTTATTAAATTAACCCAACCTGTGCTAAAACCAATTAAAACCCCAATAAAATCTAATTCAATTTAAAACCAGTCGATAGTCTCGGAAGATTAAGCTAGGCCAGCTAAGCGAAAAAAGTGCGTTTTTAATTGTTGACGGAAGAGGTGGAGGTCTGTGATATTCCTAAGATCGGGGGGTAGATTGTTCCAGAGGGTAGGGCCTGCCACAGAGAAGGCCCTTCCCCTGGGCGTCGTGAGCCGGCATTGCCCGGCCGTTGGCACCCGGAGCAGACCCTCTCTGTGGGAGCGGATCGATCGGAGGGATGTATGGGGTAGGAGGCGGTCTCGCAAATAACTAGGACCCGTGCCATGGAGTGCTTTAAAGATGATAATCAACACCTTGAAGCGTACCCGAAAGACCACAGGCAGCCAGTGCAGCTCGCGCAGGAGAGGTGTTACATGGGAATGCCGTGAGGCTCTCAAGATCCCCCGCGCGGCCTCATTCTGCACTAACTGTAGCCTTCGGGTGCCCCATGTAGAGAGCATTTCCATAGTCCAGACGGGATGTCTTCCAGAGTGCTCCTGGGGGATGTCTTCCAGAGTGCTCCTGAGTGCTTCCAGAGTGCTCCTGGGGGCTGGAGAGGGCAGAAATGAGTGAAAAATTGACCATTTTTTGCTCAATTTTGCCCCCTCCCCCCAGCTCCCAGGAGTACTCTATAAGCCTCCTTAAGGCTATGCATGCAATTCTTTTGCCAAAAAATGGGCCTGTTCTCATGAAAAAAGTGCTGTTTTTTGCTCATTTGGGGGGGGGGCACCCCCAGAAACACTCTGCAAACCCCCTAAAGGCTACTTTAAAAAAAAAAAAGCCTCTTCAAAACCTTGGTGCATCTTATATCCCGAAAAATATGTTATTAACTGCCCTATACCATTTCAGAATAGTGTCTGTCCAGTCCCATTTTGAAAGCCTCCAGTGATGGAGCAACCATAATTTCTGAAGGCAAGTTGTTCCACTGGTTACTTGTCCTCACTGTTAGGAAGTTTCTCCTTAGTCCTAGGTTGCTTCTCTCCTTCATCAGTTTCCATCCATTGTTTCTTGTCCTATACTCAGGTGCTTTGGAAAATAAGTTGCCCCCTCTTCTTTATGGCAGCCCCTCAAATACTGGAATACTGCTATAATATCATATTATATCATCATATCATGTGCTATCATATAATTCTCTAGTGCTTTTTTTCATTCATCTGGATTTAATTTCAGTTTTGCTGCTTTCAAATTTACAGCCTGTTCTTATGTTGGAAACTTTCATAATATGACAAATACTTGTTCTTAGGTTTTATATGTTTGATGTATTTGGTTATTTCATTACTGGAAAGCGACTTCATTCCAACAGAAATAAAATGCTGATAAACTTGTGTGAACATGTCATATATTTCAAATTTCCTGTCAAAAGTAAATTTTAGAGCTTACTTTTGACTCTTCCACCCAATTGCCACAACCACGTAGCAATTCTAGGAAGCCAGTGACCACATTTTCCTTGGATTCCTGGTTTCTGGGCTTACTGCCGAGAAAGAATGAGATATACTTCTTCTTTATCACTTATTTTGCTCGGAAACAGCCTTCTGCACTTGGAGGCTCATTGTTGTTAATTGGAACTTGTGTCCGACTCATCGCGACCCCATGGAAAACGTTCCTGTCCTCTACCATCCTCTGGAGTCCATTTAAGCTCATGCCTACTGCTTCTGTGACTCCATCCAGCCGTCTCATTCTCTGCTGTCCCCTTCTTCTTTTGCCCTCCATCGTTCCCAGCATGAGGCTCTTCTCCAGTGAGTCCTTCCTTCTCCTTAAGTATTTGAGTTTCCTCTTCAGGATCTGGCCTTCTAAAGAGCAGCCAGGGTTGATCTCCTCTGGGACTGACCCATTGGATCGCCTTGCAGTCCAAGGGACTCGCAGGAGTCTTCTCCAGCACCAGAGTTCAAAGGCCTCCATTCTTTGGCACTCAGCCTTCCTTATGGTCCAACTTTCACAACCATCCATTGCAACTGGGAAAACCATCGCCTTGATTATACGTACTTTTGTTGGCAGGGGGATGTCTCTGCCTTTTAGGCAGAGACTAAAGAGGCATTATGGAGGCTCATAATTTGCACCAAATAAGGACTGCCTGAAGTACCACTGAATCAGTACAAAGACTGTTAAGCCCCTGTTTTGAACCCTCTCGTTGAATTCAATGGGAATGTAAGTTTAAGCGGAACATGCTTAATTTTCTTTGCAGAGCTTAAATTCACTATTGAAATATTTTTTTTAGGACTTGAAATTCAAGCAGAGAGCCATGTTTCAGGAATGGTAGAGGCCGGGGGTGAAATTCAGCAGGTTCTGACAGGTTCTGGAGAACCGTTAATGGAAATTTTGAGGAGTTCGGAGAACTGGCAAATGCCATCTCTAGCTGGCCCCAGAGTGGGGTGGGAATGGAGATTTTGCATTATCCTTTTCCTGCCATGCCCACCAAGCCATGCCCACAGAACCAGCAGTATTTGAATTTCACCACTGGTAGAGGCTACATAGGGTTAATGCTCCAAACCCAGGCACCAGAACGTGGCCTGATAAGAACTTGATCCCTGAATTAGAGAGAGACACTTTAACCTTTGCAAAGGGGCTTCTTTGCCCACCTGAAAATAGGAATCACCACAGCATTCAGGCAAAGCAAAACACATTTATTAAAGGGTGGGTCAAGTCTTTTTTTTTTTTTTTTTTTGTGGGACACAGCTCAGTGGGTAAGACGCTGAGCTTGTCGATCAGCAAGGTCAGCAGTCTGATGGTTCGAATCCCTAGTGCCGTGTAACGAGTGAGCTCCTGTTACTTGTTCCAGCTTCTGCCAACCTAGCAGTTTGAAAGCACGTAAAAGTGCAAGTAGAAAAATAGGAATCACCTTTGGTAGGAAGGTAGCAGCGTTCCCTGTGCTTTCAGTGTTTAGTCATGCTGTCACATGACCACGGAGATGTCTTTGGACCGCACTGGCTCCTCAGCTTTGAAACGGAGATGAGCACTGCCCCCTAGAGTCAGGAATGACTAGCACAGATGTGCAAGGGGAATCTTTACCTTTTACAAATCTTTTTACAGGGTACAGAAACAAATGATACATACATTCAGTCTATGTAATACGTCAGCAAGAAAACGATCAAACAAACAGTAAAAGACATGGATTGCATGTAAAGCTTATACAATACTTATACAATAGCAGAATTGGAAGGGACCTTGGAGGTCATCTAGTCGAACTCCCTGCCTAGGCAGGAAACCCTATACCAGGGGTCTGCAAAGTCGGCTCTTTTAAGACTGGTGAACTCAATTCTAGGAGTTGAAGTCCACCAGTCTTAAAAGAGCCGACTTTGCAGACCCCTGCCCTATACCATTTCAGACAAATGGCTATCCAACATCTTCTTGAAGACTTCCAGTGTTGGAGCATTCACAACTTCTGGAGGCAATTTGTTCCACTGATTCATTGTTCTCACTGTCAGGAAATTCTCTTTAGTTCTAAATTGGTTCTGTCCTTAATAATAATAAATAATAATACATTTAATTTATAAACCTCTCCCTCTCCCCGAAGGGACTCGGGGCGGTGCACAAGGGAATTAAAAACGTACAAATATAAATACATCATAAATTGATTAATTTCCCTCCATTGCTTCTTGTCCTGCCTTCAGGTGCTTGGGAAAATAGGCTGACTGCTATCATGTCAGCCCTTTAAGATGAGTGGTTGGTTGGGGAATTCTGGGAGTTGAAGTCCACACATCTTAAAGCTGCTGAGGTTGAGAAGCACTGGGGTAAAGGTCATTTGTTGGTGGAGCAATTAATAATAATAATAATAATAATAATAATAATAATAATAATAATAATAATAATAATAATAATAATAATAATAATAATAATAATAATAAATTTTATTTATAACCCGCTCTCTCTCCCCAAAGGGACACGAGGCGGGTCCTTACAGACCTGGGAATCAGAGTCTTGGCTGACTTGGTTCAGGTCCACCTGAATTCAGCCTGCTGCCCAGCCCTGTTTTAACCTCCTTCTTTCTGACATCAGGCGTGAAAATGAACTGAAACTGCCTCATGATTGGCTGTGCTACCTGGCTCCCGAGATTGTGCGCGAGATGGCTCCCGGGAAAGGTGAAGATAAGCTGCCCTTTTCCAAAGCTGCGGATGTCTACGCTTTTGGGTAAGAATAAGGAAAGGTCATAGCAGGTGTTTTTTGTCAAGGTCAGCCAAAATGTCCTGCCTTTCTAGAAAAAAGAAAAACATCTGGAGAAAGCTAAGCAGGTCTGGACGTGGTTAGCACCTGGATGGGAGACAATCTGAAAACCTCAGATAGCCCTGTTTTTTTTTTAACTTGGCTAGGGAATGTGGCGAAAGACACAGTCAGTGCCTTGATGGTGCCCCATATCATGCACTGGCAAAATCATACTGTGTTGTACACAATCATGAATTCTAACAGCTGTGCCACCAGGTGGTGCACTAGTTGGAATGCACATTGCAGGCAAACTCTGTCCTCTACCAGCAGTTCAATCCTGACCACCTCAAAGTTGACTCGGCCTTCCATCCTTCCAAGGTGGGCAAAATGAGGACCCAGATTATTGGTGGCAATATGCTGACTCTGTAAGCTGCTTAGGGCAGGGGTGTCAAATGCACATTTTCACGGTAGCGTCACGTGACTTATCGGGACTTCCCCCCCTTCACTAAACTGGGTGTGGGCATGGCCACCACGTGACGCGTTCGTCTATGAGCCGGGAGTTTAACAGCCCTGGCTTAGAGAGTGTTGTAAACAGTGTTGGTAGTCAGCCGGCTTGGACCAGTTCGGGCAAACTGGTAGTGGCGACCTGCGGGTGGGATGTTTTCTAAGACGTGTGCATGTGTGCAAGCTGCATGCGCAAGCAAAGCGCATGCACAGGAGGCCACACGCATCTGTGCAAGGTGCGTGAGTGTAGCGAGCATGCATGCATGCTCACATTGTCACTATGCGGCGAACCAATGATAAAATTATGTGAAAATCACCTCTCGTTGCACAGTACTGTGAAGCACCATATAAGTCTAAGTGCTATTGCACTTAGGAAGATTAGTTTTTTCCCTCCCAAATAATCAATGTACTACTAATACTCTAATTGTCATGACTTTAACTAGGTCATATTGTACATTGTAGGGCAACTGTTTGTGAACCAAGTAGAATAGAATAAAACAGAATTCTTTATCGGCCAAGTGGGATTGGACATACAAGGAATTTGTCTTCAGTGCAGATGGCTCTCAGTGTACATAAAAAGACAAGGTACATACGTCAAGAATCATAAGGCACAACACTTAATGATAGTCATAGGGTACAAATAAGCAATCAGGAAACAATATCAATATCAATATAAATCTTAAGGATACAAGCAACAAAGATACAGTCATACAGTCATAAGTGGGAGGAGATGGGCGATAGGATCGATGAGAAGATTAATAGTAATACAGACTTAGTGAATAGTGTTGAGGGAATTATTTGTTTAGCAGAGTGATGGCGTTTGGGAAAAAAACTGTTCTTGTGTCTAGTTGTCTTGGTGTGCGGTGTTCTATATTTTGAGGGTAGGAGTCGAAACAATTTATGTCCAGAATGTCAGGGGTCTGTAGATATTTTCGCAGCCCTCTTTTTGACTCGTGCAGTATACAGCTCCTCAGTGGAAGGCAGGTTGGTAGTAATTGTTTTTTCTGTAGTTCTGATTATCCTCTGAATCTGTGTCTCTCTTGTTGGGTTGCAGAACCAAACCAGACAGTTATGGAGGTGCGGATGACAGACTCAATAATTCCTCTGTAGAACAGACTCAATATGACAGACTCAATAATTCCTGTGTAGAACAGAATCAGCAGCTCCTGGGGCAGTTTGAATTTCCTGAGTTGGCGCAGAAAGAACATTCTTTGTTGTGCTTTTTTGATGACGTTTTTGATATTAGGTGTCCATTTTAAGTCTTCAGACATGGTAGAACCAAGAAATTTGAAGGTCTCTACTGTTGATAGAGTAAAGTTGTCTAGTATTGTAAGAGGTGGTAGTATGGGAAGGTTTCTCCTAAAGTCTATCACTATGTCTACAGTTTTGAGTGTGTTCAGTGCCAGATTGTTCCGGTCGCACCACGAAGCTAGTTGTCTCGAACAATGATACAAACACTGTTGTATCACCTGCAAACTTCAGTTGTTTAACGGATGGATGGTTTGAGATGCAGTCATTGGTATAAGAACATAAGAATAGCCTTGCTGGAACAGGCCACAGCCCATCCAGTCCAGCATTCTGTCTCACACAGTGGCTCCCCATTTGCTTCAGGGTCTTCCCAAGCAGATGTCTTCACCTGCTTATGATTCCCTGCAAATGGCATTGAGAGATATCCTGCCTATCTCTCCATCCCGGAGGGTGTCCTTAGGCATCCATAATGATAGCCATTGATACCCTTGTTCTCCATGAACTTGTCTAATCCTTTCTTAAAGGTGTCGAGGCTGACAACTGTCACCACTTCTTCTGGCAGGGAGTTCCATAGACCTTTTTCATCCTCTGGGTGAAAAAGTACTTCCTCTTATTTGTTTGAGGTCTAGCTTCCAAAAGTTTCATGGAGTGCCCCCTAGTTCTAGTGTTGTGCGATAGGGAAAACAGTTTTTCCTTTTCTACTTTATTCACACCGTGCATGATTTTATAGACTTCAATCAGGTCACCTCTCAGGCGCCGTCGTTCTAGAGTGAAGAGGCCCAGCCGTTGAAGCCTCAGATGGTAAGGAAGGTGTTCCAGCCCCCTAATCATTCTGGTTGCCCTCCTCCGCACCTTTTCCATTTCCATAATATCCTTCTGAAGGTATAGTGACCAGAACTGTACACAATACTCCAGATGGGGCCTCACCATAGATTTATAAAGAGGCAAAATGACACTTGCTGATTTATTTTATTTATTTATTTATTTATTTATTATTCACATTTGTAACTCGCACCCATCTCACCACAAAGGGACTCGGGGCGGCGAACAGAGATTTAAAATAAATATACACAAATACAAAATATTATTAGATAATAACTAAATTAAATCAATACCCTGCTTAAAATAAGTTTAAATTTAAAACCCATAAATTAAAATTTTGATTTGTTATAAAAACAATGGGTATGGAGTAGATCATGCTAGGCCGGCCAGATGAAAATAATAAGTTTTTAAGTGCCGGCGAAACAAGCGGAGGTCTGTGATGGAACGGAGATTGGGAGGTAGGCCATTCCAGAGGGTAGGGCCCACCACAGAGAAGGCCCTTCCCCTGGGAGCTGCCAACCGGCATTATCCAGTCGACGGCACCCGGAGAAGACCCTCTCCCTGGGAGCGAGTCGGTAGAAGGGATGTATGGGGTAGTAGACGGTCTCGTAGGTAGCTAGGCCCCGTGCCATGGAGCACCTTGAATATGGTCATCAAAACCTTGTAACGCACCCGGTAGGTCACAGGTAGCCAGTGCAGCTCGCGCAGGAGTGGTGTTATGTGGGAATGTCTTGAGATTCCCATGATCACCCGCGCGGCCGCATTCTGGAGCAACTGCAACCTCCGAGTGCATCTCAAGGGGAGCCCCATGTAGAGAGCGTTACAGTAGTCCAGACGAGAAGTCACGAGTGCTTGAGTGACTGTGCGAAGGGCCTCCTGGTCCAGTAAGAACCGGGAGAGTTCTTATAGAGAGTGTTTGAGAGAAGTGGAGAGAGCACACAGCCCTGAAGTGCGGGGGCGTGTTTCCTATGCTAATTGTACAGGTATCTGATGTGATTTTGCCTAGCTTCACCTGCTGCTTCCTGTCTGTTAGGAAACTTGTGAACCACTTACAAGTGTGTTCTCGGGCACCACTCACTGATGTAGTTTAGTTAGAAGAAGTACCTCAACTGAGATAAATGACACAATGTGTGCAAAATATGAGGACCTATAATTCCCCAGGGACTGAGATTTGGGGAAGCTGTGGCTGCGGTCACAGGATTTTCACTCGCACTTAGCAGTGATAGGCGATGCAATTAAGCGTTGACAATGGTTGAGAACGGTAGTTAACACGTTTTCAAAAAATCTGGTGAAATATTTGCATACGTGGGTGTGAGTGTTAACCTGCATTCACTGTTTTTTTTTAATATTTTACATCTTGTGAAAATTAATTACATTTCAAAAGTCATGACATTTGAAAATTGCTGTTCTGGGAGACTCTCTCTGAAAAAAAGAAAAAAAGTTTTTTCTCTCTCCAAGTACAGTCCCAATCAGGGGTGGGCAAACTCTGCAACTTTAAGTCTGAAGGACTTCAGCTCCCAGAATTCTCCAGCCAGCAAAGCTGGCTGGAGAATTCTGGGAGCTGAAGTCCTTCAGACTTAAAGTTGCAAAGGTTGGAGACCCGTTCTAAGCAACTCGTGAACAAAAGCTATTGTGGTTGCTTCATGGTTCATGTTTATGACCGTTGCTGTGTCCCAAGGTCATGTGATCCTCTATTGAGACTTTCTGACGAGCAAAGTCAATGGGGAAGCCGGATTCACTTAACAACCGGGTTACTAACCTATCAACTGCAGCGATTCGCTTAGCAACTGTGGCAAGAAAAGTCTTAAAACGGGGCAAAATGTTTCACTGGACAGAAATTTTGAGCTCCATTGAGGTCGTAAGTCGAGGACTACCTGTACAGCAATCATCTCTAACTTAAGAGGTTTTTTAAAATTTTTATAGTTTGTCACACAGTCAGCCAGATGTTCAGACTGTATTTGTATTTTGCATTTTTGTATGTATTAACTGAAACTATTAAGTTAAGAGCTGCCTTGATGCTTTATACAGGTAGTCCTTGTTGTGGCCCTCCAGCAGATCTGGCAACAGATTCGGACAGTGAGGAGGTTGGGGAGGAAGATGGGCCAGTCCTGGAGTCTGGGGAAGGCTCTGATGAGGGCTCTGTGTCGGAGGCAGAGAGGGGCCAGAGCCGTATGCCAGTTCTCAGCTGCCTTCAGAGTCAAACATCAGTGAGGCAGATGAACAGTTGGAGTCTGTTTCCAGTGTGCACGTGCGCAGAGTTGCCAGAAGAAGGGAGCAGCTAAAGAACAGGGGTTGACTTGGGAGTAAGGCCACAGGTGGACGATGAATGGCCCCTCCCAGAGGACATAAAAGAGGAGCGAAAGGGGAGTGGAGTTTGCAGGAGACAATTAGTTCGCTTCATTGGTTCATGACTCTCCGAGACTTCTTGCCGAGTTTTGCAGATATCGGCCTGGCAGCTCTCCAAGCCAGATAAGGTCTGTGATTGTAAATCCTCCCTCGAATGACTTTCCTGGATGTGAATAAGCAGAATTCACAATCAATTAATAAGAGGGGTTTTTGTTGGGACCAGGAGTTTGCTTCATGCTCTTGGGGAGTGTAGGAAGCCTGGGCGTGGCCATGATGCATCCGGCCCACAGGCTGCGAGTTTGACACCCCTGATCTAGATTGTGGGATTTACAGTGGTATCTCGGTACTCATTGTTAATTGGTTCCAGGAGGCCCTATGAGTACCAAAAACAATGAATACCAAACATTTTTTTCCGATAAGAAATAATGCACTGAGTTGCAAGGCAGCCGACACCGACAAGTTCTAGCTTGTGTGTTGAATACTAAACAAACGATGAGCACCAGGACAAAATTTTTACCAAATTGAATGACTTTCAAAGCAATTGAGTACCAAGGTACCACTGTAGAGTTAATAGTTCAGGATGTTGTGCAACCCTAGGATACTGAGTTAATTCAGGAGGAGCAGAATTAAGCATGCTGTGCAATTCACTTGCCCAGGGGCTAAATAGGGGTGTGGTTTGCTTCCTGTCCTATGGAGATTTTGTGGTAAGCGGTAGCCTCTTTATGAAAATGCCAAGAGCATGTTGTCACAATATTGGCTTCCAAGTTTGCCTCCAGCTAGTTAAACAATATTCCCAATGGGGTGTTTTGATTTGCAACACTGAACAACACGAGGAAAAGCAATGTTTTGCAACAGCTTGTGTCACCTTCAGGATTCTGTCAGCCCTAAAATTTAAAAAAGATAAAATCCCTCCGGGTTGGCCTGGCATTTGATTTATTTAAACCCCACCTTTTATACGGAAGTTCAAGTGGAAAAGAGGGTTCACTCCTATTTTCCAGCTAGAATGTGCTGCTTCATGTAGCAGTCTGTTCCACTGGCTGATTTTAAAAGAGCCCGAATGAATGAATGAATGAATGAATGAGTGAGTGAGTGAGTGAGTGAGTGAGTGAGTGAGTGAGTGAGTGAGTGAATGAGAGAGTGAGTGAATGAATGAGAGTGAATGAATGAGAGTGAACGAATGAGAGAGTGAGTGAATGAATGAGAGTGAATGAATGAGAGTGAATGAATGAATGAGTGAGTGAATGAATAAATGAGAGTGACTGAATAAATGAGTGAGTCAGTGAGTGAATGAATGAGTGAATGAATAAATGAGTGAATGAATGAGTGAATGAATGAGTCTGAGTGAATGAATGGTCAGAGTGAGTGAAGGAAGGAAGGAGTGAGTGAGTGAGTGAGTGAGTGAGTGAGTGAATGAATGAATGCCTATTTGGTGACATAGCTGTCAATATTACAGACCTTCAACTTGGAACTGCTTTGTTTCTCAGGACCGTGTGGTATGAGCTCCAGGCCAGAGAGTGGCCCTTTCAGAGCCAGCCAGCGGAGGCCTTGATTTGGCAGATCGGAAGCGGTGAAGGAATGAAGCACGTCCTGCAAGCGAGCAGCCTGGGGAAAGAAGTCGGGGTGAGTAGATATGGCCTCTGTCCTCCTGGCCAAGCCTCAACGTCCCAGAGTTGGATCCAGGTATCTTGGAACTAGGTGCTGCTTGGGGCTACAGAGAGGAAGGATATGTTTCCCATTCATATATTCTGCCCTTGTCTTATGGATCAGATGGGGCTTGAATTTAAGTTCTCAATCCCCCCCCCCCCCCGGAGCCTTTCCTTGGGCACCCAAGTATGCCTCCTTTTTATTACTGTGTTTTTGGAGTATAAGATGCACCAAGGTTTTGAAGAGGTAAATTTTTTTTTAAAGTTTTTGCATTCTGCAAATTTCCCCAAAACAGCCTGTTTTTTTGTGAAAAAGGACACAAATACCCCTTAGGAGGCTTGTAGAGTGTTCCAGGATGGGTGGGCCAAAAATGAGCCAAAAACGGCCCATTTTTTGAAAAAACGGGCCCATTTTTTGTTTAGAAAAGGGCATTAGGAAGCTTATAGAGTGCTCCTGGGACTGTTTTTTGCTCATTTCTGCCCTCCCCAGCCCTCAGGAGCTCTCTGAAAGCCTCCTACAACCTATGCATGACCATTTTGGTGAAGGGTTTCAGGAGGCAAAAAATGCAGTATTCAGGGTATAAGATGCACCCAGATTTTCAGCCTCTTTTTTGAAGGAAAAAGGTCCGTCTTATATTTTGAAAAATACGGTACCTCAATTTTAGATATTTCCTTCTCTGGGCACATTGAGAATATATCTGCTGAACAAAACTCCGCATTGGCAACAGGAAAGGCATCCAGCCAGTAAAACACTCTGCTAGTTCCATTCAGTTGTCCAGATTTCACCAGGGATTCTGGGGTCGTTAAAAGAAGAAGATAATGATGTAGGCACCTCTATTTACAACCATCATGACTTAAAACAGAAACCCCAGGCTATGTAAGTTGAGGACTAGCCATAGGTTCTCCTTTTTCATCCCACTCAGTTTCCCAGGCCAGTGACTTCCCCTGCCTGATATCTGAACTTCCCCTTGCCCTTGAGAGGTTTTACAGGAGATGCAAGAAGACATACAGTATGCTTGATTCCTGTGCAATTGGGGGCCCTGTTTTCTGCACCCAATTAATAACAGAATAACAGAGTTGGAAGGGACCTTGGAGGCCTTCTAGTCCAACCCCCTGCTCAAGCAGGAAACCATACCATTCCAGACAAGTGACTGTCCAGTCCCTTCTTGATTAATGCCTGCATTTGTAGACATGAACTGAGCCAGAGATCTACAGCTGTTGAATCTATAAATCTTGAGGTCTAACTTATTGTTTTGCAATTCCTTCCAAGTCAGGCTGGTTAAAAGCAGCTCTTAGAAGTCGCCATCTTCAAACTGACAGTTTGGACTACAGAACAGAATAGAAAAGAACAGAACAGAACAACAGAGTTGGAAGGGACCTTGGAGGTCTTCTAGTCCAACCCCATGAACAGGCAGGAAACCCTATCCCCACTTCAGACAAAGGATTGTCCAATCTCTTCTTAAAAGCCTCCAGGGTTGGAGCATTCACAACCTCTGGAAGAATGTCAGGGATGAAATCCTCCCGGTTAGGCCCAGTTCAGCTGTGAGCCACACGATCATCCGAAGCTTTTTCCCCCCAGCTTTTTAAAAGCATTTTTCCCCTGCCGATTCGTCCCAATCAGCAGGGGAAAATGCTTTAAGAAGTGAAAAAAAAAGTTGGCCACATTCACCCAGTCACATGAACAACCCCCCCAAGCCACGCCCACAGAACCAGTGGGGGGAGGGGGAATTGGATTTCATCACTGAGGCACATTGTTCCACTGATTAATGGTTCTCACTGTCAGGAAATTTCTCCTTAGTTCTAGGTTGCTTCTCTCCTTGATTATCGTATTTTTCAGAGTATAAGACGCACCTTTTCAAAACCTTGGTGCGTCTTATACTCCAAAAAATACGGTAGTTTTCCATCCATTGCTGCTTGTCCTGCCTTCAGGCGCTTTGGAGAACACATTGCCACAAAGGTTTGTAGATGATGCAGTGCATCTTATTTGGGCTGCTTGCAGTTCACCTGCCTCTATATTTTAAACCAGGGGTCTCCAACCTTTGCAACTTTAAGTCTGAAGGACTTCAGCTCCCAGAATTCTCCAGCCAGCAAAGCTGACTGGAGAATTCTGGGAGCTGAAGTCCTTCAGACTTAAAGTTGCAAAGGTTGGAGGCCCCTGTTTTAAACCTTCTACAATTTGGGCTCTTCGTAATCGAATGAACTTTCTGGTCCAAGGAGGCTGTGGGTTCATTTTTTCTTTTCTTTAAAAAGATGCTTGTCGTCTTGTAGGAAATCCTCTCGGCCTGTTGGGCTTTTGATGTGACTGAGCGGCCCAGCTTCACCCTCTTGATGGAAATGCTTGAAAAATTGCCAAAGCTTAACCGGAGGCTCTCTCACCCAGGACACTTCTGGAAATCAGCTGAGTACGTATTGCCTCTCCTTGTCCCGCCTATTTCCAAAAATTGCATTTTGTTAGGCTTTTGATTGATGAGCCAATGCGGCACGTTCCCAGGGCAGCCGGTTTGATAAGACACCTCTGCATTGATGATAACATATGAATAGGGAAGGCTTGTGTGTGTTTCTTAAACAAAGATCCTATTTAATAATCAATTCAGATCAAAGGGGCTTTTTTCAAGAGGCAACTGGAGTTTCTGGGGGGATTTTTAGACGTTTTACTTCTCATTTTTATTGATTTTATTTTGTCAAGGATGAATTAAATATCAGATATTTTATATTTTATAATTAAATTTATACCCCGCCCTGGACCCAGGGCGGCGCGCAGGAATTAAAAAAAACATACAAAATGACAAAATACAAAATTTAAAAGACATATTAAATTCCCATCCTATGCTAAAATCCAATTAAAATCCCCAAATTAAAACTGTCTAAAATAGTCCCAGCGGAAGGTTACGCTAGGCCGGCTTGATGAAAGAGATGTGTCTTTAGACACTGGCGGAAGAGGCGGAGGTCCGAGATGGTGCGAAGTTCAGGGGGTAGGTCGTTCCAAAGGGCGGGGCCATGGACATGATTATGAATACATAAAGTGAATACAAATACAAGGGAATATTAGGATAGGGATGGTAGGCAAGCTGGTGCACTTATGCACTCCCCTTGAAGACCTCTTAGGAAAGGGGGCGAGAGTAGGTAGTCTAAGGTTAAAGTTTTGGGGGTTTGGGGAAGAAACCACAATGTCAGGTTGTGCATTCCAGGCATTTTCTGCAATCAAGTTTGGAGAGGTTTACCATTAGTTTGTATCTATTGGGAGTATTCATTGACAGGTAGGACATTGCAGCGGATTAAAAAAAAAATTGCACTCTGCAGACCTCCCCAAAACAGCCCGTTTTTCACAAAAACAGGCCACGTTTTGTTTGTTTTTTCAAAAAAAGGACATTAGGAAGCTTATAGAGTGCTCCTAGGGGCTAGGGGGGGGGTAAAACTGAGCAAAAAACAGCCCGTTTGTTGCTCATTTCTGCCCTCCCCAGCCCCCAGAAGCGCTCTGAAAGCCTCCATAAGGCTGTGCATGGCCATTTTAGTGAAAGGGCGGGGCTTCGTGAGGCAGAAATGCTGTATTCAGTGTATAAGACGCACCCAGATTTTCATCCTCTTTTTTGAGGGGAAAAAAGTCCGTCTTATACTCTGAAAAATACGGTATTTCCGCTATGCAGTGCGGGTTCCAGACAGATGAACTGTATTCAAGAATTGGTCTAGCAAAAAGTTTTGTATGCCCAAGTTTGCAGTTCAATATTACCGGAGAAGAAGCTACGTAAGAGTAGGTTAACAACTCTTTTAATGCCTTTTTGGCAATGCTGTTACAGTGAGCTCTAAGTACTTAGATCGTTTGAGATAAGTACTCCAAGGTCCTGAAGCTTCTTCAGGAATTTCCCATCATCCAGTCAGAGCTGAAGAAGCTTCTTGGAGGAGAAGCGAAACATCTTCAAAGAATAAGATGACCAGATGTCCCGCTTTTGGCGGGACAGTCCCGGTTCACCTTCAGATGTCCCGCGCCCCGTCTGAGCGTCGGCTTGGGCGAGGAGGGCGTCGGGGCCGAGGAGGGGGGGCCGACGCATGCTCTGGCACATCACGTGCCTGCGCAGAGGGCGTCGGTGCAGGGGGCGCGCTCCCATCCGCCCCCGGGGCACTCTCTTTAAAGGCAGCGGCAGCGGCCCGAGCCTGCAGCTTTCGGGCCGCCTTTTCAGCATCGGGCCGCCCCCGCTGCCTTTAAAGAGGGCCCTGCGGGGGCGGGTGGGAGTGCACCCTGACCCCGATGCCCTCTGCGCAGGCGCGTGACGCACCGGAGCACATGCAGCCCCCCCTCCTCGGCCCTGACGCCCTCTGCGCAGGCGTGTGACACGCCGGAGCGCCGTCCCCCTTGCCTGTCGACGGTGTCCCGCTTTGGGACTTTGAATATCTGGTCACCTTATCAAAGAAAAACCAGAAAAGTCCAGTTGCCTCTTGAAAAAAAAAAGCCCCTATGGGACAACCATGGATGACTGAGACTCTCCAGAGACGATCAGTTCAGTTAGGAAAAACGAAGCTCTGAAAGGGGCCAAACACACAAATCTCTTCCCCCCCCCCCCCCGTGCTTCTGACCTTCGAACTTTTTTTGACTGTGAACTAACTCTCTTCCCCTTCTGTGTGTCTTCCTTCTACTTTCTCTCTTACAGGTTGTAGCTCCTGGCACCCGCCATAGCTGAATTTCCTCTTGCATGAGCACTTGTGACTAATCCAACCAGCAGCTCGGAACTTGTGTGCACCGTTTCCATTTTTAACCCTTGAGTGCCCTGCCCGATGCTGCTAATGGTTCCTTCTTCCGTCCCGACTCCTTTCTTGGTGTGGGCTGCTCATGTGAAGTGACCTGTCTGTTTAAGAACTCTTTGCCTCTCTATTAACACTGAACTTAGGGGAAACTTCCTCCCCCCCCCCCTCACTCCTCCAGGCTCCCTTTGCTCACCTGTCAGGCTCCTCACTTCCCCCCCGCCCTTCCAGTGCTTTCTCTGTCACTTTCTCTCTCTCTATTCTATCACCAGCCTGGTCTGCAAGGCGTAAGCCAGGGATGTCCAAACTTGGGAACTTTAAGACTTGTGGACTTCAACTCCCAGAATTCCCCAGCCAGCATAGCTGGCTGGGGAATTCTGGGAGTTGAAGTCCACAAGTCTTAAAGTTCCCAAGTTTGGACATCCCTGGCGTAAGCAAACACAAAATGCAACAACCTAACCGCATTGTGTGCTTGTCTTTTGTAGGCGAGTTTTAAAAATAAAGACACGTTGAACTGTAGTGTGCATTTGACTTCCAGCAACAGAGACATTAAACATTGATTCTTCCGTAACCGCTCCAGTGGGGGCTAATGAGAAATGTATGGATTTTTATCCCACCCAAGCAAACTGAGTCTTTAAAAAAAAAAAAAAAAAAAAAGTACATACTGAACTGATGAGTAATTGTAACAAGTGCTGAGTTGGCTAATTTTTCATTGTCAAAAGTGGTATATATATATATATATATATATATATATATCTTTGCATGTTTCAAAAGCGATGGCATCGCTTCCATTGTCTTTTAGAATATATTGTGTACTTTTTCCTGTTGATCACTGTAATGTATATTCTGCCTTTCTATAAATGGACGAAGCATTACTGCATGCGTGAAAGAAAGAAAGGAGGGGGAAGAAATCCTTTTTAAGATCGTGCTTTGTACATGATTATTTGTATTAAAAGCAAGAACATTTTAAAATGGCTGTCCGGTTGAAATGGGAACAATAGTTTAATGGGAAATTTGAACATGAACTCGTTTTGCTGATTTACAGTATATAATCCTACCCTGTTTCTTTGAAAATAAGACCTCCCTGGATAATAAGCCCAATCGAGCTTTTGAGCGCATGTGCTAAAATAAGCTCTCCCTGAAAATATTGCAACAACAGCAGCAGCCATTATGTGACCACACTCGCCGCTTCCTGCACCCCAAAAATAATAAGACCTCCCTGAAAATAAGGCCAAGTGGTTATTTGGGGGGGGGAGAGAAAATAAGACCCTGTCTTATTTTCAGGAAAACAACGGCATTTATTGTCCTTGGTTTTCTCTGAGCTTGATTATTTGCTTGGAGACATTTCGTGATCGGACTACGTAACATCATCAGTGCTAGTGAGTGGGGTTTGCTCCCTTTTTATATATAATAGCTTGCTCTATCAGTGTAGGTTGGGATGTGGGTTTCTCCTTGGGTAGTTCCTTGATTCGACTTGTTTTTTGCTTGAATGGTGTTAATCCTTGCTTATCTGGATGTTGATTGCTGGAGAGGATCTTTTTGTTTCTTTCTTAATGCTTTTATTGTCTCTTGAAAGGTGTGTAAATGTGGTTTACTTCTATGTATCTGTCGAAGGCTGAACAGGGAGCAAAACCCACACTCACTAGCACTGATGATGTTACCTAGTTGGGTTATAAAATATCTGCAATTAACAAACAAATTCAGAGGACTTCAAGGACTCCACAGTTCAATTCTGAACTCCTGATTTATCCAAATGCATTTTATGTCTGTTTTAAAATAAGCAAGAAATCATTACAGCCTAAATGTTTCAACAGTTCCAGTGTTACCCTTGGCATTTTTTCTTTATGGAAATCTTATAGCAGAAAGCAGTGGAGAGATTAATTATTCCTATTTGGCTAATCAACTGCAGAAGGAATTGAATTGATGAGACGATGCCTTAGAGCAGGGGTGTCCAAACTTGGGAACTTTAAGACTTGTGGACTTCAACTCCCAGAATTCTCCAGCCAGCCATGCTTCAATTCTGGGAGTTGAAGTCCACATGCTGGCTGGGGAATTCTGGGAGTTGAAGTCCACAAGTCTTAAAATCCCCAAGTTTGGACACCCCTGTCTAGAGCATGGGAAATTCCGGGTCTTCCAATCCCAGCTTTTCTTCCATAAAGGGTCTCAAAGGGAAAGGCCCACAGTCTGATAGCTAGAAAGGACCTGAGTTTCAGTCCACTTAGCCTTCTCAATGCCCAGGCTACATTTTATTTTTCATAGACAATAATGAGCAAAGCATCAGAAGAGAATTACCCAGCTAAACACAAAATATTTATCTGTGTTTACATTTAAATGAGGCCCCTAAGTAACATCCATCACACTATTGCCTTTCGTAGTGCAGCTAGTCCTGGACTTACAACTGTAAAGGAGCCTGGAATTTCCATCACGCCTCATGATGGCCGTAAGTTGTGGAACCCACGTGACCAACCCGATTTTTTAAAACAATGGTCGTTAAGTGAACGTGGCGATTGCAAAGTGAACTCTGCAGTCATTAAGCAAATACTGCAGTCATTGGGTGAACCCATTGTCCAAAGTGGATGCTTTTTGCTGGAAACCAAAAAACCAAAGCCAGCAGAAAAGTTGTATGTGACTGAGGATTCTTGGTTGTCTCTGAGCTTTGCTTTTTGTCTTCCAGACGTTTCATTACCCTAACTAGGCAACATCATCAGTGCCAGTTGAGTTTACCTACTTTGGGTCATGAAACACCTGCTAGAAAACAAGCAAGGTCAGAGGGCACCAAGGAACCCCATTTCAATCCTGAGTTACAAATATTCTCCTTTATCGGTTATGCGTGCCAATGGCCGTTGATGAGGGCCACTTACTGAGTACCCAAAATTCAATCACCTGAGTGGCAGGTGGAGGACGGCCATCAGATCTTTCAATCTGTCTGTCATAACTTAGAACGGTCGCGGAGAAAGAGTTCACTTTATGACCGGGGCGGTTGCTTAACGGCCTTCCCAAAAAACGTAACAAAATTGCAGAAGTGGATGACCTGTTTTATGACGGTCACAATGTGCGATGGTAATTGGGAGGCTCCATTAAGGTGGTAGGTCATCTTGAGGAGGAGTCAAGACCAAAAAGGGCCCCGAGACTCACAAATATTCTAGAGGGGCCCTTCTTGTAGGATAGGGATGTGAATGAGGTTCTCTTAGTGTGAAAAAATATTTTTTTATGAGAAAATGTAATGGGAGAAAGTCCTTACTTCAGGGCAGGGATTCAGCTGATTCGGGCAAACTGGATGTTAATTTTAATCTGGTTCGCGGAACCGGTAGTTACAAGGAGCGGCTCACCCCGCCCACCCATCCCCTCCCAGGAGTCTCCACGCGGCCCATTCATCATGTCAGGTATGTGCAGGGCCCGCCCGGAGCCTCTGGGAGGGCAAAATACGGGCCTATCAGAAGTACCGGAAAGGGGTCCACTTCTGGCCTCCGGAGCCCAGGGGAGGCTATTTTCACCCTCCCGGAGGCTCAACAAAAGACTCTGGAGCCTGGGGAGGGGGAAAACGCTCCCCCTGCCGCCGTGGTTCAGAAAGCCAACTAGGCCACGCCCCCATGGCCACGCCCATCCTGCAACCAGGCAGAGAACCAGTTGCTAAAAATGTTCAATCCCACCCCTGCCCTAGTTGTTCAGAACATTTGAAGTGCACGCATGCTGTATATAGGACAGCCTCAATGTCTTGCTTTCTGTGTGGGAAATTAGAACCAATTAGAACCAGTTTGTTCACTGGCATTTCATTGTATGGTAGAAATTAACCTGTAACTGTTTTAATTTCCTTTCCTTCCTCCCTCCCCTCCTCCCCATCCTCCTTCTCCTTTCCTCCTTCAGCCTTAACAGTAGCAAAATGGTTATCCGTTTTGAACGATTTGCTCTGGGAGATCTGGAATCCAGTAATCAAAAGATCTAGCTTGCTGTGTTTTAAAGATCCTTGGTTCCTGGTTTGTTCCCCCCCACCCCCCACCCCTGGGCTTCCCCTCTGTGCCGTTCATACGTCTGGGGAAAAAACTTCTCTGCAATCTTAAAACGGAAAATCCCAAAAGTTACGGAAGGAGAAGATGGCGAGACCACGCTGCCCTGGCGATATGGATGTTTGATGTGTTTGCTTAAATCAGAGGCTTCCTTTTTGAAATGTTTACATTTGGATGACTTTTTTTTATCTTCCTGTGTGGATTTAATGGTTAATAATAAACATGATAAAAAGGTGTCTTTTTTTTAAAAAGAAAACAACAACAGCAGCAACAGCCAAGCATTTTCACTAGCACTTTTCTTATTTCAAATTATTCGGGCACCATTGAAACCGTATGCTTACAAATCTGGATTTTGTTGGTAAAGAAGCAAAAGTTTTGAAGTTTGCGTTGAGAAGCATTTAAAAAAAAAACCGCTGGAAGATTTTGACAGGTCTTGAGGCATCGAAGGAGTGGGGAGCTATGGTCCTTTTATGGCTTGTGGACTTCAACTCCCAGAATTCAGCATGGCTGGCTCAGGATTTCTGGGAGTTGCAGTCCACAAACCATAAAAGAACAATACTTCTCCATCTCTGATCAAAGCTGTCTGCAGGGGGGCATTGTTTCCACCTTCCAATGAGCTTTCCCACTTGGAGGAAGGCCTGGAAAATTGTGAGGCCCTTTCTCCAACCTTCCCTGCCAGGCTGCAGTTTGACAGTGTTATAATCCTGCTGGGTAGACAGGACCTCCGAGCCTGTATGTGCATCTGTGAAGCTGCCAAATTGAAAATGAGCATGACATAAAATACATGCCATAATAAAGCCGTCGTACCTGGAGACCTGAGATAGGTTGCCTCTGAAAACCTCCCTCTTCACTTTTATCTTGTAAAGAAGAAGAGTTCCCTCAGATTGTGTTGGATGCTGGTCAGGGGCGGGTTGCTACCGGCATTACCGGCACAAAACGTTTTGCACACGCTCACTTCACTCACACGCATGCCAAATGTGCGCTGTGCATGTGTGCACATTTACACCTCAAAAGATCTGCACTTGCGCAGAACATTACAAAAGGTTAAAAAATATATATTTCTGCAATGGAGATTGTTCTGCGCATGCGCAGAAGCAAAAATCAAGATGGCACTGCTGACAATAGAACCGGTTCGGGTGTATGGGTGGCCGACTTACTACTACTTGGCCGAACCAGGCTGAATTGGTAGGAACCCACCTCTGATGCTGGTGACCAAGGGCATTCCCTGGTCACCATTTTTTTTTAAAACAACAAACTGAAAGTGGCTTGTGTTATGTTAGCAGAGATTCAGTCGGAGACAGGCTAGTCATTGGAACAGGTTTATTTGCAACTAACAAGAAACTATGTAGAGGTACAAAAGATCGGTTCAGCCGAAACTTCACCACTTCGATAGCTATTTATACTTTTCCCAAAAGCGGGAAAATCTTAGCCAGACAGAAAGTCTGGCCCGGCCAGCCACGTCTCGGCCAATCAGACACGACTGGCTGTTACAGTGTTTAACAGACCTCCGGGTCAATCTTAGTTCCCCAGACTGAATGTCTGGTCGTAGGTTGAGGATATAACAGCTTACTATCCATTTCCGGAATCTTGTTAAACCACCCGGTCCCTTTCTTTGTGATCTGCATTCTAAGTTTCTTTTCAGACTTTGTAAATCACCATTTATGGGGTGCAGATTGGAAGCAGAGTTTCTCCTACATGAGAGGGAAGGAGTGGGGTGGGGATTAAGGTAATTGTGTGTGCATGCTTCCACACACCTACCACCCTTTCCTCAGTAACAACTACTTAAATCTTAAGGCATGAATAGAGAAATCTGTATTCTATTGAACAGTGGTCTCCAACCGTGGCAACTTTAAGACTTGTGGACTTCAACTCCCAGAGTTCCTCAGCCAGCTGGCTGAGGAACTCTGGGAGTTGAAGTCCACAAGTCTTAAAGTTGCCAAGGTTGGAGACCCCTGCTCTGGAATCTAGATTCTGTATTGTTAGAATCTAGATCCCATCATCCTGGCCTCTTGACGAGAGATAGCAGTCCATCCAGGTTTGCAGGTAGTGTGTTTCAATCCTATTCTTAACCATGATCTAAACCCATGTTTCCCGTGTCCCCTTTTGAAGGAATGTGGAAGGAATTTATTCAGAACTGCCCTTTTTTTATGAACAGAGTAAATATTAAACTAAGTATATCGCCTTTCGCTTAATCTGAATCCAACCCTTAGGTCGTTGGTGCAATATTTTAAATTTCTTTCTCCTTGTTTCTGAAATATCCTTTGGATTTAACATTCAGAAACACAGAATGGAAGTAATGTAAGTGGTATAAATATGAAACGAGAATAAAAATTGGATACTGGGAAATGGGTGCTTCACTGATGACGTTATGGGCTCGGTCCGCTTTTGACATTAAAAAACACACCTTGACAACTTTAAGATGTGTGGACTTCAGCTCCCAGAAATCCCAAACCAGCCATGGGAATTCTGGGAATTGAAGTCCACAAATTTTAAAGCTGCTAAAGTAAAGAAATACTGACCTGAGGTTACAAGCAATTTCTCTCTGACTGTCTGCCTGCTAATTCCTTTAAAACGTTGCCTGCAAATTACAATTATTATTTTTAATATGCCAGGAAGGGAAATTACAAAATACAGAAGAGAATTCATACTAGTTGTAATTATTATAATAAAGTTAAGCTTATATCCTTGCTCCACTGAATTCCTGTGTCCTGGTTCAATTGACAGCCGAAATTAAGTGTGACACCCACCCACCCCCTAAAATCTCCACTTTCAATACAGATTCTACTCTTATAAACCTTTTCTGTTTACACTGTTATATATTCAGATGCATCTTCCAGCAATTAAGAGAATGACTCACCTTTCCCCCTAATCCAGGGATGTCCAAACTTGGGAACTTTAAGACTTGTGGACTTCAACTCCCAGAATTCCCCAGCCAGCTATGCTGGCTGGGGAATTCTGGGAGTTGAAATCCACAAGTCTTAAAGTTCCCAAGTTTGGACATCCCTGCCCTAATCTAAAGGAATATTTCACAGGAACACACATACACACACAAAACAAATCAAGGAAAAAAAACCTGCTATCATTTGTTAATTATTCTTTTTATGCTGATTGTAAGAAAATGAATTAGCACTGTGAGATTGTGAGGTTATGTCTTTCTGGTTCTTTTTAAAGGGAAGCACAGTTGTACATCCAGAGTTTCCCTAGTCACAATTTAAACTCTGTACGTAAACTTTTAAGTCTGTAATATTGGAGAAAATTTACTTTTTTTTTCTAAATGTAAACTTTGTACAGTAAATACACACGCCTATATATAAATATATATAAATATATAAATATTTTCTATCAACTAAGTTTGTCTTCTGAAATGGCTATTAATTTAATTTAAAAAATGGTTAGTATTAACAAAGAGTTCTGTATTGTTTTTTTTTCAGCTGTTGAGGGGGGGGAAGTCTGAAAACGAACATTCTGTGCTAATGAAATTCTGAATATTTTAGAGTTTCTTTAAGTGAATAAAATTTTGCTCTGGATGAAACTCCTGATGTGATGACATTTTTTTTACAAAAATAATGCTGACCCTGGATGTGGCTTTGGGATGTAACTAAAATGTAACTTGGGTAGTTAGGATAACTAAAGGGACATGGTGGTTCAGTGGTTAAGATGCTGAGCTTGTTGATCAGAAGGTCGGAAGTTCAGTGGTTCAAATCCCTAGTGCTGCGTAATGGAGTAATCTCCTATTACTTGTCCCAGCTTCTGCCAACCAAGCAGATCGAAAGCATGTAAAAATGCAAGTAGAAAAATAGGAACCACCTTTGCTGGGAAGGGAACAGTGTTCTGTGCTCCTTTGGCTTTTAGTCATGCTGGCCACATGACCACAGAGACGTCTTCAGACAGCGCTGGCTCTTCGGCTTTGAAATGGAGATGAGCACAGCCCCCTAGAGTCAGGAACGACTAGCACATATGTGTGAGGGGAACCTTTACCTTTACTTAGGATAACTATAGTTGGGAGTTGGGGATTCCGTAGAAAACATTGGATGTTTTCAGCAATTCCTGAAAAAGGAGCTGCTATATTTTTCTTATCTTCTGCAAAAATACTAACTTTTTAGAGCTTTGGGAGGGGGCATCCAAGGGGAGGGGCATAGGGGGCAAATGACATGTGTTTTGTGACATCCTAGGTCAGGGGTCTTCAAAGTCGGCTCTTTTAAGACTGGTGGACTTCAACTCCCAGAATTCCCCAGCCAGCTATGGAGTTGAAGTCCACCAGTCTTAAAAGAGCCGACTTTGCAGACCCCTGTCCTAGGTGAACTAACACAACTTCTGTTTTCACAGCCAACCTCATGATTCAAATGATACAATCGGTGGTGGGATTCAAATAATTTAACAACCGGTTCTCTGCCCTAATGACCAGCTGGATAGGCGTGGCTCAGTGGTCATGTGACTGGATGGGCGTGGCCAACTCAACATCACTCAGGTCGATGTGCACTTCGGCTTAGCTGTTATGATGTAATAAGGGTTAACCAGAGAGGCTGTTTCTGTAAGCAGGGCAATAAAGATGAGGCTAGAAACAACACCAGAATGTTTCCTTCCTGCCTGCCTTACAGGATTAGCCCTGGAAAGTGAGAATAAACTAAATGAGATTTCTTCCAACAACCGGTACTCCAAACTGCTTAGAAAGTTAACAATTGGTTCTCTCAAATAGGTGTGAACTGGCACCACTACTAATTGTAAAGCTCTTCATTTCCTTATTAACATAATAAAAATACATTAACAACATTAATCTATTCATTTCTGTACATTCTAATATTTTCCCAATCACGTCATCAGTAGGAATCTCTTCATTTTTCCAATATTGCGCAAACACAATTCTAGTGGATTATACATGGATAATTAAATTCTGTTTATTATAAGTTTCAGATCATATCCCCAACAAAAAATATTTCTGGTTTTAACTCAATACATTGTTTTATCATCTTTTTCAACCATATCTTTATTTTTGTCCAGTACGTCTTTGCTTCTCCACATGTCCACCACATATGATAGTAAGATCCAGATAGCTGATGGCACTTCCAACATTTTAGTTGATTTGTCTTCGTTGGAAGAAATGTCCTTCTGGGTTCAGTTCCAAGTGGGGAAAAAGACACTGGAAACATGGAGGCTGCTTGGAAAGATGGTTTAATGGTGGACAGGATCCCATGGCTTGAGTTCCTGAACAGAAAAGGTGATCACATGCTTCCAGATGTTGGATGAAGAAGGGGCAGAGATGCTGAAAGTCCCTGGTTTTATGCCCTCTCTGGCCTTTGATCTTAAGCTTGTATTCTGATTGGTTGTAAGACTCCCATGGCCCATGCAGGGACAACTCTCTAGGCTGTGAGTTCACGTTTGAGTGAGCATTGCCTCTTCCTAGTGGCCCTGTGGTGAGATGGGTAAAGGGCAAATACTATCATACCTTAATCCCATCACCCTGGAGCTGAAGGGGGAAACCTTTGTTATGTAGAATAGACTGGAACAGGTTTTTAATGGCCCATTGACAAAGGTGGGGGCTATTAAGAGTGAGTCTGCTTCCTGCCTAAAAAACATGTTTCTCCATTTCTGATCCAGGGAAATATAATATTCTGCCTTTTCAATATTTCCCAGGATATTTCATTTTTCTAGGAGAGGGGTTGGGTTTTAACTTCCCACAACTTTAAACATCTTTGCCAACCTCGCTGGCGGAAGATGCCATCTATAAACCCTAACAAACATGGCAAACATTTCAGAATGAACTGAACAGTTGTAGCATGAAGCAGGACGACTAAAACGTACCTTATGCTCAAGTGATCCTCTTTGTAGTTCCTGGGGGCCTTTCAAAGTGGGCAAAGCCAAAAACCTTAGTCCATTTTTTGTACCTTTGTAGGTCTTACAAGTGATCGATTTGTCTCTTTAAAACTTCAGAGCCTCCCCAAAGGGTCTGGCATCTACCTGGTATATGGACACAAAACTGATAGAAGTTGGAGATCGTTTCCGGCTTCGGACATGGACGGACGCGGATTCTCGCGTCCGCTGCTGTGTTGCCTCAGCTGCGCTCTTGGGCGTGGGGGGGAGGTTTAAAATCCCCCCCTCTGCACGGGCGGCTTGCGGAGCGGGCCCCCATCTCGACGGCGGTCGGGGGGGCTGCTCCTGCTTCACCCTAGGGGCTGGGGAACTTTCGCGGGGGGAGTTTCCCCTTCGCTGAAGACGCTGGAACATGGAGGATGTAAGAAGAAGCTGAAACTCCGGGACTGTATGGTTGCGCCGAGGCTTCGGATTAAAAAATAATGGTATGTGCCTTATTTGGATTTTTTTTACATTCAATTTGATGGAGAGAGAAGATAGGGGGGAGTTGGAAACAACCCCCCTGGAAATGAAGCGGCTTGCATAAAGAGTCCCGCGCTGCGGAGAAAGCGAAAGTGACTTCCGTCGGATTTATTGAAAAAGGAAGTTTCTTCTTAACCAAGGGATTTGCTGTTAAACAATGTATCTGGAGCCTTGCTACATTTTAAATTGACTGTTCCTACTTTCTCTTTCCCCACTCTGCCGGCAAGGCAGAAAGATGGCGTTCTCTTTGTTCTCATGATGGAATTTTTTTATTTTTTTTAAAAACAAGAATTCCTCTATTTTAACAAAATTAGACTAATTTTAAAACATATAAGAAAAGGACCTCCTCTGGTGTCTTTCGGTGTTTTCTCCCTTTGTGAAACTTTCTGTTTTGATTGGAAAAGTTTTCTTTTTTTCCCTTTTTTCTCTCTGGATGTTGTAAACTCAATTTGAACTCCAGCTGCTTTTGTCTCGGACTTCACAGACTGCCCGCCCAACAGCGCCATTTTTTCTTCCCTTTCTTCCTCTCTACGCACTAACACCTAAAACTTTAATTATGGCATCGAGGAAACCCCCATCTGGGAAACCAAGCTCTGCTCCAGCATCTACAAGACCCAGCCCATCCTCACAACCAAAGATTTCAGCAATGTTACAGAAGGAAACAGAAGTAGAGGATCCTAAGTCACCAAGCCCTCAGCCATTAAACGTAGAGGAGATGTTTCAAAGAATAATGAATGAAATGCAACAAATCCGGAAAGACAATTTAAGCACAAGATTGGAATTATTGGAGGTGCAAAGAGAAATAACAAATAATAAACAAAAAATTGTGGGGCTGGAAGGGGGGGCGGTTGAGATGAAGGAAGAGATAAAAGACTTTAAGAAAGAACTTACAGATATTACTGGTCAAATGTCTAAAATTGATTTTGAACGCATGTCTTTTTTCTTAAGATTTCAGAATGTTCCTGAATTACCCGATGAGAATCTGAGAGAGCTGATGGCTACTATGTTAGTGGATTATATTAAGAAAGATAAGGAATTTATTTGGGGGGACATTGATTTGATTTATAGAATTAACTCAGCATTTGCCAGAATAAATGAGGTACCCAGAGAGATACATATTAAATTTATAAGAAGGTCAACGAGAGAGGAGATACTGAGAGCGCAAAGAGGTGGCCCTTTGATGTATCAGCAAAACGAGGTGGCCATATTGAAGCAGATCCCAAAGAAAATAAGAGATATAAGAAGGTATTATTCCTTCTTAACTAAAACATTATTCAAAAAGGGGGTGTGGTTCAAGTGGTTGATGCCTGAAGGGATGCTGGTATTCTGGGAGGGAGGAAGAGTTAGAATCAAAACAGTTGAAGAGGCGCATAATTTTTTCAAAAAACATTCCTCAATCCTGGATGACGATGAGATGGGAACGGGAGGGGCCACGGGTCCGCCTGCTGGTGGGGGGGGGGGGGAAGAGACCATAGCAAAGAGGCTCAGATCGCAAAAATAACTTGTTATATTTCTTTAGTAATTCCTGTACGGATGTCAATAGTATAAAGTAATTGAATGTATGAAATAATATGAAAATTTATGATTTTAAAATGTATGTACCCCTTCCCTTTAATGATTTCTTTTTAATTGAATATGTATGAAGACTCGGAGGCGGTCATCAGACCCGATGTGGAAGCTTCAAATATTATCTATTACCTTATCTATCCCTTTCCCAATATAAATTGTTAAAACCAATAAAACTTTTTCAAAACGAAAACTGAAAGAAGTTAATGCATTCCTAACCTATGAAGACAGAGCCTTCCGGGAATAGGGAACTAATGAAGGAGGAAGCGAGAATTTTAAAAAGTCGACAAGTTTTACATAGCTAAGGTTGAGACACACTGGCTTGGAGACTTGTGACAAATATAAGGCAAAGGGTAGCCAAGTCAGGAAGGTCAGCATGGGTAGTTTGCAAAAGTAATCGCAATAGCAGCCTGCCTCCAACCTGAAATTATATTTACAGGTAGCTTGTCGACGTACAAGCACAACTGGGACCAGAATCTCCGCCGCTAATCAGGGGGATTGTTTGTGGGAAATCTCAATCGTCCAAGGTTACCCCAAAAGTGCTTTTCCAAAAGGCAACTGGACTTTCTCGATGGTTTCCTTGAAGACATTTCGCTTCTCATCTGTTGGGAGAAATGTCCATCTGGGTTCCAGTCCAAGTGGGGGAAAAGACACTGGATTCATGGAAGTTGCTTGGAAGGATGGTTTTAATGGTGGACAGGACCACATGGGTTGAATGCAATGCTCCAACACTGGAAGTCTTTAAGAAGATGTTGGACAGCCATTTGTCTGAAGTGGTGTATTGTAGGGTTTCCTGCCTAGGCAGAGGGTTTGACTAGAAGACCTCCAAGGTCCCTTCCAACTCTGCTATTGTATTGTATTGTAAGTCCTGGTCCTTGTAAGCCCGAGCAGCTGGGTGTCGCAGGGCAGTGGCGTGTGCATGCATGCACAATGCTGTGCCCGTCTAGGACGCCCAGCCCTGTGCACAGTGTACAGGCTGCGATGGGGTTCAGAACCCACCACTGG
Organism: Rhabdophis nuchalis; assembly: GCA_039707465.1. Classification (NCBI taxonomy): domain Eukaryota; kingdom Metazoa; phylum Chordata; class Lepidosauria; order Squamata; family Natricidae; genus Rhabdophis; species Rhabdophis nuchalis. The sequence goes on along the minus strand of CM077643.1, from coordinate 395,928,997 downwards.
TGATGATGTAATGAAAGGGCTTTGGGCAATTCATATTATGGCTCTGCCTGAAGGTGGTGGGTCTTTGATATGTAGAATAGACTGGCTCAGGCCTTAATGGTCCATTGACAAAGGGGGGGGGGAAGCTGAGTTTCTGCCTCCCTTTTAGGGGGAAATATTTAATATTTCCTAAAATATCTCATTTTCATAGGAGAGGGGTGGGTGCTAACTTTCTACACATCCAAGAAGTTTCTTCAATTCTGAAGAGCACCTTTGGGACAATCAATGTTCAGTGAGTCATGCCCAATTCTGTTTTAAGCAACTCCCCTGCCGTTGCTAAGTGAAACAGGCAATCATGAAGCAAATCTGGCTTCCCCCATTGGTCAGAAGCTGGCTCGGAAGGTCATAATTAGCAGTCACATGATGTGCAGCTGTCATAAACACCTGCCAGTTGCCAAACACCCACATTTTGATCACATGACCGTGGGGATGCTGCAGCAGTCGTAAGTGCGAAGACCAGTCATGAGTCACTTTTTTCAGTGCCATTGTTAACTTTGAACAGTTGCTAAATGAATGGTTGTAAGTTGAGGACTACCTGTAACATATCCTGGTACCCCTTCTTCCCCTGCCATTAAAATCCCTTTCTTGAGTCCATTCTGGGTCCAATGCTGGATAATTAGGGGACTGGAGACTAAAACATAGGAAGAATGGTTACAGGAACTGGGCATGGCTAGTCTAGTGAACAGAAGGACCAGGGGAGACATGATAGCGGTCTTCCAATATTTGAGGGGCTGCCACAGAGAGGAGGGGGTCAAGATATTTTCCAAGGCACCTGAAGGTCAGACAAGGAATAATGGATGGAAACTGATCAAGGAGAGATTCAACCTAGAAATAAGGAGAATTTTTCTACCAGTGAGAGCAATCAACCAATGGAACACAAGTTGCCTTCAGAAGTTGTGGGGGCTTCATCCCTTGAGGCTTTCAAGAAGAGACTGGACTGCCATTTGTCAGAAATGGTCTCCTGCTTGAGTGGGGGCAGGGGGTTGGATTTGATGACTGTAGGAAGTTAAAACCCAACCCCTCTCCTAAAACAATGAAATATCCTGGGAAATATTGAAAAGGCAGAATATTATATTTCCCCTGGATAAGAAATGGAGAAACATGTTTTTAGGCAGGAAGCAGACTCACTCTTAATAGCCCCCACCTTTGTCAACGGGCCACTAAAAAAAGCCTGGGTCAATCTATTCTACATAACAAAGATCTCCCCTTTCAGCTCCAGGGTGATGGGATTAAGGCATGATGGTATTTACCCTTTACCCATCTCACCACGGGGCACCTGGCAAGAAGCAATGCTCAACCAAACCTGGACTCAAAACACAGCCTAAAGAGTTGCCCCTAAAGAGTTGCATGGGCCCATGGGAGCCTGACAACCAATCAGAATATAAGATCAAGACCAAAGGCCAGAGAGGGTATAAAACCAGGGACTTTCAGCATCTCACTCTCATTTTCTTCTGGAAGCATGTGAGGATAATAATAATAATAATAATAATAATAATAATTTAATTTTATATCCCGCTCTCTCTCCCCGAGGGGACTCGAGGCGGGGCACAGGCAATTAAAAATACAAATAAAACCACAGACAAATACAAAATACAAAGTTAAAAATAAATTAAATTGATCCTGCGCTAAAACCCATAAGCTAAGCTAAAAATTACCCCTAAAAACCCCTAACCTAAAAAGAGACTACCCAAGGCCGGCCAGACGAAAAAGTGCGTCTTTAATTTTAAGCGGAAGGAGCGGAGGTCCGTGGTTGTCCTGATATCGGGGGGAAGGTCATTCCAGAGGGCTGGGCCCGCCACAGAGAAGGCCCTTCCCCTGGGCGCCGCCCGCTGACAAAGTCTAGTGGACGGCACCCGGAGAAGTCCCTCTCTGTGGGAGCGAATCGGCCGTGAGGATGTATGGGGCAGGATCCGATCCCGCAGGTAGCTAGGTCCCGAGCCATGGAGCGCTTTGAAGATGGTAATTAACACCTTGAAGCGCACCCGGAAGACGACAGGTAGCCAGTGCAGCTCGCGCAAGAGCGGTGTTACGTGGGCAAACCTAGACGTGCCCATAATTGCTCGCGCGGCTGCATTCTGGACCAACTGAAGCCTCCGGGTACACCTCAAGGGGAGCCCCATGTAGAGAGAGTTGCAATAATCCAGTCGGGATGTCACGAGAGCATGAGTGACTGTGCGAAGGGCGTCCCGATCCAATAGGGGGCGCAACTGGCGTACCAGGCGAACCTGGTAAAACGCCCTCCTGGCCACGGCTGTCACTTGATCTTCCATGGACAGCCGGGTATCCAGGAGGACACCCAAGTTGCGCGCCCCATCCACAGGGGCAAGATGTTCGCCCCCTATGGCCAGCGTTGGAGAGAGCTGGTTGAATCGGGCAGCCGGAAACCACAGCCACTCGGTCTTGGTCGGGTTGAGCCTAAGTCCGTTACTTCCCATCCAGATCCGCACGGCTTCCAGGCACTGGCACATCACCGCTACGGCATCGTTGGGGTGGTTTGGGGTAGATATGTACAGCTGGGTGTCATCAGCGTACAGGTGGTACTCTACCCCAAAACCACGGATGATCTCACCCAGCGGCTTCATGTATGCGTTAAACAGGAGAGGCGAGAGGACCGACCCCTGAGGCACCCCGCATGTGAGTGGTCTCGGGGTCGACCTCTGCTCTCCTGCCCGCACAAATTGCGATCGGCCAGAGAGGTAGGAGGAGAACCACCGTAAAACGGTGCCTCCCACCCCCAACCCCCCCAGCCGATGCAATAGGATACCATGGTCGATGGTATCGAAAGCCGCCGAGAGGTCTAATAGGACCAGGATGGAGGAACATCCCCCATCTCTGGCCCTCCAGAGATCATCTACCAACGCGACCAATGCCGTCTCGGTGCTATGCCCGGGCCGAAAGCCGGACTGGCGCGGATCTAGATAGTCAACTTCCTCCAGGTGACGGGGAAACTGTTGTGCCACCACACTCTCAACAACCTTCGCCAAGAAGGGAAGGTTGGAGACTGGACGGTAGTTGTTCAAAAGAGCTGGGTCCAAAGAGGGCTTCTTGAGGAGGGGCCTCACCATGGCCTCTTTTAGGGAGGCAGGCAAGGAACCCTCACTCAAGGATGCGTTGACAACCTCTTGGAGCCAGCCTCGTGTCACCTCCCAGGATGCCAGTACAAGCCAGGAGGGGCACGGGTCCAATAAACATGTGGTGGCTCGCAGTCGCCCACGTAGCCTGTCCATATCCTCGGAAGTGACGGAGTCAAACTCCTCCCAAACAAGATCTCTCTCGTGGCATCCCACTGGGCCATGAATGGGGGTTAGCTCACTCTGTATCTGGGCGGTTTTCTCCTGCAGAAAAATCACAAATTCCTCTGCTCTACCCTGTAGTGGGGCTTCCCGTTCCCTCTGTTGAAGGAGGGCGCGGGTCACCCTAAACAGGGCGGCAGGGCGGTTTTCTGCGGATGCTATGAGAGTGGCACAATGATGACGTTTGGCCACCTTGGAGCTGAACCCAGGACATTTCCTCCAACATGATCTATAAGGTCCCTTCCAACTCTTGTTAATGTGGTAGGAACACTGATGTTACTGATAGGTAGGCAATAGCTATGTAGTCCCCAGCCAACAATAGCCATACAGCTAGTTGAAACAAGAAAGATGTTGAAATACCACCGCTTTGATTTCAAAACTGTTGCAAGAATTTAGCCCAAATCTCTTCTGAACAATATAGTATGCTGGGTACACAGTTCCCTTCTATTCCAGCAAAAAACCCAAAGACCATTTTTAGTTTACACTAATTTTAGACTATTAAACTGCTGCTGAATCTGGTAGAGACAGACAATTAATAATAATTTAAAGGAAGATTGCATTTGGAAGAATAAAATTAACCTTGGGTCACACATGCTTGTTTCATTTGATTACCGAGTAGTGTCCGATTTCAGCCAAAAGTTAACCTTGGTTTACTTTACAGGAAGAGTTTGCTCTCTCTCGCGCTCGCTCTTGGGTAATTTGTTGAAAGAGCTTGCCGCAATCTCTGTAGCTGAAGGGCTTAGTGGAATAGTTCTGATTTCTAATGCAAAATAAATAAATAAATAGAATAACAGAGTTGGAAGGGACCTTGGAGATCTTCTAGTCCAACCCCCTGCTCAGGCAGAAAACCCTACATGATTTCAGACAAATGGTTGTCCAACATCTTCTTAAGAATGTCCAGTGTTGAAGCATTCACAACTTCCCGTGGCAAGCTGTTCCACCGATTAATTGTTCTCACTGTCAGGAAATTTCTCCTCAGTTCTAGATTGCTTCTCTCCTTGATTAGTTTCCACCCATTGCTTCTTGTCCTGCCCTCAGGTGCTTTGGAGAATAGCTTGACTCCCCCTTCTTTGTGGCAACCCCTGAGATATTGGAACACTGCTAAATAAAATAAAATAAACCTGTCGCAGAACTTATGGTGGCTTTACACCAATCTTCCCAGGCTAAGGATGATGGAGATTGTAGTCTCCCTCTTTTGATCTTAACCGGAAAGTTGTGGCTTGCAAGATTACCCCTCCCCCTACCAAATAAGATGAATTTGGAAAGCAATTAAGCTGCAGGTTCGTCCATGTGGTGTGAACCCCACTCCCCCCACTCCCCAGTATTTCAGATGTGCTCTCATGACCCGGATCATGGGTATTATTACCCCATTGGCAGGTTGCAATGCTTCCTTAAATTGACTCATAACCTCCCTCCAACCCAACTCCGCGACTAGCAATAGGGAAAAACCAGAGAGCGGGTGGAAAATCGAAGGGTCGTGGGAATGGGGGCACGGGGGGGGGGCAAGCAGATCGCGTGACAAGCAGCATCCCTCGGTCACAGTCAAGCCACTTCAGGCTTTTAGGGAGCAGCACTGACACACACACCCCTCGACTTATCTCCACCCCCCCACCGACGATCTCCAGGCAGGCTCCGCCCCTTTCTTTTACCCCCCCTTTGCGGCTCCGCTCCGCTCCATTCGAGTGCGGCGCCGCGTCTGCGAGGATCTCGCTTTCTTGGAGTGGGAAGAAAAACGTCCTAGAGCCCAACTTGGCAAACTTGCGGGAATTCCCTTTCCTTTCTCGGATTCCTTTGCCAGCTGCCGAAAATGGCCTTGCAGTCGCCTTATTTCAAACCGGTAAGTTGGGTTGGCTTATGAAGGGACGGAAAGGGGATTCCCACCCACCCACCCACCCGTCTCACTTTACGGCGCCAGGCATCCTATAACTCGGTATCTTGTGGCGGGCTGTTCCCCTGGTGCGCCTCCAAGATAGCATAACCGGGATTGAGCCAAGGCCAGGTTACGTGGCGTTTTAGGACAAGGTTCCCCCCGTTATTTAACTGAATATCAGAGTTGGAAGGGACCATCGAGGTCCTCTGATCCAGCCCCCTGCACAAGCAGAAGTTTATTATTTTTATGTAATATTTAATTTGATTTTAGTTTACTCGACTTTATTAAGTTTCAAAGAGAAATGAAATACAAAATAACAAAAAGGGAAACATTGAGGGAAAGCGGATCAAAAACAGGGAAACGTTAAAGTGGCAAAATAGATTTATTTGGAACTTTCTTCAGCACAGATATATATACATGCAGTAAAAAAAGAATCTCTTCTAATCAAAATAAAAGCACAAAAATGTCAAATTAAAAAAACAGATTAGACATCAAATTATCTACTAATTGTATTACTATTATTCTTCTCTTCCTTCCTAGTACCTATCTCTTTCCACTTATGGTTATAACCATGTTGCTTGTATCTTTAAAATTTGTATTGTTTTGTTTGTTTCCTAGTATAATTTGATTGCTTATTAGTAACATCTGACTATCACTGTTGTATTTTATGATACTTGATGAATGTATTCTATTTTATTTTTCTTTATGTACACCGAGAGCATCTGCACCAAAGACAAATTCCTTGTGTGTCTAATTACACTTGGCCAATAAAGAATTCTATTCTATTCTATTCTATTCTATTCCAAAACAGAGTTAGAATTAAATAAGAAAATAATTATTACTCTGAGTTTACACCTAGGTATTTTGTGTGTGCTTGCGTGTGTATGTATCCAATAGTAAAAATGAAAATACGGTATACAGTATTTCTAAAATCATAACAAATCTAATCATCAAATACCTCAAAATCAAACTTCATTTTTATCTTTTCCAAAGCAAGAAATCCAAAAGAATACTTTAAAACTTAAGAAACACAGTGAAAACGGTTACCCAAATCATAGTGAACTACCGATATAGTAACAAAAATTAAATTATGCAGTGAAACACATTTCCTGGTTTCACAAAAAACTTTGGTTCTAAAATTGTTCTTCCTCTTTTGAAGGAATGGAGCTGCTTTATCTTTCTTGGAGCTATGCAGCACATTATAAAAAGCCTGTTTATAAAAAGGCTATATTGCGCTTGAAGAGAGTTAGCTTTGAAATAAATGTAGAGATGACAGATTTGGCCCTAATAAGATTGACCTTATTTCCTTGCAACTGCAAATTAAATTCATTGAACTTTGCAAATAGTTCTGATAAATAGGCAATGTCATGTTCAATGTTCCTCTATTCCCCCCCCCCCCCGAAACCAGACACTTCTGCTGTGTAGACACACACACACACACACACCAAAAGTGTCTGGGTTTTTTTTGGGGGGGGGGAAACATTTGGATATACATTTTGAATTAAACTGGGAAGAAAATTGCAATGTTTGCCAGTTATTAAATAATAAATTCACAGCTTATACATTTGAATTAGATATTTTTTAATTCACATTTAACCTATACTTGATATAGTTGTATTCATTACATAAGGTGCTAATTATGTCATTGGAAGAGATAAAAAAAAACAGCATTAGTGATATACATGTCAATGTGTTGATTTGTACTAAAAATGTTTAGTTTAAAGAAGTTATAAGGAATCACAAATATGAATCCCTAGGCCAGGGGTGTGCAAAGTCGGCTCTTTTAAGACTGGTGGACTTCAACTCCCAGAATTCCCCAGCCAGGCTGGGGAATTCTGGGAGTTGAAGTCCACCAGTCTTAAAAGAGCCGACTTTGCAGACCCCTGCCCTAGGCCAGTGATAGCGAACCTTTTTAGGCTCGCGTGCCATATGGGGGGAAACGCAAGGGAGTCATGCGCTGGCGTGCCACACCCATAGTGCTTTTTTTCGCCCTCCCCAGGCTCCAGAGGCTTTATACAAGCCTCTGGAGCTGTTTTAGTCCTCTGGAGCCTTCAGGGAAGCCTCCTGAAGGTCCCTGAAGCCTCCGGAGGACTAAAAAAGGCCCCACAAGCAAACCGGAAGTCACTGGCCAGCTGACAGAGCAACCCCTCGCGTGCCCTGCCAAATGGCTCTGCGTGCCACAGGTTCACCATCACTGCCCTAGGCTCCATGCAATAATATCATCAAATAATTCAAGCAAATGTTGATGCTTTTTTAATTACACCAATGCAAACAATGTGCCCACAAGGGTAGCCAGGGCAGTACTGGGGCGAGCGAGCAACTGCCCTTTTTGTGATTTAGCAAAAAAATATCTTGCAGCATTCCTCAAATAAATGGACATGGAAACAGCTCTGATTAAACTTTTGGGAGAGAAATGGATTTGGGGGGGCAAAAAGTATGAGTAAATTCAGTAAAAGATATTCTGAATTTATTAAAATAAAGAACATCATTTTACAAAATTCTTCTCAGGTTTTCAAGAGACTTAAAATGTACTTACATATACTACAGTATGTCTGATAGGACCAGAATTTTGCTCATAGTTATGAATTCTTGGGAAAGATGATAAACATCTTAGCTAGAACAAACCAAGAGAGGAAGATGTTTCTGGAAGGGTAGCCAGGGCAGCGCTGCTTGCTCGCCCACTCGCCCCCCCCCACCTGCCAGCGAAACAGCAGCAGCTCGCCTCCCTGTCCACTGCCCTTGTCTTCTTCCTCCCTCCTCCTCCTCCTCCTCCTCCTTCCTCCTCCACAATAAAAAAAGGGGAGAAGGGCAGGGCTGTTATTCCCCCTCAGCCTCCTGAGAGATTCCACACGCGTGTGTATGTGTGTGCGTCCGTGTGGTGTGTGTGAAGTAATTTATTTCCAAGCGGAGCTTCTCTCTCTCTCTCTTATTGTCGCTCTCTTTCTCATTCCCTCCCTCTCATTCTCTTTTTTGTTCTCTTTCTCATTCTCTCACTCATTCTCTCTTTTTCATTCTCTCTCATTCTCTTTTCCCCTCTTTCTTTCTTCCCTTTTTCATTCTCTCTCTCATTCTCATTCTCCCTTTCATTCCCTCTCTCATTCCCTTTCTTTCTCATTCTCTCTCATTCTTTCATTCTCTCTCTCTCTCTCATTCCCATCCCTCTCTCATTCCCTCTCTTTCTCATTCTTTCATTCTCTCTTTCTCTCTTTCATTCTTTCATTCTCTGTCTCTCCCTCTTTCATTCTCTCTCTTTCTCTCTTTCATTCTTTCATTCTCTCTCTCTCCCTCTCTCATTCAGTCTCTCTCTCATTCTCTCTGTTTCATTCTTTAATTCTCCCCCCTCCCGGTCTCCCCCCTCTCGTTCCAATCGTCAGAGTTACTCCAGGATGGGGGGAGAGAAGGGAAGACCTTTGACCAGTCCCAGATCAGTGACCCTGTGTGCTTCTGCCCGGGGAGGCCCCTTCATCGTTTGCCCACATTCCAGGGAGGCGTCCACGCTGAACTCCACACACCCATGGACGCCTCTCTTCTCTCTCCTGGATCGGAGCTGGCCAAAGAGCAGCCCATGTCCCAGACGGCGGCCGGTCTGGCGTTGAAACGGAGAAGACCGGGGGGGGGGGATTTAGGAACCCTGGAGAGCATCAGGGTGTTGGAGTCCTTTCCGGGGTGGTGGCATCAACACACCCCACATCCTGTGTTCGCCCAACCAGCCCCGTGTGAATGCAGGGAAGGGTCCGTTGCGCACTCAGGTTCTCTCGCTCGCAGGAATGTCCGTTTCAGAGCCAACAAAGGGAACGGAAAGGGGTCCCCAGAGGTCACCAAGACTCCTCCTCTAGAAGCTCCTCTCTTTTTGGGGAGGGTCTGAAGGGATTGAGGAGGTCTGTATGTGTATGCATTCTCCCCTAAAGATGGCATCTTGGTTAAGGCCCCTAACACAGTGTTCCTCAAGCTCAGCAACATTGATATGTACGGACTTCAACTCCCAGAATTCCTCAATCAGGGAATGTCTAGCTGGAGAATTCTGGGAATTGAAGTCCACAGTTCTCTCCCTGGCAGCCATCTTTTTCCTCCTCAGCTGTACACATTTTTATACCAAAATATTTTATACCATTTTTATACCAAACACCTGCATGGCCACATGGAACAGTGCGGCCATGGGGGCCTTGGACCGGGTCGCGCCCTTGCGGCCTCTCACGCGGCGCCGATCCACCCAGGCCCCTTGGTTTTCCAAGGAGCTGAAGGTGATGAAACGCCGCAAGAGACGCAGAGCAGGTGGAGATCCACACGGTCCGAATCCGACCGAACACAGGTAAGAGCCCATTTGAGGACTTACCTAGTGGCGATAAGAGTGGCCAAATGCAATTACTGTGCCACTCTTATCGCATCCGCAGATAACCCCATACATCCCTTCGGCTGATTCGCTCCCATAGAGAGGGCCTTCTCCGGGTGCCGTCTGCCGGGCAATGCCGGTTGGCGACCCCCAGGGGAAGGGCCTTCTCTGTGGCGGGCCCAGCCCTCTGGAACGACCTACCCCCCGAACTCCGAACCACCACGGACCTCCGCCTCTTCTGCCAACGTCTGAAGACTCATTTCTTTCATCTAGCCGGTCTAGCCTAGCCCCAAGACCACCCTTATAGACTGAGTTTTAAATTGTTTTAAATTGATTTTAATTCACTGGTAATTTTCTAGGGTATTTTTAGCACAGGCCACTCTAAATTTAATTAGATTTTATTGTTGTAGTCTTATCTATTATATGTTCGTATTTATTTATATGTTTGTACTTCTATTTTTAACTTCCTGTGCACTGCCCTGAGTCCCTTCGGGGAGATAGGTTGCGGTATAAAAATCAAATCAAATCAAATCAAATAAAAATAAATAAATACAGCTCAGGGGTGGGTTCCTGCCAGTTCTAACCTCTTCTGTAGAAGAGGTTCCATAAATCTACAGTGCCATTTAGAGCAGGTTCCAGCTCCCTCCCCCCGCCCATCTGCACATCATCAATATGAAGAGCGAGAGGAGGAATTCTGGGAGTTGAAGTCCACAAGTCTTAAAGCTGTCAGGTTTGAACACCCCTGGAGGTTTTTTTCTAAAGGGTTAGGGGTACAAGGCTCTGATAACTTGACAGCTTTAAGACTTGCACACTTCAATGCCAGTTCCTGAGCCAACATTTTGGTTGCTAAGCAAGAGCGTTGTTAAATGATTTTCACCCCATTTTACAAGTTGGCCATGCCCACTCAGTCACATGACTGCCAAGCTACTCCCACTCCGTCACATAGCTGGCAAGCCACTCCCACAAAGCAGGCCACACCTACAGAAGAGGTTCTAAATTTTTTTGAAACCCCCACTGATACAGCTGTGTACACACAACTCATATCCACAACATTCGAAAAATTGCTTTATTGAAGCATTTGAAATACGATCCAAAGGGTGGGTTCTAAAGCATAACTTTACGGTTGAACATTTCTATGGTGGTTCTCATTCTGGGTTTTAGTTTTGTTGTGAGGCACCCAGGGTTGTGTTTTAAGATGGGCGGCCACCAGAAATCAAGTCACTGAATAATAGTTGCTGACAGCATCAAAGTGCCACAACATCATTTTTCCACAAAGTCACCTCAGTCTGACCTTGTGACACCCGTGAACCACATGATGCCTGTGGTTTCTCTTTCAGTTCCTTTCTAGCACATGGTCTGTTTCATTTCCCTTCCCACTAAGGGGAATTATTTTAAGGGAAGGGAACATAACAGATTAACAGAGTTGGAAGCAGTGGTGGGTTTCAATTTTTTTCAGAACCTACTCTGTAGGTGTGGCCTATTTTGTGGGCGTGGCTTGGCAGTCATGTGACAGGGTGGGAGTGGCCACCTTTTAAAATGTGGTGAAACTCATTGAACAACGCTCTTGCTTAGCAACCAAAATTTTGGACTCAATTGTGATGATACATTCTTTCTTTCTTTCTTTCTTTCTTTCTTTCTTTCTTTCTTTCTTTCTTTCTTTCTTTCTTTCTTTCTTTCTTTCTTTCTTTCTTTCTTTCCTTCCTTCCTTCCTTCCTTTCCTTTCCTTTCCCTTCCCTTCCTTTCCTTTCCTTTCCTTTCCTTCCGGTTGGGTTACTGGCAGCGGCGGGCCAGATTTACTTCCAGGTACGCCGGTGGAACCCCCTCTCACCGGTTCTCTAAATTTCACCAACTGGCTCTGGCGAGTAGGTGCGAGCCTGCAGAAACCCACCACTGGTTGGAAGGGACCCTATAGGTGAGTGGTGGTGAACCTAGGGCACGCGTGTAGAAAATGGCACACAGAGCCATCCCGCGCAAGATGCGCTGCCTCACTGGCTCCTCTTCCATGTTCCTGTGCACACATGTGTGCCAGCCAGCTGGCTTTTGTGCGCATGGGAGCATCAAAACCTGGTAGAGCTGGCACCTAAATTTCCAGGTTTACGTTGCGCGCATGTGCGATGGCCAGCTGCTTGTCGGGTGCACACCCGTGCCAGAAACCAGAAGTTCAGTTGCCTGTGCGTGCATGTGCAATGGAACGCTGCCCTTCCAGGTTTTGGCGCGCAGGGCAGCATTCAGTGATGAAAAAGTTAGCCATCACTGCTATGGGTTATCTAGTCCAACCTCCACACCCAAGCAAGAGACCCTACACCATTTCTGACAAATGGCAGTCCTGTCTCTTCTTGAAATCTTCCAGCGATGAAGCTCCCACAACTTCTGAAGGCAACTTCTGTTTCATTGGTGTATTGCTCTCACTATTAGGAGGTTTCTTCTCAGTTCCAGGTTGCTTCTCTCCTTGATTAGTTTTCATCCATTGTTTCTTGTTTTGCCTTCTGGTGCTTTGGAAAATAAGTTAACCCCCTCTTCTTTGTGGCATCCCCTCAAATACTGGAATACTGGTATCATCTCCTGTATGCTACATCATGCTATCATTTTCTGTAGACTGGCCAAGCCCAAATCCTGCAACCGTTCTTCATATGTTTTAATCTCCAGGCCTTTAAAGGTCTTAGTTACTCTTCTTTGCCCATTTTCCAAAGTCACAACATCTTTTTGGTAACGTGGTGACCAAAACTGGGTGCAGTATTCCAGATGTGGCTGTACTACTGAGGCTTTATAAATGTGGTTCACATTATTTTGATTCTATGCCTTTGTTTATACAACCAAGGATTGTATTAACTTTTTTGACTGCACCCGCACACACTGGCTCATGTTTAAATGAGCGTCCACTAGGACTCCAGTTAAAATTGTCCACTAGGACAACTTTAAGATGTATGGACTTCAACTCCCAGAATTCACCAGCCAGCCATGCTTGAAGATGTGTGGATTTCTTATAGAGCAGGGGTCTCCAACCTTTGCAACTTTGCTGGCTGGAGAACTCTGGGAGCTGAAGTCCTTCAGACTTAAAGTTGCAAAGGTTGGAGACCCCAGTTATAGAGTTCTAATAAGTGCCCAGAGTGCCCTTTAGGGAAGATGGGTGGTGTAACAACTCAATACATGAATACATTTCGGCTCCCAGAATTCCCCAGCAAAACATGCCTTAATTGTATGGACTTCAGGACCCCAAATTCCCCAGCCAGCATGATTTTGGAAGTTGAAGTCCGCATATCTTTTTCTGAGAGCGATTTTGTCTAGCGGTTATGGCACCAGTTAGGAACCAGGAGACTGTGAGTTCTAGTCTAGCCATAGTTTGTCTCTGATCAAAATACAATCCACAAACCAAAATTATGTGGTCCGCCAGGTCTACTGTTGTGCTCTTACACAGAGTTTTTGTACGGCTCAAAATCTGGCTATCCGGAGCCTGAGGAAAAGTCATTTAATTTAATCTTGTAAGATTAGATAAGAAATGTGATTTAGGCTGATTAAATGGACACGGCTTTGCTTGTTTGCATGGCCCAGCTTCTGACATGCCATTGACCGGGGTTTGGCGATCAGTGGTGGGATTCAACATTATTCATTACTGGTTCTGTGGGTGTAGCTTTGGGGGCGTGGTTTTGGGCTCATGGCAGGGGAAGGATACTGTGAAATCCCCATTCTCTCCCCACCCCACTATTCTGCTAAGCCAACATAGTTCTAGGCTTCATAAACAGGGATAGAATCAAGGTCAAGTGAAATGTTAATACCACTTTATAAGGCCTTGGTAAGCCCACACTTGGAATACTGCATCTAATTTTGGTCGCCACAATATAAAAGAAAGATGTGGAGACAGAGATGTGGAGTGCAGAGAAGAGCAACAAAGAGGATTAGGGGACTGGAGGCTAAAACATATGAAGAACGGTTGCAGGAACTGGGTATGTCCAGTTTAATGAAAAGAAGGACCAGGGGAGACATGACAGCAGTCTTCCAATATCTCAGGGCTACAAAGAAGACGGAAACTATTCTCCAAAACACTTGAGGGCAGGGCAAGAAGTGATGGATGGAAACTAATCAAGGAGAGAAGCAACCTAGAACTAAGGAAAAAATTTCTAACATTTAGAATAATGAATCAGTGGAACGACTTGCCTCCAGAGGTTGTGAATGCTTCAACACTGGAAGTTTTAAAGAGGATATTTGATAACTATTTATCTGAAATGGTATAGGGCAGGGGTCCCCAACCTTTGCAACTTTAAGTCTGAAGGACTTCAGCTCCCAGAATTCTCCAGCTGGCTGGAGAATTCTGGGAACTGAAGTCCTTGAGACTTAAAGTTGCAAAGGTTGGGGACCCCTGGTATAGGGTTTCCTGCCTAAGCAGGGGGTTGGACTAGAAGACCTCCAAGGTCCCTTCCAACTCTGTTTTTCTATTGCCGTGATGGGTCTAATTCTTATTCTCCCTTTCATGCTGCTGGATCATTGCTGGCAAGATTTGTCATGAGCATTCTCAGATTTTTTTTTTGTAAAGCAGCAGCTGCGGGCCTGGAGGAATGATGCTTGGGAAGGAGGGGGGGGGAGAGGGTGGAGCTGCTGCATTATCAAGTTCTGGAGCGGAAATCAGCTGTGTCCCAAGCACAGGGAAGTTAGAGATGCAGGAAAGGGGTGCCCTGCCCAGAACCTCCAGGCAGGGTAAAAATAAGAAAGCGAAAATAAGCCAAAGATTATCCCTCCAGGGGATCTTGCAGAAACATCATGTGGTTTACGGTAGGTAAGGAGGCGAGGGGACCTTTACTTCCTTGTTCTACTGACCCCTCTCACTGCCCCACCACCCCATCCCCGGGGAGAGCTGGTTGCAAACTGCTTCCAGCTGCTCCTTGCTTTGCTTCATTGGAGAGTAGCGAGACGGGTGGGGATTGCAAATTGATTTTTTTTTTAAAAAATTGGTCATACTTGACGTCGCTGAAGTATCACCCGATGATTTGGCTCATTAAGCAGAACACGGAATAAAAGAATTGAAAGGGGGTTTGGAGTTGCCAAAACCACATGGATAGATAGATAGATACCTGGATGGATGGATGGATGGATGGATGGATGGATGGATGGATGGATGGATGGATGGATGGATGGATGGATGGATAGATAGATAGATAGATAGATAGATAGATAGATAGATAGATAGATAGATAGATAGATAGATAGATAGATAGATAGGGGTTGCCACAAAGAAGAGGGAGTCAAACTATTCTCCAAAGCACCTGAGGGCAGAAGAAGAAGCAATGGGTGGAAACTAATCAAGGAGAGAAGCAACTTAGAACTGAGGAGAAATTTCCTGACAGATAGAACAATTAATCAGTGGAACAGAAGTTGCCTCCAGAAGTTGTGAATGCCCCAACACTGGAAATCTTTAAGAAGTTGTTGGATAGCCATTTGTCTGAAATGGTATAGGGCTTCCTTCCTAGGCAGGGAGTTGGACTAGATGACCTCCAAGGTCCCTTCGAACTCTGCTATTGTATTATAAAGGTCTTCTAGCCCAACCCCCCCTCCCCCCTGCTCGAACAGGAGATCTTATACCATTCCAGATAAATGGCCAATCTCTTCTTAAAAACCTCTGGTGTTGGAGCATTCACAACTTCTGAAGGCAAATCGTTCCACTGATTGTTTCCCGCTGTTAGGAAATTCCTTCTTAGTTCTAAGTTGCTTCTCTATTTGATAGGTTTTCCAACATCTTTGGCAAGATAATTCTTGTCCTTCCCTCAGGTGTTTTGGAGAGCAGCTTGACTCCCTCTTCTTTGTGGCAGCCCCTGAGATATTGGAAGATGGCTATCATGTCTCTCCAGTCCTTCTTTTCATAAGACTAGACACACCCAGTTCCTGCAACCGTTCCTCATATGTCTCAGCCTCCAGTCCCCTAATCCTCTTTGTTGTTCTTCTTTGTAGTTTCAACTCTTTTTTATATCGTTATAAATATTATTATATCCCACCCTAGCTGATGCAATATTGCAAGTGTGGTTTTACCAAAGCGGTGGTAACACTTCATGTGACCTTAATGCAGTGCTTCTCAATTATTTTCTGTCATGCCCCCCCTAGGAAGAAGAAAACATTTCGCGCGCCCCCGCGCGACTGTAAATAGTATCATTTGTCTATAAAATTGTTATAAGTACACCTCTGCATAACACTGTATCCTTATTAACGTATAAGAGAATAAAAAAAGAAAGAAATGTGGATCAATTTACAACAAAGAATAGCTTTATTAACTGTAGCAGAAAAGATTTAAAGTGCATTAGAAATTTTTTAAAAATTAAATCCTTAATTAAACTAAACTGCCGAGGTCAAACGCGCCCCCCTTTACGGAGCCTCGCGCCCCCCCTGGGGGGCCCGCCCCACTATTTGAGAAGCACTGCCTTAATGCAACCCTTCTCTTGTTGCAGTCTAGGACTGCATTGATAGGCTTATGCTACAGAAGTATCTTGACAAACTTGAACATTGGGCACTATCTAATAAAAGGAAATTAAATGGTGAAAAGAGTAAGGTTCTACGTTTAGGCAAGAAAAACGAAATGCACAGGTACAGTATAGGTGGTACTTTGCTCAATAACAGTAATTATGAGAGGGATCTTGGAATCCTAGTAGACAACCATTTAAATATGAGCCAGGAGTGTGCAGCAGCTGCCAAAAAAACACAATTCCAGGCTGCATAAACAGAGGGATAGAATCAGGATCCCGTGAAGTGTTCATACCACTTTATAATGCCGTGGTAAGGCCACACTTAACAATTAATCAGTGGAATAGCTTGCGTCCAGAAATTGTGAATGCCCCAACACTGGAAATCTTTAAGAAGCTGTTGGATAACCATTTGTCTGAAATGGTATAGGGCAGGGATGTCCAAACTTGGGAACTTTAAGACTTGTGGACTTCAACTCCCAGAATTCCCCAGCCAGCATAGCTGGCTGGGGAATTCTGGGAGTTGAAGTCCACAAGTCTTAAAGTTCCCAGGTTTGGACATCCCTGGTATAGGGATTCCTGCCTAGGCAGGGGGTTGGACTAGAAGTCTTCCAAGGTCCCTTCCAACTCTGCTATTGTATTGATATTTTGGAAGCTGCAGCGCACTGCTGGCTCTACTTGTCCTAGTGGACAAACCACTATTTAAGTGGTTTGTCCACTAGGACCCCAAGATCACTCTCACAGTTACTACTGTTGGGCCAGCTACCTCTATTCTATTCCATTTTACTCCATTCTACTCCACTCCATTATTCTATTCTATTCTATTCTATTCTATTCTATTCTATTCTATTCTTTCCTATTCCACTCCACTCTATTTCTATTTTATTTCTATTTCTATTCTATTATTATTTCTATTTCTATTTTATTCTATACCTGTGCATTTGGTTTTTCTTGTTTAAGTGTAAACTTAAGTTAGTACAGAATGCGGCCGCGCGGGTGATTATGGGTGCCTCAAGGCAAACCCACGTAACACCTCTCCTGCGCGAGCTGCACTGGCTGCCTGTGGTCTTTCGAGTGCGCTTCAAGGTATTGACGACCATCTTTAAATCGCTCCATGGCTCGGGGCCTAGCTATATACGAGACCGCCTCCTGCCCCATACATCCCTTCGTCCGATCCGCTCCCACAGAGAGGGTCTTCTTTGGGTGCTGTCGGCGGGGCAATGCCGGTTGGCGACACCCAGGGGAAGGGCCTTCTCTGTGGCGGGCCCGGCCCTCTGGAACGACCTACCCCCCAACCTTCGTACTATCTCGGACCTCCGCCTCTTCCGCCAACGTCTTAAGACGTATTTATTTCAACAAGCCGGCCTAGGATAGCCCCCCGTTTCTGACTTTTTTAAGAAAAATGTATAATTTGGTAAGGGTTTTAATATTGGGTTTTAGCACGGGTTTATTAATTTAATACATTTTAATTGATATTTATTGTATTTATTGTATTTTGTGTTTTTAAATAATGCCTGTGCGCCGCCTTGGGTCCTAACAAGGAGAAGGGCGGGGTATAAATTTAATAAAATAAATAAATAAAAATAAAAACCTTATTTTTCTCACCACTGAATTGCATTTTGTTGAATAGGGCCCAGTGTTCAAGTATTGTCAAGATCTTTCTTGATCTTGAACCTATCTTGAGACTATTTCCCCCATATTTGATGTTCCCTTTTATGCCCTCATCTAAACCACTTATAAAGATGTTGAAGAGGACTAGGCCTAAGAAAGAATCTTGGGAGTCTTGTTTTTTTTAAAAATCTGTTTATTTATTCAGTTTGCTGGTTTTGGTTTGTTTGTTTTATCTGTTTATTTATGCAGGTTGCCTGAGATTTATGTATTTATATATAAAATGTATTGACTGCCCATTGCTGCAGCAGATTCTCCATTTAATGGCTATTTGTTTTTTCTTTTAACTTCTGGTCAGACTATTCCTTTTAGTGGTCCAATTTACGGTGGCATGAAAGATGGGATGACCATATTAGTCACCGGAAGTGTTTTGAAGTCCTGCAGAAGGTGAGTCATTCAGGTGGAGGGGAAAAGGAGTGTATGGGAAGTTCCACTAAAAAATCCAATTTTTTTTCAAAACATCTTGGCTGCCATGGAACTAGTAAAGCCACAACCAGAAGAAAGTTCCATCTCTGAACAAGGTGGACCTTTCAGCCCGTATTGTAAAACCATCACAAACTACCTGGGCATTGATGGGTGGAAGTTCTGAAACAAAATGATGCTTTTCTGATAGATTTGCAAATAAGTACAAAGAAATTGCTGGTCAGTTTGAACCTTCTGTTCTGACCTAGGTTTCCCTAAAAAGCACGGAGCAGATTCCTGGTCCTGACAAACCCCCCCCCCCCTTTTTTTTAAATGAATGCAAATTCCTCTCATTCACATTCAGCACAGCACAGAGTCTCAGAGATTCACGGACAGATCTTCACACTCCTGAAATGAACGAAAGACTGAATTGTTTCCTGCAAACACCCACTCCCCTTCCACTCCTCCTTTATTTCCTATGGGAGGGGCCATTCACCCTCCCCCTGTGGCTCTACTCCCAAGTCAACCCTGATTTCTTAGCTGTTCTTTTCTTCTGGCAGCTCTGTGCATGTGCACACTGGGAACAGGCTCCAGCTGTTCCTCTGCCTCACTGCTGTCTAGCTCCGAAGGCAGCTGAGAACTGCCAGATGGTCTTGGACCCATCTCTGCCTCCGACACAGAGTCTTCATCTGAGCCTTCCCCAGCCTCCAGGACTGGCCCATGTTCCTCCCCAACCTCTTCACTGTCCGACTCTGCTGCCAGGTCTCCTGGGCCGCTGGCAGGCCACAAGATCTTCACTCGTGTTGCTTTATGATACAAACTGACCCGTTCCCAACACATTCATATTGTAAAACAGAGTTGGGGAACCATGACACTGTGATGTCTCCCTTGGACAACTCCTCTGACTCCTCTTCATTGGAAGCTGGCTGGAGGGAGGATGAACTCAATCCTGATAACTGGTTTAATTACCATATTTTTGGATTATAAGACGCACCATTTCCCCCCTAAAGGAGGGTGAAAATTTGGGTACGTTTTATACACCTGCCCCCACTAATTTTGCCTCTGCCTCTTAGCAATTTACCTCTTCGCAGCAAACGGGGGGCTTGAGGAGACTTCAATAGGCTATAACAGCGATGGCGAACCTTTTTTGGCTCGTGTGCCATAAGTGGGGGGAGCACAGGGGGGTTGTGCGTGGGCGTGCCCCACCCATAATGCAATGCGCAACCCTCCAGTGTGCATGCGTGCACTACAGGCGCGACCACCCATTTTTTGCATGCACTTTTCGCCCACCCCAGGCTCCAGAGGCTTTATAGGAGCCTGGGGAGGGCGAAAACAGCCTCCACCGGAGGCTTCAGCGACCTTCAGGAGGCTTCCCTGAAGCCTCCGGGACGCTTCAAGCAAATTGGAGGTCACTTCCGGTTTGGTTGGAGCGTCGTTTTGAGTGCTCCGAAGGCTTCAGGGAAGCCTCCTGAAGGTCTCTGAAGCCTCTGGAGCGCTCAAAACGACGCTCCAAGCAAATTGGAGGTCATTTCCAGTTTGGTTGGAGTGTCGTTTTGAGTGTTCGGAGACTTCAGGGAAGCTCAAGAAGCCTCCGGAGGGCTCCAGGGAGGGGGAGGGGGGAGGGGGAGGCTCTTTTCGCCCTTCCCAGGCTCCTATAAAGCCTCTGGAGCCTGGGGAAGGTGAAAAATGACTTCAAAAAAGGACAAATTCAGCTGTGCAGCGCGTGCATGCGTGCTGGCCAGCTGACAAGGCAGCGCCTTGTGTGCCCTGACAAATGGCTCCACGTGCCACCTGTAGCACATGTGCCGTAGGTTCACCATCATGGAGCTATAACAATTCCTGCAGCCTGAAACAGCTGATGATCGGGAGAAATTGAAAGTGAAACTTGCTGTTTGCTCCAGGAGGCAAATTGCTGGGAGGCAGACTTTTTTTTCTTGTGCTAATCAGGCTGTTTGCTGCAAGGAGGTAAGTCAGTAACTATAAATGCCTATAGAATGTTCAAATTATTAGACTTTTTTTTAAAGACTGCTTTATTATTATTGTAGACAAGTTAACAAAATTAAGAAGCTTTCTAAAATACTGTAAATGCTTGGGAGTCCCAGTGCTATTGTTTTAAAAAGTGCTATACTTCCAGAAAGCACATCAATTTTAACAGCATCTGTGCAAGTATAGTCTGAAATATAATACTACAAAGAGTGTATACTGTCTGTACTGTTTGCTGTTTGTTGCAAGGTGGCAAATTGCTGGGAGGCAGAGGCAGATATTTTCCCCTTGTTTTCCTCCCCAAAAGCTAGGTGCGTCTTATACTTCAGAGCGTCTTATACTCTGAAAAATATGGTAATGACTCTGAACTGCCAGCAGACAGAGATTTATGGAGGGGGGGCTTTGGCTGGGGATAGTTTGCAGGTCAGTGAAGAGGAGGAGGAGCTGCCTTCCCTGGTGGATCCAAGAGTATGCAGGGCCGAGAAAAGACAAGGTTTGTAAGTGGTTCGCCGGGGCCATCTTTCTTCAAATTACCCTTAATACCGCATGGTCCTCATTCAGATGGGCGAGGGGGTTGGACTAGATGACCTACAAGTTCCCTTCTAACTCTCATTAATCTGTAAATTTCTCTTGCTCTCTCTGCAGATTCCAGGTTGACTTTCAGTGTGGCAATTGCCAAGTGCCCAGATCAGATATCGCTTTCCATTTCAACGTCCGTTTTGACGAGAACTGTGTTGTATGCAATTCACACGAAAAGGGAGTCTGGAAGCATGAAGAAAGGAAATACAATATGGTTTTCCGCAAAGGGCATCCTTTTGAGATCCGGTTTCTCGTGAACATCTCCTCCTATGTGGTACGAAGACGATAAGTCCTCTTCATGGGTTATAATCACCATCTTTTTTTTAAAAAAAAAATCACACTTGGTTTGGTTATTGATTTTTACCTTGTAGCAATGGGAAGGCATTTTTCAAAATGTGTGAAACACAGAATGTCTCAAAACATTCCTTGCTGAGTGGAAAACTGCGATATCAAATGCAGAAATGTGCCCCATCAATGCACACATAAACCGATGGGGTTTGAGCACACTTTCTTTTGATCTTGTCTTTATTTTTATTTATCGGTTTAGAAACAGTCTCCTTCACAGAGCAACCCCTCAAGTCTCTTATCCACTTTGGGTGCTCCATACAGTGTCCCAATGGAGCCTGCCCATTATGGTCATCAGTTGTGACCGTCATAATGTAGGTCATCACATGTTTGGACCTGTTTTTGCTGCCTTTTCTGCAGGGTTCATTAAATCAGCCCATTCTTCATTATGGGCCATTTTTCATTTTTATTTGATTTTCATTTTATTAAATTTATATACCGCCCCACTCTCCCAAAAAGGGACTTTGGGGCGGTGCACAGGAAAAATAAAACCACGCATATACATAAATACCGATAATAAATATGTCATAAATATTAAAAACTTATTAAATTAACCCAACCTGTGCTAAAACCAATTAAAACCCCAATAAAATCTAATTCAATTTAAAACTAGTCGATGGTCTCGGAAGATTAAGTCAGGCCAGCTAAGCGAAAAAAGTGTGTTTTTAGTTGTTGACGGAAGAGGCGGAGGTCTGTGATATTCCTAAGATCGGGGGGTAGATCGTTCCAGAGGGCAGGGCCCGCCACAGAGAAGGCCCTTCCCCTGGGCATCGCGAGCCGGCATTGCCCGGCCGTTGGCACCCGGAGCAGACCCTCTCTGTGGGAGCGGATCGGCCGGAGGGATGTATGGGGTAGGAGGCGGTCTCGCAAATAACTAGGACCTGTGCCATGGAGCGCTTTAAAGATGATGATCAACACCTTGAAGCGCACCCGAAAGACCAAAAATTGGGAGTAAACGCTGATTTCCTACAAAAACATCACAAATCACAGTCATTAGACAGTGGGGAACTGCAAATGGCTGCGATGCAGACTGATTGCCACATTCCCAAAACACAATTGGGCGAGAGAGGTGGCTCTTATAACTTTGCAACAAGGTTGTAAGCACCGTTTGGATGATCCATCACTAAGCGATTGGTTGTAAGTCAAGCACCACCAGCGCTGTAGGCTTGCTCGGGGCGTGCAGTTATCTCCACACTTAGGAATCTCATTCAGATCAAGTTTATTATCAGGTATTCTTAATAACAAAACTTACAGCACAGTCTGACTTTCCATAATCTGTCCCATCACGTGGTGTAAAAAGATGATGACTTGGCTCCCATGTTGAGAGGAGACACAAACGTTGCTTCTCTGGTTCACAATGGCATTTAAAATGACCAGCTTTGTTCTGCGGGCAGACTGAATGCCCCCAAAACACAGATATGATCACATGTCATGGAACTGCATTTCCCATAAGGCAGTTTCTGCCTACATTTCCCAGGAGGTAGTTTCTTAAAGGAGCCAGCTCTTAATTCCTACATTATTTATATACTACTGGGGCAGCACAACCAGTAATCTCAACTTGGTTTAAGAGTTTCTGAGGAATCTAGTCCTTATCATTTCTAAAACATGATTTGCGACCTCCCAGTTGGCCTTATTCATAACCTACTGAGGTTAGCTTGTTAGGTGAGTTCAACCGTTGTTTTGCTTCCTTCTCTGTTGTCCTGAAGCTGCTTTTTCCAAAAGACAACTGGACTTCCTGGAAACATTTCACTTCTCATCCAAGAAGCTTCTTCAGTTCTTCAGATCAGAACTGAGGAAGCTTCTTGGATGAGAAGCGAAACATTTTCAAAGAAAAAGCGAAGAAATCCAGTTGCCTTTTGGAAAAAGCACCTTTGGGACAACTGTGATCTGGAGCCCTGGTGACCCAGAGGTTAGAATGCAGAATTGCAGGCTAACTCTGCCCACAGTCTGGAGTTTGATCCTGACTGGCTCAGGGTTGATTCAGCCTTCCATCCTTCTGCGTTCAGTAAATGAGGACCCAGATTGTGGGGGGCAATATGCTGACATTGACTTCCCAGTTGGCCTTCATAACATACTAACTGCGGTTAGCTTGTTAGCTGAGTGCAACCATTGTTTTGCTGGACTTCCTGTTTTTTTTTAAAAAAAACAAACATTTCGCTACTCATCCAAGAAGCTTCTTTAGTTCTTCAGATGAGAACTGAGGAAGCTTCTTGGATGAGAAGCGAAACATTTTCAAAGAAAAAGCGAAGAAATCCAGTTGCCTTTTGGAAAAAAAGCACCTTTGGGACAACTGTGACCTGGAGCCCTGATGACACAGAGGTTAGAATGCAGAATTGCAGGCGAACTCTGCCCACACTCTGGAGTTTGATCCTGACTGGCTCAGGGTTGATTCAGCCTTCCATCCTTCTGCGTTCAGTAAATGAGGACCCAGATTGTGGGGGGGGCAATATGCTGATATTGTAAACCACCCAGCAAGGGCTCTAAAGCACCATGGGGCAGTATATACTTGCTGGATGATAGAGAATCTCCACAGACATTTCCTTCTCTGTTCTTGTTCTTGCTTTGACTTGATATGGCAAGTTTCTCCCTTCTGTGCATGCCAGGTTCTCGTAGATGGAAATCTGTATTTGGAATTCAAACACAGGATCCCTCTTTCCCGGGTAGATACCATCGGAATTTCAGGAGACCTAGATGTTGTCTCAATCAGCTTCCAAGGTCCAAATGTAGGTAACCATTGATTTCATTTGATTTATAAAACAGCTTTCCTGCCTTCCTCTGATAAACAAATGGGTACCCTTATTTTTCTTGGGATTAAATGTGTGGAGAGTTTAGGCCAGGGATGTCCAAACTTGGGAACTTTAAGACTTGTGGACTTCAACTCCCAGAATTCCCCAGCCAGCATAGCTGGCTGGGGAATTCTGGGAGTTGAAGTCCACAAGTCTTAAAGTTCCCAAGTTTGGACATCCCTGGTTTAGGCAGTATAAATATATGCCTCTCTTCTTTCCTTTGCTCTTCGAATAATGCAAAGATTTTCTAACAGTTTCCCAAGTGATTTGAGGAGGGAAAATCAAAATAAGGTCCAGGTGGTGGACCTAATGCCAGCAATCCCCCGTGTGTGTCAAAAACATGATGCACTTCAACAGAGACACAATTTTGTTTGCATGGCATTAGTCGCCATCTTTGATTTTTCTTTGGGGGGTGGGGAGCGCTTGACCGGATCCACGGCAGTGCAGCACCTATCGCACCTCTCCCTCTTTTGAAGTTTAGCGGGATTGTTGTGAGGGGATGTCAGAAAGTGCCACATTTTTGTATTGTAATTTCAGCTAGTCCTCGACTTATGACTGTAATGCAGTGCTTCTCAAATAGTGGGGCTCCGTAAAGGGGGGCGCGTTTGACTGTGCATGCTCCTCCCTTTCGAGGAGAACAGACCCGATTGGATAGACATGATGCTCTATCCTGATTAGCCAAACCCGCCCGTGTGACTTTTAGACCCGGATGATACTATTTACAGTCGCGCGGGGGGCGCGAAATGTTTTCTTCTTCCTAGAGGGGCATGACAGAAAATAATTGAGAAGCACTGCTGTAATGGGAGCCTAGAATTTCTGACGTTAAGCCATGATCGTCATAAGTTGAGGCTCCCACAGGAGAGACCTGGTTTTACGAACCGTTTTTGTAACAAGTGTTAAGCAAAACGCAGCAGTCATAAAGCGAGTCCACTCATATGGGCCTGGGTTTTTTTTAAGCACAAACCAGCCAAAAAGATTGGAAACTAACCATAAACAAACAAACAAACAAACAAATAAATAAATAAATTGCAGTCACATGACCATGGAACACTGCAACTGATGAAAATTGAGCCAGTGGCCCAAGTGTGCAAAATGAGGTCATGTGACTAGAGGTATATGTCTTTGTCGAAAATTGGGTTATTAGTACCAGGGGTTTGTCGTAACCTTGGGAGTGTCACTAAATGATAGCTCATTAAGCAAAACTATCTGTACCATCTAAGAAGCGTTTTTCACTGTCTGAGGAATTCTGGGAGTTAAAGTCCAAACTTCTTAAAGTTGCTGAGGTGGAGAAACACTGGTCTAGAGAGGAGTCTCCAACCTTGGGAAGTTTAAGACTTGTGGACATCAACTCCCAGAATTCCTCAGCCAGCTTTCTGGCTAAAGAATTCTGGGAATTGAAGTCCACAAGTCTTAAAATTGCCAAGGTAGCTCTCCGTCCTGATACTTGCTCATACAATTTCCCTTCATTTCTGTTTCTCCCCCCCCCCCCCCCAGCTCTATCCAGTTTGTTCCAACCCAGTTTCCCAAACATTCTCACAGGTATGACTTTTATATCTATCTATATAAAAATGTGTGTGTGTGTTTGTTTGTATGTGTGTGTGTGTGTGTGTATGTGTGTGTTCCACCGTAACTCTGGAATGTCTCAAGCAATTTCAACCAAACTTGGTACACAGATGACTTACCCTCTTGAGACAAATACTGGGGGTGTGTGCTCTGTTACAATACAGCCTGTTGTGCCTTTAAATGGTTTCTACCGTACTGCTTTAAAATGACTACAGGACAGTGGAGTAGCCATGGTAACGGCTTCACAGTACTCCACAAGGAGGCTCCATCTGCCTCCCCCTCCAACACACCCCTGATTTATCTAGATTTAACAGATTAACAGAGTTGGAAGGGACCTTGCAGGTCATCTAGTCCAACCCCCTACCCAAGCAGGAGACCCTACATCTGCCTCTACCTAGGATTGAGCTCACAACCTCCTGATTGGAAGGTGAGAGATGTTGAAATTGGGGGAAAATAGAAATACATACGGTAAGAACCCAAATACAAAATAAACAGTGTTCAGTTGCTGGTATAATAAAAGTACAGATAAATTACAAGTTTCCCCAGCAATGTTATGTATATGGGACATAGATTTTTGTCCTCCGATGAACATGTGCCACAGATTAGGCTGGATTCTTCCAGGTGATTTTGCTTCCTCAGAATGTTAGAAAATCTGGAGTCTGGCTTCTCAGGATGCACCTAGGTTTTTTCCCCCCAGAATGAGGGAGGATGGGCCAGTGGTGGGTTTCAAATTATTTTAGAACCTACTCTGTAGATGTGGCCTATTTTGTGGGTGTGGCTTGGCAGTCATGTGACAGGATGGGAGTGGCCACCTTTTAAAGTGTGGTGAAACTCATTTAACAATGCTCTTGCTTAGCAACCAAAATTTTGGACTCAATTGTGATAATTTCTTTCTTTCTTTCTTTCTTTCTTTCTTTCTTTCTTTCTTTCTTTCTTTCTTTCTTTCTTTCTTTCTTTCTTTCTTTCTTTCTTTCTTTCTTTCTTTCTTTCTTTCTTTCTTTCTTTCTTTCTTTCTTTCTTTCTTTCCTTCTTTCCTTCCTTCCTTCCTTCCTTCCTTCCTTTCCTTTCCTTTCCTTCCCGGTGGGTCACTGGCAGCGGCGGGCCAGATTTACTTCCAGGTACAATGGTGGAACCCCCTCTCACCGGTTCTCTAAATTTCACCAACCGGCTCTCGCGAGTAGGTGCGAGCCTGCAGAAACCCACCACTGGGATGGGCATTCTGTACGGCCAAAACACTACTAAAACCAACTTTTTAAACAATAAAAGGTTTTATCTTTGACCACTAGATGGAGCTCAATACATGTTTAGAGAGCAATAACAGCATAAAGTAAAGGTTCCCCTTGCACATATGTGCTAGTCGTTCCTGACTCTAGGGGGCAGTGCTCATCTCCATTTCAAAGCCAAAGAGCCAGCACTGTCCACTGCCGACCTTTCTGATCAACAAGCTCAGCGTCTTAGCCACTGAGCCACCGCATCCCTATTCACTATGGGTAACTAAAATGGCCGACATTTTGTAGCTGGCATAAGAAAGCAGTTAACTCTTGCAGAAAGAGGAGAAACCAAGATTAAAAATGTGTCTTACTGAGTAGGAATTGCTATCCGTCCTGCTTTAAGGAATTGTTGGATTTCCAACCTTTTTGATAAACATTTGGCTTATGTGTATATTTGGAATTTTAAAAAAAAGTCTAAAACCTTCCCATGTAGAATCCTGACTGCTATTCTTTTTTCCTTCATAGCCAAGTGCCTATCCCATTGGACAATGCTTTCAGCCACAACTTTATGTAAGTCTTTTATCATATTTGCACTTAAGTCATTTTTTTTCTGGCCCATCAATTAGGAAGGATTTCAACTCTAGGCTAACATGGAATTATGAAAGTCCAAATCCCACACATTTAGGGATCTGATACTACTCAGGTAGGAATCCTCTAAAATGGGCACAATGGAGCATGGGTAGGAATTTTGGCTCAGCATGAGAACCCAGGCACCATATTTGCATATTATGTGAATGAGGCCATCACTGTCAGACTTGCCCCAACTTGTTCCTTTAGTCAAGAAAGACCCTCGACTCCATTTGTAGTGAAAGGTATACTGTTACTAAAAGCCAAATGGATTACAGTATAGCAAAAACCAGAACTAACGTTCGCACGCCAAAATTCCCTGTTTTTTTTTGTTTTTTTAAAAATTACATTTATATCCCGCTGTTCTCCGCAGAGGACCCAGGGCGGCGCACAGGAGATTTAAAAACATACAAAAATAGAACATAGATAAATAATTTAAAATATATATTAGATCCCAAACCTGTGCTAAAACCAATTATTAATTGAAACCCAATTTAAAACTTTTCTAAAAGTCCCCATGGGAGGTTAGGCTAGGCCGGCTTGATGAAAAAAATATGTCTTTAGACATTGGCGGAAGAGGCGGAGGTCGGTGATGGTCCGGAGTTCAGGGGGTAGGTCGTTCCAAAGGGCAGGGCCCGCCACAGAGAAGGCTCTTCCCCTGGGTGTCGCCAGTCGGCATTGTCCGGCCGACGGCACCCTGAGAAGGCCCTCTCTGTGGGAGCGTATCGGTCTAAGGGATGTATGGGGCACGAGACGGTCTCGCATATAACTAGGTCCCGAGCCATGGAGCGCTTTAAAGATGGTCATCAAAACCTTGAAGCGCACCCGAAAGACCACAGGAAGCCAATGCAGCTCGCGCAGGATTGGTGTTATATGGGAGCTTCTGGTAGCTCCTGTAATTACCCGCGCGGTTAACTTTCCCCATCCAGTTCCCTTTCCTTCTTTGGTCCCTTATTGTCCAAATCTATTTGAATAAATAGTTTGGGAACAGTCATTTCAACAGCTGACAGGTTGGTGACCTTAAATTGGTATCTCTGGATGGTGCAATGAGTATTTGGTTTCATTAGTTTCACTTTCCCATCCCAGACTGATAGTGAAAGTGAAACTCAAGCAAATGAGGGCAGTTCTGACAATCACATTCAGCCATAATATTATTGATTTAGTGTAGGCCAGTGGTTCTCAACATCTGGCCGGGACCCCTTTGGGGGTCAAACAACCCTTTCACAAGGGGTCGCCTAAGACCATCAGAAAACATATTTTTGATGATCTTAGGAACTGAGACACCAATTTTATGGTTGGAGGTCACCATAACATGAGGAACTATATTAAAGGGTTGAGACATTGGGAAGATTGAGAATCACTGGTGTAGGTGGTGCTTTATTTATTTATTTTTATTTTTATTCAATTTAAATAACCGTGCCTATCTCCCGGGAGGGACTCAGGGCGGTGCACAGGAAATTAAAAACGGAAGTACAAAACATAACAATAGACAAGACGATAATAAATAGGACTTCAAGCTAAAAACTAATTAAATTCATGGTGCCCTGTGCTAAAAGATTCCCTAAAACCTACTAACCCCTTAAAATCCAATTAAAACAATTTAAAACTCAGTCTACAAAAGTGGTTGCCGGGACTAGGCCAGGCCGGCTAGATGGAAGAGATATGTCTTCAAGTGTTGGCGGAAGGAGTGGAGGTCCGTGATGGTCCTAAGTTCGGGGGGGTAGGTCATTCCAGAGGGCTGGGCCCACCACAGAGAAGGCCCTCCACATGGAGTTGCCAGCCGGCATTGCCCGGCAGACGGCACCCGGAGAAGTCCCTCTCTATGGGAGCGAATCGGACGAAGGGATGTATGAGGCAGGATACGGTCCCGCAAATAACTAGGCCCCGTGCCATGGAGCGTTTTAAAGATGGTTATCAACACCTTGAAGCGCACCCGAAAGGCCACAGGCAGCCAGTGCAGCTCGCGCAGGAGAGGTGTCACATGGGAATGCCGTGAGGCTCACAAAATCCCCCGCGCAACCGCATTCTGCACTAACTGTAGTCTTCGGGTGCACCTCAAGGGGAGCCCCATGTAGAGAGCATTACAGTAGTCTAGACGGGATGTCACGAGTGCTTGAGTGACTGTGCGAAGGGCATCCCGGTCCAGTAGGGGGCGCAACTGGCTTGATATGGGAACTCAGCAACTAGGAGTTGTTAACCTGTCTTAAGGATTAAGCGTGGGTAAGAGCAAATGTGGGTGGCAGTTAGTTGTTAAACATCTGCCATAGGGGGCTTTGGAAGTGCTTTTCTCTCACAGCTCAACCAGCCTCATTGTGTCCTTGTTATGTGAAGATAATGGAGGGTGGTGGTGTTATATATTACCCAGAGGTGGGTTTCTACCAGTTCGGCTGAGTAGGTAGTAACTTGGCGGGCCATGCCCCCGAACTGGTTCTCTCATCTTGTTTTTTGCTTCTGCAGACACGCAGAAGCTTTTTTTTTTAGTCCTGCACATGTGCGCATAGTGCGCATTAAGCACGCATGCATGTAGCACCTCCCTGAGCTGTAGCAGCAGCTGGAACTCACCCCTGATATGACCTCTGAGGCTCCAGAAGTCAATCTAAGATATCTAATGTGAACCCAACCTTAGTAATCTGATGTATCTTTTCTAATAAGAGCTGCAATAGGAAGGGTAGGACTTGAGCCTCATTGGAATTTCCCACAATGCACCAGATTTAATTAGGCCCCTTGAGCATTGTGGGAAATCTGAATGGCTTCGACCAGAAAACCTTTTGAAGAAAAAAATCTAAGAGGTTAGCAGTGAATCACGGTATGGCCTGCGTGCTCTGGAAAAATCTGAAAGATGCCATCAGTGGACATTTGCAACTATGACCAGGAAGGACCATTGGTGCTTTCTCAGGAGAAAAGGCTATGTTTTATGTTTGCCCTGAGGGAATAGTCTGGAGACCGATTTGTTCCAACACTAGTTTATTAACACAGAATGCGACTTAGAAACAATCTCCATCTGACAGCTATTTATACAGTTGCTTGCCAGATGGAGAACCAATCGGAAGTTTAGTTTTATTATTTCGGATTTATATAACCGCACCCTCTCCCCAAAGGGACCCGGGGCAGTGCACAGGAAGTAAAAAAAAACAAACATAACAGTATCACAATATAAATAGTTAAAACCAAATTAAATAAGTTATCCCTGTGCTAAAATTTAAAAGGTTAAAACATAATCCCATTTAAAACCCAATTAAAACAATTTATTATACAGACTGTAGGCTAGGTAAATAACTTAGGCCAAGCCGGCCTGATGAAACAGGAGTGTCTTTAATTTCTGGCGGAAGGTGTGGAGGTGCGTGGTTGTTCTGAGGTCGGGGGGCAGGTCGTTCCAGAGGGTTGGGCCCACCACAGAGAAGGCCCTTCCCCTGGGCGTCGTCCGCTGGCATTGCCTAGTGGACGGCACCCGGAGAAGTCCCTCTCTGTGGGAGCGGATCGGCCGCAGGGATGTATGAGGTAGGATGCGGTCTCGCAGGTAGCTAGGTCCCGTGCCATGGAGCGCTTTAAAGATGGTAATCAACACCTTGAAGCGCACCCGAAAGACCACAGGTAACTAGTGCAGCTCGCGCAGGAGCGGTGTCACATGGGAATACCTAGACGTTCTCAAGATCGCCCGCGCGGCCGAATTCTGGACCAACTGTAGCCTTCGGGTGCACCTCAAGGGGAGCCCCATGTAGAGAGCATTGCAGTAGTCCAGCTGGGAAGGCTGCTTTTGTCCCGCCAGCCGGCAGGCGCGTTGCAGCCAATCAGAGCGCTTCCAACCAATGCTAGCCGGTCTGAGCTTCGAGGATACAGCACTATGCTTAGTTGGATAATCCATGATGGATAATCTATGCTTAGTTGGATAATCCATGATGTCCACAGGAGGAGGTCAAAACAGTCAACATGGCAATAGAAGCTCTATTTATTCCTCTTTTTATGTGAATGAGCATCCGCATTAAAAAGAGCAGGGATTTGATTATGTGGTGGCCTCAGATATTCTGATTTTTTCACTCCACTGAACACCTAAATACAATTGGCCTTTGTCGATGAGCCGCGGTGGCGCAGTGGTTAGAGTGCAGTACTGCAGGCTACTTCTGCTGACTGCCAGCTGACTGCACTTTGGCAGTTCGATTCTAACCGGCTCAAGGTTGACTCATCCTTCCATCCTCCTGAGGTAAAATGAGGATCCAAATTGTTGAGGGCAATAAGCTGACTGTGTAAGCCACTTAGAGAGGGCTGTGAAGCAGTATAGAAGTCTGCTATTGCCATCTCTGATTACTTGAAGGTACAAAATGGGAGAAAAAGGCAGATTAATTCTAATACTGTGTGTGTGTGTGTTCTCTCCACAGCCTCTCCCTTACCGAACTGCCATCTATGGGGGCCTTGTCCCATCGAAATCAATAATAGTCTCAGGCACTGTGTCCCCTAGTGCTCAGAGGTAAAGACTAAGAAATATTGTTGGTAAAACCACCTTCTGCACAATTTTATTCCGGATTTATTTTATGCTGAATTCCTTGAGAATGAATGGTTTGGGTCTGCACAGTTAAAAACAGCCAGTTGCTTTTTGAAAAAGCACCTTTGAGACGACTGTGCAATGCAAGTGGTATCACCTACTACTTGCATTGGACAGTCCTCGCCTTACGGCAGTGCATGTGGTGACCATTCAACGTCACAAGGATACTGGAAAAAAGTGACATGACTGTTTTTCACACTTAACGACCGTTGCAGTATCTTCAAGGTCACGTGATCAAAATTCAGACACTTGGAAACTGCTTCATATTTATGACGGTCACATTGTCCTGGGGTCATGTGATTCACTTTTGCGACCTTCTGGCAAGCAAAGTGAATGAAGAAGCCAAATTCACTTAACAACCGTGTTTCTAACTTAACAACTCCCAGGATTCACTTAGCAACTGTGGCAAGAAAGGTCATAAAAAGGGGCAAAGCTCACTTAACAAAATTTCTCACTTAACAACCAGGATGTTGGGCTCAGTTGTGGTCATAAGTTGAGGACCACCAGTATAAACCTGAAATGTCTATAAAGTACATCAGCATAAGAAAAACACCTGAGACATCTGAAAGACTAACAAATTGATTGTGAAGTAGGTGCAGTGACTGAAGATAATACATTTGTGCAGCAGTTTGAACTCAAAGGGAAAATGGTGTTTTGTGGCACACGAGGGTGATCACGTTGCACTTATCAGTAACTCCTAAAACAACCTGCATTTTTTTCCTTCCTGGATGGAGCCTGACTTCTAGAAGAGATGCTGCAGTTTTAAGAAGTTGCAGATGGGAGCTGTGAAGCACCATTCTCCTTTCAATCCAAATTGCTGCAAGGCTGTAATTTATTATTGCATTTATTATATTTATTATTAAATGTATATATTGCCCACCCATCTCACCGCTATAGCTCTGGGCGGCTTACACAATTGATCAGAATGTAAAGCAAGACTGCAAGGCGATCAAACCTAGAGGAGATCTCCTAGAGGAGATCCACCCTGACTGCTCTTTAGAAGGCCAGATCCTCAAGAGGAAACTCAAATCCTTTGGCCACCTATTGAGAAGGAAGGACTCCCTGGAGAAGAGCCTCATGCTGGGAAAGACTGAGGGGGCAAAAGAAGAAGAAGGGGGCTACAGAGAAGGAGGTGGCTGGATGGAGTCACCAAAGCAGTAGGCGTGAGCTTAAATGGACTCCAGAGGATGGTGGAGGACAGGAAGGCCTGGAGGAAATGTTGTCCATGGGGTCGCGATGGATCGGACACGACTTCCCAACGAACAACAAAGCGAGGCTCCATCCTTTTCTGTGTTTTGAATTTTATCTTCAGCCATAAAAAGTAGATAAACATTTTTTTGAGGGGGGGGGGAATAAAATGAGGCTCCCTCAACAGATGATAAAAGGGATACTGCAAATGAACACCAGTGTGCCTAGAGTGACCTGGCGATACTTCTTAAATATTCCTTCCAGGAACAAAGTTGGCCAACCAGAAGCACAACCAGTTGGGTGACAGAAGGAACGCACCTCTGTCACCTACGCTCATTGTTCGGATCTGTTTCCTTGACCTATGAAATAAAATGAGTGGAAAGGACACACACTCAGGCAGGCCCAGACCCATTCCCCAAAGTACTGAATGTGATAAAATGAACTTTGCTGTACTTCTATTTTTTTTAAGTGGAAATAAAAATAAAGGATGATTACTGGTCATCCTCCATGTATTTTTTTTATTTATTTATTCGAATTTATACCCCGCCCTTCTCCTTGTTAGGACCCAGGGCGGCGCACAGGCATTATTTAAAACCACAATAAATACAATATACATCATTAAAATATATTAAATTGTTCAACCCGTGCTAAAACCCATGTATGATGGGATAGGATCATCTGTCTGCCTGTTTGCTGCCTGTTTTTCTCTAACTGTCTTATCATCTATGTATATCTGTCTGTCTGTCTGTCCATCCATTATCTATCTATCTATCTATCTATCTATCTATCTATCTATCTATCTATCTATCTATCTATCTATCTATCTATCTATCTATCTATCTATCTATCTATCTATCTATCTATCTATCTATCCAGTGTATTTATCAACTGGAATAGTCATAACAACAAGCCAGCCAATGGGAACTGTTTGGTGACTGAGACACAGGATTTGTTGTGAGCCATGAGAGAAAGCTTGGCGCCTGGGCTTGGCTTAGCTTAACTGTTCTGTGTATATAAGAGTTGGTTTGTCTTTGCTTGAGAGTCTTTGCTTCCACTTCTTGTCCTGGTACTTGCTGCTACTTCTTCTCTCTACCACGTTACAAGACCTGCATGGGTATTGTATACTTGCACCATGTTTTATATTATTGAATATAAAGATGTTTCTTCTATAAATGAATCCTGCTGAGTTATTTACTTGTATGCTGACTGGATAGCCACAGATTCTGACTGACTGACTGACTATCTATCTATCTATCTATCATCCAACTATCTCTCTATCTCGATTTTTCTACTAATTTCCATCTTTCTATCTATCCTTTATCGAGTTATCCCTTTTTTCCAGAAGTGGAGATCTTTTCATTAAATCCTTAAAAAAGAGAATATGTGGCCAAAAAAAATTCTTCCTCACCAGATTCACACACCTTTGAGATTAATAATGGGTTTTGAATCAGCAATATAGTATCTTCAGAAGTTGGAGTGTTCATCGTGTAGTTTCTGGATGAGAATAGTTTCCTGCTAATTGTGCAACATATGGGTCTTTTTATGTAGGTTCCATATCAATCTGAAAGCAGGGAACGATACTGCTTTCCATCTCAACCCCCGGTTTAATGAGAACACGATTGTCCGAAACTCGAAACTCAACATGTGCTGGGGCTCAGAGGAGAGACACCTGACCTGTGGGATGCCTCTGATGTGTGGCCAACCCTTTACCGTAAGTCTTGCAGTCTGGTTGCTCCACCTGGGTCAGATGGTTGTGTGAACTGACTTAAATTTGCATTTATCAGGCTAGCCTAATGCATGGATTTCAGGATCCTTGGTTCGCCCATACAATGACACTCTTAAAAGTTACATTGCTTAAAATCAAAATTAGGACTGAATTTTTGGTCATAAGTTGGTGCGGTTGTAAGTCAAGTCATCCAATTACCAGACCTAATTTTACAACCATTTTTACAAATCACTGTTTTACAGTTCAGTCACCCACTAAAATCACTGTTAAACCTCAATTAGCAATAAATATCAGAACCATGTTTAGCACAACATAAATAGCCAAATAAAACAATACATTATACTAATTTAATTTAATTTAATTTATTTAGATTTATAGAACCGCCCTTCTCCATCGAAATGGGCTCAGAGTGGTGCACAGGAAATTAAAATCGATAAATAACAATAAATACAGAAGAATTAAGAATAAATTAAACTAAAAGCCTGTGCTAAAAATCCCAATTAAAATTCTAAAATACATTTACTCATACTATGTTACTAATAATATAATGTATAAATAATATAGTATAATACAATGTATATATTTCAACCTTATTACTAAGCATTTATTTTGATTTAAATTTGTAAAATTGAACTATGATTCTAAGATCAATCCAAATTTGGGGTGCAGTACCAATCCATGTATTGGGTTAAAATCTCAGAACTGAATTAAAATCTGTATCAAAGTTACTTTTAGTTGTTCTGGATACTCATCATTTAGTGACTTTGAGTATATCATCAGATTTCGCAGGTGCTTCTGTGAAACTCCTTTGCTGCTTTGCTGTCTGGGAAATGGGCAATTTGTGATGTTCATAGATAAATAAAATAAAAATTTAAACATCTGGGTTATATTATTGGGTCCCATTAAAGTGATCACAAATGTGCATTTTCTTTTTATAGATCTGGATTCAGTGTGAAGCACACTGCTTCAAGGTGGCTGTGAACGGACAACATCAGTTTGACTACAACCATCGTTTAAATAACCTGTGTCTCATAAATGTGCTCGAAGTGGACGGTGACATAACATTGATCAACATCAAAGCTTAAAGTTGTCCATTTTTGGATGGATGGGTGCAATTTACGTGAAATGTTGAGCTTTACTCCCTGAGGTTTGAACGAATGCTCTTTTCAGTTTTTAAGAACCATAGAAATTCAGGTTTCCCCCCCCTTCCAATCTAATTGTTTGAATAAACTAGTTTTGTTCATATCTAGTTTTGTTTGCTGACTCACGTGTGGTAAACTTACTTTCTGATCCAGAATTAGACACCATGGAAATTTCAGGATTGTATCTTTCCTTTTTGCTGCTTTAAACTCTAGAATTTAAGTAAGGGGGGAAAGAATTTCAACGGGACAAATGTCAACAATATTCCTGGCAGATCGTGCCCAATTTATTTGGGTGATGTCAGAGTATTTAAAAAGGACTTTTTAAATACTGAAAAACAGCTTACAAAATAATAGTCTCTCTCTTTGAATTTACAATCTAAAATGACGGAGTTCCCGATTCCCTCCCTACTCCTGGGGAAGGATACTGCAAAATCCCCATTCCCTCCCCACTCCAGGGGAAGGATACTGCAAAATCTCCATTCCCTCACCATTCCAGGGCAAGGATACTGCAAAATCCCCATTTCCTTCCCACTCCAGGGAAAGGATACTGCAAAATCTCCATTCCCTCCCCACTCCAGGGGAAGGATACTGCAAAATCCCCATTTCTTCCCCACTCCAGGGAAAGGATACTGCAAAATCTCTGTTCCCTCCCCACTCCAGGGGAAGGATACTGCAAAATCCCCATTTCCTCCCCACTCCAGGGGAAGGATACTGCAAAATCCCCATTTCCTTCCCACTCCAGGGAAAGGATACTGCAAAATCTCCATTCCCTCCCCACTCCAGGGGAAGGATACTGCAAAATCTCCATTTCCTCCCCACTCCAGGCGAAGGATACTGCAAAATCTTCATTCCCTCCCCACTCCAGGGGAAGGATACTGCAAAATCCCCATTTCCTCCCCACTCCAGGGGAAGGATACTGCAAAATCCCCATTTCCTTCCCACTCCAGGGAAAGGATACTGCAAAATCTCCATTCCCTCCCCACTCCAGGGGAAGGATACTGCAAAATCTCCATTCCCTCCCCACTCCAGGGGAAGGATACTGCAAAATCCCCATTTCCTCCCCACTCCAGGGGAAGACTGCAAAATCTTCATTCCCTCCCCACTCCAGGGGAAGGATACTGCAAAGTCCCCATTCCCTCACCACTCCAGGGGAAGGATACTGCAAAATCCCCATTTCCTTCCCACTCCAGGGGAAGGATACTGCAAAATCTACATTCCCTCCCCACTCCAGGGGAAGGATACTGCAAAATCTCCATTCCCTCCCCACTCCAAGGGAAGGATACTGCAAAATCTCCATTCCCTCCCCAGTCTGGCGGAGAAGGATACTGCAAAATCCCCATTTCCTTCCTACCTGGCTAACCTGCTTCCCAGCTCTGTTCTCCTGTGCAGGGCAACAGAAGAAGGCCCAACTGATCAGCTGGGACTCCAATCAGCTGGGACTTGGGGAGCAGCGAATAGGTGGGGGTGGGGTCAGCCAGAGGTGATATTTGCCAGTTCTCCGAACTACTCAAAATGTCCGCTACCGGTTCGCTAGAACTGGTCAGAACTGGCTGAATGCCACCTCTGGACCTTCCCAAGCCTGACTGACCAGCCAAGCTTAATGCCACCCTGTAGACATGAAAGAGAAGACCCTGAGATGGACAAGTGAAGACTAAAGACTCTTTTCAATACCCAGAAGACAGCTGGAAAGACTATAGGAGAGGGTGGAACCTCATTGTCAGATTTT
The DNA here is from genome assembly GCA_039707465.1 of Rhabdophis nuchalis. NCBI lineage: Eukaryota > Metazoa > Chordata > Lepidosauria > Squamata > Natricidae > Rhabdophis > Rhabdophis nuchalis. The sequence continues at coordinate 395,891,542 of CM077643.1, read as the reverse complement.
CTTTCTTGCCTCATTTATGTTGTAATAGGGTTAAATGGACTTGTGGAGGGATGGCATTTGGGAATGGTTGGCACAGCAAGTTCTGAACACCTTGGACCTCTGTCTGATGGGAGGGAAATTTGTCATGTTTGTATTCCCTGTATTGTAGAAGTAGCTGCGTACACACACAGAGACATCCCACTCAGAATCAGACTGGGGCTCTCCCCTTCACCTGCCTCCCGACAAAGCTTTTCCTAGACTGGTTCTTGCTCTCTGGCACTAAGGCCCCAGCAATCTATACCTCACTGCCAATTCCACGGGGAAGGGGGCATCCCTCTCCTAAGGCAATGCCCTCACAGAGATAGTAGAAAAGAGATCTCCAAACCCCAAGCCCTGATTGTGACTCACAAATGATGCCACCCAGCAAGGCTGAGTATGCTTCACTGGTGGCCTCATTAGTAGGAGTCCCAGGGCTCATTGGGTATAATTTGAAACATTTTAATAGCCTGGATTGCACATTGGCTAACCTCCATTTGACCTCACAAATCCTGGCTGCACTGAACTAAGAGCTAAGGTAGGTTCAGGATAGCACCCTTGGAAATAGGCAGCCTGTAGTTATTTCAAGCAAAACCATGGGGCTTTTGGGGCTTCAGATCCAGGGTGATGGGGTTAAGACATGACCCTCCAGGGCACTATAGGATTGTCTAGCTCCTTGCATTGAGAAATCACCTGGGGACATTGCATCTCCCAGCAAGATTCAACCAAACGTGGGACTCAGAGAGCCTACAAAGTTAGCTATGACCCCCTGCTTATCCCCCTGGGAGTTTGACAACTAATAGAACACATACTCTTGCCACAGGAACAGGAAGCTCAAGTTCAATGCTCAAGAGGTGGTATAAATACCTCTCACTCTCTACTCCATGTGTTCAGCTGCTCAGGACCTAAACCCCATGTGGTCCTGTCCATCAATAAACCATCTTTCCAATCAGTCTCCATGTTTCCAGTGTCTTTCTCCCCATTTGGAATTGAACCAGATGGATGTTTCTTCCAACACTGGCATGCCATGGACAGGGGGTTGGACTAGAAGACCTCCAAAATCCCTTCCAATCTATTATTCTCTATTTGGTGTTTGATAGTCTAACTTTGCTAGACCAGGCTCTGAGTTGGCATTTTGTAGCTAGTGAAGGTGGTAGCTTCTTTCAAACAGAATCAGAGGAAGACGGACTATAAGATCACTTGAGTTATTTAGAAACGTAATAAAAGCAGGTTCAAAACTTCTGGGGGGGAAAATCATGAGCAACAGATCCAATTTATGAAAATGCCAATGCTAGCCAAATATAAAAATATAAAAATTCAATAAATAAACTGTTAAGTTCTGTGGTAGAGAGGGAGTCCAGACACAGGCTAGTCAAAAACCCAAAGCCGTTTATTGGCAATCGCAAGAATAGCGGGAAATATTTACAAGCGGACAAAATGCGGTAGACAGGGGCTTCCCCGTTTGACAGCTATTTATACGTGAGCTGTCAAACGGGGAACCAATCAGGAAGCTCCAGGACCTAATTCCCGCCAGTCGCGTCTGAGCCAATCAGGCGCGACTGGCAGTTACAGGCTTGTTACAAGCTGTTACCATAGCTCTAGGGAGAAGAGTGGAAGACTTGCGGCCGGTTGTAAGTCGGGGACTCAACACCAACAAACAAACAAATGAATATATGTTGGCTTGATGTGTGCACGTACACAATCCAATTGAAATTGTTCTGCGCATCCACAGAACTGAAAAACAAGATGGCGGCCCAAGAGAACCAGTTTGGGGGCAGGGCAGACCTGGGTTGCTGCTGGTTCCAGTGACCCAGGCTCCCAAACCACTACCGGTCTGGCCGAACCGATAGGAACCCACCACTGGTTTAGAACATGGCAGCTTTTTTCAAACACAATCAGAGGAGGAAGGATTATTAGATCACGTTGGTCCCCTTGAATTCTTTACAAACGTAATAAAAGCAGGTTCAAAATTTCTGGGAGAAAAAAGGAGCAACAGGTCCAATGTATGAAAAATGCCAACGCTAACCAAATGCATCCAATCCCACCGAGAGAAGAAAAATGAACACCCTGGTTTGGTGGTGAGTCTGATTTTCATTCTCTCTTCCTTCCATGCTGCTGGATCATTTCTGGGAAGATTTGACAGTGGGCAGTTCTGGAAAAAGAGAGGAGGGGGATTCCCAGCTTTCTTGCAAAGCGACAGCTGCAGGCATGGAAGGGGTGATAGGGGAAAACCAGAGAATCGGTGGAAAATCGAAAGGTGGTAGGAACGGCCTGTTCAGCATCCCACCCCTCACATTCAAGCCACTATGGGCTTTTTTCCAAATAGCAGCTGCAGGCGTGGCGGGGTGAAGCTGGGCAAAGGGGAGGAGGGAAGGCTGGAGTGGTTTCATTATCCAGTGCTTGAGCGGAAATCAGCCGTGTCCCAAGCAAAGGGAAATAGAGAGGCAGGGAAGGAGCTCCCTGCCCAGCCCTCCAGTGTAAACATAAGAAAGTGAAAATAAAAGAATGTCCACCAGGATCTTGCAGAAACAGCAGGTGGTGTCATGACTGTTTCCATCAATCATCAAGAAAGAACACACTTGACTTCATTTAGAAAGTTCAAGGTTACTTTTACTGATAATGATGAGGCTTCAGCCAAAGTCAAGCAAGGAATGAAACATTTAGGCGCGCAACATACGTAACAAAGCATAACCCAACCTCCCCCCTTTGACCCCAGCATATTGTCCAATGCAAAGTCAGCCACGACATCAGGTGCAGCTCCTTCTCAGGGTCATCATCAGAATGGAATGCAGTCCGTTAGCTGAATGTGATAACAACTGTGTGTGGGGGGAAGCTTCCAATGATTGCGCAGATCAGCTGTGATCCTCGTAAATGTTTTTTAAACTACTGGTTCACAGAACCAAGGAAAATCATCCCTACCGGTTTGGCCGAACTGGGCCAAACTGGGAGGATTTCACCCCTGCCAAATAGGCTGAGTTTGGAAAGCAATTGCAGGTTTGTCTCTGTGGTGTCAACCCCTGCAATATTTCAATTCTGGTCCCCTGACACCGATCATGGTGCCTATTGGCCTGTTGCAATCCTTCCTTAAGTTGACCCATAGCCCCCCTCCAACCCACCTCCATGACTAGCGATAGGGAAAAACCAGAGAGTGGGTGAAATTCGAGTTGGCATAGAATGAAGGCAGGCAAATCGCCTGACCAGCATCCCAATGCCTCACATTCAAGCCACTGTGGGCTATTTAGGAGCAGCACTGAGCCCCACTCCCAACTTATCTCCTCCCTCTGCCCCCCTGCATCTCCAGGAAGGCTCTGCCCCTTTCTTTTACCCACCCACCCCTTCATGGCTCCACTCCTCTCCATTTGAGTGTGACGCCACGTGTGCGAGATTCTCGTTCCTTATGGTGGGAGGAAAAAGTCCTATCGCCAAACTTGCTGAAATCCCCAAGTAATGAAGCACCCACAACTTCTGAAGGCAAGTTGTTCCACTGGTTAACTGTCCTCAGTGTTAGGAGGTTTCTCCTTAATTCCAGGTTGCTTCTCTCCTTGCTTAGTTTCCATCCATTGTTTCTTGTTTTGCCTTCTGTTGCTTTGGAAAATAAATTGACCCCACCCCCTTCTTCTTTGTGGTAGCCTCTCCACAAAATACTGGAACACTGCTATCATGTCCCCACTACTCCTTCTTTTCTCTAGAATAGCCAAACCCAAATCCTGCAACTATTCTTCGAATATTTTAGCCTTCAGGCCTTTAATCATCTTAGTTGTTCCGCTCTGCATTTTTTCAAAAGTCTCAACATATTTTGTGTAATGTGGTGACCAAAACTGAATGCAGTATTCCAGGTGTGGCCTTTCTAGGGTTTTATGAAGGGTAGTAATATCTTTTTAATTCTTTGTTAATACAACTGTATTAGCTTTTTTGACTTCTGCCGCACACTGCTGGCTCATGTTTAAGTTATTGTCCATTAAGACTCTAATTAAAGTTTCCACTAGTATTCCCTGTATTGTAGAAGTAGCTACGTACACACACAGAGAGACATCCCACTCAGAATCAGACTGGGGCTATCCATTCGCCTACCTCCAGACAAAGCTTCTCCTAGACTGGTTCTTGCTCTGTGGCACTAAGGCCCAAGCAGTCACACCTCACTGCCAATTCCATGGGGAAGGGGGCATCCCCCCCTAAGGCAATGCCCTCACTCGAAGAGGTAGCAGAAAAGAGATCTCCAAACCCCAAGCCCTCATTGTGACTCACAAATGATGCCGTCCAGCAAGGCTGCGTATGTTCCACTGGTGGCCTCATTAGTAGGAGTCTCAGGGCTCACTGGGTGTAATTTCAAACATATTAATAGCCTGGATTGCACATTGGCTAATTTCCGTTTGACCTCACAAACCCTGGCTGCACTGAACTAAGGTAGGTTCAGGAAAGCACCCTTGGAAATGAGCAGCCTGTAGTTATTTAAAGCAAAAGCATCTGTGAAGAATTTGGGGGCTTTTGCTTGCTTCAAAGCTGAAGCCACTGAAGGAATCCTTTTCTGATACCTCTATCAATGCCTTCCCCTTTGCATCAAAACCCCACACTTTTATTGCCCAAAGGAGAGATTGAGGGAAGTCGTTTCTCCTAGAAGAATGAAATATTTTGAAAAAGGCAGAATATTAAATTTCCCTAAAGGACCTCCAAGATCCCTTTCAACCTATTATTCTATGTTTGTTGTTTGATGTTCTAACTTTGCTAGATCAGGCTCCGAGTTGGCATTTTGTAGTTACTGAAGGTTTAGAACGTGGCAGCTTTTGTCAAAGAAATCAGAGGAGGAAGGACTATTCGATCAGATTGGCCACCTTGAATTATTTACAAACATAATAAAATTGGGTTAAAAACGTCTGGAAAAAAATCATGAGCAACAGGTCCAATTTATGAAAATGCCAGCACTAACCAAATACATCCAATCACATTGACAGAAGAAAAATGAAGACCCTGGTTTGATGATGGGTCTAATTCTTATGCGTCCTTCCAAGCTGCTTATCATTTCTGGAAAAAGAGGAGGGGGATTCCCAGCTTTCTTGCTTTCTTGCAGCTGCAGGCATAGAGGTGTGAAAGGGAAAAACCAGAGAGTGGGTGGAAAATTGAGAAGTCGTAGGAATGGGGGCAGATCACCTGACCAGCATCATGTTCAAGCCCTCATGTTCAAGCCACTGTGGGCTTTTAGGGAATAGCACTGATACCCCCTCCCAACTTATCTCCTCCCCCTGCCCTCTCCATCCCCAGGAAGGCTCCACCCCTTTCTTTTACCTGCCCCTTCATGGCTCTGGTCTGCTCTATTTAAGCGTGATGCTCCATTGGTGAGGATCTCGTCCCTTACAGTGGGAGGAAAAAGTCCTATCACCAAACTTCGCAAACTTACTGGAATTTTCTTTTCTTTCTCGGATTCCACTGCCAGCTGCAGAAGATGGCCTCGCAGTCACCTGATTTGGAAACGGTAAGTTGAGTTTGCTTAAGAAGGGAAGGGACGGAAGGATATTCCCACCTATCTACTTCATTTTACGATGCCAGGCACCCTATAATTCAGTATATTGGCTGTTCTCCCTGGTGTCCTTCCAAGATGCAACTGTGATTGAGCCAAGGTCAGATTACGTGGTTCACCCATGATTTAACAGAATAATACAGTTGGAAGGTGCCTTGGAGGTATTCTGATCCAACCCCCTGCACAAACAGGAGGGTTTTTTTTAATGTAATATTTACTTTTTAAAACATTGACTTCATTCAGTTTCAAAGAGAGATAAAATACTTGAAATACAAAATAACAAAAAAGGAAAAGTTGAGGGAAAGGGGATCAAAAAGGGGGGAAAGTTTAAAAGTGACAAAAGAAAGAGATTTATTTGGAACTTTCTGCAGTACAGATATAAATATTTAATAACAATTTCTAATTGCTAATCAAAATAAGAGCATAGAAACATTAAATTAAAAAAAAAACAGGTTGGGCATCAAAATAGATTTAGAATTATATAAGAAAATAAGCTTACAACTAGGTATAATACAGGGATGGCTAACTTTTTTCCCATTGTGTGCCAAAAGTGGGGGGAGCACAGGGGGGTCGTGCGTGGGCATGCTCACACCCATAATACTATGCACGCGACTGGCACGCACATGCATGTGCAACACCCCCCATACGCATGTGCACGCAACCCGCACCCTTCCTTCTCCCGCTTTTGGTACACGATGGGCCCGTTTGTCTCTCTCCTCAGTCTCTAGTGGCCTTCTAAAAGAGCCTCCCCCACCCCAAGGCCCTTGAAGTCTCCGGAGCACAAAAAAAACGCCCTATGGGCAAACTGGAAGTTCAGGAATGGACTTCCGGTTTGGCCATAGGACTGTTTTTCGCCCTCCTGAAGGAATAAAAGTACCACTAAAAACTCCGGGGGGAGGGAACTCCGGAGAAGCTCACCTACAGACAGAAAGTCTGGGCTGCCTGAACCATCAAGTCAGAACCAGAGGCAGCATAACTCAGAGGGAGTTTCTGAAAACAGCAAATTCAGCAAATAAGATAGATTAGGCCTGCTGCTGTGGCCTAGAGGTGAGTTCTCGCCTCCCAATCAGGAGGTTGTGAGTTCAATCCTAGGTAGAGGCAGATGTAGGGCCTCCTGCTTGGGCAGGGGGTTGGACTAGATGACCTGCAAGATCCCTTCCAACTCTGTTAATCTGTAAATCTGATTAGGCTAGAAATAGAGGCACACTAGAATCTTTCCTTCTTGGTTTTAAAACAGATCACCCATGTGACTGACCAAATATCTGGAGCTTTTTTGCAGCAGTCATTCAGTCATTAAGAGAGCTTTTTTTTTGTGACAGTTGTTAAGCAAATGCAGCACTTGCAAAGTCAAAGCTGCAGTCATAAAGGGAATCCCCTCCCATGGGTGTGTTTTTAGCAGAAACCAAAAGTGAGCCAGTTTGAAAAGTTTCCAAAATGTGGTCATGTGACTACAGTAGATGTGTGTATATTCTTGTCAGAAACCAGGTTATAAGTACCTTTGGGTGGATGGTGTTGTTGTCATAACCTTGGACAGTCACTAAATGACCGCTCATTAAGCAACACTACCTGTAAGAAGCATTTTTCACTGGCTGAGGAATTCTGGGGGTTGAAGGCCACACATCTTAACATTGTTGAGCTTGAGAAACACTGACCTAGCTCTTCGTTCTGAAAGTTGCTCATACAATTTCCTTTGATTTCTGTTTTTTTCTCCCAGGCTAATCCTGAAAAAAACTGTGTTTCTTGCAACCCAGTTTTGCCAACATACTCACAGGTATGACATACAGTTCTTTGCTAAAAAAACAACAACCCAACAATCCCCCATGTGTGTCACAGAGATCAGGCACTTCAACAGAGACATAACTTCGATTGCATGGTATGAGACGCCATCTTGATTTTTTAGACCCTGTTGGGGGTGTTCTGACAGGACCAGTGGCAGTGGAGACCCTCTCACACCTCTCCATCTTTTGAAGTTTAGCGAGATTGCTAAACTTCACAAGCACCACAGTTTTGTATTATCAGGTAGTCCTTGACTTACGACTGTAATGGAGCCTAGAATTTCGGTCTCTAAGACATGATTGTCATAAGTTGAGGCAACCACCTGACTGACTTGATTTTACGAGCTTTTTTTGCGACAGTTGTTGAGCAAACGCAGCAATTGCAATGTTAAAGCTGCAGTCATAAAGGGAGCCTCCTCCCATGGGTGTGTTTTTAGCAGAAACCAACCAAAAGGCTGGAAATAAATTGGTCACATGATCATGGAACATTGCAACTGATGAAAAGTGGGCCACTTGCCAAGTTTCCAAAATGTGGTGATGTGACTAGATATGTGTATATTCTTGTCAGAAACCAGGTTATAAGTACCTCCGAGGTGTGTGTGTTGTCACAACCTTGGACAGTCGCTAAATGACGTCTCATTAAGCAACGCTACCTGTACTATCTAAGAAGTGTTTTTCATTGGCTAAGGAATTCTGGGGGTTGAAGGCCACACATCTTAAAATAGTTGAGGTTGAGAAACACTGACCTAGAAGTAGCTCTTCGTTCTGAAAGTTGCTCATGGAATTTCCTTTGTTTTCTGTTTTCTTCCAGACCAATCCAGTTTCTTGCAACCCAATTTTCCCAACATTCCCACAGGTATGGCATACAGTCCATATATCCATTATATCCAACAAACTGGGTTTGTTGCTGTAAGTGGGTTGATTGGCTGTGTAGTTGCATCATGATTCGTAGATGGAGTTGGTGTTTGTAGATTGGTCGTCTGTTTCGTATCATCCTGTGTGGCTGAGGTGCTGGCTGTGTGTCTGTTGTTCTTTTGTGTTGTAATGACCTGGGTGGTGGGTGGGGCTCATTTGTTGACCAGGGCTGGTTTCCAGATGTCTGGTAGGCGGGAGGTATCATCACGTTTTTCATGTTGTGGGGGTGTTTTTCTATTTCGATGGCTTCCATAATTATTCTCTTGTTGAAGTGTTCAGTTTTGGAGATTAATTTGGTTCCTTCAAAGTCCATTTCATGTCCTGTAGCTTTAAGGTGCTGGAAAAGGGAGGGTGTTTTTTCTTTTTTTCTGACTGTGTTCTTGTGTTCTGCGATGCATTCATTTATTCTCCTATTAGTTTGTCCAATGTATGTGGCAGGGCCGATTTTGCATGGTATTTCATAGACTCCTTGGTTTTCTAGCTGGATCTTGTTTTGGGGGTTTCTTAAGATGTTGACTATTTTTTGGTCAGTGCTGAAGGCTGTCTTGATATTGTGCTTGTGGAGAATTTTGCTGATTTTATTTGTGGTGCCTTTCATGTAAGGGAGGAGGGCGATGCCATTGTCCTGTTCTGTGTCAGTTCGTGGGGGGTGTCTCCTTTCGGATTAGGTTGGTAATTGTTTTCTGAAACATTGCCAAGACAATCTCAATCTTACATGGGAAAAGACCCAAAGACCCATATGAAAATCTATGAAAACATATATATGTAGTAGTAGAGACATTGTTGTAATAGAGGCTTTGGGGAAAGGAATGCTCCTAAACAAAAGATGGGATATAAATCTAAGAAACAAACAAATGCAAAATAGAAATAAACTTGTTGGTTTAAACGTATTTGGCCTGAACTAGTTCTGAGATTGTTGTAGGTCAGGGGTGTCAAACTCAACTTCATTGAGCACCGCATCAGGGTTGTGGTTGACCTTGGGTGGGCGTAGCCAGCTTCCTTCCTTCACTCTCATTCCCATCTACCTCCCTCCTTTCTTCCTTCTTTCCTCCCTCCCCTTTCTCCTTCTCTCCTTTTTATTCCCATCTCCTTCCTTCCTACCCTCCCTCCCTCCCTCCTTCTCATTCCCATTCCCCTCTGGACCCCCAGCCCAGAAGCGATGCCCCCAGAGCTGCACTGTGAAGCAAGGAAAAAGAGGAAGAAAAACATGGGGCCTTTAAAAATCCAGGGAAACCCCCCTCCCCCAGCCTCCTCCTCTCCCATGTGGCTGCTTCTGAACTAAAGGAGGCTAGCAATCAATCAATCAGGGAAGCCAGAGTGGGAGAGATCAACTGCCAGCCAGAGCAATGTCAGCCTCGAAGATTCAGCTTTTGGCTCCTCTTTTTCTTCCTTCATCCTTTTCCCGTAAGCGGCAGGAACTGTGCTTGGTTTGTAGGTAACCTCTCTTTCCTTCTCCTTCCTTTCTTCTCATCTTCCTCCCTCCCTCCCCTCCCTCCCTCCTTCTCATTCCCATCTTGTCCCGGAGACTTTGGCAGCGCTGCCAGTGGCTGTGCTTACCGCGTGCTGTGGCTTTCTCACGTGGGGCAGGGGTGGTCCCAGTGAAAGGGAAGCCAGACAAGGTGCAAGGCTGGGCCAGCAAGCAGGCCACAGAGGCACTGGTGCTGGGCGTGGTACTGATCTATAACTTAATGGTGGCCACCCAGCCTGCAACAAGTTGAGCCTTAGATCTGTGGAGCAGCCCTGGAGTCAGCTAGGGCCCACCACCACTTTGCCTCAGCCCCACCCCCACAGGATGTGGTGAGCATACAGGAGGTGGGGCTGAGGCAGCGTGGTGGTTCCTTGTGAGCTCCAAGGCTGCCCTGCCGATCTAAGACTGACCGCATTCTGGTCCAGATAGCTGCCATCAAGTTGTAGATTAGCACCTGGCGGGCCTGAGCCAGGGCTGAGGTGCTGGGGGCCTGTCCTTTGAGTGTCTCAAGGGCAACCTCGCAGGCCGGATCTAGCCAGTTTGATACTCCTGTTGTAGGTAGTCCTCGACTTAGCAACCATTTGAAGTTACAAAACAATCTGAATAGAATAGAACAGAATAGAATTCTTTATTGCCCGAGTGTTGTTGGACACACAAGGAACGATGAGAAGAATAATAGTAATAGTAATGCAGCCTTATTGAATGGTTTGACAGGGGTGAGGGAATTATTTGTTTAGCAGAGTGATGGTGTTTGGGGAAAAAACGTTCTTTTATCTAGTTGTCTTGGTGTGTTGTGTTCTATAGCATTGTTTTGAGCTCCAGGTGGTGGCCGGCAGTGGTGAGCTCCAGGCAGCAGGAGTGGTGGCAGCCGTGAGCTCCAAGTGGTGGGCGGGGTGGCGGCGGTGAGCTCCAGGCGGAGGGTGATAGTGATGAGCTCCAAGCAGCAGGGGAGGGGGCAGCAGGGGCGGGCAAGCTTCAAGTGGCGACAGTCTGCATGCAGGACGGAGGGAAAGTGGGACTCCGGGCCTGCCGGGAAGGCCGTGTGGAAGACAGGCAAGCATGGCAGGGCTGCAGGGAAATTAGTTTCTTTTCTATTAATTTATCATCCCTAAAAGAGCTCTTCTATAGGGACCCTGCAATGGTCTAATTCAAACTGGAAACATACCAAACAAAACTATTTCCCGCCACTTGCTTTGTCCTGTTTTCCCCACTGGAAATAGCTGTTTGCAACACACAAGGAAGGGATACTTTCCTAAGAGCTCAGAATTCAAGAATACCAGTGTCCACATGAGGTATCTCAGGGTGGGGAAGATAGAGAAATACGGGGACAACAGCTGTCGAGATCTCTTGGTTGGGATATTTTTACTCCTGCTGGACCTGGCTGGACCTTGCATCCAGGCTGCGATGTTGCCCAATTGGAGTACCCAATTTCCTAGATGATCAGAAGACATTATGAGTAACTAAAATGGCAGACGTTTTGTAGCTGGCATAACAAAGCAGGGAGAGGAGAAACCAGGATTAAAAATGTGTCTAACTGAGTAGGAATTACTATCAGTCCTGCTTTAAGGAATTGTTGGATTCCTAAGCTCTTTGATAAACGTTTGGTTTATGTGTATATTGGGATTTAAAAAAAAAAATCTTGTCATGTAAAATCCTGACTGCTATTCTTTTTTCCTTCATAGCCAAGTACCTATCCCATTGGACAATGCTTTCAGCCACGAATGTATGTAAGTATCATACTAGAAATATTTGCATTTAAGTCCTTTTTTTCTGGCCCCTCAATTATGAAGGATTCCAACCCTAGGCTAACAAGAAATTATGAAAGTCCAAGTCCCATATATTTAGGGATCTGATACTACTCAGGGAGGAATCCTGTAAAATGGGCACAATGGAGCATGGGTAGGAATTTTGGCTCCGCATGGGAACCCAGGCAACATATTATGTGAATGAGGCCATCACTGTCAGACCTGTCCCGACTTGGTCCTTTATTCAACAAAGACCCTCAACTCCGTTTGCAGTGAAAAGTAGACCCCTATTAAAAGCCAAGTGGATTACAGTAAGGCAGGACGTAAAGTGAGATTTGTACATTAAGTGTGAAACCTACTGGGTCAGCCTAGACAGCCTCTTAGGTCCCCTTTTACTTCTACATTAAAAGGCGACATAGACCGTTGCTCCTTGCAAAAGAACAGAAAAGTAAGTGCCTAACCACAGAGTTCAATAGTTCTTTCAAAACCACAAAGTTCAGCTAAAGTTCACTTAGAGACACGTATGGCTTAAGACAAAAGGAGAAGTAAAGACCCCAACTCCTTACAAGGCTTGGCCCTCAAGGTAACCAATAGAAATGGTTTAAGTATTTCATGTTCAAAACTGCTCTTTGAAAGATATATAAGAACCTGCTTTTTCTATGGATCTTTGTCCGGGTGTTAGCAAAACTTATTTCTGTTCGGACCTTTGGCCAAAAATAAAAGGCTTATCTCGATCTCCGAATCTCCTGATTTTCTGCAACAACAGTATAGCAAAAACCAGACCTAACATTCACATGCCAGAATTCCCTGGTTAACTTTCCCCATCCTCTCCTTCCTTGGTCACTTATTGTCCAAATCTATTTGAATACATAGTTTTGGGAACAGTCATTTCAACAGCTGGCAGGTTGGTGAGTCATTGCATTCCATTCCCAGACTTTTGACCCTCAGCTAGTGTCTCTGGATGGTAAGATGAGTAGTTGGCTTCATTAGTTTCACTTTCTCCTAAGCATTCAACCCCATCCCCTTTGATTGACAGCAAAAGTGAAACTGAAACAAACGATGGCACCCCTGACAATCCCATTGAGCTAGAGGCTAAGGCCATCAGTGGACATTTGCAACTATGACCAGGAAGGACCATTGTTGCTTTCTCAGGGGAAAAAGCTACGCTTAGGTGGATAAGCCAAGATGTCCCTAGGAGGAGATCAAAGCAGTCAACATGGCAATAGAAGCTCTGTCCTCTTTTTATCTGAATGAGCATCCACATTAAAAAGAGCAGGGATTTGATTATGTGGTGGCCTCAAACATTTTGATTGTTTCATACTCACTAAACACCTACTGTATATACACCAATCGGCCTTTGCTAAATTCTAATTGATAACTTGAAGGTGCAAAACGGGGAAAACAATCAGATTAATTCTAATATTGTTTGTCTGTGTGTGTGTTCTCTCCACAGCCTCTCCCTTACCAAGCTATCATCTGTGGAGGCTTTTTCCCATCCAAATCAATAATAGTCTCAGGCTCGGTGTCCCCTTGTGCTCACAGGTAAAGAAATATTGACGGTAAAATTTCCTTCCACACAATTTTATTCCGGATTCATTTATTCTGAATTCCTTTCAAATGAATGGTTTTGGGCTGCACAGTTAAAAACAGTCAGTTGCCTTTTGAAAAAGCAAAGACGACTGTATAAGGCAAGTGTGTTTCTGTGTTTTGTATTTTATCGTTAGCCATAAAAAGTACCGTAGTTTTCACAGTATAAAATGCACCGGAGTATAAGACGCACCAAGATTTTGAAGAGGCAAATTTAAAAAAAAAAGTTTTTGCAGTCTGCAGACCTTCCAAAAATGGCCCATTTTTTTTGCAAAAATGGGTCTGTTTTTTTTAAAAAAAAAAAACAGCATGAATAGCCTTTAGGCTTCCAGAGTGCTCCTGGGGGGTAGGGGGAAAAATTGAGCAAAAAATGGCCTGTTTTTCGCTCATTATTGCCCTCCCCAGCCCCCAGGAGCACTTTGGAAGCATCCTAAAGGCTATGCACAGCCATTTTCATGAAGGGGCAGGGTTTTGGGAGGGGAAAAAAATGCTGTATTCGGTGTATAAGACACACCCAGATTTTCAGCCTTTTTTTGAGGAAAAAATAAAGCAAGGCTCCATCAACAGATGATAAAAGAGATACAGCTAATAAACACCAGTGTGCCTAGAGTGAGTTGGCGATACTTCTTAAAATACTCCTTCCAGGAACAAAGTTGGCCAACCAGAAGCACAGCCAGTTGGGTGACAGAAGGAACACCTCTATGTCACCAGAGTTCATGGCTCACAACTGTTACCTTGACCTATGAAATAAAATCAGCGGAAAGGATACACACCCAGGCATGCACACACCCATTCCAAAAGTACTGAATATGATAAAATGAACTTTGCTGTATTATTTTTTTCCAAGTGCAAATAAAAATAAAGAATCATGACTAGTTACCCTCCATGCACGATAGGGTACGGTGTGGTTATCTCCTGTGGTGGGATCCAGGAAATTCGCACCTATTCAGGAGAACCTGTTGTTAACTTTCTAAGCAGTTTGGAGAACTGGTTGTTGGAAGAAATCTCCTTTTGTTTTTTCCCCATTTTACAGGGCTAATCCTGTAAGGAAGGCAGGAAGGAATCATTCTGGAATTGTTTCTAGCCTAATCTTTATTGGCCAGCTTACAGAAACCGCCTCTCTTGTTAACCCTCATTACATTGTAACAGCTAAGGCTGTTACATCGACCTGAGTGACGTTGACATGCCCACCCAGTCACATGATCACCAAGCCCCGCCTACACAGCTCATCATTAGAGCAGAGAACCGGTTGTTAAATTATCTGAATCCCACCACTGGTTATCTCTATATCATATACAGTATCTCTATCTATGAATTTATTTCTATCATCTGTCTGTCTGCCTATATCTATCTATCATCTATCCTCAATCTCTATTTATCTATTATCTATTGAATGATTTTTTCCCAAAAGTGAAGATCTCTTCATCTTCTTCTATATAAATAAAAATGTAAAATAGTTTGTGTAAAGCCACTTATCTCAGAAAGTACTGAACCGATCGGCTCCAAACTTTCACACAATGTTCTCAAGGACCTCCGAACCAATCATACGTACCTTTTGTATGCCTGGCACACGTGTGTCATGTGCATGGTGCACAAACATAAAATGTCCCCACTTGTGAGATTTTTCACCTCCCTGTAACTCCTCCCATCTGGCTGCTTCTTACATTTCCAACAGTCATTTCCTCAGCAACCGAATAAGCCTCCAAAGTTCCACACTGTATGGAGGCCTATTAGGGCCAAAACATAGAGGATAGCAAACTCCTAGGTGGCCCATAGAGAGAGAGAGGGAGAAATACAGTAGGTAGGTAGGTAGGTAGGTAGGTAGGGAGGGAGGGAGGGAGATAGAGAGGGAGAAATAAAGTAGGTAGGTAGATAGAGGGAGAAAGGAAGAAATGCAGTAGGTAGGTAGAGGGATAGAGAGGGAGAAATATGGTAGGTAGGTAGGTAGGTAGGTAGGTAGATAGGGAGATAGAGAGGGAGAAATAAAGTAGGTAGGTAGATAGAGGGAGAAAGGAAGAAATACAGTAGGTGGGTAGGTAGGTAGGTTGGTAGGTAGAGGGATAGATAGAGAGGGAGAAATACAGTAGGTCGGTAGGTAGGTAGGTAGAGGGAGAGAGGAAGAAATACAGTAGGTAGGTAGGTTTGGGGTTATACAGTGGTTGTGTGTATGTGTGTAGGTGTAGATCTACACACAGATTGGTTGGCCATTTAACCAGACTGGGCCATAGCAATGCATGGCCGGGTACAGCTAGTGAAGTCCTAAAAAAAGAGAATCTATTAGGCAAAAAGATTCTTCCTCAGCAGGTTCAAACAGGAATTTCCTTTGAGAATAATAATGGCTTTTGAGTCAGCAATTATAATATCTTCAGAGGTTGGAGTGCTCATTGTGTCGTTTCTGGATGTGTATCCTTTCCTGCTAATTGTGCAGTACAACATTTGGGTCTTTTTAATGTAGGTTCCACATCAATCTGAAAGCAGGGAACGACATTGCTTTCCATCTCAACCCACAGTTTGATCAGAACGCGATTGTCCGAAACTCTTACCTCAACATGTGCTGGGGCTCAGAGGAGCGACACCTGCCCTGTGGGATGCCTCTGATGCGTGGCCAACCCTTTACCGTAAGTCAAAGCAGTCTGGTTGCTCCACATGGGTCAGATGATTGTGTGAACTGACTTACGTTTCCATTTATCAGGCTAGCCTAATGCATGGACTTCGGGATCCTTGGTTCGCCCATACAACAGCCCTCCTTTAAAAGCTGCACCGCTTACAATGAAAATTAGGACTGGTCATAAGTTGGTGCAGTTGTAAGTCATGTCATCCTGTTACCAGACCTGATTTTACAACTATTTTTACAGTGGCCGTAAAGCAAATAACTGTTTCACAATTCAGTTGCTAACTAAAATCACCATTAAATCTGAAGTAGTAGTAAATATCAGAACCATGGTTAGCACAACATGTCGCTAAATAAAATAATATATTACACCATTTTACTAATAATATGATGTATAAATAATATAGTATAATACTATGTATCCATTTCATCCTTATTACTGTACTAAGGATTTATTCTGATTTAAATTTGTAAATCCAAATTTGGGGTGCAGTACCAATCCATGTACTAGGTTAAAGTCGCAGAACTGAATTAAAATCTGTATCAAAGTTACTTTTCGTAGTTCTGGATGCTCATCATTTAGTGACTTTGAGAACATCATCAGATTTTGCAGGTGCTTCTGTGAAACTCCTTTGCTGCTTTGCTGTCTGGGAAATGGGTAATTTGTGATGTTCATAGACAAAATAAAAATGTAAAGACCTGAGTTAAATTATCGGGTCCCATTAAAGTGATCACAAATATGCATTTTCTTTTTATAGATCTGGATTCAGTGTGAAGCACACTGCTTCAAGGTGGCTGTGAATGGCCATCATCAGTTTGACTACAACCATCGTTTATGTAACCTGTGTCTCATAAATGTGCTCGAAGTGGACGGTGACATAACATTGACCAACATCCAGGCTTAAAGTCGCCAATAGAAATCCAATTTTGGATAGATGCAATGGTGGGATACTTTCTTAATTTGCCTCTTTAGCTTGGCATTTAATAGCCCAAGTATGCCCACCCACTTTCTGGAGATCTTAAATGACCTCTTTGCTAAACGATTTCACTTTATGAGCAAGAGTTGGCTGCTGATAGTTATCATTGCATTTTAACTATTCTAATTGCTGAAGGTACTCTGGCACCCTGCCTGATATGTAACTCCGGGTTGCAGGTATTCCTGATGAAAAGAAAAATATTAGGAGAGAATAGGTTTAGGTTTCCATGATGGCTGTGACTATCTTCAGTCTATATGCCCCCATTTCTAATCTAATGATTGGTATTTAAGGGCAGCTTTATGCAAGCAAGGAAGCTTTTTGTGTTTTTGTGCAGATAATCCTTGACTTACAACAGTTCCATTGTAATAGTGGAAGAGACCAGTTGTTAAATTATTTGAATCTCACCACTGGATAGATGTGCAATTGATGTAAAATTTTGAGCTTTACTACCTAAGGTTTGAACAAATGCTCTTTCCAGTTTTTAAGAACCATAGTTGCTTTTTTCCCTTCCAATCTAACTGTTTGAATAAACTAGTTTTGTTCATATCTAGATTTGTTTACTGACTCAAGTGTGGTAAACTGACATTCTGATTTCGAATTAGACACCATAGGAATTTCAGGATTGCCTCCTTCCTTTTTGCTGCTTTGGACTCTAGAATTTAAGGAAGTAGGAAAAGAATTTCCCACCTACCCACAAGAGATGTCACTGATGGGGGGAAAAGGATCTTAGAAGAAGAAAGAACAATAGCACCATCTAGCGAAGAGAGGAAATAGGAACTAAGCAAAAAAAAAAAAATCTAAACAAAACGAGACTGGACAAATGGTTGATACAGCTTGCTGAAAAAGTGATAAGAGGGAAGTGTGGAACTTTGTGATTTCTGAAATTGGATTTTAAAAAACTGTTAAAAGAGAACATTGAAAGAAGTACAAAATAAATTGAATTGTGATGAGGTGAAATTGATGAATTGTATTGGGTGACAGATGATAGACGTTAGATAAAATATATGCGATGTCTTGTAAACTTTATGTGATGATATATGATTATATATGAATTAAGAATCTGTTAGATTGATACATTGAATATAGTGAGAATATAAACAATATTATATAGTAGATTTGGGAAGGGAAAAAAAGATAGTGTTAATTATTGAATATAGAACTAGACATAAGAGTCATTGATGTGATCAGCCAATATCTGGTATTCGTAGGAGATAGATAAGGATTACCATTACTAAAAGATGATCAAAGCTGTTGATTATAGATGGTTAGTGAACTATAAGTGAGTGTCAGATTGTTAGATTTGTAACTGAGTTAATATATAAAAAATTAATTAAAGGATTTTCCTTTGCTTTATTCAGTATATATATATATACAATAACAATTTTTAAAAAATACATACATACATACATGATGTATATATGTATATGTATATATATGTGTGTGTGTATCTGTATATGAATGATTCATCTGTATTTGAATCAAGACAATTGACTGAATTGATATACGAAAGAGGAAACATTTAGAGACTGAAGGGGAGGAAATAAGAAGTGGGTGGGGAGAAGTATATGCTATTGTGTGAAAAGATTATACAGAAGATAAAAATGACAAGTACAAGAGCTAGTAGTAAAATGAACAAGAAGGCAGCATCCAACCCGGCATCGGCAACATCATCACCCTCAAACCAGTGTACAATAGAGAGCACACTAGGCAATGAAAAAGCAAGTTCAACAACAAACCTTCAGTGCATGCAAGCAACATTAATTATGATTCAGGAAACAATGATGAAGACGCAAGAAACAATTGCGAAAAATCAAAAGGAGACTAGAAAAAATCATGAGGAAATTAAAACGGAGATGGGAGAAATGAAAGGTGAGATTAGAAGAATAGATGACAAAATAGGGAAAATACAAAGTGAGATAATAAAAAATGAACAAAAAATCCAAAAAGTAGAAAGAAAGGTAGAACAAATGGAGAAAAAAAGTAGAAACCATAAATCAGAAGCTGACTACATAAAATAGGGAATTAGGAGAAAAAGTCATCTTCCTGGAAATGGAAAAAGCTGCTTTCTTTCTCTCTTTTCAAAATATAGTAGAAAAAAAGGAGGACGACCTAGGGCCATGATGGCAAACCTATGGCACATGTGCCAGAGGTGGCACACAGAGCCCTCTCTGTGGGCATGTGCAAAATTGTCAGCTGGTCTTTGTGGGCACCGGAGAGCTGGAAAATGGCCTGAAAATGGCACAAGAAATGCCCAAAAATTGGCCTATTTTGGGGATGTTTTTGGCCTTGTTTCAGGCATTTTTTTGGGATGTTTTCAGGCCAAAAATAGTCAGAAAATGGTGAGAAAACGGCCCCAAAACAGGCATGTGTGTACCAGCCAACTGATCTTCAGGTTTCCGGCACGTGGACAAGTGCATGCACACACTTTCTGGTTTGGGCACTCGGTGCTGAAAAGGTTCACCATCACTGACTTAAGGGAACAATTACAGAAATTGTGGTAAATATATTACAAAAAAATAAACGAGAAATAAGAAGGGACATAGACGATGTGTATCGAATTCACACAAACTATGCTAGGAGACATAGACTTTAAAAAAAATACATGTATGCTTCACAAGAAAATCAGTAAGGGATGAAATATATAAGAAAGTGAGAGAAGAACATATAACATACAAAGGAAGAGAAATACAAATCCTGAGACAGATACCAAAAAGAGTTAAAAACTAGAGAAGACATTACCATTTTCTTACATCACAGCTAATAAGATACAACATATTGTTCAGATGGCTTACATCAGAAGGAGTTATGATCACTTGGCAAGAAAAAAGTTTTAAAATAGATACAATAGATAAGATTTTTCGAACACCACACCTGAGGAAGAACAAGAGAGTAGAGAGGAACCAGAAAGCAGAAATCAAGAACAGTAAGTACAAGGTAAGGAAGGAGAAAGAGAAGAAGGAAGGAAACAGGAAAGAGAGCAAATAGAACAAGAGGGCATCAGAACAGGTATAGAGACAATGAATCCAGGGAAACTAAGGGCAGTATATAAATAGTACAATGGAACAAGAAATTAAGATTCTCTCAATGAATATAAATGGATTAAATTCACCAAAATAAGACAAAATAAGACAAACTACAAAAAATGAATAAGGACATTTTGTGCCTCCAAGAGGTACACATTCAAAGTCAGTATAACAAACTATTAGAATATCCAAAATTAGGGAAATTATACACAGCATTAACACAACAAAAAAGAGGGGAATTGCAATATACATTAAAGATTGGATAAATGCCAAAAAAAATTATGCAGATGAAGAGGGAAGAGTCTTGATGATAAAAATAGGAACCAAAAAAAAAGAGTCTTCTCATGGTGATTTACGCACCAAATAAAAACCAACTTTTTTCACAAAAAGATAATAGAAACAGAACATGATTTAATTGGTGATTTCAACACAAAACAGACATAAAAATGACTATAAAAGCAGCAAAAGAATTAAGAAAAAAAGAACATTACCAACTACCTTTTTTGAAATGGTGCAGGAATTGAGTTTACAAGATGCATGGCGAGAAAGAAACATAGAAAACAAACAATACACATTCTATTCCAACTCACACAAGTCATGGTCAAGTATGGATATGATTTGGATAACACGGGGACTGAGAAGAGATACAGAGATTGAAGTAATGACAAAAACCTGGGCAGACCATAATCCAATAAAGGTAATATGGAAAGGACAAACAAAGAAAAAGAGATGGACAATGAATCAAAGAATACTGAAAGATAAAAAATATATAACAATGATAGAAAAAGAAATGAATTTTTTTTACAAAGTAAATAAAAAAGAAGAAACATCACTACAAAACCTATGGGACACCACAGAACATTTATTAGGGAACTGACAATAGCATATTTGGCAAGGAAGAATAAAGACAAAAGTAAGAGACACTAGAGAAACAACTCAAAAAACTGGAAATAGACACACAAAAAGATCCACAAGAAACAAAAATAAAGGAAAAGAGAGAACTGATAAAACATTAATTGAATTTGATGGCACAAGAGGAGATAGCCCAGAAAATTAAATTTGCGGGGGGGAAAATTCTTTGAAAATGCGAACAAGCCTGGGAGAAGGTTAGCGCATAAATTGAAAAAAAGAAAAGGAAAAAAAATACATCTACTACAGGATGGAAAAGTAAATATACAATACCGGAAGGAGGGAAAAAAATATAATACAGAATTTCTTTGAAAATTTCTTTCTATAACAAAGAAAGCATAATGCAAAACAGCATTGAACAATATCTAAACAAAAAAAAAATCGAAGAAATCGAAAGAGAAGAGAAATGTTAAACAGGAAAATTACAATGATGGAATTAATGGAAGCATTGAGGAAACAGAAAAATAATAAAACACTGGGCCCATACCTGTAGAATTTTATAAAAACATGTAAGAGTCAATAGAAACAGTAATGTTAGACCTGTATAATGAAGCACTTATAGAAGCTAGATTACCAAAAACATGGAGGGAAGCGTATATAACACTCATACCCAAAGAAGATATGGACCTTCAACAAATAAAAAAAACCAATTTCATTATTGAGTACAGACTATACAATTTTCACATCAATAATGGCAGAGTGATTTAAAAAAATTATGAAATTATTCATACCGACCAAAATGGTTTTTTACCAAAATGACAGTTAAAAAATAACGTGAGAGTAATTATGAACACATTAGAATATTACGAAGAACACCCAGGGAAACAAGCAGCATTGGTTTTTCTAGATCTTTGACAACTTAAATTGGCAGTTTATTTATTTATTTTATTTATTTTTATTTTATTAAATTTATATCCCGCCCTTCTCCAAACGGACCCAGGGCGGCGCACAGGAATGTTAAAATACATACAAAACCTATAAAATTAAGAAACTTATTCTAGTAAAACCTGTGCTAAAAACCGAATTAAAATCCCAAATTTAAAACTGTCTAATGGTCAATACAGGGGGTTACGCTAGGCCGGCTAGATGGAATAAATGTGTCTTCAGACACTTGCGGAAGAGGCGGAGGTCAGAGATGGTGCGGAGTTCAGGGGGTAGGTCGTTCCAGAGGGCTGGCCCAGCCATAGAGAAGGCTCTTCCCCTGGGTGTCGCCAGTCGGCATTGTCCAGCTGACGGCACCCTGAGAAGGCCCTCTCTGTGGGAGCGTATTGGTCTGAGGGATGTATGGGGCAGGAGGCGGTCTCGCATATAACTAGGCCCCGAGCCATGGAGCGCTTTAAAGATGGTCGTCAAGACCTTGAAGCGCACCCGAAAGACCACAGGAAGCCAGTGCAGCTCGCGCAGGATAGGTGTTATGTGGGAGTGTCTAGGCGCTCCCGTAATCACCCACGTGGCTGCGTTCTGGACTAGCTGCAGCTTTCGGGTGCACCTCAAGGGGAGCCCCATGTAGAGAGCATTACAGTAGTCGAGTCGAGAGGTGACGAGTGCTTGAGTGACTGTGCGTAGGGCACCCCGGTCCAGTAAGGGGCGCAATTGGCGCATCAGGCGTACCTGATGGAATGCCCCCCTGGCCACGGCTGCCACATGATCTTCCATAGACAGCCGGGAATCCAGGAGGACACCCAAATTGCGCGCCCTCTCCACGGGGGCCGGTGTTTCGCCCCCAATGGCCAGTGTTGGAATAATCTGGCTGAACCGGGGCGCCGGAAGCCACAGCCACTCAGTCTTGGACGGGTTGAGCTTGAGTTTGTTACCACCCATCCAGATCCGTACGGCCTCCAAACACCGGGACATAACCTCGACGGCATCGTTGGGGTGGTCTGGGGTGGATATGTACAACTGAGTATCATCAGCGTACAGATGATATCCCACCCCAAAACCACGGATGATCTCACCCAGCGGCTTCATATATGTGTTGAACAGTAGGGGCGAGAGGACCGACCCCTGAGGAACCGACCTCTGCCCCCCTGTCAACACATATTGCGACCGACCAGAGAGGTAGGACGAGAACCACCACAAAACGGTGCCTCCCAGCCCCAACACCCCCAGTCGGCGCAATAGGATACCATGGTCGATGGTATCAAAAGCCGCTGAGAGGTCTAATAGGACTAGGATAGAGGAATATCCTCTATCCCGCGCCCTCCAGAGATCATCAACCAACGCGACCAATGCCGTCTCGGTGCTGTGCCCGGGTCGGAAGCCGGACTGGCGCGGGTCTAGATAATCAACTTCCTCCAAGTGTCGTGGAAACTGTTGGGCCACCACACTCTCGACAACCTTCACTAGAAAGTGGAGGTTGGACACAGGACGATAGTTCTCTAATAATGCTGGATCCAGGGACGGCTTCTTGAGGAGGGGCCTCACTACCGCCTCTTTCAAGACGGCAGGCAAGGACCCCTCACTCAAAGATGCATTGACAATGCCCTGGAACCAGCCTCGTGTCGTCTCCCAGGATGCCAGTACAAGCCAGGAGGGACACGGGTCCAATAAACATGTGGTAGCCCTAAGTCTCTTTGACAACTTGTCCATATCCTCGGTGGTAACAAACTCAAACTCCTCCCAGGATGGTGTCACAAGATCAGCCTCAGCCCGCTTGACTGGACCACTGTCGATGGAGGGTAACTCATTCCGAATCCGAGTGATTTTCTCCTGCAGATAAATCCCAAATTCCTCTGCTCGACCCTGTAAAGGGGCTTCCCGCGGCCTCTGTTGAAGGAGGGAGCGGGTCACCTCAAACAGGGCGGCAGGGCAGTTATCTGCGGATGCAATAAGAGTGGCACAATACTCACGTTTGGCCACTCTTATCGTCACTAAGTAAGTCCTAATATGGTCTCTCACTAGTGTTCGGTCGGCTTCGGAGCGAGAAGATCTCCATCTGCTCTCTAGGCGTCTCTTGTGGCGCTTCATCTCCCTAAGCCCCTCGGTAAACCAAGGAGCCCAGGTGGTTCGTCGCCGCAAGAGAGGCCGCAAGGGCGCGACTCGGTCCAAGGCCCCCGTGGCTGCACTAAACCATGCGGCCACTAGGTCCTCAGTCGAGTCGCGGGGCAAGTCCACAGGAATTGGCCCAAGCTCCCTTTGGAACCTTATCGGGTCCATCAGGAGCCTGGGGCGGAACCATATAGGAATGTCCGGTTCCGCCTCCCCGCAGTGAGGTGCGGCGATCGGAAAGTCGAGCTGAAGGAGAGCGTGATCTGTCCATGACAGGGGTGTGATGACTAGATCCCCTATTCCCAGATCACTACTCCACTGTCCCGAGACGAAGATTAGATCCAGGGTGTGTCCGCCCTCGTGGGTAGGGCCTACAACTACTTGGGTCAGGTCCATGGCTGTCATGGAAGCCATGAACTCCCGAGCTACCCCAGAGGTTTCGCCTGCCGACGGCAGGTTAAAGTCCCCCATGACTAGCAGTCTGGGGGTCTCAACCGCCGCCTCGGCTATCACCTCTAGGAGCTCGGGCAGGGCTGTTGTCGTATAGCGAGGAGCCAGGTATACAACTAACACGCCCAACTGCCACCCTAGGCCCCACTTCACAAGGACTCGTTTATCACTACACAATTAAAAACAATGAGATTTGGAGATAATTTTATAAAGATGATAGAAGAATATATATATATATATGATACAAACAGCAAAAGTAACCACAAAAGAATTTAATATTTGGAAAGGAATAAGATAAGGATGTCTATTATTACCCTTATTATTTATACTAATACTCAGTGCTATTAATAGAAATTACAAAGGGACAAGAAATAAAGGGATTAAAAATTTAAAAAGAGGAATATAAAACTCAGGCATTCGTAGATGACATAGTATTTATTTTAGAAGAGCCATTAGAAACAGGAACCAAACTAAAAAACAGAGAAATTTGGCAAAGTAGCGGGACTTAAAATTAATAAGAGCAAAACAAAGATCATCACAAAAAATCTTACTAAAAAATAAGCAAGAGAATTAGAAGAAATTATGGGAATGCAGATAGTAAATAGGGTACAGGGAAATGCTCAACAATTAAGGAAGATAATTATGATAAAACAATGCAGAAAATTTAAAAAGTTTTGGAAAATTGGAGAAAACTGCAAATGTCATTAATGGGAAGAATTGCCATAGTTAAAATGAACGTCCTACCAAAAATCTTGTTCTTATTCCAAGCAACACTAATAAACTTAGGGGGAAAAATGTAGAAAAGACGTGGAGACTCTGGAAAGAGTGCAGAGAAGATCAACCAAGATGATGAGGGGACTGGAGGCTAAATTAACAATGGCAACAGCGTACAGGGAGAACATACAGTATATAAGATGTTTAACAGATGGCACCTATCACCTGCGAGAATTGCAAGAATGTTTCTGGAATGTTCTCCAGCCTGCTGGAAGTGCAACCAACAACAACTTCCATGCTGCTGGATCGTTTCTAGGAAGATTTGTCAGTGAGCATTTCTGGAAAAGGGTGGGGTGGGGGATTCCCAGTTTTCTTGCAAAGCAACAGCTGCAGGCATAGAGGGGTGAAGCTGGGCAAAGGGGAGGAGGGAAGGGTAGAGGGGTTTCATAATCAAGTGCTTGAGCGGAAATCAGCCATGTCCCAAGCAAAGGGAAATAGAGAGGCAGAACTGGAGCTCCTTGCCCAGCCCCTCCAGTGTAAAAATAAGAAAGTGAAAATCAGCCAAAGAATGTCTACCAGGTGAAACAGCATGTGGTTAATGATAGCTAAGGAGGCAGGAGGACTTACTTGCTCCCCCCTTTCTACTGAGCCTTGTCACTACCCCACCTCCCCATCCTGGTGAATTGCTCCTTACAAACTGCTTCAAGCTGAAGGATTTCCTTGCTTTGCCTAATTAGAGTGTAACAAGGGTGTAGGGGATTGCAAGTTGATTTTTTTTCTTTTAATTGAAGTATCACCAGATGATTTGGCCAATGCGCCAAATATAGAATAAGAGAATTGGAAGAGGCTTTGGGGGGTCTTCTAGCCCAACCCAACTCCGCTCGAGGAGGAGACTTTATACCATTCAGGGAAAATGCCTAAGGATTATGGAGACTTGTAGTCTTGATCATACTGGAAGGTTCTGGATTGTAAGATTCCCCCTCTCCCCAAAGATAGGCTGAATTTTTGGAGTATAAGATGCACCCAGGTTTTGAAGAGGCAAATTTAAAAAAAAGTAGGTAGGGAGAGAGAGAGAGAGAGAGAGAGAGAGAGAGAGAGGGAGAGAGAGGGGGGGAGAGAGAAATACAGTAGGTAGGTAGCAGGGGTGGGTTCCTGGGGGCTCGCAGGGGTTCGCGCGAGCCCTTTCATCAAATTTCCGGATCCCAAGCGAGCCCTTTGGATCGTGGACCCGGAAGTATCTAAGGAACACGTGGCTCGCTCGTGTATCCCTAGCAGGGAAAGTTTCAAGACCCAGACGCTTTAGTTTTGAAGCTGCCGGGCCTGCTTTCCCTGTTGGCGCGGGGGGCAGGGGGGGGGGTTCGCGCAGCCTAGCGCGCTCTTCCGCCCCACCCCTAGCCGGAAGGCTTCAAAGGCCGAGCCCTTCAGCGAGCGTTCGGCCTTTAAAGCCCCTCTCTGTCTCTGTGTGTGTGTCTGTCACTCTCTGATTCCCCCCTCCCTCCCTGTCTCTCTCTGTGTCTGTGCCTCTCTCTGTCTGTCTGTTGTCGTGCCCGGCCGCCCGTCCCCCGCGGAGCCTCTTCATCCCGGGGCCGCTGTGCTCACTCACCTTAGCCTGCCCTCCCCACCGCCCGGCCGCCTGCAGCTGAGAAGCGTGTGTGTGTGTGTGGGAACAGGGAAAGTTTTGCCGCGAGTGGCGGGGGGGTGGGGTGGGGGTTTGCTCAGCTTAGCGCGCTCTTGTTTTGCTGCCCCTAGCCGGCAGGCTTCAAAGGCCGAGCGCTGAATCCTGCCGGCTAGGGGCAGCGGAACAAGAGCGCGCTAGGCTGCGCGAACCCCCACCCCACCCCCCGCCACTCGCGGCAAAACTTTCCCTGTTCCCACACACACACACACGCTTCTCAGCTGCAGGCGGCCGGGTGGCGGGGAGGGCAGGCTAAGGTGAGTGAGCACAGCGGCCCCGGGATGAAGAGGCTCCGCGGGGGGCGGGCGGGCGGGCGGGCACGACGACAGACAGACAGAGAGAGGCACAGACACAGAGAGAGACAGGGAGGGATGGGGGAATCAGAGAGTGACAGACACACACACAGAGACAGAGAGGGAGGGAGGGAGAGAAAGAGAGAGACGCAGAAAGTGATTTAAGTGCGTGAATGCGAGACAGACACACACACACACAAACACAGAGTGATAGATGGGCGGATGAAGGGGAGAGAGACAGAGAGAGAAAGAAAGAAAGAGAAAGAAAGAAAGAAAAAAGTGAGAGAGAAGAAAGAGAGAGAGAAAGACAGAGAAAGAGAGACAGAAAGGAAAGAGAGAAAAAAAGAGAGAAAGAAAAAGAGAAAGTGAGAAAGAAAGAAAGAGAAAGAGAAAGAGGGAAAGAAAGAGAGAAAGAGAAAGAAAGAAAGAAAGAAAGAGAAAGAAAGAGAGAAAGAGAGAGAGAAAGAAAGAGAGAGAGAAAGTGGGAAACAGAGAGAGAAGGAAAGAAAGAGAAAGAAAGAAAGAATGTATGACCACAATTGAGCCCAAAAGTTTAGTTGTTAACCAAGACCATTGTTAAGTGAGTTTCACATTTTCCAAGTTGGCCACTCCCACCCGGTCACATGGCTGGCAAGCCACTCCCACCCAGTCACATGGCCAGCAAGCCACTCCCACAAAGCAGGCCACACCCACAGAACCTGTTCCAAAAAATTTGAAACCCACCCCTGGTAGGTAGGGAGAGAGAGAGTAGTTAGGTAAGTAGGTAGATAAAGGGAGAGAGAGTGAGAGAAATACAGTAGGTAGAGGGTGTAGGTAGGTTGGTAGGTAGGTAGGTAGTTAGAGGATTAAAAAGAAATAGAGAGAGAGAAATACAGTAGATAGGTAGGGAGAGAGAAAGTAGGTAGGTTGGTAAGTAGAGGGATAGAGAGAGAAAAATAGAGAAATACAGTAGATAGGTAGGGAGAGAGAAAGAGAAGGTAGGTAGGTAGGTAGAGGGATACAGAGAAAAAGAGAGAGAGAAATACAGTAGATAGATAGGGGGAGAGTGAGTGAGTAGGTAGATAGATATATAGGTAGATAGAGGGGGGAAGGGAAATACAGTAGATAGGTAGGGAGAGAGAGAGAGATAGTGGGTAGGTAGGTAGATGTTTCCAGGTGTATTTACCCATGTGCTGGAGAAGGAAATCACTGATATCCTGTAGCTCCTAAAATTTTGTTTCTTCTGGCACAGCACTTGACCAATGTAATTCTTATCAACCCCTCTAACTAAACAGCTTTCTGAAAGGAAAAAAAAGTTTTTGCACTCTGCAAACCTCCCCAAAACCGCCTGTTTTTTTGCAAAAGCAGGCCCGTTTTTTGCAAAAACGAGCCTGTTTTTTTCCAAATAAAAGGCATGAATAGCCTTGGGGGGGCTTGCAGAGTGCTCCGGGGGGGGGGGGCAAAATGAGCAGAAAATGAAAAACGGGCTGTTTTTTGGTCAAAAAAGTGCATGCATAGCTTTATAGAGTGCTGCTGGGGGCTGGGGGGGGGGAGGGGCAAAAATGCCCTGTGTTTTGCTCATTTCTGCCCTTCCCAGCCCCCAAGAGCTGTCTGCAAAGCCTCTATAACAGTACCCACGGCCATTTTGGTAAAACAGCGGGGCTTCAGGAGGAAAAAAAATGCTGTATTCGATGTTTAAGACGCACCCAGATTTTCAGCCTCTTTTTAGAGGAGAAAAGGTGCGTCTTATACTCCGAAAAATACGGTAGCTGCAAAGTTTGTCTCTGTGGTGTGAACTCCTGCAATATTTCAGTTCTGGTCCTCATACCTCACTGCCAATTCCACAAGAAAGGGGGCATCCCCCCCTAAGGCAATGCCCTCACTCGAAGAGGTAGCAGAAAAGAGATCTCCAAACCCCAAGCCCTCATTGTGACTCACAAATGATTCCGTCCAGCAAGGCTGAGAATGTTCCACTGGTGGCCTCATTAGTAGGAGTCTCAGGGCTCACTGGGTGTAATTTCAAACATATTAATAGCCTGGATTACACATTGGCTAATTTCCGTTTGACCTCACAAACCCTGGCTGCACTGAACTAAGGTAGTTTCAGGAATGCACCCTTGGAAATGGGCAGCCTGTAGTTATTTAAAGCAAAAGCATCTGTGAAGAATTTGGGGGCTTTTGCTTGCTTCAAATCTGAAGCCACTGAAGGAATCCTTTTCTGATACCTCTATCAATGCCTTCCCCTTTGCATCAAAACCCCACACTTTTATTGCCCAAAGGAGAGATTGAGAGAAGTCGTCTCTCCTAGAAGAATGAAATATTTTGAAAAATTTTTAAAAACGCAGAATATTAAATTTCCCTAAAGGACCTCCAAGATCCCTTTCAACCTATTATTCTATGTTTGTTGTTTGATGTTCTAACTTTGCTAGACCAGGCTCCGAGTTGGCATTTGAAGGTTTAGAACATGGCAGCTTTTGTCAAAGAAATCAGAGGAGGAAGGACTATTCGATCAGATTGGCCACCTTGAGTTATTTACAAACATAATAAAATTGGGTTAAAAACGTCTGGAAAAAAATCATGAGCAACAGGTCCAATTTATGAAAATGCCAGCACTAACGAAATACATCCAATCACATTGACAGAAGAAAAATGAAGACCCTGGTTTGATGATGGGTCTAATTCTTATGCGTCCTTCCAAGCTGCTTATCATTTCTGGAAAAAGAGGAGGGGGATTCCCAGCTTTCTTGCTTTCTTGCAGCTGCAGGCATAGAGGTGTGAAAGGGAAAAACCAGAGAGTGGGTGGAAAATTGAGAAGTCGTAGGAATGGGGGCAGATCACCTGACCAGCATCATGTTCAAGCCCTCATGTTCAAGCCACTGTGGGCTTTTAGGGAATAGCACTGATACCCCCTCCCAACTTGTCTCCTCCCCCTGCCCTCTCCATCCCCAGGAAGGCTCTGCCCCTTTCTTTTACCTGCCCCTTCATGGCTCTGCTCTGCTCTATTTAAACGTGATGCTCCATTGGCGAGGATCTCGTCCCTTACAGTGGGAGGAAAAAGTCCTATCACCAAACTTCACAAACTTGCTGGAATTTCCTTTTCTTTCTCGGATTCCACTGCCAGCTGCAGAAGATGGCCTCGCAGTCACCTTATTTCAAACCGGTAAGTTGGGTTTGCTTAAGAAGGGAAGGGACGGAAGGATATTCCCACCTATCTACTTCATTTTATGATGCCAGACATCCTATAATTCAGTATCTTGTGGCGGACTGTTCTCCCTGATGTGCTTCCAAGATAGACATAACTGTGATTGATCTAAGGTCAGGTTACATGACTTTTTAGGTCAAGGTTCACCTGTTATTTAACAAAATAACAGAGTTGGAAGTGTTGGAGGTCTTCTGATCCAACCTGCTGCAGAAGCAGGAGCTTATTTTTTATGTAACATTTAATTTTTTTAAAAATTGATTTTATTAAATTTTAAAGAGAGATGAAATACTTGAAATACAAAATTGAGGGAAAGGGGATCAAAAAGGAGGAAAAGTTAAAAAGTGACAACATAGAGAGATTTATTTGGAACTTTCTGCAGTACAGATATAAATATTTAATAAAAATAATTTCTTACTCCTAATCAAAATAAAAGCACAAAACATTGATTAAAAAAAAAACCCAGATTGGGCATCAAAATAGAGTTAGAATTATATAAGAAAATAATTCTTATTCTGAGTTTACAACTAGGTATAATTTATATGTCCAATAGTAAAAGTGAAAATACACAGTGTCAGGGGGAAAAAACTGATAATTGAGCATAGCTGCACAATAACAAGTGAACAGATAGCACACCACAAAAGTCTCACTTTACAATCCAGAATTAGAATTTAAAGCACGGCAAATATAGAGCAAGGGACACAGTGCCTCAGTGGCTAAGATGCTGAACTTGTCGATCAGAAAGGTTAGACCAGAGATATTTTTACTAGGTATTATCCCAGAGAAATTCAAGAAAGAGGATACTTATTTGATTATACATGTAACTACAGCAGCAAAAATTATACTTGCCCAAAATTGGAAATTAAATAAGCTACCAACAGATGAAGAGATAATTAAAAAAATATTAGATTGTGCAGAGATGAATAGGTTGACAATGAAAATAAAGGATAAAGACGAATCGGAGTATTTCAAGCCATGGGGAAGATTTTATGATTGGCTAGAGAAAGGAAACTAGAAAAGAAAGTAGGGAGAAGATATAGAACCCAGACGATGCACTGTTAAATGGAAAGTGGGGGAGAGAAGGGGAAAACAGAAAAGAAAATATTAAATATACAAGTATATATTCAAGAGTGAAATATAAAGGAGGGGGGACATAGGATAGATTAGCAAAGGTAAGGGAATAAGAAATGGTACCAAATTATATTTGGGTTTGCGGAAATACCATCCCAAGGAAACATAAACTGAGATCTGAAAGAGACACCTACAACAATAGAAAAGAAAGGGAGAGAGGAGGAGATAATGAAAAGAAGAAAGAGGTAAGGAGAGGAGGGTGGAAGGGAGAGGAAGAAAAGGAGAGAGGGTAGGAAGGGGAAGAGGAGGAGCGGGAGAAAGGGAAGGGAAGAAGGAAGGGGAAAGAGAGGAGAAAGGAAGAAAGTAGAGGAGGGAAGGAGGAGAAAAGAAAGGGAAAATAAGGTGGTGTTACAACAGGAGGAAGGGATGGTAAATAAAGCGACCCAAACTGTACATTATAACCTATTAAATGAAATGATAAATGTGTAAGAATGACAAATGTAAATAATAATAATAATAATAATAATAATAATAATAATAATAATAATAATAATAATAATAATAATAATGTAAATGTATACTTAAAATGGCATGTAAGAGAACAAAAAATAAAAGATTTTTTGCAAAAAGAAGAAGAAAGGTTGGCAGTTCGGCGGTTTGAATCCCTAGTGCTGCATAACGGAGTGAGCTCCCGTTCCTTGTCCCAGCTTCTGCCAACCTAGCAGTTCGAAAGCACAGAAAAATGTGATTAGAAAAATAGGGACTGTTGAGGTCTCGACGTACGATCGGCCGCAAGTCTTTTCCATTCTCTTTCCTTGTGGGGCTTGGCCACAGCCGGTCCCGCCTGATTGGTTCGGGAATAGCTGGCTGGGGTTGAGTTACCAGGTTGCCTGACTGGCTCTCCGTTTGGCGGCGTTGTATAAGGGGTTGTCAAGTGGGGAGGTTTCTGCCCGCCTTTTAAACTAGCTTTGGTTACGGTTGTTTTTAACTACTCTGCCAATAAATGGCTTATTAAAGAACCAACCTGGATTGGACTCTCTTTCTCTCCTTGCAAACCACAACACTGGCGACGAAGGTGGGATCCAGGTTTGGGGTTTTTTCTCTCTCTTTCTTTTCTTGCGGAGAAAGAAGCACTTCTTGTTCCCTTGTTTTCTTGTGGTATGGCCAAAATGACTTCCATGCCCACATTCGCACCCTTTGATGCTGTTAAAGAGCCGTGGGCGTCGTTTTTGGTGTGTTTCGAGTGTTTCTTGATAGCCAATGATTTTGGTGAACTCTCCCTGGCAAGGAAATTGAGTTATTTTCTCGGCTGTGGAGGCCCCGACTTATTTGTAACCGCGAGGAATGTTGCAGCCCCGCAGCTGTTTACGAAGTGCCATGGGATACCCTCCTCGTGCGGCTCCAGAGCCACTATGCACCAACACCGTCCCGAATTGCTGGTCGCTATGCCTTTCGACAATGCCTGCAGCTGTCTTCACAGACTATAGCCGACGTTTTGCAATCCCTTTGCACGGCAGCGATACCGTGTGAGTTTCCAGAGGCCTTCTTGGAAGACTTGCTGGTTGAGCAATTCGTCTGCGGGGTGCGGGACATTCGTCTTAAGCGGCGCCTCCTCACCAAGTCTGAGGTTACACTGGAACAGGCCGTGGAAGAAACCCGAGCGGCTGACCTCTCGGAATATTCCACGGCGGAGATGTTCCGTTTCCAGCCGGCTCATACCCCATCACCCCAGGCCTGTCTTATAGAGGATTTTACTTCCTTGGAAGACCCCAACCTTGAGGATCATGTCGACAGTCTGCGGGTCGTTGCCCGCAGGACTGCCCGCCCTCCGGCTCCTCGTCACCTTGCTGTTTCCTGTCTCGGCTGTGGGGGTGACCATCGTCACCCTGATTGCCCCTTCAGAACTGTTTTTTGTTGCCACTGTTCACAGAAGGGCAACCTTGCCTGGGTTTGCTACCCTTGTTTGCTCCAGCTGCTGCTCTACTTCCTCAAGCCACGTTGCCTGCTCAGCCTCGCCAGTCTGCACCGTCCGGTCGTTCAGCTCCTCACCAGCCACCGCCTGCTGACTGCTACGCCCTTACCGAAGTTTTGGAGTTAGTCTGCAAGGCCTTGGCTGATAGTACGGAACTTACGACCCCTGTTAAGCTCGAGGGGGTGGCCGTGGAGATGGAGGTTGACTCGGGCTCGTCCCGGTCCCTTATTTTCTGGGCTCAGCTGTCTCAGTTGTGTCCTTCCTTACGGGTGGAAAGCTTTGCCCCTTCCCCAGTCATTTTGAGGGATTACCAGGGCGTCTCTATTCCCACCCTGGGTCTATTTGATTTGATTTTGATTTTATTAAATTTATATCCTGCACCTATCTCCAATAGGACTCAGGGCGGCGCACAGGCATTTAAAAACACAATATTTTATTTATTTATTTAGATTTATACCCCGCACCTTCTCCAAAAAGGACCCAGGGCGGCGCACAGGAAATTAAAAAAAAACACAACAAATATTACAAAATATAAAATTTAAAAACATATTAAATTCTAACCTTGTGCTAAAATCGACTAAAATCCCGCAAATTAAAACTATCTAGGAGCAGTCACAATGGGAGGGTACGCTAGGCCGGCTTGATGGAAAAGGTGTGTCTTAAGACACTGGCGGAAGAGGCGGAGGTCTGAGATGGTACGTAGTTCAGGGGGTAAGTCGTTCCAAAGGGTAGGCTCCGCAACAGAGAAGGCCCTTCCCCTGGGTGTCGCCAACCGGCATTGCCCGGCCGACGGCACCCTGAGAAGGCCCTCTCTGTAGGAGCGGATCGGACGAAGGGATGTATGGGGCAGGAGACGGTCTTGCATATAACTAGGTCCCGAGCCATGGAGCGCTTTAAAGATGGTCGTGAAAACCTTGAAGCGCACCCGAAAGGCCACAGGTAGCCAGTGCAGCTCGCGCAGGAGAGGTGTTATGTGGGAGCATCTAGAGGCTCCCATAATCACCCGCGTGGCCGCATTCTGGACTAGCTGTAGCTTTCGAGTGCACCTCAAGGGAAGCCCCATGTAGAGAGCATTACAGTAGTCAAGTCGGGACGTCACGAGTGCTTGAGTGACTGTGCGAAGGGCAGCCGGGTCCAGTAAGGGGCGCAATTGGCACATCAGGCGTACCTGATGGAACGCCCCCCTGGCCACGGCTGCCACATGGTCCTCCATGGACAGCCGGGAATCCAGGAGGACACCCAAATTGCGCACCCTCTCCACGGGGGGCAGTGTTTCGCCCCCAATGGCCAGAGTTGGAATTACCTGGCTGAACCAGGGTGCCGGAAACCACAGCCACTCAGTCTTGGACGGGTTGAGCTTGAGTTTGTTACTACCCATCCAGATCCGTACGGCCTCCAAACACCAGGAAAACACCTCGGCGGCATCGTTGGGGTGGTCTGGGGTGGATATGTACAGCTGAGTATCATCAGCATACAGATGATATCCCACCCCAAAACCATGGATGATCTCACCCAGTGGCTTCATATAGGCGTTGAACAGTAGGGGCGAGAGGACCGACCCCTGAGGAACCCCGCATAAGAGGGATCTCGAGGCCGACCTCTGCCCCCCTGCCAACACACATTGTGACCGACCAGAGAGGTAGGACGAGAACCACCGCAATACGGTGCCTCCCAGCCGCAACCCCCCCAGTCGGTGCAATAGGATACCATGATCGATGGTATCAAAATATACAGTACAAAATATACAAACATCCTAAAACCTTATTAAATTAAATACCCCTGCGCTAAAAATATAGTTTAAAAACCCTCTAATTAAAAATTTGTATAACTAACCCTCAGTCGTTTATCGGGTGGATTTACCCTAAGCCGGCTTGCTGAAAGAGATGCGTTTTTAAATGCTGGCGGAATAGGCGGAGGTCCGAGGTGGTACGGAGATCGGGCGATAGGTCGTTCCAGAGGGTAGGGCCCACCACAGAGAAGGCCCTTCCCCTGGGCATCGCCAACTGGCATTGCCCGGCCGACGGCACCCGGAGAAGACCTCTCTGTGGGAGCGGATCGGACGAAGGGCTGTATGGGGCAGGAGACGGTCTCGCATATAACTAGGCCCCGAGCCATGGAGCGCTTTACAGATAGTGATCAACACCTTGAAGCACACCCGGAAGGCCACAGGCAGCCAGTGTAGCTCGCGCAGGGCAGGTCTTATATGGGAACACTGTGAGGTTCCCATAATCACTCGCGCAGCTGCATTCTGAACTAGCTGTAACCTTCGGATGCACCTTAAGGGGAGCCCCATGTAGAGAGCATTGCAGTAGTCCAGACTGGATGTGACCAGTGCTTGAGTGACTATGCGAAGGGCGTCCCGGTCTAGTAAGCTGGCGAACCACGCCCTCCTGGCCACGGCTGCCACATGATCCTCCAAGGACAGCCGAGAGTCCAGGAGGACACCCAAATTGCATGCCCTCTCCACTGGGGCCAATAATTCATCCCCAATGGCCAGTGTTGGACTTACCTGGCTAAACCGGGGCGCTGGAAACCACAGCCATTCGGTCTTGGATGGGTTGAGCTTGAGTTTGTTACTTCCCATCCAGACCCGTACCGCCTCCAGACACCGGGACATCACCTCGGCGGCATCGTTGGGGTGGTTTGGGGTAGATTTGTACAGCTGAGTGTCATCAGCATACAGATGGTATTCTATGCTCCCTTAGAGTCGACTACGGCCCTTTCCATGGCTCATTACCCGTCTTAGTAGTTAAGCAGCCCCTTCCTGCCTTGATTGGCTTGGACTGGTTCCCTTCCTTGGGACTTTCAGTCCAGGGGGTACATCGGGTGCCCTCGGAATCACCCATTGAGGATGTGCTGGCCGATTTTGCCGACATCTTCGATGGGCGGTTGGGGGCATACAAGGGGACTTCCGTTTCTTTAATCATCAACTCCCAGGTTGCTCCTATTCGTTTTAAGGCTCGTAGGCTGCCGTTCGCTCTGAAGCCCAAGGTTGAGGCGGAGTTGGACCGCCTAGTGGCGCAGGGCGTACTGGAGCCTGTCGATCAAGCCAAATGGTTCTGAGCCATGACACATGATTGTCATAATTTGAAGCAACTGACTGACTTGATTTTACGAGATTTTTTGTGACAGTTGTTAAGCAAACGCAGCAGTTGCAAAGTGAAAGCTGCAGTCATAAAGAGAATCCCCTCCCATGGGTGTGATTTTAGCAGAAACCAACCAAAAAGGCTGGAAACCAGCAAAAATAAATTGTAGTCACATGATCATGGAGCATTGCAACTGATGAAAAGTGGGCCAGTTGCCAAGTTTCCAAAATGTGGTCATGTGACTAGATGTGTGTGTATTCTTGTCAGAAACCAGGTTATAAGTACCTTTGGGTGGATGCTGTTGTTGTCACAACCTTGGACAGTCGCTAAATGACGCCTCATTAAGCAACACTACCTGTACTATCTAAGAAGAGTTTTTCACTGGCTGAGGAATTCTGGGGGTTGAAGGCCACATATCTTAAAATAATTGAGGTTGAGAAACACTGACCAAAAGTAGCTCTTCGTTCTGAAAGTTGCTCATTTAATTTTCTTTGTTTTATGTTTTTCCCCCACAGACTAATCCTGAAAAAAAATGTGTTTCTTGCAACCCAGTTTTCCCAACATACTCACCGGTATGACATACAGTTCTTTGCTAAAAAAAAAACCCACAAAAAACCAACAATCCCCCATGTGTGTCACAGAGATCAGGCACTTCAACAGAGATCAGGCACTTCAACAGAGACACAACTTCGATTGCATGGCATGAGACGCCATCTTGATTTTTTAGACCCCATTGGGGGTGTTCTGACAGGACCAGTGGCAGTGGAGAACCTCTCACACCTCTCCATCTTTTGAAGTTTAGCGAGATTGCTAAACTTCACAAGCACCACAGTTTTGTATTATCAGGTAGTCCTTGACTTACGACTGTAATGGAGCCTAGAATTTCTGCCTGTAAGTCATGATTGCCATAAGTTGAGGCAACCACCTGACTGACTTGATTTTACGAGCTTTTTTTGTGGCAGTTGTTAAGCAAACGCAGCAATTGCAACGTTAAAGCTGCAGTCATAAAGGGAGCCTCCTCCCATGGGTGTGTTTTTAGCAGAAACCAACCGAAAAGGCTGGAAATAAATTGCCGTCACATGATCATGGAACATTACAACTGATGAAAAGTGGTGGATGCTGTTGTTGTCACAACCTTGGACAGTCGCTAAATGACACCTCATTAAGCAACACTACCTGTACTATCTAAGAAGAGTTTTTCACTGGCTGAGGAATTCTGGGGGTTGAAGGCCACACATCTTAAAATAATTGAGGTTGAGAAACACTGACCTAGAAATAGCTCTTCATTCTGAAAGTTGCTCATTGAATTTTCTTTGTTTTCTGTTTTTTCCCCACAGACTAAAAAACCTGAAAAAAGATGTGTTTCTTGCAACCCAGTTTTCCCAACATACTCACAGGTATGACATACGGTTCTTTGCTAAAAAAAAACACACAAAAAACCAACAATCCCCCATGTGTGTCACAGAGATCAGGCACTTCAACAGAGACACAACTTCGATTGCATGGCATGAGACGCCAATAGGATACCATGGTCGATGGTATCAAAAGCCGCCAAGAGGTCTAATAGGACCAGGATGGAGGAACAACCCCAATCTCTGGCCCTCCAGAGATCATCTACCAACGCGACCAATGCCGTCTCAGTGTTGTGTCCGGGCCAGAAGCATGGGCTGCCAGACACTGTGGTGTCCGATAACGGACCCCAGTTTCAGTCCTCAGCCTTCCAGGAGTTCCTGGCATATCAGGGAATTCGCCACGCGCCCGTTGCTCCTTACCATTCTGCTTCTAATGCGGTCCGCTCGGCCAAGGAGGCCCTTGGCAGAATAGAGAAGGGCGATTGGCAGGCAAGGGTGGCTGCTTACCCTTTGGGTCAGCATTCCACCCCTTGCCTGGTGTCAGGGAAAACCCCTGCTGAGCTTCTGACGGGCCGCCGTCTGTGGACAACCTTGGACAGGCTGCACCCCCTCTATAATGAAGTGCAGCCCAGCAACCTGGGGGCTCCCCCTCCCCGCCTATTTCAGGTGGGGGATCCGGTTTATGCGAGAAATTTCTCCGGGGATCCTAAGTGGGTCCCTGCCACCTTTGGTGGGACCACCTTTGGTGGGAAGGTAACAGTGTTCTGTGCTCCTTGGGCATTTAGTCATGCCAGCCACATGACCACAGAGACCTCTTTGGAAAGTGCTGGCTCTTTGGCTTTGAAATGGAGATAAACACCACCCCCTAGAGTCAGGAACGACCACATATATGTGAGGGGAACCTTTACTTTTACTTTATATAAAATTTATTGGCTGCCTATCTTATTACATGGTAACTCTGGATGGCTTAAAATCATAAAAGATAAGCACACACACACACACAAAGATATATACTGAAAATATAAATGAACTAAATAAATTAAAATGCTACATGAAGCTAAAATGTGCCTGTGTAAAGACTGAGGTTCAATCATTAATCTCTGTGTACATTGCTGTGTGTCTCAGTGTTGGGCACTTTAAGAGGTGTGGACTTCAATTCCCAGAATCCTTCAGGCAACAGTCTGAGGAATTCTGGGAGATCCAAAAGTCCGCACTTCTTAAAGTGCCCGAAGTTGACTAATACAGGTTTAACAGTTGTCAAGAGCTCTTGGTTGGGCAAAATATTATTGGTGGGGGACCTGGGAATGTTGAGAATTTAAGCCCATACATCTTGAAAGTTCTGAGATTGGGGAAAAGTATTTTAAAGCCTTTTGGGGGGGAGGATGGAGGCAGACATGTTGTCATATTTCCCAGGAATTTATTCATGAACCAGTTGAATTAATGTCTTTGAACTGCAGTAGATTCTCCATTTAATGGCTATTTGTTTTTTCTTTTAATTTCTACTCAGGCTGTTCCTTTTAGTTGTCCAATTAATGGTGGCCTCAAAGATGGGATGACCGTATTAGTCGCTGGAAATGTTTTGAAGTGCTGCCGAAGGCGAGTCATTCACAGGGAGGAAAAAAAGAATGTATGGCAGGAATGTCCAAACTTGGGAACTTTAAGACTTGTGGACTTCAACTCAACTGGCTGGGGAATTCTGGGAGTTGAAGTCCACAAGTCTTAAAGTTCTCAAGTTTGGACATCCCTGGGAAGTGCCACCCAAAAAATTCCATTCCCCCCCCCCCCAAATATCTAGACAGTCATGGAACCATTGAAGCTGCAACCAGAAGAAAGCTCCATCTCTGAACAAGATGGACCTTTCAGTCTGTATTGTATAACCATCATCTACCATTGATGGGAGTGAGTTCTGTAACAAAATGAAGCTATTCCAACAGATTTGAAGTTTTGCAAATGAGTACAAAGAAATTGCTGGTCAATTTGAACCTTTATTCATGTCACTGAATGATATAAACACTTCTTAAACAAACCTGTGAGAGGGATCTTGGAATCCTAGTGGACAACCATTTAAATATGAGCCAGCAGTGTGCAGCAGCTGCCAAAAAAGCCAACGCAGTTCTAGGCTGCATAAACAGAGGGATAGAATCTAGATCACGTGAAGTGTTAATGCCATTGGATAGTGCCTTGGTAAGGCCACACTTGGAATACTGCATACAGTTTTGGTCGCCACGATGTAGAAAAGACGTGGAGACTCTGGAAAGAGTGCAGAGAAGAGCAACCAAGATGATTAGGGGATTGGAGACTAAAACATATGAAGAACGGTTGCAGGAGCTGGGTATGTCTAGTTTGATGAAGATAAGGACCAGGGGAGACATGATAGCAGTGTTCTGATATCTCAGAGGGTGCCACAAAGAAGAGGGAGTCAAACTATTCTCCAAGGCACCTGGGGGCAGAACAAGAAGCAATGGAGAGAAGCAACTTAGAACTAAGGAGAAATTTCCTAACAGTTAGAACAATTAACCTCTGGAACAGCTTGCCTCCAGAAGTTGTGAATGCCCCAACCCTGGAAGTCTTTAAAAAGATGCTAGACAGCCACTTGTCTGAAATGGTATAAGGTTCCTGCCCCCGCAGGGGGTTGGACTAGAAGACCTACAAGGTCCCTTCCAACTCTGCTATTGTATTAACAAACCCATCCCCTGCACATTCATATTGTAAAACAAGGTTGGGGAACCATGACCCGAGGATGAGCTCATTCATGGCACATTAGGAACTGGGTTAATTAACGACCCTGAACTGCCGGCTGAAAGAGATTTACAGGGGGCTTCAGCTGGGGACAGTTAGCAGGTAAGTGAAGAGGAGCGTCAGGCCTGCCTCCATTCAAAACCCAGGAAAGAAAACCTCCAACTCCATTGTGATAGAAAAGGAGTACTTTTACTGAGTTTGAAATGATAGCTCCTGCGCGAGCTGCACTGGTTACCTGTGGTCTTTCGGGTGCGCTTCAAGGTGTTGATCACCATCTTTAAAGCGCTCCATGGCACGGGACCAAGCTACCTGCGAGACCGCATCCTACCTCATACATCCCTGCGGCCGATCCGCTCCCACAGAGTGGGACTTCTCCAGGTGCCGTCCACCAGGCAATGCCAGCGGACGACGCCCAGGGGAAGGGCCTTCTCTGTGGTGGGCCCAACCCTCTGGAACGACCTACCCCCCGACCTCAGAACAACCACGGACCTCCGCACCTTCCGCCAGAAATTAAAGACACTCCTGTTCCATCAGGCCGGTTTGGCCTAAGTTATTTACCTAGCCTTCAGTCTGTATTATAAATTGTTTTAATTGGGCTTTTAATGGATCATGTTTTAACTTTTTAAATTTTAGCACAGGGATAATCTATTTAATTCGATATTAATTATTTATATTTTATATTGTTTATTTTAACTTCCTGTGCACCGCCCCGGGTCCCTTCGGGGAGAGGGTGCGGTTATATAAATTTGACTAATAAATAAATAAATAAATAAATAAATAGCAGCAAAAGGAAGGCAAGATCTGATTCAAAAGGTGGAAAAGTTACAGATTGAAAGTTTCCCCAAAACCCACCCAGTGGTGGGATTCAAAAACTTTTACTACCAGTTCTGTGGGCATGATGGGCCTGGCTTTGTGGGTGTGGCCCGGGAAGGATACTATAAAATCTCCATTCCCTCCCGATCAGCTGGGATTCGGGAGGCAGCAAATAGTTGGGGGCGGGGCTAGTTAGAGGTGGTATTTACTGGTTCTCCAAACTACCCAGCACCAGTTCAGGGGTTTCTTCCCCCCTCCCTAAGGGAGGGAGGGAGAAAGAAAGAAAGAAAGAGAGAGTTGAGAGAGGGAGGGAGGGAGGGAGGTTTGAGAGGAGGAGGGCGGTGAGAGATGTTGTGTATTTTAAGGGTGAAATGTGTCCAAGAAAGGCCTGAAAATAGTTTTGCCATTTTTCTCATCAACTCATTGAGAGAGAGAAAGAGAGACAGACAAAGAGAGACAGACAGACAGAGACAGAGAGGGGGGAAAGAGGGGGAAGAGAAGGAGAGAGACAGAGAGAGGGGGAGAGGGAGGGAAAGAGAGAGACAGAAGGAGGGAAAGAGAGAGAGGGAAGGAAAGAGAGGGAAAGAGAGAGATTCTCCTAAAATTTACTATCATCTCTACCGCTTTGATTGTGTTCAGTTCAGGATTGTTCCAAAAACACAGATTAAATTTAGCATTTCAAGCCTGTGCTGGCAATGCTTCTCAACCAAGGGAACTTTCAGATGCTGACTGGGGGATTCTGGGAGTTGAAGTTCATACATCTTCAAGTGCCCAAAGTTAAGAAACACTGGTACTGTGGAACAAATTTGTAAGAGGTCTTCCAGGGCCTTCTTTCTTCAATTTACCCTAATACCGCATGGTCCTCATCCAAATGATTTCTCTTTCTTGTTCTGTCTGCAGATTCCGGGTTGACTTTCAGTGTGGCAATTGCCAAGTGCCCAGATCAGATATCGCTTTCCATTTCAACGTCCGTTTTGACGAGAACTGTGTTGTATGCAATTCACATGAAAGGGGAGACTGGCAGCAAAAAGAAAAGAAATACAATATGGTTTTCAGCAAAGGGCATCCTTTTGAGATCCGGTTTCTCGTGAACATCTCCTCCTATGTGGTACGAAGACGATAAGTCCTCTTCATGGGTTATACTCACCATCTTTTTTTAAAAAAAAATTACACTTGGTTTGGTTATTGATTTTTACCTTGTAGCAATGGGAAGGCATTTTTCAAAATGTGTGGAACACAGAATGTCTCAAAACATTCCTTGCTGAGTGGAAAACTGCGATATCAAATGCAAAATGTGCCCCATCAATGCACACATAAACCGATGGGGTTTGAGCACACTTTCTTTTGATCTTGTCTTTATTTTTATTTATCGGTTTAGAAACAGTCTCCTTCACAGAGCAACTCCTCAAGTCTCTTACCCACTTTGGGTGCTCCCTAAAGTCCCCCAATGGAGTCTGCCCATTATGGTCATCAGTTGTGACCATCATAATGTAGGTCAACACATGATTGGATTTGTTTTTACTGCTTTTTTTGCAGTGTTCATTAAGGGAACCCATTCCTTACTCTGGGGCATTTTTGCCGGAAATTGGAAGTAAATGCTGATTTTCTACAAAAACATCCTAAATTGCAGTCCCATGATAGAAGGGTATTATTGTAAATGGCC
Source organism: Rhabdophis nuchalis (assembly GCA_039707465.1). Taxonomy (NCBI): domain Eukaryota; kingdom Metazoa; phylum Chordata; class Lepidosauria; order Squamata; family Natricidae; genus Rhabdophis; species Rhabdophis nuchalis. Next base: position 395,849,011 of record CM077643.1, on the reverse strand, counting down.
ATAAATGCAGACTAGTTGCCATGTGCCCAAAACACAATTGGGAGAGAGAGGTGGCTCTTATAACCTTGCAACAAGGTCGTAAGTACCATTTGAATGATCCATCAATAAGCGATCCGTTGTAAATCAAGCACCACCAAGTAATCTCAACTTGGTTTAAGTGTTTCTGAGGAATCTAGTCCTTATCATTTCTAAAACATGGTTTGTGACTTCCCAGTTGGCCTTATTCATAACCTACTAACTGGGATTAACTTGTTAGGTGAGTTCAACTATTGTTTTGCTTCCTTCTCTGTTGTCCCAAATCTGCTTTTTCCAAAAGACAACTGGATTTCCTGGGGGGGCGGGGAGGGGGGGATGTCTTTGAAAACAGTTTGCTTCTCATCCAAGAAGCTTCTTCAGTGGCACAGAGGTTAGAATGCAGCAGTGCAGGCTAACTCTGTCCATAGTCTGGAGTTTGATCCTGACTGGCTCAGGGTTGATTCAGCCTTCCATTGTCCTGAGGTCAGTAAATGAGGACCCAGATTGTGGGGGGCAATATGCTGATATTGTAAACCACCCAGCAAATGCTGTAAAGCACCATGGGACAGAATATAATTGCTGGATGATGGAGAATCTCCACAGACGTTTCCTTCTCTGTTGTTGTTCTTGTTATGATATGACAAGTTTCTCCCTTCTGTTTGTGCCAGGTTCTCGTAGATGGAAATCAATATTTAGAATTCAAACACAGGATCCCTTTTTCCCAAGTAGATACCATCAGAATTTCAGGAGACATAGATGTGGACTCAATCAGCTTCCAAGGTCCAATCGTAGGTATTCCATTGATTCATTTTATTTATAAAACAGCTTTCCTGCCTTCCTCTGATAAACAAAAAGGTACCTTTATTTTTCTTGGGAAATATTTGGAGTTTTAGACAGAATAAATATATACCTTTCCTCTTTCCTTCCAGTCTTTGAATAATGCAAATATTTTCTGACAGATATGGGGGAAATATTTTTTTAAAAGTCCAGGTGGTGGCCTAATGCTAACAATCCCTTATGTGTGTCACAAAGGTCAGGCACTTCAACAGAGACACAACTTCGATTGCATGGTATGAGACGCCATCTTGATTTTTTAGACCCCGTTGGGGGTGTTCTGACAGGACCAGTGGAAATGGAGAACCTCTCACACCTCTCCATCTTTTGAAGTTTAGCAAGATTGCTAAACTTCACAAGCACCACAGTTTTGTATTATCAGGTAGTCCTTGATTTACGACTGTAATGGAGCCTAGAATTTCTGTCTGTAAGTTATGATTGTCATAAGTTGAAGCAACTGACTGACTTGATTTTACGAGATTTTTTGTGTGACTGTTGTTAAGCAAATGCAGCAGTTGCAAAGTGAAAGCTGCAGTCATTAAGAGAATCCCCTCCCATGGGTGTGATTTTAGCAGAAACCAACCAAAAAGGCTGGAAACCAGCAAAAATAAATTGCAGTCACATGATCATGGAGCATTGCAACTGATGAAAAGTGGGCCAGTTGCCAAGTTTCCAAAATGTGGTCATGTGACTAGATGTGTGTGTATTCTTGTCAGAAACCAGGTTATAAGTACCTTTGGGTGGATGCTGTTGTTGTCACAACCTTGGACAGTCGCTAAATGACGCCTCATTAAGCAACACTACCTGTACTATCTAAGAAGAGTTTTTCACTGGCTGAGGAATTCTGGGGGTTGAAGGCCACATATCTTAAAATAATTGAGGATGAGAAACACTGACCAAAAGTAGCTCTTTGTTCTGAAAGTTGCTCATTGAATTTTCTTTGTTTTCTGTTTTTTCCCCACAGACTAATCCTGGAAAAAAATGTGTTTCTTGCAACCCAGTTTTCCCAACATACACACAGGTATGACATACGGTTCTTTGCTAAAAAACCCCCACAAAAAACCAACTATCCCCCATGTGTGTCACAGAGATCAGGCACTTCAACAGAGACACAACTTCGATTGCATGGCATGAGACGCCATCTTGATTTTTTAGACCCCGTTGGGGGTGTTCTGACAGGACCAGGGGCAGTGGAGACCCTCTCACACCTCTCCATCTTTTGAAGTTTAGCGAGATTGCTAAACTTCACAAGCACCACAGTTTTGTATTATCAGGTAGTCCTTGACTTATGACTAATGGAGCCTAGAATTTCTGTCTCTAAGACATGATTGTCATAAGTTGAGGCAACCACCTGACTGACTTGATTTTACGACCTTTTTTTGTGACAGTTGTTGAGCAAACACAGCAATTGCAATGTTAAAGCTGCAGTCATAAAGGGAGCCTCCTCCCATGGGTGTGTTTTTAGCAGAAACCAACCGAAAAGGCTGGAAATAAATTGCAGTCACATGATCATGGAACATTACAACTGATGAAAAGTGGGCCACTTGCCAAGTTTCCAAAATGTGGTCATGTGACTAGATGTGTGTATATTCTTGTCAAAAACCAGGTTATAAGTATCTTTGGTGGGGGGTGTTGTCAAACCTTGGACAGTCGCTAAATGATGCCTCATTAAGCAACACTAGCTGTACTATCTATAATAATAATAATAATAATAATAATAATAATAATAATAAATAATAATAATAATAATAATAATAATAATTAATAATAATAATAATAATAATAATTATTATTATTATTATTATTATTATTATTATTATAGCTGTACTATCTAAGAAGAGTTTTTCACTGGCTGAGGAATTCTGGGGGTTGAAGGCCACACATCTTAAAATAGTTGAGGTTGAGAAACACTGACCAAAAGTAGCTCTTCATTCTGAAAGTTGCTCATTGTCAACTCTCTAAAACATTACTATGACTCTTTATCGAGTTGACATAGAGAAGTGTGAATTCCAAACATTCCTGTGGTCAGAGTGAAATTCCAAGCTGGCCTGTAATGTGGACAAAGTAGAAAAGGAAAAACTGTTTTCCCTATCGCAGAACACTAGAACTAGGGGGCACTCCATGAAACTTTTGGAAGCTAGACCTCAAACAAATAAGAGGAAGTACTTTTTCACCCAGAGGATCACTGGTCTATGGAACTCCCTGCCAGAAGAAGTGGTGACAGCTGTCAGCCTCGACACCTTTAAGAAAGGATGAGAGGAGTTCATGGAGAACAAGGGTATCCATGGCTATCATTATGGATGCCTAAGGACACCCTCCGGGTTGGAGAGATAGGCAGGATATCTCTCAATGCCATTTGCAGGGAATCATAAGCAGGTGAAGACATCTGCTTGGGAAGACCCTGAAGCAAATGGGGAGCCACTGTGTGAGACAGAATGCTGGACCAGATGGGCTGTGGTCTGTCCCAGCAAGGCTATTCTTATGTTCTTATGTTCTTATGAAATGCGCATGGATAGATTCAATTATGCTGCTAATTGGCTAACGTGATTTATTACCAGGCAGAGGGAAAGGTGATACAGGGGGTAAAGTGCAGACACCATTAAATGATTTGCAGTTTTAGCTGCAACGAAGAAACGCCAGGATGTTAATCCTAATAAATGATTGGATTTCTTTTGAACTTTGTTTTGAGGCTCGTAACTTTGTTAGGTTTTCTTCTGGGATCTTCACACTCATGGAATTTCCTTTGTTTTCTGTTTATTTCCAGACCAATCCAGTTTCTTGCAACCCAGTTTTCCCAACATTCCCACAGGTATGACATACTGTCCTTTCCTAAAGAGCACTCTACCAGCAAAAATGGTCTCTGGAGCATTTTTGGCTGCAACAGCCTCCTGAAACCCTCTGCCAATGAAAACGGAGCACGGAGAGGGAAACATGCAGCCCTCACAAACTCTGTTTTCACTGGCAGAGGCACTGCGGGACGGTCCTTTGCTGTATCCAGGGTGGCCCTGCGGCCCAGATCTAAGCGCCCCAAGGTCTGGATCTGGCCCCCCAGCATTGAGTTTGACACCCCTGATCTAAGAAGCATTTTTCACTGGCTGAGGAATTTTAGGGGTTGAAGGCCACACATCTTAAAATAGTTGAGATTGAGAAACACTGACCTAGAAGTAGCTCTTCGTTCTGATATTTGCTCATGGAATTTCCTTTGTTTTCGGTTTTCTTCCAGACCAATCCAGTTTCTTGCAACCCAATTTTCCCAACATTCCCACAGGTATGGCATACAGTTAGAGACTTTGGGGAAAGGAATGCTCCTAAACAAAAGATTGGACATAAATCTAAGAAGTAAACAAATAAAAATAGAAATAATCTGGTTAGTTTAAACGTATTTGGTCTGAACTAGTTCTGAGATTATTGTAGGTCAGGGGGGGTCAAACTCAATTTCGTTGAGGACCCCATTAGGGTTGTGGTTGACCTTGGGTGGGCGTGGCCATCTTCCCTCCCTCCCTCTCATTCCCATCTTCCTCACTCTTTCCTTCCTTCCTCCCTCCCTCCCCTTTCTCCTTCTCTCCTTTTTATTCCCCTCTCCCTTCCTCTTTCCTCCCTCCCTCCTTCTCCCACTTCCTCTTTTTCTCCTTCTCCTTCCCATCTCCCTCCTTCCTTCCTTCTCCCTCCTCCATTCCCCCTCCATTCCCTTTCCTGGGGGAGAAAGTGACTCCCCACCCCAGCTTTTAAATGTGGCCCTTATTAAGAGCCGGGGATGCCCGTTCAGATACCTGCTGCTTGTTTTTTCCCAAAAGAAAAAGAGAAATAACTGGCCCAGGGATGGCATCGGAACTTTTTAAGGATTTCAAAAGCTGTTCTTTTAATTTTGGGGTTCTGCTTTTTGGGACAACCTCAACCCTCCTCCCTGGACTTTGTTTCCAAGAAAAAAAGAAATTGAAGGGAGAAGGAAAAGCCCTCAGCCCAGAAACGATGCCCCCAGAGCTGCACTGTGAAGCAAGGAAAAAGAGGAAGAAAAACATGGGACCTTTAAAAATCCAGGGAAACCCCCCTCCCACAGAACAGAACAGAACAGAACAGAACAGAATAGAATAGAATTCTTTATTGGCCGAGTGTGGTTGGACACACAAGGAATTTGTCTTTGGTGCAGATGCTCTCAGTGTCTGGTACATAAAGGGGAAGATAGAGAAATACGGGGACCACAGCTGTCGAGATCTCTTGGTTAGGACATTTTTACTCCTGCTGGACCTGGCTGGACCTTGCATCCAGGCTGCGATGTTGCCCAACTGGAGTACCCAATGTGAGCTGCTATTGAAATTTCCTAGATGATCAGAAGACATTATGAGTAACTAAAATGGCAGACGTTTTGTAGCTGGCATAACAAAGCAGGGAGAGGAGAAACCAGGATTAAAAATGTGTCTTACTGAGTAGGAATTACTATCAATCCTGCTTTAATGAATTGTTGGATTCCTAAGCTCTTTGATAAACGTTTGGTTTATGTGTATATTTGGATTTAAAAAAATATCTTGTCATATAAAATCCTGACTGCTATTCTTTTTTCTTCATAGCTAAGTACCTATCCCATTGGACAATGCTTTCAGCCACGAATGTATGTAAGTATCATATTAGAAATATTTGCATTTAAGTCCTTTTTTTCTGGCCCCTCAATTATGAAGGATTCCAACCCTAGGCTAACAAGAAATTATGAAAGTCCAACTCCCATATATTTAGGGATCTGATACTACTCAGGGAGGAATCCTTTAAAATGGGCACAATGGAGCATGGGTAGGAATTTTGGCTCAGCATGGGAACCCAGGCACCATATTTGCACATTATATGAATGAGGCCATCACTGTCAAACTTGCCACGACTTGGTCCTTTAGTCAAGAAAGACCCTCGACTCTGTTTGTAGTGAAAAGTAGACCCCTATTAAAAGCCAAGTGGATTACAGTATAGCAAAAACCAGAACTAACGTTCACATGCCAGAATTCCCTATTTAACTTTACCCATCTAGTTCCTCTCCTTCCTTGGTCAGTTATTGTCCAAATATATTTGAATAAATTGCTTTGGGAACAGTCACTTCAACAGCTGGCAGGTTGGTGAGTATATTCCATTCCATTCCCAGACTTTTGACCTTCAGCTGGTATCTCTGGATGGTAAGATGAGTAATTGGCTCCATTAGTTTCACTTTCCCCCAATCATTCAACCCCGTCCCCTTTGACTCCCCCTCCCCCAGACTGATAGTGAAAGTGAAACTCAAGCAAACGATGGCACCCCTGACAATCCCATTCAGGCAGAGGCTAAGACCATCAGTGGATATTTGCAACTATGACCAGGAAGGACCAATCGTGCTTTCTCAGGGGAAAAGGCTACGCTTAGGTGGATAAGCCAAGATGTCCCCAGGAGGAGTTCAAAGCAGTCAACATAGCAATAGAAGCTCTGTCCTCTTTTTATCTGAATGAGCATCCACATTAAAAAGAGCAGGGATTTGATTATGTGGTGGCCTCAAACATTTTGATTGTTTCATACTCACTAAACACCTACTGTATATACACCAATCGGCCTTTGCTAAATTCTAATTGATAACTTGAAGGTGCAAAACGGGGAAAACAATCAGATTAATTCTAATATTGTTTGTGTGTGTGTGTGTTCTCTCCACAGCCTCTCCCTTACCAAGCTATCATCTGTGGAGGCTTTTTCCCATCCAAATCAATAATAGTCTCAGGCTCGGTGTCCCCTTGTGCTCACAGGTAAAGAAATATTGACGGTAAAATTTCCTTCCACACAATGTTATTCCGGATTCATTTATTCCGAATTCCTTTCAAATGAATGGTTTTGGGCTGCACAGTTAAAAACGTTCAGTTGCCTTTTGAAAAAGCAAAGACGACTGTATAATGCAAGTGTGTTTCTGTGTTTTGTATTTTATCGTTAGCCATAAAAAGTACCGTAGTTTTCACACTATAAAATGCACCGGAGTATAAGACGCACCAAGATTTTGAAGAGGCAAATTTTTAAAAAAAAGTTTTTGCAGTCTGCAGACCTCCCAAAAACGGCCCATTTTTCACAAAAACGAGCCTGTTTTTTTTTTTTAAAGAGCATGAATAGCCTGGCTGCCCTCCCCAGCCCCCAGGAGCACTCTTGAAGCCTCCTAAAGGCTATGCATAGCCATTGTGGTGAAGGGGCAGGGTTTTGGGAGGGGAAAAATGCTGTATTCAGTGTATAAGACACACCCAGATTTTCAGCCTCTTTTTTGAGGGAAAAATAAAGCGAGGCTCCATCAACAGATGATAAAAGAGATGCCACTAATGAACACCAGTGTGCCTAGAGTGAGTTGGCGATACTTCTTAAAATACTCCTTCCAGGAACAAAGTTGGCCAACCAGAAGCACAGCCAGTTGGGTGACAGAAGGAACACCTCTATGTCACCAGAGTTCATGGCTCACAACTGTTACCTTGACCTATGAAATAAAATCAGCGGAAAGGATACACACCCAGGCATGCACACACCCATTCCAAAAGTATGATAAAATGAACTTTGCTGTATTATTTTTTTCAAGTGCAAATAAAAATAAAGAATCATGACTAGTTACCCTCCATGCATGATAGGGTACGATGTGGTTATCTCCTGTGGTGGGATCCAGCCAATTCACACCTATTCAGGAGAACCGGTTGTTAACTTTCTAAGCAGTTTGGAGAACTGGTTGTTGGAAGAAATCTCCTTTTGTTTTTTCCCCACTTTACAGGGCTAATCCTGTAAGGAAGGCAGGAAGGAAACATTCTGGTCTTGTTTCTAGCCTAATCTTTATTGCCCTGCTTACAGAAACCGCCTCTCTGGTTAACCCTCATTACATTGCAACAGCTAAGACGAAGCGCTCATCGACCTGAGTGACATTGAGTTGGCCATGCCCACCCAGTCACATGATCACCAAGCCCCGCCTACACAGCTCGTCACTAGGGCAGAGAACCGGTTGTTAAATTATCTGAATCCCACCACTGATTATCTCTATATCATATACAGTATCTCTATCTATGCATTTATTTGTATCATCTGTCTGTCTGTCTGCCTATATCTATCATCTATCCTCAATCTCTCTCATCTCTCTTTATCTATTTATCTATTATCTATTGAATGATTTTTCCCCAAAAGTGGAAATCTCTTCATCTTCTATATAAATAAAAATGTAAAATAGTTTGTGCAAAGCCACTAATCACAGAAAGTACTGAACCAATCGGCTCCAAACTTTCACACAATGTTCCCAAGGACTTCAAAACCAATCATACGTACCTTTTGTGTGCCTGGCACACGTGTGTCATGTGCATGGTACACAAACGTAAAATGTTCCCACTTGTGAGATTTTCACCTCCCTGTAGCTCCTCCCATCCAGCTGCTTCTTACATTTCCAACAATCGTTTCCCCAGCAACCGAATAAGCCTCCAAAGTTCCACACTGTATGGAGGCCTATTAGGGCCAAAACATAGAGGATAGCAAACTCCCAGGTGGCCCATAGAGAGAGAGAGGGAGAAATACAGTAAGTAGGTAGGTAGGTAGATAGAGGGAGAAAGGAAGAAATGCAGTAGTTAGGTAGAGGGATAGAGAGGGAGAAATACGGTAGGTAGGTAGGTAGGTAGGTAGGGAGATAGGGAGATAGATAGAGAGGGAGAAATAAAGTAGGTAGGTAAGTAGATAGAGGGAGAAAGGAAGAAATACAGTAGGTAGGTAGGTAGGTAGGTAGAGGGATAGATAGAGAGGGAGAAATACAGTAGGTCGGTAGGTAGGTAGGTAGAGAGAGAGAGGAAGAAATACAGTAGGTAGGTAGGTTTGAGGTTATACGGTGGTTGTGTTTATGTGTGTAGGTGTAGATCTACACACAGATTGGTTGGCCATTTAACCAGACTGGGCCACAGCAATGCGTGGCCGGGTACAGCTAGTGAAGTCCTAAAAAAATAGAATCTATTAGGCAAAAAGATTCTTCCTCAGCAGGTTCAAACAGGAATTTCCTTTGAGAATTATAATGGCTTTTGAATCAGCAATATAATATCTTCAGAAGTTGGAGTGATCGTTGTGTAGTTTCTGGATGTGTATGCTTTCCTGCTAATTGTGCAGTACAACATTTGGGTCTTTTTAATGTAGGTTCCACATCAATCTGAAAGCAGGGAACGACATTGCTTTCCATCTCAACCCACAGTTTGATCAGAACGCGATTGTCCGAAACTCTTACCTCAACATGTGCTGGGGCTCAGAGGAGCGACACCTGCCCTGTGGGATGCCTCTGATGCGTGGCCAACCCTTTACCGTAAGTCAAAGCAGTCTGGTTGCTCCACATGGGTCAGATGATTGTGTGAACTGACTTACGTTTCCATTTATCAGGCTAGCCTAATGCATGGACTTCGGGATCCTTGGTTCGCCCATACAACAGCCCTCCTTTAAAAGCTGCACCGCTTACAATGAAAATTAGGACTGGTCATAAGTTGGTGCAGTTGTAAGTCATGTCATCCTGTTACCAGACCTGATTTTACAACTATTTTTACAGTGGCCGTAAAGCAAATAACTGTTTCACAATTCAGTTGCTAACTAAAATCACCATTAAATCTGAAGTAGTAGTAAATATCAGAACCATGGTTAGCACAACATGTCGCTAAATAAAATAATATATTACACCATTTTACTAATAATATGATGTATAAATAATATAGTATAATACTATGTATCCATTTCATCCTTATTACTGTACTAAGGATTTATTCTGATATAAATTTGTAAATCCAAATTTGGGGTGCAGTACCAATCCATGTACTAGGTTAAAGTCGCAGAACTGAATTAAAATCTGTATCAAAGTTACTTTTCGTAGTTCTGGATGCTCATCATTTAGTGACTTTGAGAACATCATCAGATTTTGCAGGTGCTTCTGTGAAACTCCTTTGCTGCTTTGCTGTCTGGGAAATGGGTAATTTGTGATGTTCATAGACAAAATAAAAATGTAAAGACCTGAGTTAAATTATCGGGTCCCATTAAAGTGATCACAAATATGCATTTTCTTTTTATAGATCTGGATTCAGTGTGAAGCACACTGCTTCAAGGTGGCTGTGAATGGACATCATCAGTTTGACTACAACCATCGTTTATGTAACCTGTGTCTCATAAATGTGCTCGAAGTGGACGGTGACATAACATTGACCAACATCCAGGCTTAAAGTCGCCAATAGAAGTCCAATTTTGGATAGATGCAATGGTGGGATACTTTCTTAATTTGCCTCTTTAGCTTGGCATTTAATAGCCCAAGTATGCCCACCCACTTTCTGGAGATCTTAAATGACCTCTTTGCTAAAGGATTTCACTTTATGAGCAAGAGTTGGCTGTTGATAGTTATCATTGCATTTTAACTATTCTAATTGCTGAAGGTACTCTGGCACCCTGCCTGATATGTAACTCCGGGTTGCAGGTATTCCTGATGAAAAGAAAAATATTAGGAGAGAATAGGTTTAGGTTTCCATGATGGCTGTGACTATCTTCAGTCTATATGCCCCCATTTCTAATCTAATGATTGGTATTTAAGGGCAGCTTTCTGCAAGCAAAGAAACTTTTTGTGTTTTTATGCAGATAATCCTTGACTTACAACAGTTCATTTAGTGACCATTCAAAGTTACAATGGCACTGAAAAAAAGGGACATGACCATTTTTTCACACTTACGACCGTTGCAGCATCCCCATGTGATAAAAATTCAGGTGACAACCATCTCACATTTATGATGGCGGTATTCTCCCAGAGTCATATGATCCCATTTTGCAACCTTCTGACAAGCCAAGTCAATGGGGAAGCCAGATTCACTTAACAGCCATGTAACTAACTTAACAACTGCAGTGATTCACTTAACAAATGGGGCAAAATTCACTTAATAAATTTCTCACTTAGCAACATAAACTTTGGTCTCAATTGTGGTCATAAGGTGAGTAAAGGTCAGGAGTGACAAGGAGGGGAGGGGAGGGGTGAGACGTGGCCGGGCGAGGCACCTCTCAACGTGAGTGCTGGTGAGTTGGCCATGCCCACCCAGTCACATGACCACTCAGCCACGCCTACCCAACTGATCATTAGGACAGAGACCAGTTGTTAAATTATTTGAATCTCACCACTGGATTGATGTGAAATTGATGTAAAATGTTGAGCTTTACTACCTAAAGTTTGAACAAATGCTCTTTTCAGTTTTTAAGAACCACAGTTTAGTATTTTTCTCTTCCAATCTAATTGTTCGTATAAACTAGTTTTGTTCATATCTCGTTTTGTGTGCTGACTCAAGTGTGGTAAACTGACATTCTGATCCTGAATTAGACACCATGGACATTTCAGGATTGTATCCTTCCTTTTTGATGCTTTAGGTTCTAGAATTTAAGTAAGGGGGGAAAGAATTTCAATGGGAGAAATGACAATAATACTCCTGACAGATGTACCCAGTTTATTTGGGTGATGTCAGGGTATTTAAAAAGCACCTCCATGCTTGCTGAAAAACAGCTTACAAAATAATCATCTCTGACTTTGAATTTACAATCTAAAAAGAATCACTTATAAAGAATGTAATTGGGGAGAAAAAAAAGAAAGGTTTAAACATCAGTCAAGGATGTGAGTGGCCTTTGCAGAGGAATCCAAATGTTATCATTTCAGAGCAGACACTCCTCCTGTTCTATTTTAGAGTGGAGACAGTTTTGAAGAGTTTTTCTCTTTGAAGAGGAGTAAGCCCTCTTCTCAGCTCTCATTACAATAGCAAATGGCCATTTTTGTGCCATTTGTTCCTTTGCTTCCTTTGTGGTGCCAAATCACACACTTTCAGAAAGTGTCTTCTTCACCATGTGACCCCTGTGTGAGACCAGCAGCTTAACCTAGTCACCTCCATGCATTATTCATGATAGCTTCTAGGGAAGGCAGCTAGAATGATCCTTGTGTGATTGGGAGAGCCATAATCTGATTCAGGTCATTCTACAAAGACTGTTGGAGTTGGGCAGCTATAACACATTTGGATGATGGATGGATGGATGGATGGATGGATGGATGGATGGATGGATGGACGGACTGTTGGATGGATGAATGGTTGGATGGATGAATGGACGGACAGACAGAGATGGATGGAGATGGTCAAGTGACAGCAAAGAACTGCAGCCCAGCAACTTTGTGAATTGCTCAAGATGGAAATATGTAGCTGGTCAATGAAAAACAGCCCAATGTGTAGAAGTGATACCAATCTTGTCAAAAGAAACTCCAGATTTATCCAGCTATGGATCAATTAAAAATTGGGAGTTGGCTTTTCAGCATTCTAGCTCTGACATCGGATGCAGAACATTGAGAACACTACTGAGAATGATTGGAGAATTCTCCTAATCAATGATGAAGAGGGACAGTCATTAACGTTTACACAATCAAATAGAAAAATGAATAGTGCCAATGAAGAATTCACAAATGGTTTTATTCAAGTCCTGTTGCACAGTTTCCCCCTTCACATTGATCCTTCCCAGTCCCCCAAGATGTGAGACAAAAAACCCCACGTGTTCAAGTCAATGGATGATCTGATTTTATTTGCCCTGTGCTGATCGAGACCGGCTCCTTCAGAAGGGCAAGAAAGGCTCTTGAAGAGCATTCAAGGTGGGACAATCCATACCCCACCCTTTGGGACAGAGGTCTTATTTAAGATTAGGATCATCAATACCAATTCTGTCTCAACAAATGCTGGTCCTTTGTTTGATAGGTGGCTGTAATTCCATCGCTGAAGTTCTCAAAGGAGTAGACTCATTTTCAGCAAATACTGTAGCAACATATTGGGGATGGGTTGATGCCATTGGAATGTGAAATCGGGTTGTGGTGTTGAGAGCCAGCTTGGTGTAAAGGTTAAGGCACTGGCTAACAACTGTGAATTCTAGCTAGGGGTGGGATTCTACTGGTTCGGACCAGTTTGGGCGAACCTGTAGCTCCGAATATCAGCTGGGAGCAAACCGGTTTGCTCCCATGAGCAAGTGGGCCTGCCCGGCCGCCCCTGCGCTTTACCTACCTTTATCTTCTCAGCTGAGTCACGCGGCAGAGTGGATTGCTGCGCTTCAGCTGTTTTCCTTCCCAAGCAGCAATCTGGGAGGTTAAGTGGCCTAGAGGTGGGGCTCTCGCCTCCCAATCAGGAGATTGTGAGTTCAATCCTCGGTATAGGCAGATGTAGGGTCTCCTGCTTGGGCAGGGGATTGGACTAGATGACCTGCAAGGTCTCTTCAAACTCTGTTAATCTGTTAAAGTATTATCTAAACTGTGCATGTGCGCAAGCGATCCGGTTGTTAAACCGGTGGGATATCACCCCTGGTTCTAGCTCTGTCTTAGGGACAAACTCTGCTGGGCGGCCCTTCATCCAATCCCACTCACAGCCCTGGGAACCTAGCTACGGTCCAGAAATCACCTTCCTTTCCTTGCAACATTCTGTGCCTGGAAAACATGACCTCCCACAGCAATGCACATATTATGGAAGGCCAGGAACATCCACAGAGGAAGTCGGAAAAGTCAAGATGGCAACTGCAATGGCATCCTTCATTCCTGTTCCTTTTAATGTGTGAGATGCATCCAGTCATGCGATTGCTGTTGTCATCTTGACTTTTTAAAAAATCTTTCCAGCAGATGCCCCTATGCGAGCACCTATAAGCAGTTCCAGTTTTTGGTATTAAATGAGGTTCGTCTTTTCTCTTCTGAACATACAAAAGCAGGGTGAAAACAGCCCACAAAAGCTGCCCCCTTTGTCCAAGAATGGAATTTAAATTATAATAATATAATAATAACGACTGATCGCTTCCAATAAAATAGACATAAGTCTAAAAGAATTAAATATCATTAAATAAAATAGTACAGAATGTAGTGTTTTATCCAAAACCCAAACGATTTGGTTTTGGGGTGCAAATTCTGCTGATCGGGTCCACGTTGGTGGATGCTGCTATAAAAGCAACATTTAGGGACCCCCGTTGAGGCTAAAGAAGGCCTCTGGTTAAAGTTTTAGCTGGGCTTGAGCTTCTAAAACTTTTATGGGTCTTTCAGTTTTCATTTCTTCCGTGGCTCTTTGGTTCTCTTTTGGAAACGTTGCTCCAAATATGTCCTCGTTGTATCGTTTCTGCCTCTGTAAAATTAAACCAAGGAAAGTTAAGAATCGGTGGAATTGTTTTAGTATTAATTCCTGTGGAAATTTAAACAGAGGCCTCTGTTAGGATATTCAGCCTTATATTGGGTTGACAATATATATGAGCCTATGTTCTTAAGAAGTTATGTAGCTTTAAGAACTGTCTTAAATTCTGATTGAATCTGATTGGCTGTGAGTATCAGCTATACCAGGGGTCTGCAAAGTCGGCTCTTTTAAGACTGGTGGACTTCAACTCCCAGAGTTCCCCAGCCAGCATAGCTGGCTGGGGAATTCTGGGAGTTGAAGTCCACCAGTCTTAAAAGAGCTGACTTTGCAGACCCCTGAGCTATACTATATAATCAAGGTCAGGAATGCAGCTCATTCCCTGTTCGATTCCTTGTGATCCTGTGCTGACCAGAGTTGTGACACTGGTTCTGAACCCAGAGTTGCTAACAGCCTCGATGGATGGACTCAGTTAAAACACATATTGTTCAAACCAGCCGCATTGATAGGGAGGGCCTAGTTATATGCGAAACCGCCTCCTGCCCCATACATCCCTCAGACCGATACGCTCCCACAGAGAGGGCCTCCTCAGGGTGCCGTCGGCTGGACAATGCCGACTGGCGACACCCAGGGGGAGAGCCTTCTCTGTGGCGGGCCCAGCCCTCTGGAACGACCTACCCCCTGAACTCCGCACCATCTCCGACCTCCGCCTCTTCCGCAAGTGTCTGAAGACACACCTATTTCATCTAGCCGGCCTAGCGTAACCTCCATACTGACTATTAGATAGTTTTTAAACTTGGGATTTTAATTCGGTTTTTAGCGCAGGGTTTATTTATTAGAATAAGTATTTTAAATTTCATATATTTTATATATTTTGTATGTATTTTAACATCCCTGTGCGCCGCCCTGGGTCCTAACAAGGAGAAGGGCGGGGTATAAATTTAATAAAAATAAAAATAATTTTTTTTAAAAAAAGGGTCAAAATCTGACTGATCGGGAGTGCAATGCCTTAATCCAGCGATGGCTAACCTCTTTTGGCTCGCGTGCCGAAAGTGGGGGGAGCGCAGGGGGGGTTGTGCGTGGACGTGCCACACCCATAATGCTATGTGCGTGACCCCCTGTTTTGGCGCGCTTTTTTTGCCCTCCCCAGGCTCCAGAGGCTTCAGGAGCTTCCCTGAAGCCTCCAGAGGGTGAAAAACGGCCTCAAAAGAAGGCCTAAATCAGCTGGCCAGCGCACACTTGCGTGCTAGTGCTGACAGGGCAACGCCTCGCGTGCCCTCAGAAATGGTTTCGTGTGCCACCTGTGGCACCCGTGCCATAGGTTCGCCATCGCTGCCCTAATCCAAGCCATGTCCTTTCATTACATGCATGTAAAAAGGGGTAAGGCTTCGGTTGCAGCTACTTGGCTTTCATTCTGATCATTCGCTGTGGGTACTCCTCAGGGGTGGGTTCCTGCCAGTTCTAGACTCTTCTATAGAAGAGGTTCCACAAATCTACAGGGCCATTTAGAACCGGTTCCAGCTCCCTCCCCCCGCCCGTCCGCACATCATCAAGATGAAGAGCGAGAGGAGGAATTCTGGGAGTCCACAAGTCTTAAAGCTGTCAAGTTTGAACACCCCTGGGGTCTTTTTTCTAAAGGGTTAGGGGTGCAAGGGCCTTGTAACTTGACTTGCGTGCTTCAAATGCCAGAGTTTCTGAGCCAACATTTTGGTTGCTAAGCAAGAGCATTGTTAAATGAGTTTCACCACATTTTACAAGTTGGCCACTCCCACCCAGTCACATGGCCAGCAAGCCACTCCTACAAAGCAGGCCACACCTACAGAAGAGGTTCTAAAAAAATTTGAAACCCACCACTGGTACTCCTCCAATGCAAACTCAGTTAAATTGGGAAAAATATTCTATAAATACATTATTCAATAAATAGAGATTCGACTTATTCAGTAAATAAATTGAGATGCCCAGGATTGCCATCTAGTAAGTCCTCACTACCAACTCCAAGGTTATCTTAGCCAGCTTGGCTGAGGCACGGTGGCACAGTGGTTAGAGCGCAGTTCTGCAGGCTACTTCTGCTGATCACCGGCTGCCAGCAGTTTGGCAGATCGAATCCCACCAAGCTTAAGGTTGACTCAGCCTTCCATCCTTCCAAGGTTGGTAAAAAGATAGTTGGGGGCAACATGCTGACTCTGTAAACCACTTAGAGAGGGCTGGAAAGTATTATGAAGCGGTATGTAAGTCTAAGTGCTATTGCTATTGGTTTCAGAGTGGGGCCCACACTGGCAGAGCCAATCATGACTTCTGAATTAGTTAAAAGCTTTATTGGATCTCTCCTGCTCATTCTGAGATCTGGGGTCCGTGGAGAGGGCCCGCAATTTGGGTGTCCTCCTGGATTCCCGGCTGTCCATGGAGGACCATGTGGCGGCCGTGGCCAGGGGGGCGTTCCATCAGGTACGCCTGATGCGCCAATTGTGCCCCTTACTGGACTGGGCTGCCCTTCGCACAGTCACTCAGGCACTCGTGACATCCCGACTTGACTACTGTAACGCTCTCTACATGGGGCTTCCCTTGAGGTGCACTCGAGAGCTACAGCTAGTCCAGAATGCGGCCGCGCGGGTGATTATGGGAGCCTCTAGGTTCTCCCACGTAACACCTCTCCTGCGCGATCTGCACTGGCTGCCTGTGGCCTTTCGGGTGCACTTCAAGGTTTTGACGACCATCTTCAAAGCGCTCCATGGCTCGGGGCCTAGTTATATGCGAGACCGTCTTCTGCCCCATACATCCCTTAGACCGATACGCTCCCACAGAGAGGGCCTTCTCAGGGTGCCATCGGCCGGGCAATGCCGGTTGGCGACACCCAGGGGAAGGGCCTTATTTGTGGCGGGCCCCACCCTCTGGAACGACTTACCCCCCGAACTACGTACCATCTCAGACCTCCGCCTCTTCCGCCAGCGTCTTAAGACGCACCTTTTCCAACAAGCCGGCCTAGTGTAACCTCCCGTTTTGACCATTTTTAGATAGTTTTATTTGGGGGATTTTATACAATTTTAGCGCAGGGTATATTTAATATTTAATAGTTTTTTACATTTTGTATCTTTGTTATATTTGTTATGTTTTTTAAATTTCCTGTGCGCCGCCCTGGGTCCTTTTTGGAGAAGGTGCGGGGTATAAATCTAATAAACATAAACTTCTGCCCTCCTTCTGCATTTGGGCAGCATTGACAAAACCAACTCCAGTCAATTGCAAAAGACAGCTTTACCTGGAACAGATTACCTGCAGCAGCTGCCAAAAAAGCCAACACAGTTCTAGGCTGCATAAACAGAGGGATAGAATCTAGATCACGTGAAGTGTTAATACACTTTATAAGGCCTTGGTAAGGCCACACTCGGAATATGGCATTCAGTTTTGGTCGCCACGATGTAGAAAAGACGTGGAGACTCTGGAAAGAGTGCAGAGAAGAGCAACCAAGATGATTAGGGGACTGGAGACTAAAACATATGAAGAACGGTTGCAGGAGCTGGGTATGTCTAGTTTGATGAAGAGAAGGACCAGGGGAGACATGATAGCAGTGTTCCGATATCTCAGAGGATGCCACAAAGAAGAGGGAGCCAAACTATTCTCCAAGGCACCTGGGGGCAGGACAAGAAGCAATGGGTGGAAACTAATCAAGGAGAGAAGCAACTTAGAACTAAGGAGAAATTTCCTGACAGTTAGAACAATTAACCTCTGGAACAGCTTGCCTCCAGCAATTGTGAATGCCCCAACCCTGGAAGTCATAAAGAAGATGTTGGCTAGCCATTTGTCTGAAATGGTATAGGGCTCCTGCCCATGCAAGGGGTTGGACTAGAAGACCTACAAGATCCCTTCCAACTCTGCTATTGTATTATTGCAATTGGCTAGAGAAGAAGGGCCAGGAGCGATACGATAGCATTATTCCAGATTGCATCCTGCAATGATACCTTTAACTCTACCAAACAGCAACATCTGACTATCCCAGGATCTCGGAAGGACTCAGTAGCGAGATAAAAATTCCCGATCCAGTCTAAACATCTGACTGGCTGTGCAGCAAACCATAATAATGGCAACTGTCAAAGTGAACACCACAAACACATGTAGATAACGTGCAGAACCCGTGTATCTCTTTTTAAACATTTCCATCCTGATATTCTTAATCCCAGGCAGTTCAGGCGATCATGTGTCTGTTAAAAATTGAAATCAATGCTACAAAGTTGAATGAACAAGAGTAGAAAAATGAGGGGGGCAATATATTTGTAACGAATTAAATAGTTGACAAGAAAAGGTTAACGGTCATAGTATAATTTGCACTTAGATTAAACTTTGTGGTCTGTCCCCAGAATGTTGCAGAACTAAAAGTAACTCATAATAGAGCCGAAAGGAGATGAGAAGATAGAACTAGTCAATTCTGAAATGGGAATTAAGCTCACTCTTAAAGTAATCTTCTCTAATCCAGCGTAAAGGTAAGGTAAAAGAGTCCCTGTAGATTTGATTCCGCTAGTCATTGAGAACTATAGGGGGCAGGTCTCATCTCTGTTTCAACACCATTGAGCCAGTGCTGTCTGAAGACATTTCCATGGTCATGTGACCAGTATGAATCACAGAGCGCTGATAACGTCCCACCAAAGTGGTACCTATTTATCTACTTGCATTTACATGCTTTTGAACTGCTAGGTTGGCAGGAACTGGTGCAAGGAATGGGAGTTCAGCCCATTGTATAGTGCTGGGGTCTCGAACCTGGACTGCCGGCTTTCCAGCCGACAAGTCCAGCTTCTTAACTGCTGAGCCACCATGCCACTCTCTACTCCAGTGTGCTAGACTACAATTCGGGAGAAGGTGGAAATTAGAATCCATCATATTTTCAGGGTCTGAGCTTGGAAAGCCTTTCTAAAATTCAAAGATTGCCAACTTCTTAAGACTTCCCATGGTATTTGTGTCCCTCAAAGACTTTTCCTTGCCCACTTAGAAGATCATTCCTAAAGCCATCCAACCAAATAATAAACTCAGCCCCCTTTTGTTGAGGAATGCCAGAAGCCTGGATGACCTCAGATGACACGAGTTGAGAACTTTCACCCGTTCCATAGACCACGTTTACAAAGCGGATTAGGTTTAGGATTGAGTTTGGCAGCCAACCAAATGGAAATGGCTCATCATACCTTCAGCTGGAAACAGTAGTCCTCTGCTTCCTCTTCGGTCAAGCTCAGCTTCTTTGCAAACATCTCCTTTAAGGTCTTAGCCACTTCGCTGGCCATGCGGATGTCCCCGCAGACATACAGGTGTCCCTCTTCTTCATGGAGAAGCCTGTATACCTCTGCTTCTAATTCGTTCCGAAGGAGGTCCTGCACATAAACCTGAACCATTTGCATATCATTCAGATTTTTTTCTAAGAGAGTTGCAATGTTTAATCACTTAATAAGCCGGATCATTAGTCTAGTGCAGGGGTGTCAAACTCAAGGCCCATGGGCCAGATCTGGCCCACGGGATGCTCAGATCTGGCTCACGGGGCTACCCTGGAAAGGACCGGCCTGTGGTGCCTCAGCTAGCAAAAACAGAGTTTGGGAAGGCCATGGGCGGCCCATCGAACATCTGTTTTTGCTGGCAGAGGGTTGCAGGAGGTCAGTGCAGCCGAAAACAGAGCTCGGGAGCCCATTTTCCCTGGCAGAGAGCTCGGGTCGCCATAGGCGCCCCCGACAGAAGTGATGTCGAGCTGGCCACCCCCATCCTGGCCTCTCCCAAAGTCAAACACAACCCTGATGCGGCCCTCAAGGAAAAAGAGTTTGACACTCCTGGTTTAGTGCTTGGGTTTTGGGTTGCAGTTCCCATTAGGCCTCCCCAGCAAGGCTCATGGCCAGGATAATGAAATTCATTTATCTGTTGGAGGCATGGCATTGGGATGCTTTGGCTACAAAGCTTTTTAGAGCAGAGCAAATTATAAGTGAATATTTTTTGTTAAAAAGAATGACAAATTTAACACTTTAAAAATAAGGAAGAAGGGAAGGGAAGGAGGAAATTGAGCTATACTTCAAAACATTTTGAAGGCACAAGGGCGTCTATCGCCCAGTAGTTGGGCAATCTATGCCACAGCTGGGACAAATAATTAGTAGAATCCCAATATTTTCGAACACAATACCCATAATGTATATCCAGGTGTCTGCAAAGTTGGCTCTTTTAAGACTGGTGGACTTCAACTCCCAGAATTCCCCAGCCAGCAAAGCTGGCTGGGGAATTCTGGAAGTTGAAGTCCACCAGTCTTAAAAGAGCCAACTTTGCAGACACCTGGTATATACTATTAGAAGAGACTATCTATAGCTCAGAGTTGGACTGTGAAGTCCAGTTGGAAGTCGATTGTCTGCTTGCAGAATTCTCATGACCCAATTAGGTAAATTCATCACTACAAGAAAACTGGGGGCTTTGCTGCCATGCATAACTTGCGCCGATGAGGTTACTTAGGTAGAGGAGATAAAGATCATGTACAAGTAGTCCTCAATTTATGACCAAAGTTGAGCCCAACATTTCTGTTGCTAAGCGAATCACTTGTTAAGTGAGTTTTGTCCTATTTCACGACCTTTCTTGCCACAGATCTTAAGTGAATCTCTGCAGCTGTTGAGTTAACCACACAGTTGTTAAGTGAATCTGGATCCCCCGCTGATCTCTGCTTGTCAGAAGATCGCAAAAGGTGATCCCATAACCCTGGGACACTGCAACCGTCCTAAGTATGAGTCCTTTGACAAGGGTCTGAATTTTGATCACATGACCATGGGAGGCTGCAGTGGTTGCAAGTGTGAAAAATGGCCCTAAGTCATTTTTTTCAGCAAAGTTGTAACTTGGAGCTGTCATTAAATGAACTGTCGTAAGTGGAGGACTACCTGCATACTAAAACAATTCCACCAATTCGTGCCATTGTAATGAACGGTCACAAAACGAACCGTTGTAAGCAGTGGTGGGATTCAATTTTTTTTAACTACCGGCTCTGTGGGCGTGGCTTGGTGGGCGTGGCAGGGGAAGGATACTGCAAAATCCCCATTCAGCTGGGACTCAGGAGGCAGAGAATAGATGGGGGCGGGGCCAGCCCGAGGTGGTATTTACCAGTTCTCCAAACTACTCAAAATTTCCACCACCGGTTCTCCAGAACTGGTCAGAAGCTGCTGAATACCACCTCTGGTTCAGTGGTGGGTTTCTGCAGGCTCGCACCTACTCGCGAGAGCCGGTTGGTGAAATTTAGAGAACCGGTGAGAGGGGGTTCCACCGGCGTACCTGGAAGTAAATCTGGCCCGCCGCTGCCAGTGACCCAACGGGAAGGAAAGGAAAGGAAGGAAAGAAAGAAAGAAAGAAAGAAAGAAAGAAAGAAAGAAAGAAAGAAAGAAAGAAAGAAAGAAAGAAAGAAAGAAAGAATTTATCATCACAATTGAGTCCAAAATTTTGGTTGCTAAGCAAGAGCGTTGTTAAATGAGTTTCACCACATTTTAAAAGGTGGCCACTCCCACCCTGTCACATGACTGCCAAGCCACGCCCACAAAATAGGCCACACCTACAGAGGAGGTTCTAAAAAAATTTGAAACCCACCACTGCTCTGGTTGTAAGTCAAGAACTACCAGGGTTATACCTGTACTGTACTGCTTATTATGGTCACCCTGCTTCCTTACCACCTTTGTGTTCCCACTCTTTTTAATCAGTGGGACGAGAGCTTGAACCCAGAACTTTCTGGATACAATTTAGTGCCCCGCTGTGAGCCCAACGGTAAGATGCAACGGAGGCTTACTTTGGGACTCCCGGGCTCTCTGGAGTAAGCTGTGTAGACTTCTTGGAGAATCCCTTTCCGATGCATCTCCTCCATTTCCTCTCGATAGAGGTGGTCCAGTCTGGAGTGCCGGCAGCCGAACAGCAGGATCAAGCCCCTCCCTTGGATCCCTGAAAACCAGAAGGCCAAAATCAGTTGGGCTTCTTAGGTAGCTCAAGGCACTGCTTGGGTCTAAATAGGGAGAAGGTTTCAGCATCCCAGTCATCAGAACGAACGGGAAGGCCCCTAAATGCCACAATGTCATCACGTTTCGAAAGAAGAAAAGCAACTCACAAGTGTCATCTAAGGAGGAACAAAGCCATGTTGCAAAACCACAATTTAATGACTCAACCGCAGCACTGAATGGGAGAGGTGAACATGGGTCTCATGAAGGAAGCATCAAAGGCTGCCTCAGACTAGCCTGGGGTTGTCCTTTAGACCAGGGGTCTCCAACCTTTGCAACTTTAAGTCTGAAGGACTTCAGCTCCCAGACTTCTGAGAGCTGAAGTCCTTCAGACTTAAAGTTGCAAAGGTTGGAGACCCCTGCTTTAGACCTATCTTAAGAGCTGCTCTTTGCGAGATCTACTTCACCGGATTAAGCAGATGTTCCAAAAATGTAAGGCTTGTATTCCATGACCCCCAAATAAGACATTGGAACATCTAATTTCTAATTAGGGCTGTGGTGGCACAGTGGTTCGAATGCGGTATGGCAGGCTAACTCTGCCGATTGCCAGCAGTTCGATCCTGAGGGGCTCAAGATTGTCTCAGACTTCCATCCTTCTGAGGTCAGTAAAATGAGGACCCAGACTGTTGGGGGGGGGCGAGACGCTGACTCTGTAAACTGCCTAGAGCCGTGATGGCGAATCTATGGCATGCGTGCCACAGGTGGCCCGCGGAACCATTTGTCAGGGCATGTAAGGTGTTGCTCTGTCAGCTGGCCAGCTGACTTCGGTCTTCTTTTGAGGCAGTTTTTCGCCCTACGGGCAAACCGGAAGTTTGAGAACTGACTTCTGGTTTGGCCATAGGACCATTTTTCGCCCTCCAGAGGCTTCAGGGGCCTTCAGGAGGCTTCCCTGAAGGCTCCAGAGGGCAAAAATCACCCCTCCGGACAAACCGGAAAACACCATTCTTGAACTTCCGGATTTCCCCTAGGTCTGATTTTTGCCCTCCACAGGCTTTAGGGAAGCTCCTGAGACCTCGGAGGGCGTCCAGGGGAAGGCTGTTTTTGCCCTTCCTAGAAAGCCTCTGGAGCCTGAGGAGGGGGAAAAAAGAAAGCCTGGGGATGGCGCCAAAAGTGGGGGAGGGATTGTCGCTGGTCGGTCGTACATGCGCATGGGGGGGGTGTCACGCGCATAGCATTATGGGTGTGGCACGCTGACACATGACCCCCTGCGCTCCCCCCGATTTTGGCACGGGAGCCAAAAAAGGTTCGCCATCACTGGCCTAGAGCAGTGGTGGCGAACCTTTTTTGGCTCGCGTGCCAAAATGGGGGGAGTGCGGGGGGGGGGGTTGTGCGCGGGAATGCCACGCATGCGTGCACTTTGCCCCTCTGGTTTGCTCGTAGGGTCATTTTTCACTCTCCGGAGCCTTCAGGAGCAAAATGGTCTCAAAAGAAGGCTGAAGTCATGTGCACTGGAGCTGACAGGGCAACGCCTCGCATGCCCTAACAAATGGCTCCACGTGCCACCTGTGGCACCTGTGCCATAGGTTTCGCCATCATGGGCCTAGAGAGTGGTGGGATTCAGCCAGTTTGCACCACTTCGGGAGAACCGGTTGTTAACTTTCTGAGCAGTTTGGTGAACTGGTTGTTGGAAGAAATCATTAGGGCAGAGAACCAGTTGTTAAATTATTTGAATACCAGCACTTGGTGCAAAGCACTATGAAGTGTTATATAAGCCTAAATGCTATTGCTAGTGCTAATTGTTAGATAATGCTAATCCCTAAACACTGCCCCTTTTCAGTTGCACGTGGATTGATCCAACCAGAAAGTAGCCAAGCCCTCTTCACCTTTCTTTTCTAAGTCAAAGTGTCGCTGTTGCCAGAAGCTTCTAAAAGGCGCAATTCCTGTACCAGGACCAATCAGGATGCATGGTTTTCTTGGATCTTTTGGAAGTTGGAATCCAGCAGCACTAGACAACAATGAAACAAAGAAATGTCTTACTCCTAGAAAAGCATGACATGCAAATATCTCTTCCTCCGTGAATGCACACTTCTCAGATTATCTTGCAACAATCTTAATTCCTTTAGATTTCAGACAGATACTCCTCACTTAGCAATCACAATTGAGGCTGGCAAGTCCATTGCTAAGCATTATGAGTGTTGGGGATATCTCCTTTAGGAGACAGAGAGTTGTGCAACGGAACTGCAGCAAGAGAAACATTGCTAGAAGCCACACCAACTAGAGCAGGGGTCCCCAACCTTTTTTGCACCAGGGACCGGTTTCATTTTAAAGAAAATTCTGCGGACCGGTTGAGTGGCTCAGCAGTCATGTGACTGGGTGGGCGTGGCCAACGTGGAAAATGTGAAACTCACTTAACAATGATCTTGGTTAGCAACCAAACTTTTGGCCTCAACTGTGGTCATAAGTTCTTTCTTTCTTTCTTTCTTTCTTTCTTTCTTTCTTTCTTTCTTTCTTTCTTTCTTTCTTTCTTTCTTTCTTCTTTTTCTTTCTTTCTTTCTCTCTCTCTCTCTTTCTTTCTCTTTCTTTGTCTCTGTCTCTCTTTCTTTCTCTCGCTATTTCTTTCTTTCTCTCTCTTTCCCTTTCTCTTTATTTCTTTTTCTTTCTTTTTCTCTTTCCCTCTTTCTCTCTCTTTTTCTTTCTCTCTCTTTCTCTCTTTCTGTATCTTTTTCTGTCTCTTTCTTTCCTTTCTGTCTCTTTCTCTCTGTCTGTCTTTCTCTCTCTCCCACTTTCTTTCTCTTTCTTTCTCTCTGTCTCTCTCCTTCATCCGCCCATCTGTCACTCTGTGTGTGTGTGCGTGTGTCTGTCTGTCTTGCATTCACTCAATCTGTGTCTCTGTCTATCTTTCTCTCCCTCCCTCCCTCTCTCTGTCTCTCTATGTGTGTCTGTCGTCGTCATCGTCGTCCCCCCCCCCAGCCTCCTCAGCCCGCCTGCCACGCTTGGTCACTCGTTCGCTCGGTCAGGCTCCGTGGCTGGGTAGGAGCCGGGCTGGAGAGGAGGAAGAGGGAGGAGGGGGCAGCCCATTGGGCAGAGCGCGCGAGAGAACGCAGGAGGATGGTGGGGGCTCTTCCTCCACCCTCGTCGACGGAGGGACTCCAGTGCGCCGCCGGAGCAACCCTCCCTACGGCCGCCAGTTCCCTCCCCCACCCGCGGAGCCTCCGCAGCCCCTGGAAGAAAACGAGTGGCCGGCATGCCTGCAGGGGAGGGAATCGGTGGCCGGTCCGGCGGCGCCCAGGAGTCCCTCCATCGACGAGGGAGGAGGAAGAGCCACACTCCAACGGCGCGAACAGCCATGCCTGCGTTCTCCCGCACGCTCTGCTCAGGGGGCTGCCCCCTCCTCCCTCCTCCTCCTCTCCAGCCCTGCGGCCCGGCTCCCACCCAGCCACGGACCGGCACCGGTCCGCGGCCCGGGGGTTGGGGACCCCTGAACTAGAGTCTCAGACACTGATAGTAAAAACAAGTAGCTTTACTTGTGATGGAAAAATAAACTACTTCTTCATAAGCAGTGATAGTAGGTATTAAATCACATACAGTCTTTAACTCAAAAACAGTTAGTTTACAGTTGTAATCCACGATCCTTCCTGATTCTGCTGACCTAATCCGACACCACAGTATCTCCAGTTCAAAGTCAGCAAAATCAGTCAGTCAGTCAGTCAGTCAGTCAATAAACTAACAGTGCTCCTGGCTTCCTCTTATTGCTGAGTTAATTACAGCAGCCAATTACATTCAACCATTTATTTTGACTAAAATAAAAAAATATCTTAAAAAAAAGAAACATTTCAGGTGTGACAGTACCTGCGGATAAAACAGGGAATTGTCTTTTTCAGGGACATTGTGCTCAACCAAGTACTGCAAACTCCATGGTGCACTGGGCCTTTTCCATCTGAGAAGAAAGGAAGAGAAAAACACCGCATGATGATGGTTTAGTGAAGTATTTTGAGAAGGTTTAGCTGAAATCACAAGAAAACTGAGCAGACAGACTTTGCAGTATGGTGATTTTAGTTTATTTTATTTTTAATATAATTTTATTGTAAATTAGTAACAGAAAAAAGAACATAAATAAGGCATTGACAAGACAAAGCAAAATTACACAGATACAACTGGGAGTAACCCACCCCCTATAGGTACACAGTATGTACACAGTTACCAAGGAACATCGTATACCATTTTACTACATTCCTAGATATTCCAGCTATTTCTATTTGTCTATAGCTTACATTTATCAATTTCCCATAGCTGCCACTGCTCCATACATTCATTTTATTTACTATCTATATATCTACATTGAATATCCTTCCCTATCTCTCATCCCGTAGTCTCTTTACCTCCATCCAGTCATACCATCTTTCCCAACTTTGATGAAATATTGCTTCCTGTCTGTCTTTGAGAATATATGTTAGTCTGTCGCATTCAGCACACCAGAAGATTTTGTTGATAATTAGTTGGTCTGATGGTAGTTCTTTCCCTTTCCAAAACTGTGCATATGCTATTCTGGCTGCAGTGGTAATGTGTGAAAAGATGCCAGTCTATCTTCCTTATGCCTCCGGGATTTATTCCCAATAAATAAGCCTCTGGTTTTAATTGAAAGGTAGTTCCTGTAATCTCCGTAAGCCAATCTTTTAGCCTACTCCAATATCTTTGGGCTTGTGGACATGTCCACCACTGATGGTAGAATGTGCCCCTGGCTGAATCGTATGATGATTTTAGGCCCTACTCAGAGGCTAAGAAGAGTAGCCAGGCTGACAGCTGTTTAGGTTTAGGTTTTATTGGTTTTTTTATACCGCCCTACTCCCGAAGGACTCAGGGCGGTGTACAGCCAGAGTAAAACAAATATATAAAAGTTAAAAAGTTTTTAAAAGAGATATTAAACAATTTGGCCTAACAATGATTAAAATTAATAAAAATTGTTGAAAAAGAAAAGTTTTGAGAGCAGTTTTGAGGCGGAAGGTGCGTAAGTCAGGGATAGTTCTTAATTACGGGGGCAATTCGTTCCAGAGGACAGGTGCTCCCACGGAGAAGGCTCTCCCCCTGGATGTCGTCAGTCGACATTGTCTAGCCGATGGCACCATGAGGAGACCCTCTCTATGGGAGCGTACTGGCCGGTGGGAGGCTCTCATTTGATGAAGAATCACCTCAAACACTGGGCCAAATGAAGTTTCAGAGCAGAAAGCCCACTTACGTCTAGACCTGTAGGTTACCACAGCCACAGTCAAATGTAATTCCTGGGGCGCCCAATCCTGCGAAGAACTGATGGAGTAATATCTGGGCTTGAGTAAAGGCAGCTGAGAGAGCAAGAAGGATGTTGAGAGCCTGATGGATGGGAATTCCTCCAGGACTTCCAAGAGAGTGGGGCTGTTGTAAAATTTCCACTTGTTGTATTCCTCCAAATTCTACAGTGAAAAACAAACAAACAGATAGTCAGGCTCCTGGTGTTTATTTATGGATTTATGCTTATACCTCCTCCAAAATGGGGGCGCAGCTGGTTGTAGAAACAATGGTACCTTGTAAAATTCCAAAAGATAACACAAAAGATTGTTGTGCGGATTCTGCAAACTGCTTACACTGTGCTATTGCTATAAAACAGGAAAAGAGCATAGAAATAACTTGTCAGCCTCCACTTTGCTGCTTGCTTCGGCTGCCATTGAAACGGGGAGGGAGGGGGCTTTGGTAATTGGGAATGGGACTGTATGGTGCAGGAGAGAGATTTGGAGAAGGGAGTATGTTCTCTCCATCTGCTTCGCATACCACTGGCTGGAGCCGTGCGTTGGTCAAGGTCAACGGTTTTGCATACCATTCTGATGATGCTCCTGGAAATGCAGCCCACGTGACATCTAAGGGGATTGCGCATTGGACAATGGGGTGGAGGTTTTTGGGGAAAGGGGGTTGGACACATATTGATATGTATGATTTTGCGTGCTTGGGTCACAGACCTTGCTTTACCTCGCTGCTATCTTTTCATAACCAGTAGAAGTACTCTTAATTCTTACAAATGGGGTTGAGTGGGTTCTTTCTTGGTTATCGTTAGAGGCAGACCTGACATAACTACAATAGGCATAAACGTGACTCAAAGCCAGAGATGGAAATGTGCTATCCTAAAACAAAGTTGTTACGTTACCCATCCCAAATCAGTTCACTGGGATTGTACTATTGTAGCTATATTAAACATCCTGTTGAACTGAGCTTGACTCTGGATTACCGTATAAACATTTGTTAATGTACCTTTTTTAGTAGCAGGACAAAAGGGATCTGCTATTGGATTGTTTTCAACTTCCCAGTATGGTCTACAGCCATGAAATCTCCTGCTGGTCTCCCATCCAAGCACTAACAGAATAACAGAGGTGGAAGGGACCTTGGAGGTCTTCCAGACCAACCTCCTCCTCAGGCAGGAAACCATATACCATTTCAGACAAACGGTTGTCCAATCTTTTTTTAAACATTTCCAGTGTTGAAGCATTCACAACTTCTGGAGGCAAGTCGTACCCGATTGTTCTAACTACCAGGAAATTTCTCCTCAGTTCTAAGTTGCTTCTCTCCTTGATTAGTTTCCACCCATTGCTTCTTATTCTGCCCTCAGGTGTTTTGGAGAATAGTTTGACTCCCTCTTCTTTGTGGCAACCCCTGAGATATTGGAACACTGCTATGGTGTTACCCCTAATCTTTCTTTTCATTAAACCATATATTCCCAATTCCTGCAACCGTTCTTTGTATGTTTAACCTTCAGCTCCCTAATCATTTTTGTTGCTGTTCTCTGCATTCTTTCTAGAGTCTCAATATACCGTATTTTTTGGACTATAAGATGCACCAGTGTATAAGAGACACCAAGATTTCAAAGAGGTAAATAAGAAAAAAAAGTTTTTGTCGTTCCCGCCCACCAGGAGCACTCTGCAGGCTTCAGCAGGGCTGGGGAAAGGCAAAAGTGCCCCTCTTTTTGCTAAGAATGGCTGGGAAATGGGACATTTTTTGCAAAAAAATGGGGTATTTTCCCCTTCCCCGAGCCCTGCTGAAGCCTGCAGAGTGCTTCAGGGGGCTGGAGAATGGGAAAAACCTCTCCATTTTTGCAAAAAATGGCCTGGTTTTTGCCCATTATTCGCAAAAATGGGGTGCAGGTGTGGGGCTTTGGGAGGCCAAAATGGCTGTATTCAGTGTATACGATGCGTCAACATTTTCACGCTCTTTTAGGGGGGGAAAGGTGCATCTTATACTCTGAAAAATATGGTATTTTTTTTATATTGTGGTGACCAAAACTGGATGCAATATTCCAAGTGTGGTTTTCCCAAGTCATTATAAACTCGCGTTAGAACCGAGTCCAACCTATGCCTAACTTTTGGCGATCAACCATGGTTGGCCACCTGCTAGCAGATGAAACAGAGACATGCTCTATAAGCAAAAATTTCTCTCGCTGCCCATAACTGGTCTCGAACTCACATGACACAAGAGATTCAGCCTTTCCTTCTCCCTTTTATCTTCTGCCAGCTGGGAAAATGATCTTAGCAACTGCTGGGAAGGAGGAGAGGTGACATCAAGGAAATGCATCAAAGCTTGGGACAGTGTACATGCTGGAAACTTTTTGTAAGGAGTCCAGTAGCCACCTGGAATGAAAGAGGAAACGGGTGAGAATATATTCTGAGATTAAACAGAGGAAATCAGCTGGGGAGAGACTTCATCTAAGTCGAAAATAAATACATCTGACCAGTTGCCTTCCAAAACGGTCTTTCCTGTTGACCTGAAGTGTTAATTGAAGTTAATATCATCCCTGCAGGGGATACCTCATCCCCAGAGCCTTTAAATCAGAGGTTCCCAAACTTGGCAACTTTAAGACTTGTGGACTTCAACTCCCAGAATTCTCCAGCCAGCTATGCTGGCTGGAGAATTCTGGGAGTTGAAGTCCACAAGTCTTAAAGTTGCCAAGTTTGGGAACCTCTGCTTTAAATCATGCTGCCCAATTTAGAATGAGTGGCTTTCTCATTTTGGTGTGTGAAAGTAGTAAAACAGGAGCTTTAAACTCTCAATTGACCCAACACACCTATTTTACTCAGGGGAAAATTAGCTAACAAAAATGCCACACCCCAAATGGAACAAAGGAAGCACCAAATTGCACACACATGCCTTTTCTGATAAGGCCATCCCTTCACCATGAGGTCCTTTTGGGAGGTGAAAGGCTAAAATGCTGCCCACTCTTGCCCAACTGGAAAAGAGTTGAATGTCAAGATAACAGAGGTATCCTTTTCTTTCTCTTGTTCACTCCAAATTCATTTGGATATGCATTGTCCCTTTCTTGTAAAGATATCCGCTCCTAGGTAAAGATAAAGGTTCCCCTCACACATATGTGCTAGTTGTTCCTGACTGTAGGGGGTGGTGTTCATCTCTGTTTCAAAGCCAAAGAGGCTGTGCTATCAGAAGATGTCTCCATGTTCATGTGACCGGGGACAACTCTCCGTGTTGTCATTGGGACAGAATGAGTGGGAGTCCATTCCCCGCATACTGTCTGCTGGAATGGGATCTCAGATTATTGCTGCCAGGTTGGGAGGGGTGTATCTATTGGATAGCGTGATTTATGACACAGACTGAGGGGAGGGAAGGAATAGGGGCAAAGTTCACAAGCAAATAAAACAAAGCAAAGATTTGACTGTCAAGTTTCCTAACCATGCCCTAATTAATTCATAATTATCAAGCCAATGTTTTTAAATACAAAAAACAGTGATTTATTAATCACTTCATTAGGCAAGATATGTTTGCAGTCAAATCTTTGCTTTGTTTTATTTGCTTCTGAACTTTACCCCTGTTCCTCCCCTCCCCTCAGTCTGTGTCATATATCACGCTACCCAATAGATACAGCCCTCCCAACCCGGCAGCAGTAATCTGAGATCCCATTCCAGCCAACAGTATGCTTGGAATGCACTCCCACTCATTCTGTCCCCATGACAACACGGAGAGTTGACAGCCAGCATGACTAAACGCCGGAAGGCTCTTACCTTCCCACCAAAGTGGTCCCTATTTTTCTAGTTGCATTTTTACATGCTTTCGAACTGCTAGGTTGATAGAAGCTGGGATAAGTAACGGGAGCTCACTCCGTTATGCGGCGCTAGGGATTCGAACTGCTGAACTGTCGACCCACTGATTGACAAGTTCAGCGTCTTAGCCACTGAGCCACCGCGTAGCAAAAAAAAGATGGAAAGAGGACTCCTAACTTACCATCGCGGCATGTTTCCAGTTTAAAGGTTTCATTGAATGGAGGAGCATCTGCAATGCGGGAGATGATGCCATCAACCAAAGCCTCTCGGTTTGCAGGGAAGATCCCAAGATGGTCTCCTGGGAGATAGTGGATTTCCTGATTGGTTTCACAGGAAAGTTTAATTAGCATGGTAACACGGCTGAAAAGGAAAGGGAAACACAAACCCATTTTAAGTCCACCGTCACAGGATTTCCTTGCTTAAAACCACAGACAGGATACTTCTCAATCTTCATGCAGGAAGCATTACAGTGTGATTCCTTGACACCATTTATGGGAAGAGTTTTGAACTTCAGTACAGGTCATTATATTTTTAGTTGAGGGAAGGGTTCTAGAGCCATGATGGCGAACCTATGGCACGGGTGCCACAGGTGGCACGCAGAGCCATCTCTGTGGGCACGCGAGCCATTGCCCTATGTCAGGGGTCTGCAAAGTTGGCTCTAGGCTGGCTGGGGAATTCTGGGAGTTGAAGTCCGCCAGTCTTAAAAGAGCCAACTTTGCAGACACCTGCTTATGTCATCTGCAGTGCGCATGGCACCCTGGCCAGCTGATTTTTGGCCTCTCCGGAGGGCTACTGAGGCTGTTTTCACCCTCCCCAGGCAAGCCTCCAGAGCCTGAGGAGGTCAAAAATTGCCCCCCTCCCCTCCCTGGAGGAAATACCAAGCACAGCTTGGCAGCAGAAGTGCGGTGCGCCTGGGGGGGTGGGACCATGGGAGGGTGGCTTGTGCGTGCATGCACATGTGGACACGTGCTTTGCATTATGGGTGCCGGCACATGCGCGCACTATCGCACCCCCGCGCTTGCATTTTTGGCACCCGACAACACAAAGGTTAGCCATCACTGTTCTAGAGCTATGGTTTAGGTTTAGGTTTATTCGACTTATATCCCGCACCTATCTCCCAAAAAGGGACCCAGGGCGGCGCACAGGAAATTAAAACAAAATACAAATATACAAATACATAATAAATATCATAAAACCAAAATTAAACTTAGAAAACCCTGTGCTAAAATATTATTAAAATCCCTCTGATAAAAAAATGGTAATTTAAAACTCAGTTGTTATAGGGTGGTCACGCTAGGCCGGCTTGATGGAAAAAGTCCGTCTTTAGGCGCTGGCGGAAAAGGCGAAGGTCCAAGGTGGTGCGAAGTTCGGGAGGAAGGTCATTCCAGAGGGTTGGGCCCGCCACAGAGAAGGCCCTTCCCCTGGGCGTCGCCAACAGGCATTGCCCGGCCGACGGCACCCGGAGAAGACCCTCTCTATGGGAGCGGATCGGTCGAAGGGATGTGTGGGGCAGTAAACTATAAACTACATAAACCATAAGCTAACGAGATAGACAGCAAGGTCTTGTTTTTTCTTGCATTTTTCCTTTGAAAAACATTTCACGTCTCATCCAAGAAGCTTCTTCCAGTCTTGAATGAAAAGCTAAACATTTTTCAAAGGAAAATAACCAAGAAAGTCCAGCTACTTTTAGGAAAAAGCACCTTTGGCACAACCATGACCTGGATGATTGAGAATCTCTTTAGACAAGGATTTTAAACTTGTATGCATTTAAAGATACGACTAACATCAAAGGATTGAAAAATGTTAATACCTTTTTCAGCAAGAAAAGGGAATCTTTTTTTCTTTCTTATTTACTTATTTATTGTCACGTACAGGTTGGTAGGTCTTTTAATACTGAATGTACCTTTTGGCCCTTAAAAAGAAGGGTCTCCCTTCCTTATATTGAGCTAAAATTCAGTGATTTTCAACATTATTTTATTTTGGAACAATTATATTTAACCATATATGTACTACGTATTATATACTATGGGATTCTTTTACTGAAATATAACTGTACAGTTTGTATATATAATCACATGGAAAAGTTTAGACAATTCTGGTCAAAATGCCTATCTAAGTAAAAGTTAAAGGTTCCCCCACACATGCGTGCTAATTGTTCCCGGCTCTAGGGGGCGGTGCTCATCTCCGTTTCAAAGCTGAAGAGCCAGCATTGTGCGAAGACATGTGACCAGCATGGCGCATAGAACGCTGTTCCTTTCCCACCAAAGACGGTCCGTATTTTTCTATTTGCATTTTTTACATGCTTTCGAACTGCTAGGTTGGCAGAAGCTGGGACAAGGAACGGGAGCTCACTCCGTTACGCGGCACTGGGGATTCGAAGCGCCGAACTGCCGATCTTTCTGATCGACAAGCTCAGCATCTTAGCCACTGAGCCCCCGCACCTCTCATATCGAAGTACACAATGGCTAATACAACCTCTACATGGCCCAAAGTTAAAAATAAAATCTTTCTCTGCAAATTTGAACGCATACAATATGTGCAGTTAGAGCAGGGATGTCCAAACTTGGGAACTTTAAGACTTGTGGACTTCAACTCCCAGAATTCCCCAGCCAGCATAGCTGGCTGGAGAATTCTGGGAGTTGAAGTCCACAAGTCTTAAAGTTCCCAAGTTTGGACATCCCTGAGTTAGAGGTTTCATGGGTTCAAACAACCACAACAATAACAAAACAGGGAGCTTGGCAAGCAGGAAAGAATACCTGGACTGTGAACTTTGAAGATTCTGCCGAAATTTGAGGGTCAGTGGAACTACATTTTTCCCATGAATTTCAGCAAGTGCTACAGAGAAAACAAAGAAAGAAAGAAACTCTCTTTTGTCACAATTTAAAAAAAATTGGACCATTCCAGATAAGACCGCAAAACCAGTGGTCACCAACTGGTGCTCCGTAAGAAAATTTTGGTGGTCCGCAGAACAATTATTTGCATTTTTTCTATTGCACTAAATCAGGGGTTCTCAAACTATGCCCCCTGCGACGGATACATGCAATGAACGTTTGTGTTTATTTATTTATTTATTTATTTATTTATTTATTAATCAGATTTCTATACCGCCCTATCTCCCAAGTGCGACTCAGGGCGGTGCACAGGAAGAATAAAAACACCCATGCACATAATCACAGTATAAAATAGAATTAAATTACTAAGTCTGTGCTAAAAAGTAATTCAAAACTATTAAAATGTTATATTTAAAATTAAATCATTAATCTATGCCAGGCCAGCCAGATGGAAAAAGTGTGTTTTAAGCACCCGGCGGAAGAGGCATAGGTCCGTGATGGTGTGGAGGTCGGGGGGGGCAGGTCGTTCCAGAGGGCCGGACCCGCCACAGAGAAGGCCCTCCCCCTGGGGGTCGCCAGCCGGCATTGACCGGTAGACGGCATCCTGAGGAGGCCCTCTCTGTGGGAGCGGACAGGTCGAAGGGAGGTATGTGGTAGGAGGCGGTCTCGCAGATAGCCAGGACCCGTGCCATGTTGCTGCAGAGAGTCTCCCCCTTTGGGGTCTTTTTGTGCAAGTCAGAGGGGGGCAGAAATTTCGACTCGAGGTCTGCTTTGCCCTCCTGGTGCAGGACTTTGGCCGAAGGCTGGAGGGAAGTGCCTCTGGTGGCAAAGAGCCAGAGAACCTTGTTCCAGTGGGACTGCATCTTGGTCTGGGATTGACTGACCATCTCAGCCCGCTGAGCCTCCAGGTGGCCTTGCACTCCCGCAGGTCCTCCCTCTGCTTGGAAAGCCTATGCTCGTAGTCCTCAGTGTGGTGCTTCTGCTGAGCCTCCTTCTCGGTCAGATCCAATTTGAACTGAGCTGTTTCGCCAACTCTTTCTCATGGCGGCTGCTTAGCTCCAGCAACTGCTTCCTGTTGGGGCCCTAAGGAGTCCAGGTGGGCTGGGAGGGGAGGGGTGAGGAGAGAGTGGGGTGAGGCGCACCTCGACATGAGTGACATTGAGTTCGCCATGCCCACCTAGTCACATGACCACCTAGCAATGCCCACCCAGCTTGTCATTAGGAAGATCATATTAGTGGTCCGCGGGATTTAAAATTATGAATTTAGTGGTCCCTGAGGTCCAAAGATTTGGTGACCCCCTGCTCAAAACCATCCCAAGGCATCTTAAACCCAGTGTAATTTCCCCCAAGATGCTGGAGCAGCTGTGGGAAAGATGGCAGCTGTTTTTGAGGTGGTCTTGATAGGTGCCATCTTTTTTTAATTTATTTATTTATTTATTTCGAATTTATACCCCGCCCTTCTCCTTGTTAGGACCCAGGGCGGCGCACAGGCATTACTAAAATCACAATACAAAACAATATATATCATTAAAACATATTAAATAATTTAAAACCCATGCTAAAACCCATTTAAAAACCCTACCAAATTATAATGTAAGTATAAAAAGTCAGAAACGGGGGGCTATCCTAGGCCGGCTATCTGCTGCCCTCTTATCACATACAGGTAGTCCTTGAGTTACAATCGCAATTGAGCCTGGCATTCTGATTGTAAGCTGTTGAGGTTGTAAGTTGAGTCGTTAAATGACTCGGCTTGATTTTACAGCTATTGTTAAGCCAGTCACTGCAGTCGTTAAGCGGGTCATGTACTCTGAACCCAGCTTATCTAATGGACATTTTTGGCTAGAAAATGGCAAAAAAAAAAAAGCATTGCAAATTGCACTCAAATGACTATGGGACGCTGCAACCAGTCATAAATATGAGCTAGTTGCCAAGTGCCCAAAATGGAATAATATGGCTCTAGGGCAGGGGTCTGCAAAGTTGGCTCTTTGAAGACTGGTGGACTTCAACTCCCAGAATTCCCCAGCCAGCCATGCTGGCTGGGGAATTCTGGGAGTTGAAGTCCACCAGTCTTCAAAGAGCCAATTTTGCAGACCCCTGCCTAGGGTATTTGGGTGTGTGTGAGAGGGAGAGATTGTGTATGAGTTGGTAGTTGTAATTTTGAGGAGAGGTCATAACTTACTTTTTAAAAATCTTTAAACAACCATTAAGTGATTGCAATTCAAGGACTACTTGATTGCCTTTTGAATGTGAGTCTCTGCACAACTAAAAATCTGTATTTTGTGGTTGTTATGTTGTTTTTAACACATACAAGTTGACTAATTGAAGAGAAGCAAATGTCAATTTTAGCTTATTAACAATTTATATATAACTCATCTGTTATTAGACAGAGAATAGAACTGAAAACTGTGAGTTGGCAATTATGATTTCAAGGGTATAACTGAAATTATAATTACCGTTTATTGTCACCCAGTGGATGGGCACAAAATGGGGAATATGCTTTGTTATGAGCTTGGAATAAAACATAAAATTTGAAACATACTATTGTCACTTTTTAATGATGGAACAAATTAAACACAGTGTATCGAACGAAAATCGGAAATAACTCCTTGGTTTTTTTCCTTTTTATTCATTAGAACACAAAAGTGAGTCTCCACACAGCTATCCATTTGCTAATATTCAAATAAGATAATGTAAAATAATATTAAAATAATATATACGGTTTTTTAAAAATAAAAATATAGATATTTATTTTAAATCTTCTGTTTGGCCAATTTTATGTTGTAGATGGGACTCAACGTTTATTCTACCTTGTTTGTAGGCTTGTGATTAAAAAAAATGAAGCACAATTTTGTTTCAAGTTGCCATTGTTTCCGCAGGTTGATTAACTCAAGACAAAAGGCTTAATTTTGTCCTGAGTTTGGAACTAAACCCCCAAAACAGGATATTTTGTTCAAAATTCAGTACCCATTCTTTTTTGATTTTTGACATATTTTCCTAAT
The DNA here is from genome assembly GCA_039707465.1 of Rhabdophis nuchalis. NCBI lineage: Eukaryota > Metazoa > Chordata > Lepidosauria > Squamata > Natricidae > Rhabdophis > Rhabdophis nuchalis. Next base: position 395,812,233 of record CM077643.1, on the reverse strand, counting down.
AACTAGTAGGATGTATTCCAGTGGTGGGATTCAGCCGGTTCGCATCTATTCAGGAGAACCGGTTGTTAACTTTCTAAGCAGTTCGGAGAACCGGTTGTTGGAAGAAATCTTATTTTGTATTTTCCACTTTACAGGGCTAATCCTGTATGGAAGGCAGGAAGGGAACATTCTGGTGGTGTTTCTAGCCTAATCTTTATTGCCCTGCTTACAGAAACTGCCTCTCTGGTTAACTCTTATTACATTGTCACAGCTAAGGCAAAGCGCCAATCGATGTGATTGACGTTGAGTTAGCCATGCCCATCCAGTCACATGACCACCAAGCCCCGCCTATCCAGCTGGTCATTAGGGCAGAGAACCGGTTGTTAAATTATTTGAATCCCATCACTGATGTATTCCATGAGTTAAAACACTGTTTTCCAGCCTTGGCAACTTTAAGAAATATAGGCTCCCAGAATTCCTCAGCCAGCATAAAATCCATACATCTTAGTCACTAAGGTTGAAAAACACTGATTAAAAAGGATCAAAGTGTCGATAGTATCATTCAGTTAAAAGTAAAGGCATTTAAGGATCGGAGGCGAACATACCTTTCTCTAAATCCAATGGCCGAGAGTCATATACAATCCTAAAATCCTTGGGGTTCCAGATTTCCTTACATGTATATTCTTTTGGCAACAGGATTTTGTGCTTTCCACGGATATCAAACATTTCACAGGCAGTCTTCTCAAATAAATATAGAAAAAGAATAGATGAAAGTGATCGAGGACTCTATAATGTAATCGAGGACTCTATAATGTAATCATCGTGAGCCTTTGGGTTAGTCATCTTGAACCTTCCAATTAGGGGGTGGTGGAAAGCAAATGAAATTAATTTCAGTCAAGTGGCTTGTTTAAAAAGACGGTTTCAATTCACAAGCACCGCAACTGCCAAGATTACGCAAAACAATAAAGCTTTCTCCCTTCTGGGAAGGCCAAGGTTAATATGTGCATGGAGAAGGAAAGGGAGAGTTTTCAATGTAATTAACATCCATTATGCATGGAAGTGACATGATTTGCTTCTCTGGAAAGCAAAGCTGGATTAGAAGATTAGCCCCATTGTTCCTTAGAACAATTTTAATGGATAACTAAGGGACACCGTTGGGAATGAGAGGAGAACGGCCAAGAAAAGAGCCTGTTAATTCAATAATCTGGCTAATCGGCAATGGGGTGTCAACGCAGACTCTACACAGGCTTTTTACAAGAAACAGGAAGTGAAACAGCAATTGGTGAACATATACAAGTAAGATAAAGGTAAAGATTCCCCTACACATGTCTGCTAGTCATTCCCAACTCTAGGGGGCGGTGCTCATCTCCGTTTCAAAGCCGAAGAGCCAGCGCTGTCCGAAGATGACTCCGTGGTCATGTGGATGGCATGACTAAACACTGAAGGCGCACAGAATGCTGTTACCTTCCTACCAAAGGTGGTTCCTATTTTTTATGTGGTTTCAAATTGCTAGGCAGAAGCTGGGACAAGTAATGGGAGCTCACTCCTTTATGCGGCACTAGGGATTCAAACCGCCAAACTGCTGACCTTTCTGATCAACAAGCTCAGCGTCTTACCCACTGAGCCATTTTTGTTAAATGACTGCCATGTTTAGGAAGCTGATGAAAAAGTAATTTTAAGGCCAATCTTCAGACAAACTTTGCATCTTGCAAAGCCAAGAAAAATTGAAGAAGACCCTAAGTGCACTTGTGGTTTCCCTTAGCAATCTCCTTGCTTAACTGGAGTTGCCAGACCCAATTGTGGTTGCAAAATGAGAACTATCTGTAAATTAGTCTCTCTCCCTGGATAAATAATGTTTCTGGGCTGGGCCAAACCTCAAACCTCTCATTTCGCCCAGGGAAATCAGTAAAGCCATGCTTTTCAAATTTGGCAACTTTTAGATGTGTGAGCTTCAACTCCCAAAATTCCTTGTCCTGGCTATGAAATTCTGGGAATAGAATAGAACAGAACAGAACAGAACAGAATAGCAGAGTTGGAAGGGACCTTGGAGGATTCTAGTCCAACCCCCTGCTTAGGCAGGAAACCCTACACCACTTCAGACAAATGGTTACCCAACATCTTCTTAAAAACTTCCAGTGTTGGAGCATTCACAACTTCTGGAGGCAACTTCTGTTCCACTGATTAATTGTTCCAACTGTCAGGAAATTTCTCCTTAGTTCTAGGTCTCTCCTTAAATAGTTTCTACCCATTGCTTCTTGTTTGGTCTTCTGGTGCTTTGGAGAATAGGTTGTCCCCTTCTTCTTTGCCCCTGAGACATTGGCTATCATGCCCCTGCTATCATATCATCCCTAGTCCTTCTTTTCATTAAACTAGACATACTCTGTTCCTGAAACTATTCTTCGTATGTTTTAGCTGTCCAGTCTCCTAATCATCTTTGTTGCTATTCTCTGCACTCTTTCCAGAGTCTCAACATCTATTATTGAAGTCCACACATCTTAAAAGTTGCCAAGTTTGAAAGACACTGAGCTAAATCACTGGGTTCTGGAATCTGCTGCAGACATTGGAAACTCAGAGACTCACTGGCTATCAAGGTTATTGTAGTTACCTGAAATGTAAGAATGGCCCAGTTCCGAAAAGCTTCTTCTTGCCCATTGAGTTCATCTCCTTCACCCATTGGGCTCACTGGAAATGCCCCCAACTGGGCAAGTTTTTGGTGCACAAGACGGGCAAAGGCACAGAATTCTGGATACATGCTTGAACCCAAGCCAAAGACAGCATACCTGTTTCAAGAGAAAAGCTGCCTTAATGCTGGGTTTTGAAAAAAATAATCATGAGCAAAGTATGTGTGTTGAAGGAGATCTCATGTTAAAACAGGCATTTTTCCTTCTGAGATTGTCCTTGTTGAAGTACCTCTCTTAACAACCTATTGAAATGTTCACAAGCCTGCTGCTTGTTAGAAGTGAGAATACAGTTGCAGCCCACCACTGAGAAGATATTAGATTCTGTAGAAATGGATTCAACTTACATTGAAAATCAAACGGAAAGAAGACACAGAATATTATCAAACATGGAACTTACCATATTTTTCGGACTATAAGACGCAAAAAAGAGAGTGAAAAGCTAGGTGCGTCTTATACACTGAATACAGCATTTTTTGCCTCCCGAAACCCCACCCCCTTTGCAAAAATGCCCATGCATAGCCTTTAAGAAGTTTCCAGAGTGCTCCTGGGGGCTGGGGAGGGTAAAAATGAGCGAAAAATGGGCTGTGTTTTTGCTCATTCCCCCCCCCCCCCAGTCCCCAGAAGCACTCTATAAGCCTCCTAAAGGCTATGCATGCCCTTCTTTTTTTGACCAAAAACAGGCCCATTTTCATGAAAAACAGGTTGTTTTGGGGAGGTCTGCAGTGCAAAAACTTTTTTTTTTAAATTTGCCTCTTCAAAATCTTGGTGCGTCTTATACTCCGGTGCATCTTATACTCCAAAAAATACGGTATTTTATCAATGGCTGGGGAAAAAGGGGTGGAGAATAAGAAGGGAATTTGTATTGTTAAGCAATTTAAATACCCAGACAACACGATGTTTACTAAGCACTAAGAAATGCAATAAATAGAAAATTAATTTTAAAAAAAGAACATAATCAGCCTACTGCCAGATTGGACCCCTGGTCTATCTAATTGAGCAATCTCTTCTCATAGTGGCCAACCTAATGTACAAGGAAGTCCACCCATCTCCCAGCAGATAATTTTAAGAAGTAGTCCTACTGCCATCAAATTATGAGCTGTTGATCCATACTGAAACCATTGAAGTTTTAATCAATATATGCAGAGAATTCCAGATTGGGGCAAACTAGTTTAGATTATATTATAGTGGATGAAATAGAGTAGCAGCCCATCTAAAAATAAGAGCACTTAAAAGATTCAATAAAGAATAGGAATTGGTTAACTGGAATAGCAAAATTCTGAAAGTACTTACCGGAATTTGTTACTCAGTTGTTTCATTGACAAGAGGGCATTCTGCAGAGTCTATAATAAAAACGAAAGACTGTTATATTGCATGGATAGTCTGACTGATTGTTAGGATATTCAGCCTTATATTGGGTTGACAATATATATGAGCCTATGTTCTTCAGAAGTTATGTAACTTTAAGAAGTGTTTGAATCTGATTGGCTGTGAGTATCAGCTATACTATATAATCAAGGTCAGGAATGCAGCTCATTCCCTGTTCGATTCCTTGTGATCCTGTGTTACCTGATTGTCGTTGGAGAAGCTGAACTGTGAAGGAGGAGTATTGTTTTGCATCACTGTAAGATAAACTCTGTTTGGTGTAGGACTGTTATCATTGTTTGAGAAGTTAGTCGGAAGAAGCATTTTAGTTGCTACAAAGTAAAGACTATTTATTTTCTTACTATCACTGTTTTAGAGTTTGTTTGTGGTTTACATATCTCTCTACTGTCTGGTGAATTACACTATTCCGCATTTATTAGCTAACATTGGTTATGGGACCAGAGTTGTAACACTGGTTCTGAACCCAGAGTTGCTAATACTGATTGTGGAAAATCACTATATGGCATGCGTTAAAAGTATTACTTTGCCGTTGCTTGGTGCATCGCCATTTCCAAAAGTGCTGGTGACCACCAGAAGTAGAGTTTCCTTCTCAAGGTCTCTTAGGTTGTAATCCCCCATACAGGTAACCTAAAAGAAGAAAGAAATGTTATCAGGAACTGGAGAAGGTAAATGGAAGTAGATAAAACATTGTGAGGCGTAACAAAAATAATATTCATTGTCTACCTTTCTTCAGAACCTGAAAAACATATAGGGAAAGGTTCCCCTCACACATATGTGCTGGTCGTTCCCGACTCTACGGGGCGGTGCTCACCTCTGTTTCAAAACTGAAGAGCCAGCACTCTCCGAAGACGTCTCCATGGTCATGTGGCCGGCATGACTAAATGCCGAAGGCGCATGAAATGCTGTTACCTTCCCAACAAAGGTGGTTCCTATTTTTCTACTTGCATTTTTTACATGATTTCAAACTGCTAGGTTGGCAGAAGCTGGGACAAGTAATGGGAGCTCACTCCATTATACAGCTCTAGGGATTTGAACTGGCAAACTGCTGACCTTTCTGATTGACAAGCTCAGCATCTTAGCCACTGAGCCACCCTGAAAAAACATATAGTCCGTTGCTAAGTGAACTCCAGGGGTCACAGGCTGCTTAAGAACATTGCCAAGGTTTAGTACTGACACAATACATTGTGGAAGACAAGCTTCCCTGAAAGTTACCGTATCTACGTCATCAACCTTATCTCTGCTTTATATAAGTGGTAGGGAGGGACACTGCACTGAGAGCTGCAGTGGTGCAGTGGTTAGAGTGCAGCACTGTAGCTACTTCTGCTGACTGCCGGCTGCCTGCAATTTGGCAGTTCGAATCTCACCAGGCTCAAGGTTGACTCAGCCTTCCATCCTTATGAGGTAGGTCAAGTGAGGACCCAGATTGTTGAAGGCAAGATGCTGACTTGGTAAACCACTTAGAGAGGGCTGTAAAAGCACTGTGAAGTGGCATATAAGTCCAAGTGCTATTGCAGGCTAACTCTGCTGACTACCAGGAGTTCCATCTTGACCAGCTCAAGGTTGACTCAGCCTTCCATCCTTCCAAGGTTGGTAAAATGTGGAGCCAAACTGTTGGGGGCAATAGGCTGATTCTCTAAATTGCTCAGAGAGGGCAGCACTGCAAAGTGGTATATAAGTCTAAGTGCTATTGCTATTTTCTAAGTATCCGTAATAATACAGATAGTCCTCGACTTACAATAGGTCATTTGGTGACCATTCAAAGTTACAGCAGTACTGAAAAAAAGTGACTTACAATCATTTTTTACACTCAACAACTTTCTATTGCAGCCTCTCCATGGTCCAATGATCAAAATTAGGATGCTTGGCAATTGGCTTGTATTGATGACCCTTGCAATGCCCCGGGGTCATGTTTTACGACCTTGTGACAAGCAGTCAATGAGGAAGCCTGAGTTATTTAACAATCATGTTACTCACTTAACAACTGCAGTGATTCATTTAACAACGGTGGCGAAAAAGGTCGTAATATGGGGCAAAACTCACTGAACAACTGTCTCGCTTCGCAATAGAAATTTGGGGCTCAGTTGTGGTCATCAGTCAAGGACTACCCGTATTGCTCTTCTTCACAAGTAAAACACTATTTATAGGTTGTGGTCAGTCATAGGCATCTTACCAGGGGTGGGATTCAGGTGATTCGGACCAGTTCGGGCAAACCGGTAGCTCCAACAATCAGCTGGGGAGCGAACCGGTTTGCTCCGATGATCAGGTGGGCACGCCTACCCGCCCCTGTACTTTATTACCTAAATCCTCTCAGCTGATTTGCCTGGCAGAGCGGATTGCTACGCCCCAGGTATGCTACTCCCCAGTAGTAACGTGGGAGGTAAGTTTTGTTAAAACTGTGCACGCGTGCAGAGCACACAATTGTGGGTTTCAAAAAATTTTAGAGCATCTTCTGTCGATGTCGATGTGGCCTACTTTGTGGGAGTGGCTTGCCAGCCATGTGACCGGATGGGAGAGTCTTGCCAGTTACATGCGAGACCGTATCCTGCCCCATACATCCCTCCTACCGATCCGCTCCCATAGAGAGGGCCTTCTCCGGGTGCCGTCGGCCGGGCAATGCCGGTTGGCGACACCCAGGGGAAGGGCCTTCTCTGTGGCGGGCCCAACCCTCTGGAACGACCTGCCCCCTGAACTCCGTACCACCACAGACCTCCGCCTTTTCCGCCGGCGTCTGAAAACGCATTTATTCCAACTAGCCGGCCTAGGATAATCACCCGATCTGGACTTTTTAGTTATAAATTTTAATTAGAGAATTTTAAAATGTTTTAGCACCGGGTAATTTAATTTAATTGGATTTTAATAATTGATCTATTTAAGTACTTTCTGTTTTAATTTGCCTGTGCGCCGCCCTGGGTCCTTTTGTAGGAGAAGAGCGGGGTATAAATTTAATAAAATAAATAAATAAATAAATGTGACTGGGTGGGTGTGTAAAATGTGGTGAAATTCACTTAACAACATTGTTGCTTAGCAACCAAAATGTTGGCTCGGAAACTCTGGCATTTGAAGCACGCAAGTCTTAAAGTTGTCAAGTTACAAGACCCTTGTAACACCCCTAACCCTTTAGAAAGGGTGTTGAAACTTGACAGCTTTAAGACTTGTGGACTTCAACTCCCAGAATTCCTCCTCTCGCTCTTCCTCTTGATGGGTGGACGGCCGGCCGGGGGGGGGGGGGGGGGAGCTGGAACCGGTTCTAAACGGCCCTGTAGATTTGTGGAACCTCTTCTGTAGAAGAGGTTAGAACTGGCAGGAACCCACCCCTGGCCGAAACGGTTGTTAAACCAGCAGGATCCCACCACTGCATCTTACCTTGGTACTGAAGGCACAATTGAACATATCCCCCAGCTTTCGAGCGAGAGTCTCTGATTTCCCTGTTTCTGTTGCGTAGAGCACCGTTGCTTTGATCCTGGCGGCCATGGCTCTTCGCATCAACGAGGATGCAAACCACACGGCCCTGCAAAGGAAAACATTTTCTTTGACCCAGATCCAAGAGTCGATTTTCAGACAGGTATCGTAACTTATCCTGGAAACGTACTTGGCCCATATGCAGAATCTGATCTCTCTTTTCTTTGGCTTGTGTTTCTCGTCTTTCCAGATGTGTGTTTTCCAGGCATCCACCTGGAAGGATAGGAGAAGTTGGACATTTCAGTGTCAGATTACCATGATTTATTTTTATTTATTTATTTTATTTTATTCAATTTATATCCCGCCCTTCTCCAAAAGGACCCAGGGCGGCGCACAGGAATTTAAAAACAACATACAAAAATAATACAAAACATATAAATTTAAAAACATATTAAATAGCAAAACCTGCGCTAAAACCAATTAAAATCCCCCATTTAAAAACTATCTAAGATTAGTCACAGCGGAGGCTATGTTAGGCCGGCTTGATGAAATAAGTGTGTTTTTAAACACTGGTGGAAGAGGCGGAGGTCGGTGATGGTGCGGAGTTCAGGGGGTAGGTCGTTCCACAGGGTAGGGCGCGCCACAGAGAAGGTCCTTCCCCTGGGTGTCACCAGCTGGCATTGTCCAGCCGATGGCACCCGGAGAAGGCCCTCTCTGTGGGAGCGTATCGGTCTAAGGGATGTATGGGGCAGAAGACGGTCTCGCATATAACTAGGTCCCGAGCCATGGAGCGCTTTGAAGATGGTCGATTTCAGCCAGTTACCCAATTTGGCTTATAAAGCTATCGCTGATTCCACGGACCTATGACTTCTCCTGCAAATGTTTCCTTCACTGATTCTTTCCTCATTCTGCTTCTATCCCTTATTCCCTTTGTTGTGGAAAACAATTGGATTTCTGCACTGGCTAATTTGAACTTGGCGCACTGATGAATTGTATTTCTTCCTATGGATCCTTGTCCAACTCTGGGCCATTCTGAAATCTTTCAGGAATTAAAGAAGCTTCACCTAGGGATACACTTGAATACGGCTGCGTTTTAAGGATGACTTCAAGGAGGGTTACCCCTTGACAAATAGCAATAGCACTTAGACTTATATACCGCTTCACAGTGCTTTATAGCCTTCTCTAAGTGGTTTACAGAGTCATCATATTGCCCCCCAACAATCTGGGTCCTCATTTTACCCACCTTGGAAGGATGGAAGGCTGAGTTAATCTTAAGCCGGTCAGGATCGAACTGCTGAACTGTAGGCAGCCAGCAGTCAGCAGAAGTAGCCTGCAGTATTGCATTCTAACCACTGCACCACCATAGTTCTTATCATTGCCAAGCCTAGTTATAATATATTTATGCTTTGTGTTGATAACAACCAATTGCTCCCTTAATAATGTTCTAAGCCAGGGGTAGTCAACCTTTTTATATCTACTGCCCACTTTTATATCTCTGTTAGTAGTAAAATTTTCTAACCGCCCACCGGTTCCACAGTAATGGTGATTTATAAAGTAGGGAAGTCAATTAAATTAAAAAAAGGAAAGTGCTTCAGTATCGGACAAAACCCCTACCGCCCACCATGAAAGCAGGAACGCCCACTAGTGGGCGGTAGGGACCAGGTTGACTACCACTGTTCTAAGCTATTCCTTGCTCCCCAAAATTACCTTTTTAAAATTTCTGCTTAGAACGAGATGAAATGTGGGATAAGGGTAAAAGAAGGAAGGAAGGAAGGAAGGAAGGAAGGAAGGAAGGAAGGAAGGAAGGAAGGAAGGAAGGAAGGAAGGGCTATGTTTGAATTAGCTGGTGTCAGAGGTGAACCAGTGGTCTGGACTCAATTTTCATGGGAATAAAACTTAGAACCTGGGGAAATCCATCCATCCATCCATCCTATATATCCCTGATATATCTGTTCCTATATAAGGAAGCCAATTTGTGGTTGTTAAGGTTCTGGCCTAGAAACCAGGAGACTGTGAGTTCCATTTTAGGCATGAAAACTGGCTGGATAACGTTACCCAATAACTAGGAGACTGAGTTTTAATCCTGCTTTAGGCATGAAAGTCAGCTGGGTGGCTTGGGCAAATTACTCTCTCTCAGCCCAAACTATCTCATGGGGCTGTTGAGGGAGGAATGCTAGGTAAATTAGCCATCTTGAGTTACTTATAAACTACAAATATAATACATGCATACCAGTGGTGGGTTTCAAATTTTTTAGAACCTACTCTGTAGGTGTGGCCTATTTTGTGGGTATAGCTTGGCAGTCATGTGACAGGGTGGGAGTGGCCACCTTTTAAAATGTGGTGAAACTCATTTAACAACGCTCTTGCTTAGCAACCAAAATTTTGGGCTCAATTGTGATGATAACTTTCTTTCTTTCTTTCTTTCTTTCTTTCTTTCTTTCTTTCTTTCTTTCTTTCTTTCTTTCCTTCCTTCCTTCCTTCCTTCCTTCCTTCCTTCCTTCCTTCCTTCCTTCCTTCCTTTCCTTTCCTTTCCTTCCCGTTGGGTCACTGGCAGCAGCGGGCCAGATTTACTTCCAGGTACGCCAGTGGAACCCCCTCTCACCGGTTCTCTAAATTTCACCAACCGGCTCTCGCGAGTAGGTGCGAGCCTGCAGAAACCCACCACTGATGCATACATGCATGCTTACATACGTGTGTGTGTGTGCGCTCTCATGTGTGTGTTCCAGCATAACTCTGAAATGCCTCGAGCAATTTCAATCAAACTTGGTACACAGATGGCTTACTCTCTGGAAGCACATACTGTGGGGTAAGACACCCCTAACACCCCTCAGGGTGTGTGTTCTGTTACGATACAGCCTGTTGTGCCTTAAAATGGCTTCTACTGTACTGCCATAAAATGGATTCTACTGTGCAGCACAGTGGAGTTGCCATGGTAAAGGCTTCACAGTACTCCACAAGGGGGCTCCCTGTGGTAAGGGGGAAAATCCAACATTGGAAATTACATTTGGTCTGGAAATTTTTCCCCTATAAATAAATACCTGGGCAATGCCAGGTTATCAGCACTAATTAAAAATAAAATAATTACAAACGCCAGTTTTCCAATGTTTCATGGGCAAAAAAAGAATTTGAATTGAAAGATATGAACCAGGCAAGAGGCAACCAACTGAATTGAACTGAACTGAGCTCACCTGATAATAATAGAAAGGTGAAATAATGTAATTCAGCATCTCCTGATGGAAGAGGGGGGTAATGCTACCCGAGATGGGGGGAACCAGCCAAACCCAATCGGCCGGACACCCCCCACGAATCCGGTATTCATTCTGCATGTACTTCATGAAGGATTCTGCAGCAGAATGGTGGTCCATGATCGTGATGCTTTGTTTCTAGAAGAGTCACAGACAGGGTACACGTTGGTTAAGAAGGCTTTCAGGTACATGGCCTTATAGGCAGTCCTCAACTTACAACCATTTGCTTAGTGACCGTTTGGAGTTTACAACGGCACTGGGGAAAAAAAGCGACTTACAACTGTTTTTCACACTTACGCCCATTGCAGCCCATCCCTGTGGTCACATAAATCCAAATTCGTCATACCCTTGACAACTGGCATGTACTTACAACAGTTGCAATATTCCCGTGTCATGGGATCACCGTTTGTGACCTTCTGACAAGCAGAGTCAATGGGGAAGCCTGATTCACTTAACGACTGTGTCAGTAACTTCCCTGCAGCAATTCACAATGGCAGGATCGGTCATGAAATGGGGCAAAATTCATTTAATACCAATCCTGCTTAGCAGAGTTGTCAAACTCAATTTCATTAAGGGTTGCATCAGGGTTGTGTTTGATTTCGAGGGGGTGGTGGAGTGGGGTTGGCCAGGCAAGGCATGGCCACTTGATGTCACTCGTGTCAGGGGCATCTGTGGTGGCCCGAGCACTCTGCCATTGAAAACAGGCTCCTGAGCTCTGTTTTCAGCCGCGACGGCCTCCTGCCATCATCTGCCAGGGAAAACAGGCTCCCGAGCTGTTTTCAGCCGCGACGGCCTCCTGCCATCATCTGCCAGGGAAAACAGGCTCCCGAGCTCTGTTTTCAGCCGCGACGGCCTCCTGCCATCATCTGCCAGGGAAAACAGGCTCCCGAGCTCTGTTTTCAGCCGCGACAGCCTCCTGATGTCATCTGCCAGTGAAAACAGGCTCCCGAGCTTTGTTTTCAGCTGCGACGGCCTCCTGCCATCATCTGCCAGTGAAAACGGAGCTCGAGAGGGTCCTTTGCAGTTTCTAGGGCAGCCTCACAAGCCAGATCTAAGCACCCTGTGGGCCGGATCCATTCCCTGGGTCTTAAGTTTGACACTCCTGCTGCTTAGCAACAGAACAATGGGGAACTGATTTAGAAGCAACTAACCCAATCAATGGTTGGGTTCAGTGGTGGGATCCTACCAGTTTAACAACTGGTTCGGTGATCGCACGCATGCACAGTTTTGAGAAAACCTACCTTCCGCATTACTGGTGGGGAGGAAAACAGCTGAGACGCGGCAATCTGTTTGCCGCACAACTCAGCTAAGAGTATATAGGTCAGTAAAATACAAGGGCGGGTGGCCAGGCCCAACTGATCGTTGGAGCGAACCGGTTCGCTCCCAGCTGATCGTCAGAATTAGCGGTTCAATTACAAGGTATGGGATTTATTTTACCAATGGTTAGATAAAAACCTTGGAAATGAAACTGTTCTATCTATGTGTTTTTAGAAAGTTATAGTTATTACTATGAAAGTTTTTTGTTATAAAATAGAGTGTTTGACTATATGATATATAAAGGATAATAATGAATCTAATGCAGGGGTCTGCAAAGTCGGCTCTTTTAAGACTGGTGGACTTCAACTTCCAGAATTCTGGGAGTTGAAGTCCACCAGTCTTAAAAGAGCCGACTTTGCAGACCCCTGATCTAATGTATAAGAGCGGATAATCTGAACATTATGAATAACTTTAAGTAGTGAGTATTCGATACTGGAAAGATTTTTTATATGTCAAATGGGTTAATGGATGTAATGAATAATTGAAACAAATATGAGTGGAAATATTTAATAATTATTTGTGGTAACAATTGAAAATTAGTAGCAGAATTGAATATATTGTATACTCCATGGAATATTAATGGTAATTTGAGCACACAATGCTCAATAATAGCGATGTATTTAGTGATGTTTGATGAATAACCTGTGATTCTAATTCTAATTGCAAGAACTGATGCACAAAAACTTGCAACCAAACGACATGCTTGATGAAATTGAGGAAGGTATTCTATATGTGTTGTTTTGTCTTTGTTTGCTTTAAAATAAAAAATTTATTAAAAAAAAAGAAAGAATTAGCGGTTCACCTGAACCAGTCCGAACCGGTAGAATCCTACCCCTGATTGCATTAGTTGCTTGCAAAGATTTCCAACAAAGCCTTTTCTTCTTTGAAGGGGCGGGAGGGAAACACAGTTCTGGACTTCAGACTTTCTCGCTGGAAAGGAAGTGGCTAGAAACAGAGGAGAGCGACGTTTTGCCTCTTCTTTTTCCACTCACCTGAAAACTATGGAGCACAGCAACGTTCACCTCAATGACAGCTTTGTCTTTCCACAGGGAAGAGAGTTTGTTTGTTTCCAGGCCCATCCTTGTCCCCACTTCCTGGATCAAGCAGACAAAACGGGGGACAAACCACGCGTCATTGAAAATGGTATGTAAGATACAGCTTTCGGCGTCTCCACCCACCCTCTGCAGATGCCTCCGTCCACCTGAAACACACCTTAGCCACCCAACCAACCTTCGCAAAAGGGGTTACCTGAAGAATATTGTAGCGCCGGGCATCACAGAAGTCCCGTACCCCAATCTCAGTCCCCATGTACCAGCCGTTAAAAGGACAAGCGGTAAATTCCAACCCACCAACTTCGAGGAGCATATTGGACACAGCCGGAAGTGCATACCACTTCAAGTCCAGATCTTTAAACCATTCATATCTGCAGAAAAGATCACAGAGAGTTGTATTAACAAGCCATCCGTTAGCCATTATTTTGACTGGATAACCAAGGGCTCAGCAACCTTAAACATTCAAAGAGCCACAAACGTCCTAATTGGAAGCCCCCCATTCAATTCTGCAGCTGACCGGAAGTCCAGTTCCCCCATCATAGAGTCTCCTCCTAGCGTGGTGTCCTTTTTCCTCTACCTGTCCTAACCGAAAGCCCTATCAGTTGTGGAGCCGACTGGCGCCAGGGAGCCACAGCCAATGGGTAAAAGAGCCACATGTGGCCACAGAGCCGCAGTTTGCTGACCCCTGGGATAACCTATTGGTTCTTTAGTCACACTGCACCTCAACAGCCACTTCTCATTAACTTATTTCTTTGGAAGGGGATGTAGGAAGTTAAAACCCACCCCCTGCTAGAAAACTGAAATATCCCAGGAAATATTAAGAAGGCAGAATATTCTATTTCCCTGGAGGTGAAAAGGGAGAAAAATGTTTTTAAAGACAAAGTAGCTCCCTGCAGCTTCCTGCCCTGCCCCCCCCCCACCTCTTTGTCAATGAGCCATTAAAGCCTGAGCTTGTCTACTTTATATAATAGAGGTAGGATTAGCCTTCTACAGAAAGTCACCACATGGCATCTGGGGACTCAACCAAACTTAGACTCAAAGCAAAGCCTAGAGAGTTCCCCCTGCATGGCCCCATGGGAGTCTGACAACCAATCACAATACATTTCTTTCACAGGAACAGGAAACAGAGAGGTGGGGCTGAACAGAGTATAAAAAAACCAGCAAGCCCCTTCTTTTCTTTCTTTTCTTCTTCACCCAACATCTTGAAGCATGGGATCCCCCTTTTCTGTTCAGGACCTCAAGCCATGTGGTCCTGTCCACCATTAAACCATCTTTCCAAGCAGCCTTCATGTTTCCAGTGTCTTTTCCCCCACTTGGAACTGAACCCAGGAGGACATTTCTTCCAACAGGGAAAAACACAAATAACTGGAAATTTGGACTACAACGGCCCTGCTATCTATGTTTGGACTTTGTAATGGCGGCCTTAGAGTCTGCTGAAAGTTTTCCCCGATTATATTAAGAGAAAGAGCAAAACCTCATTTTGATTAAACACAAGAGGAGAAAAGCTGCAAAGCTTCGGGACTAAACATTCTTGCTGTTTCATTCCTTTCGGCTCAACTTGGCTTGCCTGTTATCTCCAAGGACACCTTCAACACCGTCGAACCAAACAAAAGCCCAAGCCAACCTGCCCGCAAACAATCTTGCTTTGATAGAGTTCCCCCACCTGACCTCTCACAAACAGGCCTGGGCTTCTTGTCATCTGAAGCCAAGCTGCTTACGTGGGATGCTCCATCGACACCTCCAGGATGAGCTCTGGCGGCCATTCAAATAATTCTGGGTCTTGACCATTGGCTTGCAGGACCAGTGGAAGCACATCAAAGCAGCCATATTTGGCTCTCCAGCCAAGCTGGAGGCAGAGCTGAGAAGAAGGGAAAGAGAAGGGTGGAGATTCTTTTTTGCTTTCTTACTTGAGAGGAGACAAAGAGCATGACTTATGGGTTCTGGAAACGGGATGCAGTTTCAGGAAAGGTGGAATGCCCTATTGCAGGGGTCTGCAAAGTCGGCTCTTTTAAGACTGGTGGACTTCAACTTCCAGAATTCCCCAGCCAACCTGGCTGGCTGGGGAATTCTGGGAGTTGAAGTCCACCAGTCTTAAAAGAGCTGACTTTGCAGACCCCAGTGTTGGGTTTCACATTTTGTTACTACTGCTCCAGTGATGGGTTTCAAATTTTTTTAGAACCTCTTCTGTAGGCGTGGCCTGCTTTGTGGGCTGACCTGCCGGACATGTGACTGAGTGGGAGTGGCTTGGCAGTCATGTGACCGGGTGGTCGTGGCCAACTTGTAAAATGTGATGAAACTCACTTAACAACGCTCTTGCTTAGCAACCAAAATGTTGGCTCAGAAACTTTGGCATTTGAAGCACGCAAGTCTTAAAGCTGTCAAGTTACAAGACTCTGGCACCCCTAAGGACTGAGTACAGGAGAACCTCTGGTCACGAACGCTTCTGACTACAACCAAATCAGGTTCTGACCAAAACATTCACATTCTTCCACCACCCCCGGCCGATTTCCCCTTCCGCACCATTTTTTTTTTGTAAGCGAGAAATTTCCCAAAATTAGATATTGGTCCCGACCAAATCAGGTTGCAACCAAAGTTATGAAACTAATTATGGTCGTGACCAGAGGATCTACTGTATGTTTTGCAGAGGTACCAGGCAGTGGTGGGTTTCAAAAATTTTAATAACATATGTAGGTGTGGCCTGCATTGTGGGAGTGGCTTGCTAGCCATGTGACTGGGTGGGAGTGGCTTGCCAGCCATGTCACCGGGTGGGAGTGGCTTGGCAGTCATGTGACTGGGTGGGCGTGGCCAACTTGTAAAATGTGGTGAAACTCATTTAACAGCGCTCTTGCTTAGCAACCAAAATGTTGGCTCAGGAACTCTGGCATTTGAAGCACGCAAGTCTTAAAGCTGTCAAGTTACAAGACCCTTTGCACCCCTAACCCATTAGGAAAAAAAACCCCAGGGGTGTTCAAACTTGACAGCTTTAAGACTTGTGGACTTCAACTCCCAGAATTCCTCCTCTCGCTCTTCCTCTTGATGATTGGTGGACATGCAGGGGGAAGGAGCTGGAACCGGTTCTAAACGGCACTGTAGATTTGGTGGGGGAGGAATAGGAGAAGAAAGTTGTGTTGGGTATGTTCAACACCTTGAGTTAGTTATAAACATAATAAAGGCGGGATACAAATAAATCAATCGATGAAATATAAATGTAATGAATTAATAATAGCAATAAAAATGCACTACTCTCGAGATTTATTTTGTACATACTTGTGTAAACTCCACGTTGGCTGGATCGCCCACCGTGGATCCATCTGGCATCTGGTAGCCAGCATACTGGATGAGTTGATTGTTCCATATTCGGAAGTCATGCTTTCCATCAGTCCTGTGGGGGAAGACAGTGATGGCGGACCTGTTTCAAGAGAGTGGGAGGGAATGACAGCTTACTCAGTGACTCTATAGACCCAGATGGAGAATATATATATGTATTAAAAAAAAGGGCTCATACCTTATGTTCCCTCCATTCGTAGCATACTCCAAATGGCGACAAAGATGTTCAAACATTTCTTTAGCGTCAGTGCAGCTGCGAGCATCAAACACCTAAAAGACATTAATCGGCAAATGAGAAAACTTAATATCAGTACTACATGCTTCCAACGTCGCTTTCCAAACCAATCCAAGAAATATAACTTTTGCAAGCTTAAATAACTCTTAGATAACCCGTGCTTGAATCTTAGAAACTAGTTAGTTTAGTGTTCTTACCCCCCCCCCCTTTCTCCGACTAATACAAGACTGGCTGCCTACCACTAACTCTCTTGGCTGCTTGCCTGAATGACTCTGAACAGATACGAAGCTTCCTAACTCGACTAGACACGAACCTGAAAATCAACACGAATAAACACGAACCTAGAAACCCAACGTTGTTCTCTGCAAGGACTTTCTTAGCAAAGACTTCCTTTTAAACCCTCTTGGGAGGGGCCAGTCATTAGACAGCCGGGACTAATTCAAATCCTTCGCGTGTCTGATGCAATTGAAGCCTCCTTTTTTCAGCCCTTCTCAATCTAGCATCAGGGACAAACTGGCCTTGATCCTCCCCACTACTCCAAGACCCAGGTGCCTCCTGATGACCAGCTGGGCTCTCTGCTCTCTCAAAGTCGCCCTCCTCCTCCAGAGCAGACTCATAGGACTCCTCACTAGAGGAGTTCATCAGCAGCTCATCCGGAGCCGGTTGGGCCACAACAGTTTAGCATGTTTTGCAGATAATAACCTCACAAAAAGGACACGTATGGATCACGTAGCTCCAACTTCGATGAAGAGAAGGTCCATCATGCTAAAGTGGATTTCCTGGAGACCTTCAACGTTCCATGCCCTGTAAGTTGTATCAGAGTTCTCTCTAGGACAGGAGTACAGGGGTGTCAAACTCGATTTCATTGAGCACAGCATCAGGGTTGTGTATGACCCAGGAATGGGCTCCAGCGGTCACTACTGCTGGTTTGCTTGTGGGTGCAGCAAGCGCACTTGATGCACATTGAGTGCGTATGCACAGTGCAATAAAAATTGCTCTGCGCATGTGCGGAAGCAAAAAAAAGATGACGGCACCTATGGCGCCGTCTGGAGAACCAGTTCAGAGGTTTGCCAGGCCAGAGTTGCTGCTGGTTCCAGCGACCCAGGCTGCCAAACCACTACCGATTCGGCCGAACTGGTAGGAACTCACCACTGGTTTGATCTTGGGGGCCCGGGGTGGGTGTACCCAGCTTGACATCACTCATTTTGGGGGTGCCTCTGGTGGCCCGAGCGCTCTGCCAGGGAAAACAGGCTTCCATGCGATGGCCTCTGCCAGCAAAAATGGAGCTTGGGAGGGCCTGATCCAGCCCCCGGGCGATGAGTTTGACACCCCTGCTCTAGGACAATATTTCTCAACCTCAGAAACTTTAAGCTGTGTGGGCTTCTACTCCCAGAATTTCCCAGACACAGTTTACAGTTGTTGAGAAGCATTATCCTAGAAGATCAAAGGAAAAGTATCGATCTCATGAGCCTCGGTTGTGCAGTGGTTAGAGTGCAGTACTGCAGGCCGCTTCTGCTGACTACCGACTGCCTGCAATTTGGCAGTTCAAATCCCACCAAGTCCTCCCTGAGGCTCAAGGTTGACTCAGCCTTCTATCCTTCTGAGGTGGGTAAAATGGGGACCCAGTTTTTGGGGGGCAATAGGCTGACTCTGTAAACCACTTAGAGAGGGCGGTGAATCACTATAAAGCGGTATATAAGTCTAAGTGCTAATCTCACATATCAATTCTCATTCATCTTTTTCATTGTTCTTTGAAATGTGCTCTTTTTCAGGTTACAAAAGGCAGATTACTGGGGATCCAGTTGAGCAGACCCAAGAATTTAAATCTCTGCTAAGATGGTAAAGTCCAATAAAATGTGTGCCAATTCTTTCCTACTTCTTTCTACTTCTAACCTTGGTGTCAACTTGTAAAGCGTTTCCATTACTATTATCAAGTTGACAAAAGGGAGGGAGAATTTCTACAGCAGGCGTATGAGGCTCGAAAGTTCACAGCCGGCTGCAGCACCTCATTGGTGGATATGATTTATGACACAGACTGAGGGAAGGGGAGACACAGAGCTAAAGTTCAGACACCATTAACCGGAAATCAAATTCGGGAAAAGAGATTTGGCTCCACAGAAGAACATGCCAAAATGTTGCTCCTAATAAATGACTGGATTTCTTTTGAACTTTGTCTCAAGGCTCATAAATTAATTAGGGCATCTTTTGGAAACTTCACACTTGCCAAGTGAAGTCATTGACAGCATCAGAACATCTCAAACATAGTTCTAGAATGCTGAGCCAGAGTTCCATTCTTCGTCGTATCGTTTTTGTGGCGGTATCACTATGGAATAGGATGAGCCGAACCCTTGGCTTTTTCAGTAGAATCTGGTAAGCCCGGAAGAGCCAAAGCAAATGGATCACCTGTAAATTGGACCACTGGATTCTCCCGATGCACCGAGGAGCATTTCTCCAGGCTTGCTTTGTGGCAAAGATAAGCTCTTCTTGGGTGAGTTGATAAGTTCCTGTTCTTTCTATCTCTTGAGCCACGGTTTCCAGCCGGGTTGTGTGCTCTTCCGTTTCTGCCCTGCAAAGGAAATAAAGGAAATGGCAACAGTGGTGAACAGGACAGTAAGCAGTAATGGGAGCAGCTAACATAATTCAAAGAGATTTCCAAAATGATGCGGGGATTTCCCCATCCAAGAGATGCACAGAAGAAAGAAGTGAATGTTGAAAACGATCGTTCTTTCCTATGGCTGTCGTGCGATCCTGAATTGATGGTGCTCCTGGGAGGAGAAGAGAGCCTGTAAAAATCCCTCGTTACCTTGACACATTGCTGCAGGAGTCATAATAATAAGACCTTTTTTTTTCTTGCAGCGCCAATAACATCGTTGTTTGCTTGTAAGATTAGAAGTAGTCTGCAAATGCTGGCTCCAAACATTAAAAATACAGCTTTCTAGATAGTAGAAAGATAATAGAATCCTTCACCTAATGACTTTCTTCCACCATTTAATACTCCACGGTTTGTTTAATCAGCTATAATCAGCACAGTAGTTTCTCAAACTGCAAAGCCATAAACCATGGTTTACTAATAACAGTAAATAATAAAGAAGCTGCCTTCATATTCTGTGCCTAAGCCATAACCCATCAAACCAGGGTTGGAAGGGGAATTTATCTATGTAATTGTTAGGCGTCAAAAACAATTTGATGTTACATAATCAATGTAAGGAGAGAACCATTAATGACAAATAATCCTGCCTGATTTACGTATATCACTGTTCCACCATTGCTCTCAGCACATAAAAAAGCACAGACATATTTAGGAAACTTCAGCTCCATTTTTCTTCTCCAGTTACATGGTTAAATATTCTTTTAGAATAGAATAGGATTCTTTATTGGCTAAGTGTGGTTGGACACACAAGGAATTTGTCTTTGGTGCCTATGTTCTCAGTGTACATAAAGAAAAATAAAATAGAATACATTCATCAAGAATCAAAAGATACAACCTTTAGTGATTGTCATAGGTTACTAATAAACAATCAAATTGTTCTAAGAAACTAATAAAACAATATAAATTCTTTTGCCAGTCATAAACAGGCACAAAAATGCCTTGATTTAAGACAGTTGTTTTCCAACCTCATATACTTCAACCAAAGCTACCTTGCTGGGAAATTCTGGGAGTTGAAGTCCACACGACTTAAAAGGACCAAAGTCAACAATCACAATCACAATAGCAGAGTTGGAAGGGACCTTGGAGGTCACCTAGTCCAACCCTCTGCCTAGGCAAGAAGCCCTATACCATTTCAGACAAATGGATATTCAACAACTTCTTAAAGACTTCCAGAGTTGGGGCATTCACAACTTCTGGAGGCAACTTCTGTTCCACTGATTAATTGTTCTAACAAACACTGAAGAAATCTCATCTTAGCAGATATATAACACCTGGGTTCATATAGTATATAAACTCATTGCTTTCATTCACTGTGGTTTATAGAACGAACTAAGATAGCCATGTTCACACACAGAACTAAGCCAAAGCCAAGCAAGCTGGATATATGAACGCAGCCAGCATGAAAATTGTTAGCTCTCTACAGTATGGTCTCAAGTGGAAGCTCTTCCTAGATTTTGCAAGATACTAAATAATAGAAGACTTTTGTGCACAGTGCATACACAGTAATGAAAGCAGGCATTGGATCAATGGCTCTTAGCCTTGTTGGTCATGGGACTATCTCGGGAGGCCATCTGCTGGGAGACGATGGGTTTCCTTGGCCAGTTGGTTGCCTACTGTGACAACAGACTGCTGGGTGAAATGGGCCAGGAGTCTGATCCAGCAGGGCACTGCTCAGATTCTAAATGAATAATTACCCGAACAAATTTCAGTCCTGCAGGCCAAAAATGGCCTGCCGAGGCCTCCATCTGTCCTGCCAGATCCTATTAGCTTCTCTTCCTCTCTCTCTCTCCCCCCTACTTTTGATTTCTGCCAGAGTTCAGAAATTGTGTTTTTCAGCAATTATATTTCTAATCTCTTGTTAGCAGCTCTTTGGAGATAACAAGGCCAGGCCTCCCAAGGCAATCGTTTCTGTGCGTTCTTCACCCTTCATCTCTAGCCCTGAGAGCAAAGCTTTCTGAACATGACAGGTTTCTTCCTTTCAAAGTGAGACTGCTCCAGACTGCCTCTGCATGGAAGAAGGGCTTAAGGAGAGCAGGTGGGAGAGCTACCTATCAACGAAGTCGTCCCTTTATCTGACTTGCCAAGGATGCAAGAGCTGAGAATGCAGATGTGGGCCCCTGCACCTGCCACAAATGTCTGATACAAGAATGCTGTGTGCATCACTGCATCATTATATAATTTGCATTATCTAGACAAAAAAATGTCAGAACATCCAGACCACTGCTAGTCCCTCTCTCACAGATCTTCCCAAAAATGTTTTTGGATGTTGGCTGCAGGATTGTATGTAAAACAGCTTGAATCACTGGTGAGATTCCATTTTTTTTTACTACCGGTTCTGTAGGCGTGGCTTGGTGGGTGTGACATGGCTTGGTGGGCGTGGCAGGGGAAGGATACTGCAAAATCCCCATTTCCTTCCCACTCCAGGGGAAGGATACTGCAAAATCTCCATTCCCTCCCCACTCCAGGGGAAGGATACTGCAAAATCTCCATTCCCTCCCCACTCCTGGGGAAGGATACTGCAAAATCTCCATTCCCTCCCCACTCCTGGGGAAGGATACTGCAAAATCTCCATTTCCTCCCCATTCCTGGGGAAGGATACTGCAAAATCTCCATTCCCTCCCCGCTCTAGTGGAAGGATACTGCAAAATCTCCATTTCCTCCACACTCCAGGGGAAGGATACTGCAAGATCTCCATTCCCTCCCCACTCCAGGGGAAGGTTACTGCAAAATCTCCATTCCCTCCCCCCTCCAGGGGAAGGATACTGCAAAATCTCCATTTCCTCCCAATCAGCAGGGAGTCGTGAGGCAGAGAATAGATGGGGGCGACGCCAGCCAGAGGTGGTATTTTCCGGTTCTCCAAACTACTAAAGTTTTCCACTACTGGTTCTCCAGAAATGGTCAGAACCTGCTGAATACCACCTCTGGCTTGGATGTATGAAAGCAAAGTTCAAATGTAAATGTTCTGTAAAAAAAATTTTCAGTTCTTTTCTCCGTTCTGAGAGATGGCTTCCCTGATTACCTGCTCTTTCCTCTTTGTTTCACTTACAAACTTAAGACAACACAAAGGCAGCTTACCGCTCTATAATTAGAGTAACACTGATATGCCAATCACAGCCTGAGGCTTTAAAAAGGTCTTCCAAAATTGCCGAAAGGAAGTGAATCACAGGATAGAAGCTCAAAATAAGCAAAATAAACAAATCAATCTGACTCACTTTTGAAGTGTGTTGTAGAAAAGATGGATAAACTCAGTTGCTTGGAGTAGTAATTTGTCTCTGGGGATCGGTTCCTCGCGGGGACCTCGGATTAACCCTTTCGGATTCATGAGAGATCCTTGGCAAACTTTGTTCTGACAGTTAAGAACCTGGGGATGAAAATACAGTATGTACAGTCAAAAGGGCTAGATTAGCAAACACTTCCAGAATCAGCAGTAGGCACAGGTACAGAGTTTAACCTTTGGGGTGGTTTAATACCCACTTCAATGAAACATTGTCCTTACGATGGAAAGTGGAATATGGAAAAAAAATCTGCTCAGGATCGCAGATCAATATGGATTAATTAACCAATTAGTTAGATGGTTATAGAATGTTGCTGAAGAATTATTAATTAGTTAATAGCTACTTGTAAAACTCAAGATTGTTTCATATTATTTTTGAATTTATATTGGTATGTTGGGATTAAATAAGGGATGTTAATAGGTGGTCAGGTTCTAAAGACACTCTTAAAGAAGAAATAGATTGATGTTGAAATATTTGATGGGAATTGTGGGATATTGATATTAAGGTACATGATAAATTTTTAACATTAAAATTTATAAAATGAGATTACTTATGAACAATAACCACTCCAGAGATGCACAGAATTTATGAATACCCGGTTAGCATGTCTTTTAAAGCAGGGGTCCCCAACCTTTTTGGCACCAAAGACCGGCTTTGATGTTAAAAAAATTCCGCGGACCGGTGGCCATGGCTCGGCTGGCGTAGAGGGGGAGCGGAGGGGAGGGGGCACAGGCGGCGCATGCACACATGGTGGTGGTGGTGAGTCGACTCACTCGCCCCTCTCGGGTGCCCAACGGTGCGAGCAGCCACGCCTGCGCTCTCCCACCCCCAGCACGTGCTCTTCCCAGGGGGCTGCTCCCTCCTCCTCCTCTCCGGCCCTTTCTAAGAGTTGCGCTGCTCACTGCTGCCCGGTTCCTATCAAGCCACGGACCGGCACCGGTCCACGGCCCGGGGGTTGGGGACCACTGTTTTAAAGGACACAATTTAGAGTGGACTTTTCCTTTTTAAATCTATCTTTTTTCCCCTTTGTTTGCTTTATAAATAGAATGTCATTACATAGTCATACTTATATATAAAATGATGTTAAAATAATTAGTAAGATCAGGGTTGAGATACAAGAATTGTAACAATTGATATGGAAAATAAGTGATAACTACTGAAGAAACTTATCAAAACTTGTGATTAATTGATACAGTCTTAAAAATTTGTAACCTGTAATGGAAGATGGCTTTTTGATGGGTTTTTTTTGTGTGAAGTTTGTATTATCTGTGTTTATGTAAAATAATTAAAAAATTATTATTTAAAAAAAATGGGTTAATTATGGATGATTGAGAACAACATGACCAACCAAAAAAAACAAACCAATGGATCATTGAGCAACATCAATTCAGAGTTTTCACTTGAGATTCAAATGACCAGGCTCAAATTATCCTACTTCAAACTCATTCCAGCTTCCTGGAAAAGGATCCGTTGCTGGGAAAGGGGGAAGGAATGAGAAGAAGAGGACAACCAGCAGCAAGATGGATGAACCACTGGGAAACCTGAAGGACCAGGTTGGAGATAGATCAACCTGGAGAACATCTACCTATGTGGTTGCTAGACGTTGAAAACAATTTGGTGGAACATAATCAATTTATCAATTAATGGATGACTGTAACAAATGATGGCTTCCTTTCACTGAAATGTTTATTGTACAACTACTGTATTTTTCGGAGTATAAGACGCACCAATGTTTTGAAGAGGCAAATAAAAAAAAACGTTTTTGCACTCTGCAAACCTCCCAAAAATGGCTTGTTTTTTGTGAAAATGGGTCCATTTTTTCTATAAAGGGCATGAATAGCCTTTAGGGGGCTTGTAGAATGCTCCTGGGGGCTGGGTGGGCAAAATTGAACAAACAACGGCCCGTTTTTTGCTCATTTCTGCCTTTCCCAGCTCCCAGGAGCCCTCTATAAACCTCCTAAAAGTTATGCACAGCCATTTTGGTGAAGGGGGTGGGGTTTCAGGAGGCAAAAAAAAAATGCTGTATTCAGTGTATAAGATGCACCCAGATTTTCAGCCTCTTTTTTGAGGGGAAAAAGGTCCATCTTATATTTGGAAAAATACGGTATGTATGTAAACACATGCCCTTGTTTAGTTTTTAGGTTTTTCTTCTTCTATGTATGTATGTATGTATTTACTAGCTGATAACCCAGTATTGGCCGGGTATTTATTTATAGGGGGGAAATATCCGGACCAAATGTAATTTCTAATGTTGGATTTTCCCCCTTACTAGAGGGAGCCCCCTTGTGGAGTACTGTGAAGCCATTACCAAGGCAACTCCTCTGTGCTGTACGGTAGAAGCCATTTGAAGGCACAACAGGTTGTATCATAACAGAACACATAACCCGAGGGGAGTTAGGGGTGTCTTAGCCCCACAGTATTTGTTTCCAGAGAATAAGTCATGTGTGTATCAGGTTTGATTGAATTTGCTCATGACGTTCCAGACTTATGCTGGAACACGCACGCGCGCACACGCACACACAGCCATTTTATATATATAGAAGATTTTGTGTATTCTTCTTTATTTTTGCATTTAATAAATTTGTAAAAAAATATTAGATAGAACCTACAGATAGAATCCAAAAGTGTAGTGGTAACAATCCAACTTGTGTCCTGAACTGGAGTCCAGATGGATTCTTGAAAGATGCTTGCTCAAACTCTGCTGAAGTAGGAACAGTGAAAGGAAGGCCGCTACCTTCCTGGGCAAATTGTTTCCTTGCCCAACTTCTTTCATTAGTGCAGTTTTTCCCAATTTTAATGATACGCCTTCCTGTCATTTTAAGCTTCTAACAGGAACAGTTATGGCCCCCACTTAGAATGACAACTTGTTAACATTCCTTCATATTTAAAGAGTCTTCTTCATCTTTCTCTGAGTAGAGGAGAGTCTGCAATGGCCACCTCAACATGTCTAGGCAGGGGGTTGGACTAGAAGACCTTCAAGGTCCCTTCCAACTCTGTTATTCTAACGTATGTATGTGGTCTGCTAGAGAGCTAAAAAAACAACAGCACCTAAATCTAAGCACTTCTCTTACCTCTTTGGCCTCGTGGTGCAATGCATCTTGAAGGATTGTTCCAGTCTCCCAATTTTTAATTTTTAAATGCCTTGGGCATCCAGATGTTTGCATGGCATTATTCTGGAGAAATTTCTGAGCAGAAAAGAAACAAAATACAATGCATTTGATTAGATTTAATTTGGATTTGATTGCTGTCTTCCTCTAAAAATCAGCTCTGTCCAGAGGTGGGTTGCTAATTTTTTTACTACTGGTTCGGGTGTGCTCGCGTGCTTGCCTGCTCGATACTTCTGCACATGCACAGAAGCATCTGGGTGGTTGGGCGGAGCCTCCCGCTGCCGCTACTACCGGTTTGGCTCATCTGTGTCAAACCAGCAGCAACCCACCTCTCTGTCTGTCTGTCTGTCCGTCCGTCCATCCGTCCGACCGACCGTCCAATCCTTCCTTCCTTCCTTCCTTCCTTCCTTCCTTCCTTCCTTCCTTCCTTTCTGTCGCTATCTATCTTTCCATCCATCCATTAGAAACTATTTATTTTTATTTTCACAAATACTCTTTTCAAGGGCCAGAGGCACCAGTAAACTTCAGAACTGAAGTAGGACATTGAATTCAGCATAAAACGTATAATCCGAATACCTCTCACCTAATTACTGTACTACTTTGTTTGCCTTGGCATAATATTCTGAACACAAACTACCAAGGGAATTGGAGTTGATGCTATCCAGGAAACAATAAAAACTAACCAGATTTAGCCACTAGATTTGTAACTGACTTCATTATGTATGTGTCTGAGGACACAGGTTTGGGCACACTCTCACAATTGTCATTTTACAGTCGTCCTTTCACTCGTCATTGTAACTCAAGCTAGTTTCATAATAAAACGTAGTAAAGGCCGAAATGAACAAATTACCGTATTTTTCAGACTATAAGATGCACCAGAGTATAAGACGCACCAAGATTTTAAAGAGGTAAAAAAAAATTAAAGGTTTTTGCAACCTGCAGGCCTCCCAAACCCTATGCACCTATCTAGGTAGGTAGATAGAGGGATATAGAGAGAGAGGGAAAAATACAGTAGGTAGCTAGGTAGGTAGGTAGGTAGAGGGATAGAGAGAGGGAGAAATACAGTAGGTAGGTAGGTAGGTAGGTAGGTAGGTAGGTAGAGGGATAGAGAGAGGGAGAAATACAGTAGGTAGGTAGGTAGGTAGAGGGATAGAGAGAGGGAGAAATACAGTAGGTAGGTAGGTAGGTAGGTAGGTAGGTAGGTAGGTAGGTAGGGGGATAGAGAGAGGGAGAAATACAGTAGGTAGGTAGGTAGGTAGAGGGATAGAGAGAGGGAGAAATACAGTAGGTAGGTAGGTAGGTAGGTAGGTAGGTAGGTAGAGGGATAGAGAGAGGGAGAAATACAGTAGGTAGGTAGGTAGGTAGAGGGATAGAGAGAGGGAGAAATACAGTAGGTAGGTAGGTAGGTAGGTACTGTAGGTAAGTAGGTAGGTAGAGGGATAGAGAGAGGGAGAAATATAGTAGGTAGGTAGGTAGGTAGAGGGATAGAGAGAGGGAGAAATACAGTAGGTAGGTAGGTAGGTAGGTAGGTAAATAGGTAGGTAGAGGGATAGAGAGAGGGAGAAATACAGTAGGTAGGTAGGTAGGTAGGTAGAGGGATAGAGAGAGGGAGAAATACAGTAGGTAGGTGGGTTGGGGGTTATACGGTGGCTGTGTGTACGTGTTTGTGTGTGCAGGTGTAGATCTACACACAGATTGGTTGGCCATTTAACCAGACTGGACCACAGCAACACGTGGCCGGGTACGGCTATGTAATAATAAAGGAATAAATACAATACAATACAATAGCAGAGTTGGAAGGGACCTTGTAGATCTTCTAGTCCAACCCCCTGCATAGGCAGGAAACCCTATACCATTTCAGACAAATGGCTATCCAACATCTTTTTAAAGGCTTCCAGGGTTGGGGCATTCACAACTTCTGGAGGCAACTTCTGTTCCACTGGTTAATTGTTCTAACAGTCAGGAAATTTCTCCTTAGTTCTATAAATAAACAAAAATCATCCCTGGCCTCTTGGAGGGTCATCTAATCCCCACCTTTGCTTATCCCCTGTATTTCACAGTCTTAACTTTGAATAGAGGGAGCCCCAAACCAGACTCACTTCTTTGGCCTTCTCAAGCAATGTGATGCCATTGGGTTTCCTGCTCAGACTCTTAACAAGAGCACCTTCCTCCTTTGCCACACTAGAAGAAAGGAGAAATAACAAGGTATGAGAAATGCATGATGGTAAAGCATTTGGTCTATGCTAAATAAGTGGAGATGATCCCATGCTTTCAGAGAAAAAACGTTTCTGTGTCCTGTTGTGCCAGACTTTAGGGTGTGGTGCTCATCCCTGTTTCTTGGCTGAGGGAGCCACTGTTGGCCCAAGACATTTTCCATGGTCAGGTGGACAGCATGGCTATAGACTTATATAACGCTTCATAAAGTTCTATCTAAGAGGTTTACAAAATCAGCATATTGCCCCCAACAATCTGGGTCCTCATTTTGCTGACCTCAGAAGGATGAAAGGCTGAGGCAACTTTGAGCCGGTCATGATTGAACTCCTGGCTGTGGGCAAAGTTAGCCTGAAATACTGCATTCTAACCACTGTGCCACCATGGCTCTTACACTAAAGGTGCACCAAATGTTGTTACCTTCCCACCAAAGTGGTACCTATTAATCGACTTGCATTTGCATACTTTTGAACTGCTAGGTGGGCAGGAGCTGGGACAGGAACGGGAGCTCTTGCGCAACACTCAGGTCTCGAACCTGGGCTCTCAACTTTCCAACCGACAAGGTGTGTCTTTAACCACTGTGACATTGCACCCTAAGACAACCAAAAACTGGTCTGTTTCTCTTGTTCTTTATGATGACCCTATTAGAGAAGAATGTCTATACAGGTATCCTTGTCTTCATTCATAGTTATGACAGCTTATGACTGTTATAGCTTCCCCACGGTTATGTAATCAAGATTCTGACAAGTGACAATTGGTGTGTATTTAGGACAGTTGCAATATCCTGGGTCACGTGATTACTATGTAACAGATTAACAGAGTTGGAAGGGACCTTGCAGGTCATCTAGTCCAACCCCCTGCCCAAGCAGGACACCCTACATGTGCCTCTACCTAGGATCGAACTCACAACCTCCTGCTTATGAGGCAAGAGCTCCACCTCTAGGCCACAGCAGCTTCCCAATCCTTCCAAGTCATCTTCCAATAAGCAAAGTCAATAGGTAAAGCCAGATATGCTTAACAGCTGCAGCAAAAAAGAGATCGTAAAATTGGGCATGTCTCACTTAACAACCACCTCACTAAGAAACAGGAGTTCAAGTCCCAGATGTGGCCGTAAGTCAAGGCTGATATTTATGATTGCGCTGACCTGGATGGAACTTTTTCGTTTCTTTTTGGAAAAAAAGAGGGATATCAACTAGTAATGTTATCTTCTTATCCTCCTGTGACATCCCAAATATCTAAACAGATGTAGATAATGTGTAATAAATTTCCCAGGAAGGTGTGTGTGTGTGGGGGATCCATAAAAACCAATTGCTGAATTATATGCTTTATCTTTTTCACTTGTATCATATTTTCTTAAGGCGGCATATGTGTTCCCCACTGTTGCCATTCTGGCTAGAAAGTTAAGCGATAAAGCAGGCTGAAAGAGATTGATCCAAGGACACCGAGATAATTTTCTGTCTAAGATGGAGATCTGAAGTCATAAGTCCCCAGATTTATTTTTATACTTTCTTAAAGTTAAAAAAGCAAATGACTACTGAAAAAAAATGTGTGAGGAAACTGCACCTGAAAACAAACATCATTGTTTAGGATTTTTATAAAACTGGAAATTATATTTGGTATCGCTGTTTAATGTATTAAGAAGTAGATTTTACAGAGCAGGAAAAAACACTGATGAACAACTATAACTAAACAGCTGTAATGTCAATCTTCTATATAAATAAAAATTTAAAATAGTTTGTGCAAAATCATTAATCTCAGAAAGTACTGCACCGATCGGCACCAAATTTTCACACAATGTTGCTAAGAAAAGGAGTAACAATCATATGTACATTTTGTGTGGCAGGCACACGTGTGTCACATGCAAGCAGCACAAATGTAAAAGGTACGCACCTCCCTGTAGCTCCTCCCACCCAGCTGCTTATGATGCGTCACGCACATACCCCTCACATTTCCAACAGTTGTTTCCTCAGCAACCGAATAAGTATCCAACATTCCCTCACACATGGCACGCTCCCATGTGACCCAGGCAGGCCTACTAGGCCCAAAACAAGATGCAGGGGTAAGAGAGGGGGAGAAGTACGGTAGGTAGGTATGTAGAGGGAGAGAGAGAGGGAAAAATACGGTAGGTAGGTACGGTAGGTAGGTAGGTGGAGAGAGGGAGAAATACAGTAGGTAGGTAGATAGGTAGGTAGGTAGGTAGGTAGGTAGGTAGAGGGGGAGAGAGAGGGAAAAATACGGTAGGTAGGTAGGTAGGTAGGTAGGTAGGTAGGTAGGTAGGTAGGTAGGTAGGTAGAGAGAAATACAGTAGGTAGGTAGGTTGGGGGTTATACAGTGGTTGTGTGTACGTGTTTGTGTGTGTAGGTGTAGATCTACACACAGATTGGTTGGCCATTTAACCAGACTGGGCCACAGCAACGCATGGCTGGGAATGGCTAGCATGTGAATAAGATAGGATGATATCACTCCTCTGCTCGCAACAGAATCCCTTATGCCACCAGACTTGAAAATTTGCGCTTAGACAACTTAGAACTTTGCCGTCTTCCATCTGACCTAAGCGTAGTACATAAAATTATTTGCTACAATGACTACTTCTGTCAATGACTACTTCAGCTTCAACCACAACAACACACCAGCACACAATAGATACAAACGTAAGGTAACCCGCTCCAAACTTAATTGCAGAAAATATGACTTTAGTAACAGAGTTGTCAATGCCTGGAATGCGCTACCTGACTCTGTGGTTTCTTCCCCAAACCCCCAAAACTTTAACCTTAGTCTGTCTACTGTCGACTTAATTCATATTTGATGAATTAAATAAAATAATAAAATCAAATATCCTAGGAATCCAGAAAGGTATTTTCACTGTCTGCGCATTGATACATGCAACATATGAGTCAGAAAAAAGGTTAGCAATGTATCAATGGGTTGATGCCACCTAATTAAACTACACTTCAGTTAAAATCGAATCATTCCTAAATATCCAGGGAATGATTTAAAAACTCTCATTCAGTTTTGGATTAATTTATTATTTTTATTTTTCATATTTATATCCCGCAACCATCTCCCATAGAGGGACCCGTGGCGGCGCACAGGAAAATTAAAAATACAAATATACAAATATACAAAAAATACAAAGACTCTTAAAGCTATATTGAACCCAACCCTGCGCTAAAACATAATTAAAACCCCCAAATTAAAACTGTGATCAACTAAAAATCAGTTCGGTGTCGGGTAGTTCATGCCAGGCCGGCTAGATGGAAAAAGTGCGTTTTTAGGCGCTGGCGGAACAGGCGGAGGTCCGAGGTGACACAGAGTTCGGGAGGTAGATCGTTCCAGAGGATTGGGCCCACCACAGAGAAGGCCCTTCCCCTGGGCATCGCCAACCGGCATTGACCCGGCCGACGGCACCCGGAGAAGACCCTCTCTGTGGGAGCGAATCGGACGTAGGGATTAAATCTGATTTACGGAGAAGAAGAAGAAGGGCCATTCATAAAGCACTACTCAAAGGTAATGCAATCATTTAAATCTCACTAGATAATAAATGCCCGTTGTCAGGAGAATCTACCATAGAGGGGTTAAAACTATCAAGATAGGGACTGTAGCTGTGGGTTCAAAGCCTGCCTCTTTTTTGCATATGCCACGCTTGCCAAAAAAGGGTGACACTTTGACTGCATGGTTGTAGCCACCATCTTGACTTTTTAGACATATTCCCTTCCAGGGATGCCCTTAAATAATGCAGCAAAACTGAGAAGTTCTACGTTGATGTATTAGTACAGGTAGTCCTCCACTTAAGATTACAACTGGGACCAGAATTTCCATTGCTAAACAAGGTGGTTGTTAAGTGACTTATACTTGATTTTAAGACCTTTTTCTGCCAAGGTTGTTAAGCAAATCACAATTGTTGTTAAGTGAATCACCCTATTGTAAAGTGAATCCAGCTTCCCTTACCGACCTTTCTTATTGGAAGTTCGGCTGGGAAGGTCGCACATGATCCTGAGACTTTGCAACTGTTATAAATACATGCCAGTTGCTAAATGCTCTAATTTTAATGATACGGCGGTGGGGATGCTGCCACAGTCAAAAGTGCAAGGACCCATCGTAAATCACTTTTTTCAGTGCCGTTGTAACTTCAAACGGTTACTAAACAAATGGTGGTAAGTTGAGAACTGCTTGTAAATAAAGGTGATGTGATGAAAATATTTTTCTGTAATATCTTTCCAGCAGAAAGAAAAACTAAGCCAATTAAGAGAGAGAGAGAGACAGAGAAAAATACAGAGAGACAGAGAAAAACAGACAGAGAGAGAGAGAGACAGGGAGAGACAGAGAAAGAGACAGAGAGACAGAGAAAGAGACACACACAGAGACAGAGACAGAGAGAGACAGAAAAATAGAGACAGAGAAAGAGACATACACAGGGACAGAGAGACAGAGACAGAGAGAGACAGAGAGAGACAGACAGAGATAAAGAGAGAGAGACAGAGAGAGACAGAGAACGGGACAGAGAGACAGAGAAAGAGAGAAACAGAGACAGAGGGAGATAAAGAGAGAGAGAGAGAGAAGACAGAGAGACAGAAAAATAGAGACAGAGAAAGAGACATACACAGGGTCAGAGAGACAGAGAGAGAGATAAAGAGAGAGAGACAGAGAGAGACAGAGAAAGGGACAGAGAGACAGAGAAACAGAGAGAAACAGAGACAGAGGGAGATAAAGAGAGAGAGCGAGAAAAGACAGAGGGACAGAAAAATAGAGACAGAGAAAGAGACATACACAGGGACAGAGAGACAGAGACAGAGATAAAGAGAGAGAGACAGAGAGAGACAGAGAAAGGGGCAGAGAGACAGAGAAAGAGAGAAACAGAGACAGAGAGAGAAACAGAGAGAGAGAGACAGGGAAAAAGACACACAGAGGGACAGAGAGACAGAGACAGAGACAGAGACAGAGAGGGGAGAAGCAGGTGTGAAAGAACTAGTGATGGTCCCATTGCTTTGATAAATCTGAGAGGCTTCCTGGGGTGCTGGTGGAGAGAGAAATATAGAGACAGAGAAAGAGACATACACAGGGACAGAGAGACAGAGACAGAGAGAGACACAGAGAGAGAGACAGAGAAAGAGACACACAGAGGGACAGAGAGACAGAGAGAGAGACATAGACAGAGGGAGATAAAGAGAGAGAGAGAGGACAGAGAGAGGGAAATATAGAGGGGATAAATGGGGAACTCATCAAATTCGCAGACGACACCAAGCTGGCAGGAATAGCCAACACTCCAGAAGATAGGCTTAAGATACAGAAGGATCTAGACAAACTTGAACATTGGGCACTGTCTAATAAAATGAAATTCAATTGTGAAAAAAGTAAGGTCCTACATATAGGCAAGAAAAACCAAATGCACAAGTACAGTATAGGTGGTACCTTGCTCAATAGTAGCAACTGTGAGAGGGATCTCGGAATCCTAGTGGACAACCATTTAAATATGAGCCAGCAGTGTGCAGCAGCTGCCAAAAAAGCCAACACAGTTCTAGGCTGCATCAACAGAGGGATAGAATCTAGATCGCGTGAAGTGTTAATGCCACTGTATAGTGCCTTGGTAAGGCCACACTTGGAATACTGCATACAGTTTTGGTCGCCACGATGTAGAAAAGACGTGGAGACTCTGGAAAGAGTGCAAAGAAGAGCAACCAAGATGATTAGAGGACTGGAGACTAAGACATATGAAGAACGGCTGCAGGAGCTGGGTATGTCTAGTTTGATGAAGAGAAGGACCAGGGGAGACATGATAGCAGTGTTCCGATATCTCAGAGGGTGCCACAAAGAAGAGGGAGTCAAACTTTTCTCCAAGGCACCTGGGGGCAGGACAAGGAGCAATGGGTGGAAACTAACCAAGGAGAGAAGCAACTTAGAACTAAGGAGAAATTTCCTAACAGTGAGAACGGTTAACCTCTGGAACAGCTTGCCTCCAGCAGTTGTGAATGCCCCAACCCTGGAAGTCTTTAAAGGGATGTTGGACAGCCATTTGTCTGAAATGGTATAAGGTTCCTGCCCATGCAGGGGGTTGGACTAGAAGACCTACAAGGTCCCTTCCAACTCTGCTATTGTATTGTATTGTATTCTGTTCAATAAAATACTTTATAGCTATTTAGACAGAGAAAGAGACATACACAGGGACAGAGAGACAGAGACAGAGATAAAGAGAGAGAGACAGAGAGAGACAGAGAAAGGGACAGAGAGACAGAGAAAGAGAGAGAAACAGAGACAGAGGGAGATAAAGAGAGAGAGAGACAGGGAAAGAGACACACAGAGGGACAGAGAGACAGAGAGAGAGACAGAGACAGAGAGGGGAGAAGCAGGTGTGAAAGAACTAGTGATGGTCCCATTGCTTTGATAAATCTGAGAGGCTTCCTGGGGTGGCTGGTGGAGGGTAGAGCGAGTGCCAAGCCAGGGCACCACCCATTGAGCTGGACAAAGAACCACGTCAAGCTGCTTCAGGGATCAATGGGGAACAAGTTGGTTATAGGAACAAAACAAAGACAGGGAAAGCAATTCACAGAATGGATGGCTTTAGGGAATTAACTGGGCGGGTACTTCAAAAAATTCCAGATGCGCCCTTGTTAAGAAAATAGTTGTAAATTTCATTGCTTTCCTGTGTAGAATATAATAATGACGATTTTTTGAACTTGTCTCCCTTCCTTTTCGTTCCATGCTGGGCAAGGGAAAAGGGTTTTTTAAAAAAAGAAAAAAAACTTATCATGTTTTCCCACCTTTCCTTTAAGGCGTTCCCAGCTGAGCTTTCCTTTTGCTGTTCTGTTTGGAGGACAGGCTGTAGTAAGAAAGAGGAATGGACCCAGGGCTCACCCTCAATACCATAGCTGAGATTTTCCTAGACTTAAGATGCCATCCCCACACAAATAGATTTCCTCCCCAACCCTCAGTCTGTGGACCAGAAGTGGCATGCAGCAGGTTCTGACCAGTTCTGGAGAGCCGGTAGCGGAAATGTTGAGTAGTTTGGAGAACTGGTAAATACCACCTCTGGCTGGCCCCGCCCTCATCTATTCTCTGCCTCCCGAGTCCCAGCTGATCGGGAGGGAATGGGGATTTTACAGTATCCTTCCCCGGCCACACCCACCAAGCCATGCCACGCCCAACAAGCCACATCCACAGAACTGGTAGTAAAAATTTGCAAATCCCACCACTGCTGTGGACTGATACCAGTCCGCAGCCCATTGGGAACCAGTCCGCACCAGCAGCCGATGAGCATGCAGAACTCCATTTGTGTAAGCAGTGGGCATATGTGTGACCCTGCCCCTCTGCCCCCCAACTCCGCTGCCAGTCTGCAGAACTGGAAAGATTGGGAACCGCTATTCTAGAGTTATCTGACTATTGTACCATGGTTTGTGATGGCACAAATGAGGGAGGAGGAAGGTTTCATTTATGAGATTTATATCCATAATGCCCTCTGCTCTTTTTCCACACTACAACAGCCTTGTGGGGTGGGCTGGTTTGAGAAAGGCAGACTGGCCCAACATCATGCAGTTTGTTCCCCTCGCACATATGTACTAGTCGTTCCTGACTCTAGGGGGCGGTGCTCATCTCCGTTTCAAAGCCAAAGAGCCAGTGCTGTCCAAAGATGTCTCCATGGTCATGTGGCCGACATGACTAAAATGCCGACGGGGCATAGAACACTGTTACCTTCCCACCAAAGGTGGTCCCTATTTTGCTACTTGCATTTTTTTAATGTGCTTTCGAACTGCTAGGTTGGCAGAACCTGGGGCAAGTAACAGGAGCTCACTCTGTTATGCAGAGCTAGGGACTCGAACCGTCGAACTGCCGACCTTTCTGATCGACAAGCTCAGCGTCCTAGCCACTGAGCCACTGTGTTACTACTATATCACTATTACATCACCTCCCAAATGGCTACATGATGCTACAGATAGTAATGTGTGTGTGTGAGAGAGAGAGGGGGGGAGGGAGAGGGAGAGGGAGAGGGAGAGAGAGGGGGGAGAGGGAGAGGGAGAGAGAGGGGGGGAGAGGGAGAGGGAGAGAGAGGGGGGAGAGGGAGAGGGAGAGAGAGAGAGAGGGAGAGGGAGAGAGAGAGAGAGCGGGAGAGGGAGAGAGAGGGAGAGGGAGGGAGAGAGAGAGGGAGGGAGAGGGAGAGGGAGAGAGAGAGAGGGAGAGGGAGAGAGAGAGAGAGAGAGAGCGGGAGAGGGAGAGAGAGGGAGAGGGAGAGAGAGAGGGAGGGAGAGGGAGAGGAAGAGAGAGAGAGGGAGAGAGAGAGAGAGAGTTAGCGGGGGAGGGAGAGAGAGAGCGGGAGAGAGAGAGAGAGGGAGAGGGATTGGGAGAGAGAGAGAGAGAGAGAGAGATGGAGAGGGAGAGAGGGAGAAAGGGAGAGGGAGAGAGAGAGGGAGAGGGAGAGGCGGACAGGTAGGCAGAGAGAGTGGGGGGATTGATTGCTTGGCTGTTTTCCAATAGAATGTAATTTTTCCAGTAATTTCCAGATTTGAGCCAAGGAGAAATGTGAAGCAGCCTCACCTGTGGACATTTTCGGTTGCTTTTTCCAGATTATTGTTGAGATCCATCTCTTCCCACATCTCGGAGTGACTGGATGGTGGCACACAGAGCAGCGCCCAAGGATACTTCATTCTCTGCATAATTTAGACCAAGGCGGTTTGGGTGCCCTTCAGATCCTAGCCAAGCAAGATTAAAAACGTCCGTTTCTGCAAAGGAAATAAACAGCAGGTGTGAAGAGAGATAGAAGATTCTTTTTGTTGTAAAAGCAAGGGAAGGCCAGGGGTGTTCAGGTGGGGCCAAAAAGTGAAGATGGCCACCTTCACGTAAAAGGAGAGCAAGGCTTCAATTGCGCGATTACATTCCACCACAGACTGTATACAAGTCCCTTGGCAATTGCTTCAAAACCAACCATATTATGCTTCCACATTTTTCAGATTAAGACAGGTAGTCCTCAATTTATGACCATAACGCAGCCAGCTTGTTAAGCAAATGCCGAAGTCATAAAATGAATGCTGCTGTCATTAAATGAGCGGCATAGTCATTAAGCAAAGCTATGGTTCTCTATTCATGGTTTCTATTATTTGGCAAAGCCGCCATCATACGTGATCACATGACCGCAGCAACCATAAATGCAGCCATGTTGCTGAGTGCCCAATTGTGTGATCACGTGACTTCAGGGAAGACTCACTACCACCATTGAAACTTCCAAACCGTAACTCCCTTTTTTCAGGTAACTCATAACTTTGGTCGCTCAACAATTGGTCATAAGTTGAGGACACCTGTATGTAGAAAACAGATATATCCCATGAGCAAGCACTCTTGCTCTTCTCCAAGACTATTTTGACACCAGAGTCTTTGGTGCTGGTTTCCAGGAAGGAAACAGGATTAAAATAAAGATTCTATGCAGTGCTTAACGTACCCAAGTAGCTCTTCCTATGTTTTTCACAATCAGGTCCCATTAAAAAAAAGTCCCTTCCTGTTTTTATTAGAAGCATCTTTCTGTTAATTCTGTCTTTATTACTTCCTGATCAACACAAGTAGGGAGAGGTGACGAAAGAGGTGACGTTAGAATAGAATAGAGTAGAGTAGAGTAGAGTAGAATAGACTAGAATAGAATAGAATAGAATAGAATAGAATAGAATAGAATAGAAAAACAGAGTTGGAAGGGACCTTGGAGGTCTTCTAGTCCAACCCCCTGCTTAGGTAGGAAACCCTACACCACTTCAGACAAATGGTTATCCAACATCTTCTTAAAAACTTCCAGTGTTAGAGCATTCACAACTTCCAAAGGCAAGTCATTCCATTGATTAATTGTTCTGTCAGGAAATTTCTCCTCAGTTCTAAGTTGCTTCTCTCCTTGATTAGTTTCCACCCATTGCTTTTTGTCCTGCCCTCAGGTGCTTTGGAGAATAGCTTGACTCCCTCTTCTTTGTGGCTGAGCTATTAGAAGACTGCTATCATGTCTCCCCTGGTCCTTCTTTTCATTAAACTAGACTTCCCCAGTTCCTGCAACTGTTCTTCATATGGTTTAGCCTCCAGTCCCCTAATCATCTTTGTTGCTCTTCTCTGCACTCTTGGTTGATCTCAGAATGCTAAGATGGCTTGGGAGACCACAAATTAAAAAAAATAATCTCAGGGCAATAGAGTGAACCAAAACCATCCCTGACGAAGACAGTGCTAAACCATTTCCATACAGGAAAACTCATACAAGTTTGATAAATAAACTCAAAGGGGCGTTACTCTACTTTTACTATTTAAGCAGTTGACTCTCATTCTCTGCAAAATGGGATGAACCTTTCCTTCTTGGCTTCCGCCCATTAAAAAAGAATTAAGGAACGCCATTATTTTGCAATGTCATGTAAACCTGGGGAACACACAGCATGGACATGGATGCTAATTAAGTAATATTTAATCAAATATTAAACGGTCAAAGTTATCTATCTGCCTTTTATCTATGTTAAGTTTATTTATTTTTATCCCACAATAACTCAAGGTAACAAATATAGCTAATATTCCCTTCCTCCTCCTATTTTTTCCCACAACAACCCTGTGGGGTTGGTTGGCCTAAGAGAGAAACACTGCTCCAAAATCACTCAGCCATCTTTCGAAACCAAACATCACAATTGTCTCTAGGGGATCTATGGTTTATATGTACAGTATATGTACACACACCCATCAGAGCCCAAGGAAGCGTATTTAAGCCATTTTGTTACTAATGGACAAAATTTAAGTTGCAACTCCAAATCTCATATTTATAAGTGAATAAACCTCCCTAAATACAATACAATACAACACAATAGCAGAGTGGGAAGGGACCTTGGAGGTCTTCTAGTCTAACTCCCTGCCTAGGCAGGAAACCTTATACCGTTTCAGACAAATGGCTATCCAACATCTTCTTAGTAGAGAGGGCTACAGATCTACACAGAGACTTTCCATCTTAATGCATTAAATACTCATCCTAAATACCATCAATTGCCAGTTGTAAGTGTAACATATTGAACAATCTTTTCTTTAATGTAGGCAGTGGAGTTATAACACAAATCTTCCCAGCTTCATCCCAAATAACGACATGGGCAGTATATAAATGTCATAAATAAAACAAATACATAAAATCTACATATCTTTGGCTTTTTAAAAAATTTAGTCCAGAAGTAAATGGATTTTATTCCGGCAGAGCGGAATCCAAAATTTGTTTGTTTGGAAAAAACAATCTCTTGAAAGATAACATTAAATGCCATGCTATGATTATGAATCACAAAATAATGGTCGTTGTTCCATTTCATTTGACGAAAGTGGAGTAGATTGCTTTTTGAGGGACTTGTACAAAGGAATCTGGCATTTCTAGATTTGTAAAAGGCATTGCAACCATTTCTTTAAAGAAGTTACTCCAAGGGCTGCTTTTAAGACATTTCCCTCATCCCCGTGCATTAAAATTGCCCACAGTCTCAACTTGTACAAATTTCCAATCAGTTTGAAGATGGTGCCAAGAGCAAGGGAAGTCCTAGGAAAGTTGCAATTTCCCACAAACTTACCAGACCAAGAAACTCAGCGGGACACCTCAGCATCATTCCCCTGTTGCAGATTTCAAATCCAGAGTTCTTGAATCAGTTCCTGCTGCTGCCCAGATCAGATTTTACCTGGCTGGGTTCCTAGAACCTTCTGGAGTTTACTGGTGCCATACAAAACCTGACAGACAAAAACCGTGCCAGGAATTGTGCATGTTTCCTAAGCAAGCATCAATCTTTCTCTTGCATGTTAGCCGGAGACAATGTTAGCCAATTCCTTCTCTCAGCCAAAATATCTACTACACTGATCCAACTTGAGAAGCCTCTGCTGCCCCACAGAGGCAGCGATTTCAACACACACACACACACACACACAGCTTTTCACACAGCTGGCAGGAGAAAACGATCTTACCTTGAACTTTTTCTTTCTTTCTTTCTTTTTTAACCTGTCTTTTGCAAGAGCTTTGTAGCCAGAAGGTTCCTCTCTCTGAATATTCACCCACTCATTGGACCATACAACAAAGTCAATTGCATTTTATACTGTCTTTAAAGGGAAGCAAAGATAGGTGGGGAGTCCCTTACTTTTAAGAGTGACGGATGACTCATTTTTGGCTTTCCTTGCAAACGGGCAGGATGTTTAGCAACACAGCTTTATTGCCATTATATTAGCCAGCACAAAATAGTTAACTTTGTTTGTTTATCTGTATTTTTCTCTCTAAAACTCACTGGCATCTTGTGGGGCTTACTTACGAGGGAATTTCCAAGGCTTTGCTGAGTTTTCTCTTCCTCCAAATCAAACCCGTAGATAGGAGTGATGATGTAACGATGAGAAAATAATTTTTATCATAAAATGACACAAAGAAGGAAATAAACGTCTGAATGTAATTGCAGTACTATCGTTGTGTTGCAGTGACATTTTAAATTCATTTTGACGCTTTTTTCTCTGCTTACCTTTTTTTCCTGGCCTCATTCGCTTTTCAGAGTGTGGTCCTTCCCTTGAATCACTGAGTAGCCCGCGCTGTCCCCAAAATTGCTGCGCCTCAAACCACGGTATGTCTGGTTATCCCATAGTGACCAGTTAATCCGACATGCGACTAGACAATTTGTGACTTTCCAGAGGTTATTGGACTCTGCTTCCAATTATCCTTGGCCAACCAGGTCAGGCGCTGTTAAGTAATGGAATCTAATATTTAGAGGGGCAATGGTATCCCATCTCTGGTTTAACTCTAATTTAACAACCTTTGCTTAAGCTATTGGCTTGGCCACACAGCCCTTTCACTTATTATTGAATGTTGCAAGTTCTCAATTTTATATCTGCTCCATATATATTATAGTTACACCGTATTTTTCAGAGTATAAGACGCTCTGAAACATAAGACGCACCTAGCTTTTGGGCAGGAAAACAAGGGGAAAAAATCCGCCTCTGCCTCCCAGCAATTTGCCTCCTTGCAGCAAACAGCCTGTTTCAGTTTCAATTTCAGCACAGCCGGATTAGCACAAGCAGCTGATTATCGGTTGGATCGGCCTCCTGACCATCGGCTGTTTCAGGCTGCAGGGATTGCCATAGCCTATTGCCGCCTCCGCAGGCCCCGTTTTCAGCCTCTGTGCACCCCATTTTCCGCCTGTTCTGGGCGACGGGGATCGGAATAGGCGGAAAATGGGGCACATGGAGGCTGAAAATGGGGCACAATCCCTACAGCCTGAAACAGCTGATGGTCAGGAGGCCAATCCAACGAATAATCAGCTGCTTTCTGCTAATCAGGCTGTGCTGAAGCTGAAACTGAAACAGGCTGTTTGCTGTTAGGCGGTAAATTGCTGGGAGGCAGAGGCCAAAGGGTGGGAGGCAGTGGGTGCGCGGGACTACATTCAGTGTATAAGACACACCCAAATTTTCACCTCTTTTAGGGGAGGAAAGTGTGTCTTATACTCTGAAAAATATGGTAATTCATATGCTTGTATACTATGTAAAGTAATAGAGAGCCAATTTGGCATAGGAGATAAATATCACATGAAAACCTAACTTCAGGAGAGCCAACCTGGCGTAGTTGTTAAGGCATTAGTTTAGAAATTGGGAGATTGTGAATTCTAGTCCTGCCTTAGGGGCAAAGTCAATGGCAATCCAATTCTGAAAAACCTTGCCAAGAAAAATCCCAAAGGTGCTTTTCTTTTTTCAAGAGGCAACTGGATTTTCTGGGGGTTTTTTGAAGACATTTTGCTTTGCATCCAAGAAGCTTATTCAGAGCTGAAGAAGCTTCTTGGATGAGAAGCGAAATGTCTTCAAAGAAAAATCAGAAAGCACCTTTGGACAACCGAGACATCAGGGGTGGGTTCCTGCCAGTTCTAACCTCTTCTGACCAATTTCATTGTAATTTTATTATTACAATGACAATAAAGATTATTATTATTATTATTATTATTATTATTATTATTATTATTATTATTATTATTATTATTATTCTATAGAAGAGGTTCCACAGATCTGCAGTGCCGTTTAGAACCAGTTCCAGCTCCCTCCCCTCGCCCATCCGCCCATCATCCAGATGAAGAGCGAGAGGAGGAATACTGGGAGTTGAAGTCCACAAGTCTTAAAGCTGTCAAGTTTCAACACTCCTGGGATTTTTTTCCTAAAGAGTTTGGGGTGCAAGGGTCTTGTAACTTGACAGCTTTAAGACTTGTGTGCTTCAAATGCCAGAGTTTCTGAGCCAACATTTTGGTTGCTAAGCAAGAGCGTTGTTAAGTGCGTTGCACCACATTTTACAAGTTGGCCATGCCCACCCAGTCACATGACTG
Source organism: Rhabdophis nuchalis (assembly GCA_039707465.1). Lineage (NCBI taxonomy): Eukaryota > Metazoa > Chordata > Lepidosauria > Squamata > Natricidae > Rhabdophis > Rhabdophis nuchalis. Next base: position 395,770,075 of record CM077643.1, on the reverse strand, counting down.
CCAAGCCACTCCCTCCCGGTGACATGGCTGGCAAGCCACTCCCACCTGGTCGCATGGCCAGCAAGCCACTCCCACAAAACAGGCCACACCCACAGAAGAGGTTCTAAAAAAATTTGAAACCCACCACTGATCTCCATAGACACTTGCCAAGAAAACTGCAGGGACTTGTCTGGGTAGGAGTGAAGAGTAAGGGCAATGGGAGAGTTTAGTTCAGTGGTTAAACCACCAGGGCCAGAAGGTTCTAGTCCCACTTCAGACACAAAGCCAGCTAGGAGACTTTGGGCCAGTCACTCCCTTTCAGCCCTGAGATGCCAGCAATAGCAAAGCGCTTCTGAAATTTTGCCAAGAAACCCGCAGTCGCCAGGACTTAACATTGACTCAAAGGACCAAAAACCAAAATAAAATAATTTGATCTTGAACCAACCTGCTGAAGCCTGTTGAAACATATCCAATTTTTCCCCCTTTCGCTTTGGCGCCATCCTCTGCTGCAGTTCCTTATCCTAAGAGGAACAAAGCTGATTGGCACAGAGGCTCCTTTTGGGAAAGGATCCAAGCTGTCTGATCAAAATGCTGCAATACAAATTCAGGCAAGCAACGAATTAGCAGGCTAAAAAAAGCAAGAAGGGAGAAAAAATGTTGCTAATGTTAGAATTCCAACCGTCTGCTTGGAAGTCCAACCAGAGATTGCTAGACAAGTGGATCGCATCTTCATAGAATTATATATTACTGATCATCTCAGATATAATCTTACACTTAACACAAAAAAACCTAAAGAACTTATAATTGACTTCAGGAAGAAGAAAGGTGTACACTTACAATTGTACATAAATGGCGAGGAGAGGGTTGGTAGTTTTAAATTTCTGGGCATTTATATCTCAGAGGACTTCTCATGGACCATGAATGCTAACATGCTTGTGAAGAAGGCACAGAAGAGCCTGTACTTCCTGAGAATGCTCAGGAAGATAAATCTATCTCAGCATCTATTTCTGTCCTACTATCGCAGCACTATTGAGAGTGTCCCGACGTACGGCATTCTTGCATGGTATGGGAGCAGCTCTGCAGCGGACAAGAAAGCTCTACAGAGAATCATTAAAACTGCCCAGAATATCACCGGGCTCCAGCTACCAGTCCTGGATGACATCTTCACATCTTGCTGTTTGAGGAAGTTTCACAACATTCTCAGAGACTCTTCCCATCCTGCTTACAATCTTTTTGGACTGTTGCCTTCAGGCAGAAAATACAGAACAATTAAAACTAGGACCACACGTCTTCTGAATAGCTTTTATCCGAGAGCTATAATTGCACTCAACAATGAACTAAAACAGTGGTTCTCAACCTTCCCAATGCCACGACCCTTTAATACAGTTCCTCTTGTTGTGGTGACCCCCACAACCCCCAGTGGTGTCTCGGTTCCTAAGACCATCATAAATATGTGTTTTCCGATGGTCTTAGGTGACCCTTGTGAAAGGGTCATTCGACCCCCAAAGCGGTCCCGACCCACAGATTGAGAACCGCTGAACTAAAGGGTCACCACCAGTGAGCTGTTGGACAGCACTACTTGGTCTGTTGTGTGGATGTTTGGGTGGTTTAGGGGCGGGGATTTTTTGGTGGGTGGGGTGTGTTTTGAGGATTGTTATGGGTGTTGAGCCTGGTCACTGGGTGTTATGTGAATTTTGTTGTTTATTTATTTATTTATTTATTTCGAATTTATAACCCGCACCTTCTCCTAAAAAAGGACCCAGGGCGGCGCACAGGAAAATTAAAAAAAAAAAACTTATATACAAAATACCATTATTAAAACCTATTAAACTTATAACCCTGTGCTAAAAACAATTTAAAATCCCCCTAATTAAAATTTACAGCTAATAACAGTCAGAAACGGGAGGTTATGTTGTATGTGTAAACTGTGTATATATGTACAATGACAATAACGTAAAGTATATGGTTTAAAGATAGTTTCTATCCTTGGGCTATCAGACTTTTAAATACAACCATAATCACTAGTTTTTTTCTTTTTCTTTCTTTTTTCGTTTCTGCTATAATTTTGCACCAGTGAGGTTAAAACCAATTTCGTTGTATTTAAGTACAATGACAATAAAGATTATACTTATGTGGGGGGAAATCTCCCAGAGAAGAGTCAGGGATGGTTTTTAAAGTGGCTCTGCCTTGTCTTCTTTTGTGTCTGATCATTTGGTGTTTTAAGTGACATTTTGATTTGTTTTTGTACTTGCCTGGTTCTAGAAATCTGGAAGAGGGTCGTTCCGAGTAGATTTTATGAAGGTGATTTTATAAATAGCCAAAGACTTTATTCAGATAAAGCAAAGCTGGAGAATAATAAGAAGAACTGTGTGGTGGTGGCATAGATTGGCATCTTTCTAGAGTGCAAGAGAGAATAAGATCAGAAAGTGTCTCTCGATGGTGAGTCTCAGTGAACCACGTCACGGTTGTCCCACAGGTAGTTTTTTGTCAAGAGGCAATTGGACTTTCTTGGGGTTTTTTTCATTGAAAATGTTTCACTTCTCTTCCAAGTTTGAAAGAAGCCTCTAGGATGAGAAACGAAACATTTTCAAGGGGAAAAAACCTTTGGGAGAATACCAGAGGATGTTAACAAACTGATGTCATCATTACACCCTTCACCTGACAATGGTCTCCATTAATATCTCAGGGGTTGCCACAAAGAAGAGGGAGTGAAACTATTCTCCAAAGCACTTGAGGATAGAACAAGAAGCAATGGGTAGAAACTAATAAAGGAAAGAAGCAACTTAGAACTGAGGAGAAATTTCCTGACCATTAGAACAATTAACCAGTGGAACAGCTTGCCTCCAGAAGTTGTGAATGCCCCAACCCTGGACGTCTTTAAAAAGATGTTAGATAGCCATTTGTCTGAAATGGTATAAGGTTTCCTGCCTAGGCTGGGGGTTGGACTAGAAGACCTCCAAGGTCCCTTCCAACTCTGCTATTGTATTGTATTGTAAATTAAAATGTTTGTGGTTTGCCACAGGCTGCCTGCAAAGAATCTGCACATTTTCTGAGTATCCTGAAGATGGCAAAACAAAGGCAGCTCTAAAATGTTTAAAAAGAAATGGCATTGGAGCATCCAGCTAAGTGGACAGCCTTGAGATAAAGGCCTGCTGATGATTTTTTTTAAAAAATGTACTGCAACAAAGAAATTGGAATTAATAATTCCTAGAGAAGAAGAGCTACTGCAGGCACATCCAAAGCATCAGGGGATGCCCCAAACCAGATTCTGCTAGGAAAAGTTTCCATTAATTTCAGTTTGTCAGCTGAATTAAGACGCTTGCCCAGAAATTTTCAACTGACCTATGTAATTTGCTGGGAAATCAGGTTGAAGAGAGAAATGAATCATCCCATCTTCTGCCCATCCCAAAATGAATGAACAAACCTGGCCCCACAAACATCATGGTGGAAAAAATAAGTAAAAATAAGAAAGTGAAAATATATTCCAGGAAATGGGAAAGGGGAATTGAGCCTATTTTCAAAACAAGAAACAGACAACCTCAAGTCAATTGCTTGAATTTCCCAGTCATCATAGGCAACTGATAAACCGTTGCTAAAGGAATGGTCGTAGGTCGAGGATTCCCTGTACTGATTGCAATGATTTATTCAGAAATCCATTTCTGATCTTTCACTTAATAAGATTCTGTATTATGCAATTCAGTGGCGGAATTCACATATTTTTACTACCAGTTCTGTGGGCGTGGCTTGATGGGCGTCGTGTGGCTTGGTGAGTGTGGCTTGGTGGGAATGTCAGGGGATGGATACTGTAAAATCTCCATTTCCAGCCCACTCCAGGGGAAGGTTACAGCAAAATCCCCATTCCCTCCCAATCACCTGGGACTCGGGAGGCAGAGAATAGATGCGGGCAGGGCCAGTCAGAGGCCGTATTTACCGGTTCTCTGAACTTTTCAAAATTTCCACTACCAATTCTCCAGAACTGGTCAGAATCTGCTGAATACCACCCCTGATACAATTCCACTAAACTAAAAAATCTATCTGATTTGCGCATCAGTGTGCCTAGCGTCTCTGTCTTACTGTCTGCATTTATATCTACCCATTTCCTGTGTTCTTATTCATGTTGATTCTAATTCCTGTTATCTTGTACATGAGTGACAAACTAAATAAATAAATAACCTTTATAGTGTTTAGTACTTATCCTCATTGTCCCATCCTCACCCCGTCATGTCACTTCCATTTGGGAATTTGGTCCAGGCGGCAGAACTAGGTGAGTGTGGCCTTACCAAGGCTTTGTAAAGTGATATTAAATGCTTCAACGTGATCTTGATTTTATCCCTCTGTTAACGCAGCCTAGAACTGTGTTGGCTTTTTTGGCAGCTGCATGCCAGATACTCAATTCAATTGTGAAAAAAGTAAGGTTCTACATTTAGGTAACAAAAACGAAATGCACAGGTACAGTATAGGTGGTACCTTGCTCAATAATAGCAACTGTGAGAGGGATCTTGGAGTTCTAGTGGACAACCATTGAAATAGGAGCCAGCCGTGTACAGCAGCTGCCAAAAAAGCCAACACAGTTCTAGGCTGCATAAACAGAGGGATAGAATCTAGATCACGTGAAGTGTTAATACCACTTTATAAGGCCTTGGGAAGGCCACACTTGGAATACTGCATCCAGTTTTGGTCGCCACGATGTAGAAAAGATGTGGAGACTATAGAAAGAGTGCAGAGAAGAGCAACAAAGAGGATTAGGGGACTGGAGGCTAAAACATATGAGGAACGGTTGCAGGAACTGGGTATATCTAGTTTGATGAAGAGAAGGACCAGTGGAGACATGATAGCAGTCTTCCAATATCTCAGAGGCTGCCACAAAGAAGAGGGAATCAAACTATTCTCCAAAGCACCTGAGGGCAGAAGAAGAAGCAATGGGTGGAAACTAATCAAGGAGAGAAGCAACTTAGAACTGAGGAGAAATTTCCTGACAGTTAGATCAATTAACCAGTGGAACAAATTGCCTCCAGAAGATGTGAATGCCCCAACCCTGGAAGTCTTTAAGAAGATGTTGGATAGCCATTTGTCTGAAATGCTACAGGGTTTCCTGCCTGGGCAGGGGGTTGGACTAGAAGACCTCCAAGGTCCCTTCCAAGTCTGCTATTGTATTGTACTGTAAATAGCAATAGCACTTAGCCTTGGCAACTGGCATGTATTTATGATAATTGCCGTGTCCCGGGGTCATTTGATCCCCTCTTGCAACTTTCTGGCAAGCAAAGTCAATGGGGAAGCCACTTTCACTTAACAACCGTTTTATATAATCAACAACTGCAGAGATTCACTTAACAAATGTGGCAGGAAAGGCTGCAAAATGGGGGCAATTACTCCTTAACAACTCTCTTGCTTAGCCATGGAAATTTGGAGCTCAATTTCCGAAGACTACCTGTATTTTTTTAAAGCTATTTCTCTCCCTTCTCCTCTGCAGGGATCGACCAATTCAATTTTCGGAGTGAGCATCTTAATGCGGAAGTTTTGTCCGAACAGAATTTGATTGTATAGTTGAGGTGAGATGGGTCTGTGAGTGTGAGTCAAAGTTGTCTTGAGTTCAGGAGCTGGAAGGTGGCGAAGGTGAGGTAAGAGTTCCTGACAAAGGGGAAGCCAGACTACCCACAAACGTAGCATTTCAAAACATTGCAACAACTTGCTTAGCTGGGCTTTCAAATATCCCACAGTTGAATCAGAAATAATTTGGCTCCTGCAGAGGTAATGTTGTACTGTAGAATCAGAGGAATATAGAGCTGCTTTTGCATCTTCATGCCAAGGTGCCTGGACATTAGATGTCTATTTAGCAATAGCAATAACACTTAGACTTAGACTGTATTTTTCGGAGTATAAGATGCACCAGAGTATAAGACGCACCTTAGTTTTGGGGGGAGGAGAATACGGGTGGGAGGGAGGAATTCTGCCTACCAGGCATTCATCTAGCTAGTCCTTGGCCTGGTCAGCTTCAACACATTAATTCGCTCACTGGTTTTGAGGTTGGGGATGATGGGGCATAAGCTTCTGCACATTCGTTCGCTCGCTGGTTTTGAAGTTGGGGATGATGGGTGCTGTGCTTCTAAAGCACAGCTGATTGTCGGAGGGAGCAGCTCTATTTTGACAGGCAAAGGGCTGCAGAAGACCATCACAGCCAAAAAAAGAGCCCAAGAGGGCCACGCGCAGCCCTCCCAAGTTCCATTATCACTGACAGAGGCACCATGGACCAGTCCTTTGCTGTTTCCAGGGTGGCCCTGAGCGCCAGATCTAAGGGTTCCGATGGATGCCCTAATTAAATCATGAATCTCAAACCAAGCTTCAAAAGAAATCCAGTTATTTATTAGGAGCAACATGTGGGCTCCTACCCAAAGTGAAGCCAACTCTGACTCCACGTAATTTACGGCGCAATTATGACCCCGTTTCCCCCTTCCGCCCAGGATGTATCATCAATCACATTCTCCAACAGAGCACTTTCCCTTGGCTGTAGACATCACACCCCTCCAGCTACCTTGAAAACATCCTTGACAAAGATATGCATGGAATGTGCTTCTGGTTGTGGCTGCTGTGCTGCTCCATCAGTTCCACACACACACACACCCCGCATATGGCAACTTGAGAGCAGGCCAGGAATGCTTTACGAGTTGACACTAAGCACTCCACGGGCCATTTCCAGCCCGCAGGCCTTGAGTTTGACACCCCTGTGCTAGATGTACCTCTGCCTCCCTGCTCTGGTAGGTCAGATAAATATAACGAGGGAGAGGCAGTCCTTCACATAACCTGGTCCCAAGCCATGTAGGGCTTTAAAGTGATAACCAGTACCTTGAACTGGACCTGGAAGCAAATTGGCAGTTCCCACCGGAGAGGTGACATATGCCTATCCTTGAGCCTGCACAAAACCATATGGGCTGCTGTGTTTTGAACCAACTGGGGCTTCTGGATACTTTTCAAGGGCAGCCGTATGTAGAGTGTGTTGCAATAGTCAAGATGGAAGGTAACTAGGACATGAATGACTGTGGGCAGAGATTGTTGCTTCAGGCAAAGGCATAACTAGTGCACAACCTGTAATTGTGCAAAGGTGTCCAGAGTTTGTTGCAGAAATCAAATCCAGAAAACACACACAGGTAACTGATTCAGCAGGATTCATTAACTTCTCTTTATATGCATAATAACACATAAGTCATATACAATACCGATGGCTGGTTTTTCAAACAGGGTAGAGAGTACAAGCAAACACAGGCAGGAGAAAGAACAGTTTTTAGTTTCAGTTTCAGAGAGCAGACTAGTTTGGCTTTAGCACAGACTCAGAGCCACACAGCTAAGCCATGCCCAGGCTCCAAAGTGTTTCAGCTCCCATTGGCTGACCTTGTAACTAAGCCCTTTTCCAGTTCATGAATATATCTACTCTGACAAAAGGCCCTCCTGGCCACAATTTCCACCTGCTCCTTACGCAGGAGTCATGAATCCAGAGGGAAAAAAACCACATTACGCACTAGGTCTGTCTGGGGCAGTGCTACTCCATCTAAGACCAAAGATGGCAATTCTCCGTGGACCAAAGAACCCCAAACCCAGAGCCATTCTGTCTTGCTAGAGTTCCGTTTCAGCCCGTTGCTCCCCATCCAGCCCTTAAGGGGCTGAAGTCCATATGTTTATTTATTTATTTATTTATTTTATTTTATTTATTTTATTAAATTTATACCCCGCCCTTCTCCTAAAAAAGGACCCAGGGCGGCGCACAGGCATCATTAAAATCATACAAAAATACAAAAATACAAAATTGTTAAAAACTAATTAAATATTCCCTGTGCTAAAATTAATAAGACTCTAAAATTTAAAATTATCCCTATAAAAGTCAGAAACGGGGGTTATGCTAGGCCGGCTTGTTGAAATAAATAGGTTTTAAGACGTTGGTGGAAAAGGCGGAGGTCCACAATGGTGCGTAGATCCGAGGGAAGGTCGTTCCAGAGGACAGGGCCCGCCACAGAGAAGGCTCTTCCCCTGGGCACCGCCAACCGGCATTGCCCGGCCGACGGTACCCTGAGAAGGCCCTCTCTGTGGAAGCGGATCGGTCAAAGGGATGTATGGGGCAGGAGGCGGTTGCGAATATAGCTAGGCCCCGTCTTCAAGTGCCAAGGTTGAGAAACACTGAGCTAATCTCTCTAACAGTAACTGAAGATATGAGATTTAATGGCCAGCAAGAGATTTAAATCTCAACTCAGCCAAAGGCTATTTGGAGCCAAAGCTGACAATCCGTTCCAACTGTTTCCTTATGGGACTGCCCTGAACGAAGGCGGAATTCGACTTTAAAAATGCATCAGGGGAAAAAATCAACCCCTCGTGGTTACGTGAGCAGAATGTGGGTGCCTGGCAACCAGCATCTGTTTACAACAATTGCAGTGTCCTAGGGTTACATGATTGTCGTTTGTGACCTTCCAGCCAGCTTTTGACAATCAAAGTCGATATGGGGAGAGCCAATTTCAGTTAACAACCACATAATTTACTTAACAATTGCAGTGGTTCGCTTAACAACTTAGCAAAAAAAAACAACACACCCGTAAAATCGGGTGCAACTCACTGAACAACCACCTTGCTTAGCAACATAAATTCTGGCCCCAGTTTAGAGGTGGTATTCAGCCGATTCAAACCGGTTCACCTGAACCGGTAGTGGAAATCGTAGGTGAGCCTGCCCACCTGCCCACCTGTCCCGGCTCTAGGCTGTCCTATTTAGGCATGTTTTTGAGACCGGGCGCATGCACGGTTGGTGCACGCACGAGGAAAGCGCATGCACGGAAGGCCGGGTGCGTGTGCGGAAGGGACGGGTGCAAAGTGAGCAGGAGCATGCAGGGCGAACCAGTAGTAACAAAATGTGAAACCCACCGCTGCCCCAGTTGTGGTTGCATTTTCATTTCATTTTTTCATTTTATTAAATTTGTATACCACCCCACTCTCCCAGAAAGGGACTCGGGGCAGTGCACAGGAAAAATTAAAACCACACATATACATAAAAACCGATAATAAATATGTCATAAATATTAAAAACTTATTAAATTAAGCCAACCTGTGCTAAAACCAATTAAAACCCCAATAAAATCTAATTCAATTTAAAACCAGTAGATGGACTCGGAAGATTAAGCCAGGCCAGCTAAGCAAAAAAAGTGCGTTTTTAGTTGTTGACGGAAGAGTCTGTGATATTCCTAAGATCGGGGGGTAGATTGTTCCAGAGGGCAGGGCCCGCCACAGAGAAGGCCCTTCCTCTAGGTGTCGCGAGCCGGCATTGCCCAGCCGTTGGCACCCGGAGCAGACCCTCTCTGTGGGAGCGGATCGGTCGGAGGGATGTATGGGGTTGCAAGTTAAAGACTGCCTGTAAAATTATTATTCTACTTAGAATAATGTTGCATGTACCAACTAAGAATACAAGAAGTAGCTCTGATCGCTTGGACGATGAGGGAATACATCTCTGATCAATAAAGATTTCCACTTTGGTTTATCAGCCAGAGTTAGATTGCGATTTAAGCAGCTACAACCGGGCAAGCTGCTAGCCAAAACTGGAGGAGATTTATGTGTGCAAAGTGCCAATTTCTCAATGTTACTTCATGCCTCATGGGTGCTGTTTTGCCTCTTGCCCCAACATATAACTCTTGGGGTGGAATGGCGGGAGGGGGGAAAGCCCAGTAAGCCCAAAGTCTGCCCAGATCAGGCATGAGACAAGCTGAATTGAGGTTTCCCCCCCTCCCTTAAAGAGTCTTCTTTAACACTTCTTGAGGTTGTTTGGGTTTGGGACCAGAATCTTCTGCGTCAAAAGCCCTCCTTTTTCTCCTTCTTTCTGGAAATTCTCAGTCATCCAACTCATGGTTCTTGCCAAAGGTTCTTTTTCCAAAAGGCCACTGGACTTTGTTTTTTTCCTTGAAGATGTTTCGCTCCTCATCCAAGAAGCTTCTTCAGTTCTCCTTGCAGACAGGAACAGCCTTTAAAAATAGAGCAGAGTTCTCAACAGGATGCGATTGTCGTCTGTGGATTGCCTTCTCTTTTGCAGGACGTTGTCTGTGCTTCCTCAGATCCTTTTATCTAACCCAAAAAACTCCTCCGTGCTCTTGCTAAATGCGTATTTTCATCTTTTTCTTTTTTTTAAAGTGCCATAAAGAGGAAGGTTTATGTTCCACATGACTGAGTCTCAAACTCAGTCTGGGTCAAAGTTAAGTGTGCTTCAGGAACACAAGGTTTGCAATTGTTGCTCTCAGGCGGAGTTTTTGGGCTGTCTATCTCTGCTATTAATGGTACAAGCAGCTTGTGCTCATCAAATTCGCAGACGACACCAAGCTGGCAGGAATAGCCAACACTCCAGAAGATAGGCTTAAGATACAGAAGGATCTGGACAAACTTGAACATTGGGCACTATCTAATAAAATGAAATTCAATGGCGAAAAGAGTAAGGTTCTACATTTAGGCAACAAAAACCAAATGCACAGGTACAGTATAGGTGGTACCTTGCTCAAGAGCAGTAACTGTGAGAGGGATCTTGGAGTCCTAGTAGACAACCATTTAGATAGGAGCCAGCAGTGTGCAGCAGCTGCCAAAAAAGCCAACACAGTTCTAGGCTGCATATTTATTTATTTATTAAATTTATATCCCGCCCTTCTCCAAGAGGACCCAGGGCGGCACACAGGAAATTAAAATACATACAAAAAACACAATACAAAATTTAAAAACCTATTAGATCCCCATCCTGCGCTAAAACCAATTAAAATCCCCGAATTAAAACTATCTATGGCTAGTCCCAGCGGAGGCTATGTTAGGCCGGCTAGATGGAACAAATGTGTCTTTAGGCACTTGCGGAAGAGGCGGAGGTAGTGGTAATTGGGCCTGGGTCGCTGTGCCAGTAGTGACGACTGGCTGGCCACGCCCCCAAACTAGTCCACTCAGACGCTCGCCCTGCCTCGCCTTCATCGCATGCATTCACAGAACTGCCTCCTCCTGCCTACACACAGGTAAGTATTCGCACTAGCCTAGCCACCCTCCTCCCCACTGGCCAGCCATTGCAGCAGCAACAGGGACGGGGGCAGCCCGGCAAGCAGGGCACCCAAAAACAGCGCAGAGGCACAGGCGAAGGCTGGGTAGGGGGTGCAACACACAGGAGGCTCCCCGCAGTTCCTCGGATTTTCTTCTGTCCTGGGCTGTTGCAAAGAAGTGGTAGCTTTGGGTCAGGGCTGGGTTTCTCAGGGCTCGCGGGGGTTCTCACGAGCCCTTTCGTCAAATTTTCAGAACCCCATCGATCCCTTTGGACCGTGGACCCGGAAGTTATTTATTATTCAGCGTTTTTCCTACCCGCCTGCCCTTCCAGGAATACGAACTCTCTCACCTTAACTCTTTGGAGGGGATTAGTCTGGCTGACTTGGAGGGGCCCTGCCGGCTAGGCGCGCTAACAGGGAAAGTTTTGCCGCGACTGGGGGGGGGGGTTCGCGCAGCGTAGCGCGCTGTTCCTAGCCGGCAGCCTTTGAAGCCTTTGCTTCAAAAGCCTTTGCTCGCTCGCTTGCTCACCCATCGGACGCCAGGTTCCTTCGTCCGGTGGATGGGTGAGAGAGAGAGTAAATACAGCCAGCGGGTTCTCTGGCTCTCTGGTTCCCCCCTCCCTCCCTGTCTCTCTGTGTGTCGGTGCCTCTCTCTGTCTGTCTGTCTCCCCCCCCCCCAAACCTCCTCAGCTCCTGGAAGTAGCCTGACCGGCTACTCTCGCTCTCTCTCTCACCCATCCACCGGACGAAGGAACCTGGCGTCCGATGGGTGAGCAAGCGAGCGAGCAAAGGCTTTTGAAGCAAAGGCTTCAAAGGCTGCCGGCTAGGAACAGCGCGCTAGGGTGCGCGAAACCCCCCCCGCCAGTCGCGCTAACAGGGAAAGTTTTGCCGCGACTGGGGGGGGGGTTCGCGCAGCGTAGCGCGCTGTTCCTAGCCGGCAGCCTTTGAAGCCTTTGCTTCAAAAGCCTTTGCTCGCTCGCTTGCTCACCCATCGGACGCCAGGTTCCTTCGTCCGGTGGATGGGTGAGAGAGGCTGAGGAGGCTTGGGTGGGTGGGGGGAGACAGACAGAGAGAGAGAGGCACAGACACACAGAGAGACAGGGAGGGAGGGGGGAACCAGAGAGTGACAGACACACACAGAGAGACAGAGAGTGGGAGGGAGGGAGAGAAAGATAGACAGACAGAGAGAAAGAGAGAAAAAGAAAGAGAGACAGAAAGGAAAGAAAGAGAAAAAAGAGAGAGAGAAAGAGAGAAAGAAAAGAGACAGAAAGAGAGAAAGAGAAAGAAAGAGAGAGAGAGAAAGAGAGAAAGAAAGACAGAAGGAAAGAAAGAAAAAGAAAGAGAGAGAGAGAGAGAGAGAACTTATGACCACAATTAAGCCCAAAAGTTTGGTTGCTAACCAAGACCATTGTTAAGTGAATTTCACATTTTCCAAATTGGCCACTCCCACCCGGTCACATGGCTGGCAAGCCACTCCCACCCGGTCACATGGCCAGCAAGCCACTCCCACAAAGCAGGCCACACCCACAGAACCTGTTCCAAAAATTTTGAAACCCACCCCTGCTTTGGGTGTGCTGTGTCCATTTCGTTCTCTTTGAGAGCCGCCTTGCAAACAAGGGGCAAAGCGCCCCCCTCCTCCCGCTTGGCTCTGAGGCTGTAGCCAGGTACAGCCTGGGCCCCCCTGGTCAGGTACAGCCTGGCCCCCCCTAAATAAAGGGACACTAGTATAGATCTATACAGCTAGTACAGAATGCGGCTGCGCGGGGGATTATGGGAGTCTCTCGATACTCCCATGTAACACCTCTCCTGCGCGAGCTGCACTGGCTGCCTGTGGCTTTTCAGGTGCTCTTCAAGGTATTAGTAACCATCTTCAAAGCACTCCATGGCTTGGGACCTGGCTATTTGCGGGACCGCCTCCTACCACATACCTCCCTCCAACCTGTTCGTTCTCACAGAGAGGGTCTCCTCAGGGTGCCTTCTGCTGGACAATGCCGGTTGGTGACCCCCAGGGGGAGAGCCCTCTCTGTGGCAGGCCCTGCCCTCTGGAACGACCTGCCCCCCGACCTTCGTACCATCACAGACCTACTCCTCTTCCGCCGGACCTTAAAAACATATCTATTTCATGCGGCTGGCCTAGCATAGTTTTTAACGATATAGTCCCAATTTTATAATAATTCTATAATTTTTATCTGCTTTTAACCATAAGTTTTTAGCACAGATTTAGTATTTAATCTATTTTTAATTTTTATATTGTCATTGTGTTTTACTACTTTTTATTCCTCTGTGCACCGCCCTGAGTCCTTCGAGAGATAGGGCAGTACAGTGGTACCTCGGTTCACGAACGCCTCTGTTCATGACCAATTCGGTTTACGAACAGAAATTTTCCTCAAAATGTGCTCCGGTTCACGAACTCCGTTTCGGTTCACGAACAGAAAAGTTCGTAAAAATATGGTCTGGTTCACGAACTCCGCTTCTGTTCACGAACTCCGCCTCGGTTCACGAACTCCGCCTCGGTTCACAACCAATTTGGTTCGCGACCAGAGTCAGTTCAAGAATTAAAACCAAAAGAAAAATCAGAACGGATTAATTGGATTTACATTAAACCCTATGGGAAACTGTGCCTCGGTTCACAACCAATTCGGTTCGCGACCAGAGTCAGTTCAAAAATTAAAACCAAAAAAAAGATCAGAACGGATTAACTGGATTTACATTAAACCCTATGGGAAACTGTGCCTCGGTTCACAACCAATTCGGTTCGCGACCAGAGTCAGTTCACGAATTAAGTTCGTGAACCGAGGTACCACTGTATGGTCTGGTTCACGAACTCCGCTTCTGTTCACGAACTCCGCCTCGGTTCACGAACAGAAAAGTTCATAAAAATATGGTCTGGTTCACGAACTCCACTTCTGTTCACGAACTCCGCCTCGGTTCACGAACTCCGCCTCGGTTCACAACCAATTTGGTTCGCGACCAGAGTCAGTTCAAGAATTAAAACCAAAAGAAAGATCAGAACGGATTAATTGGATTTACATTAAACCCTATGGGAAACTGTGCCTCGGTTCACAACCAATTCGGTTCGCGACTTAATTCGTCAGTTCACGAATTAAGTTCGTGAACCGAGGTACCACTGTATATAAGTGTAAATAATAAAATAAATAATAAAATAGTCTCCCTTTATTTATTGATCAGCACAAATGCAACACAAAAATGGTTTCCTGCCTGGAAGGCTCCTAGGGTGGAGCTGAAAGGCAAAATGGGTAGCAGGTGCTCTGACATATACATATACATATACATATACATATACATATACATATACATATACATATACATATACATATACATATACATATACATATACATATACACATATACATATACATATACATATACATATACATATACATATACGAGCAGACAAAAATGTGTGTCCAATGAATGTATAAAAATGTGTTCATTTTTGAATAGAAGTTGGAAAATGGTATAATTTCACTCGGGGGGGCCGGGGGGTTGGTTTTTTTTTGCCACTTGACTCATTTGGCAAACTGGTGAGGAGCCATGAAATATTTGAACAGATTTTTAAAAATGCTGTCTATTTAGGGTGGTGCCTACATGCTGGACAGCACTAAAACGTGGAAATTCCTCACCCCAAAATAAAGAGAGCAAGTCAGGAAAATATTGGGACATGAGTTTGCATGAAAAAGAAGCTGGGAATACAAAGCCACTTGCCATCTGGGAAAGTCCCATAACCTAACCTGCTTTTAAAAATTCCCAACGTGGGCACAAGCCCCCCCCCCCCCCATCCCGCAACATGCCTGTCTCATTCTGTCATAAAAATAAATATTTCCAAGACATTATGTCTAGTCACAAATTTAAAAATAATGACTGTCATTTAAAAAGGTACAGTGGGCCCTCACCCTGTAGCTTTTCGGAAAGGCCTCATAACAGAAGTTTTTGTCAGAGGGCCTGGAGACCAGGAATAGTGATGGAACTGATCAAGTGATTGATCTGATTGTGTTGCTACTACCATGGGGAGGAGGATATGGGGTTTTTTAATGTGGTGATTTTAAAATGTTGTAAGCCATTCAAAGTCTGCTATGTATGAGTTGGCCAGCTATATAAATTTGTTTAATAAATTATTTTAAAACCTACTATACCGTCAAAAATGTAAAAGTCGTGAGTATTTATTTATTTTATGTATTTTATGCACAGGTACAGTATAGATGGTACCTTGCTCAATAGTAGTAACTGTGAGAGGGATCTTGGAGTCCTATGGACAACCATTTAAATAGGAGCCAGCCGTGGCCAGCAGCTGCTAAAAAAGCCAACACAGTTCTAGGCTGCATAAACAGAGGGGTAGAATCAAGATCACGAGATGTGTTAATACCACTTTATAAGGCCTTGGTAAGGCCACACTTGGAATACTGCATTCAGTTTTGGTCACCACGATGTCGAAAAGATGTGGAGACTCTAGAAAGAGTGCAGAGAAGAGCAACCAAGATTAGGGGTTGATGATTAGGGGACTGGAGGCTAAACAATATGAAGAACGGTTGCAGGAACTGGGTATGTCTAGTTTAATGAAAAGAAGGACTAGGAGAGACACGATGGCAGTCTTCCAATATCTCAGAGGTTGCCACAAAGAAGAGGGAGTCAAGCTATTCTCCAAGGCACCTGAGGGCAGGACAAGAAGCAATGGGTGGAAACTAATCAAGGAGAGAAGCAACTTAGAACTGAAGAGAAATTTCCTGGCAGTTAGAACAATTAATCAGTGGAACAGAAGTTGCCTCCAGAAGTTGTGAATGCTCCAACTTTAAATCTTTAAGAAGATGTTGGATAACCATTTGTCTGAAATGATATAAGGTTCCTGCCTAGGCAGGGGATTGGACTAGAAGACCTCCAAGGCCCCTTCCAACTCTGCTATTGTATTGTGTTGTGTTGTGTTGATTTAGTTTGTCAAACATGTACAAGATAACAGGTATAAGTATAAACATGGACGAGCACATGAAATGAGTACAGATAAATGGGGTATGTGATGATCATGCTCACAAGATGGCTGCCATGGAAGGCCTGATGATCACGGAATGGTTGCCCATTACATGGGCATCCATCAGTCTCAAAAGGCTACGGTGTCATGCTCTGGAAAGAGGTAACGCTGGAGTGTCCTCTCCAGCATGGGGTCTGGAGGATAGACTGTTACCCAAGCAGCAAATCCCCCCTTTCCATGTCGCTGAAATAGTCCAATGGAATGGCAGAGCTGATATGATTGGTTCCAGCTGCGTCGCAGGAGTTACCGTCACAGAACGTGGTTGTACACAGTCATGAACTGCTTCTGGGACTCCGGCTCTGGATTTTGCCTCGAGGTTGACTCCTGAAGCCTTTTCCAGTGCTGGATGTAGCCACAAGGTCGTGGAGGTTTGTAATCAGAGTTTCCCTTCTCCTAGAAGATGGTTCTACCGCTTGATCTGCCATTGACTCAAAACCATTGACTGTCTTCTCCTGTAACCCTGGAAAGGGGCCCTTACGAGGTGCTTCCAGCCGGGCCAGCTGGAGCAAGGTTTTTTAAGGAGGTGTTACTCCATCTCATAACAAGGAATGAAAGGTTAAATGAGTCCTCCAGAACATTCACCATGGTTGACAATTTTAAAAGATTGGAATATCCTAGGAGAACCATCCCAATCTTATCTGGAGGCCTGTTGGTGGCACCTTCAATTTCATTGTAATTTTAGTACAATGACAATAAAGATTATTATTATTATTATTCCTGTAGGTCTTTTCATCTCTATGTCATCTTTATGCCATTTCCTTGTCTTCTTCTGCCATGTGTCCAACAACTGGAGAAAACCACTTCTCCAGTAGCATTGATGATGTTACCTAGTTAGGTCCTGAGACATCTGCAAGCAAACAACCTACCTCAAAGACCACCAAGGATTCCACAAATGATGTCTACCTGCCATATATGTTGTCCCCAAAAGGGTAGCTTCCGCAAATCCCCACAAATTCCCTTGTGATACTGTGAGGAGTGTCCGTTGTGGCCATCTTAAAATTGGTTTTTTGCTGCCGAGAAAGGGGGTTTGGAATAGGAAAAGAGTCACACAGATTAATCACAGTGGGTCTATAACTCATACAGCTACTAATTCAGCATACCCTGAAGAAATTCTCAATCCACGTTCATGAGTGAGGCATGGCTCTTGCTTATTTAGACGAATGTTTCTCAATTGTAGCAACTTTAAGATGTGTGGACTTCAACTCCCAGGATTCACCACCCAATACGTAATACTATATGCTACTAGATGGGTCCTGACATACAAGCAATTCCATCAACAGACACTTTGACCTACAACCAGCCTACGAAGCCCTCAGAATTCAAATTACATTGATCTCCTCATCACAAGACCCATTACAAGACTCTCATTTGACACAACCCACACATCACCCATAACAA
This sequence comes from Rhabdophis nuchalis, assembly GCA_039707465.1. NCBI lineage: Eukaryota > Metazoa > Chordata > Lepidosauria > Squamata > Natricidae > Rhabdophis > Rhabdophis nuchalis. The sequence goes on along the minus strand of CM077643.1, from coordinate 395,752,633 downwards.
GACCCTGACCTGATGTGACCCTCATCTGATGTGACCTCATCATCACAACACACGAAGCCCTTATAAGCAGAAGAACACCAACACTGGTTTAGACATCCCCTAAACTCTGCTGAAGATGTTACCTAGCCTGATAATGTAACATTCGGAAACCAACCCACAACCTCGGAGAAAGAATCTCCACCTTCATCCTACACCCGAGCTACAGATATTCGCCACTATCACACACTGGGTAATTTCCTTATCTAACTAGTGAAAAGGAATGATCATGAGTGGACAAAAAATCAGTGGGAGCAGGAACGACTTCCGACTTCCTGCCAGCTTCCCCATTGACGTTGTTTGTGGGAAGCTGGCAGGGTGTGTTGGAAATCATAATCACATGACTGTGGCTAAACAGGGGTGACCCTGCAGTAGCCACAAGTTTGAAAACACAATTGGTCTGAAAATCCTTGAAATTTCAATTCCACAGGAGTCATGGGCCCTGGGTTTTGTACACGTTCTTTAAGTTCAAGGTGCCTTGATTTACAAATTGTTTCTTTCTGATACACCACTTCAGCTAATTGAAAGTTACAAACAGTCAAACAGACAGGGAAGTTTTAATAGTGTGTAGATTGTTAATTGAAAATTAAAAAACTATCTAAAAACATACAAGACATACAAAGTTAAAAACGAATTAAATTACCCTGTACAAGAATTTAAAACATTAAAATTATAACCCATTAAAACCAAATCGATAATTTGCAAAAAACAGACTGGGGCAAGAAGCGTCCTGATGGAATAAATAAGTTTTTACTTTTTGGCGGAAGGTCCGGAGGTCCGTGTAGATTGTTAAATTACATAATTTCAGATAACTAAAAGTTATTACCATATGCAGGGGTGGGATTGAAAATGTTTAGCAATGATTGGAAACTTTGCAAGTTTCCAGGACGTTATCAAAGATAAAGATTCAGCTAGGCTACCGGGAAGCTTTCTGACTACATCATAATATAATTTATTTGGCAATAAACATATAAAGTAAATAGATATTTCCTGGTGATGTTTCGGTCAGTCTTCGCGTTCAATCCCCCTTCTTCACTATTTCCTGGTGGGGAGCAACCTTGTTTTAACAGACTCATTGATGGAGGAAGCGTCTTTATTCACCAATGTCCATGAAATATAAAGTACATTATTGTGGCAATCACATCCTTTATAGGGAAGACATCATCCCAAATTACAGAATTCACGTCAAAGTAAGCGATTTATGCAACGTTAGACACATATCATGAATCGGATGGCAAGAGGATGCCATTTGCATAATGGCATGCATATTATGCAGATCGTGACGCAAACAAGAGAAATTGCTACTGAAATTTAGCTGAATCGCTGCAGAATCACTCGCATCAAGGTCCCCTCTGAATCAAGGTCTCGGTGTACTTTTTCATGAAGGCTAAACCGCAAAGGGGTTCAGTAGCTCTGCCTTCTCTTGATTTCTGCACTTGCTATATTTTGGCCTTTTCTTCAAGCTGTGGGACACACGCTCTTTTCTTTTCCATTTCTTTTGAAGAGATCTAAGGAAAGTCCCTGCGGTTCTCAGCATCCTTCACTGATCCCAGTCAGAGTTTTAGCTTTCCTGACAGAGGTGTTTGAAGGTGAAGGTCAGAAGTGTCAAATAACTAATACTTCAGGATCTTGTGAAGTGTTAGTGCCTCTTCATAAGGCCTTGATAAGACCACACTTGAAATACTGTGTTTCTTTTGACCCCCAAAATAAGAGTTTGGTCTTATTTTCAGGGAGGTCTTATTATTTTTGAGGTGCAGGAAGCCCCCTAACTTCGGCCAGTGGATCAGCTGATCCAGAGAGGGCCAGAAGTTCTGTCTCTGTTTCTGGCATGCTCTGGCCATCCCTGCTGCTCTTTTTGCAGCCACCACTAAGAGAAGAGGCACTGTAGCTAGGATTTGTGGGAGCGGCCTCCATGAGGCCATTCTGTGTGAATGGCAGGTGCATGTGGGACATGTTCTCCCCTCCCTAGGGATTGGCGGGGATCAGCTGCATATGCAGTTAAATATTTTAGGGGAGGGCTTTTGGGGGCTTATTTTCGGGGAGGGCTTATTTTAGCACATGCGCTCAAAAGCCCGATTGAGCTTATTATCTGGTGAGGTCTTATTTTCAGGGAAACAGGATAGTGAATCCAGTATCTTGACAAACTTGAACATTGGGCTCTATCTAACAAAATGAAATTCAATTGGGGAAAAAGTAAGGTTCTACATTTAGGCAAGAAAAACAAAATGCACAGGTACAGTATAGGTGGTACCTTGCTCAATAGCAGTAACTGTGAGAGGGATCTTGGGGTCCCAGTGGACAACCATTTAAATATGAGCCAGCCGTGTGCAGCAGCTGCCAAAAAAGCCAACACAGTTCTAGGCTGCATAAACAGAGGGATAGAATCAAGATCACGTGAAGTGTTAATACCACTTTATAATGCCTTGGTAAGGCCACACTTGGAATACTGCATTCAGTTTTGGTCACCACAATGTACAAAAGATGTGGAGACTCTAGAAAGAGTGCAGAGAAGAGCAACAAAGATGATTAGGGGACTGGAGACTAAGACATGAAGAACGGTTGCAGGAACTGGGTATGTCTAGTTTGATGAAGAGAAGGACCAGGGGAGACATGATAGCAGTGTTCCGATATCTCAGAGGGTGCCACAAAGAAGAGGGAGTCAAACTATTCTCCAAGGCACCTGAGGGTAGAACAAGAAGCAATGGGTGGAAACTAATCAAGGAGAGAAGCAACTTAGAACTAAGGAGAAATTTGACAGTTAGAACAATTGACCTCTGGAACAGCTTGCCTCCAGAAGTTGTGAATGCCCCAACCCTGGAAGTCTTTAAGAAGATGTTAGATAGCCATTTGTCTGAAATGGTATAAGGTTCCTGCCCACGCAGGGGGTTGGACTAGAAGACCTACAAGGTCCCTTCCAACTCTGCTATTGTATTGTATTGTATTGTATTTGCCACCACAATGTACAAAAAAAGATGTGGAGACTCTAGAAAGAGTGCAGAGAAGAGCAGAGGATTTGGGATTGGAGGCCTGCAGAGTGCAAAAACATTTTTTTTTAAAATTATCTCGTCATAATCTTGGTGCATCTTATACTCTGGTGCATGTTGTACTCCAAAAAATATGGTACATGAAAAGGAGACTATCCTGTTGTGCTTCAGGTATATATCTGCATCCTTAGGAGTAGAAATGTAGATGCAATTATGGTTGTTCCTTTCTTCTTCTTCTTCTTCTTCTTCTTCTTCTTCTTCTTCTTCTTCTTCTTCTTCTTCTTCTTCTTCTTCTTCTTCTTCTTCTTCTTTTTACAACATGCCAGATTAACACCATCATATATTTCAGTTTTGTGTGCCAATGTTTCTGGGAAGGTGATGAGAAATGCGCACTATGGGGGGAGGGGGGAGAGATCTCTGGATATCTTAATTGTCTATTTATTTTGTTACGTGTTCATTGTCTGGTCACTAAGAGAAAAAAAATCTATTGGGTAATCTTTATGGTCTAGGTAAATTATGGCTCACGCTATCATAATATTTCTTTTTAAATGAATGTAAACAAGAGAGCAACTGCGCATAGATTTGTCATATAACATTATTTGTCAAAAAAACCAACCCCGAAACCATTGCATCAGTTAGCTAATTCCCGACGATTTGTCTCAAATTTTCTAAAGCTGGGCTTCTTTTCAAGATTAAAAATAGGGCTTTTCCCAAGAATTCATTCCTTCACCCGGATCGCTTCCACATCAGCATGAAAGGGAGGAGCACACCTTCTCGTCACAGCTTTGGTGGCATCAAGATGGATTTCAGAAAGTCATGGTTATGACGGTTTCTTTGGCAAGGATATTGATGGCACTTCTGAGTCAGCTTGGAAAACCCACTGGAGATTCGTCGCCACTTCCCAAACAGGGAGAGGCTGTAACTCAGAAACTAAGCCAACATCAGGCACAAATGTACAAGGTCACAGCCAGATGGTTTTACACTTAACTTTATGCCACTGTCTACTGCATGTATATATTACTAAGAGAAGTCTATCTACTTGGGAATAAGCGCCACTTACCGTATTTTTCAGAGTATAAGATGCCCCCTTTTTCCCTCAAAAAAGAGGCTGATAATCTGGGTGCATCTTATATACTGAATACAGCATTTTTTGCCTCCCCAAATCCCCCCCCCCTTCACCAAAATGGCCATGCATAGGTTTTAGGAGGCTTCCAGAGTGTTCCTGGGGGCTGGGGAGGGCAGAAATGAGCGAAAAACGGGCCTTTTTTGCTCAATTTTGCCCCACTCCCACCCCCAGGAGCACTCTACAAGCCCCCTAAAGGCTATTCATGCCCTTTGCGGGGGTGGGGGGAACGGGCTCGTTTTCATTTTAAAAACGGGCCATTTTTAGAAGGTCTACAGAGTGCAAAACCTTTTTTTTTTAAATTTGCCTCTTCAAAATCTTGGTGTGTCTTATACTCCGGTGAGTCTTATACTCTGAAAAATACAGTAATCATAGCAAAGAACTTCCATCACATATGCATTTACGGATACACATCAGTGGTGGGTTCCTACCAGTTTGGACTGGTTTGGCTGAACCAGTGGTGGTTTGGCGGCCTGGGTTGCTGGAACCGGCAGCAACTCAGGCCTGTCACATCCCTGAACCGGTTCTTTGGGTGTTGTTGTAGGTGCGCCATCTTGTCTTTTGCTTCTGCTCATGCTCAAAACAATTATTGCACTGCGCATGTGCGCACAGCATGCATCAAGTGAGCGTGCACGTGGCGAATCCACAAGTGAACCCGCAATAGTGCCTGCCGGAACCCACCCCTGATGCGCACACATGCACATGGACAATTGCAACCAAATAATAACACTTGCATCCGTGTATGTTGACATGCCGAACCAGCTGGTTCCTGGATCCAGAAAAGAAAAGAAAGGAAGGAAGGAAGGAAGGAAGGAAGGAAGGAAGGAAGGAAGGAAGGAAGGAAGAAAGAAAGAAAGAAAGAAAGAAAGAAAGAAAGAAAGAAAAAGAAAGGAAGGTATAACTTAAGGAGAAGTTCCTTTCTAGGCAGTTGAAATTGAAATGAATAATAATAATAATAATAATAATAATAATAATAATAATAATAATAATAATAATAATAATCTTTATTGTCATTGTAATAATAAAATTACAATGAAATTGGTTGAGCGCCAGGTGGAATACAGAAAGCAGTGATAGCCACAATAGGAATCTCTCTCCAGGCAAATGAAAAGGCCGACAAATGACAGTTGAAATAAAATGGCCGACAAATGACAGTTGAAAAGGATCAATTGTACTTTGTCTTTTATTATCCATTTCTTCAAATCTGTTTGGCACCTTAGGAGCTGGTGGAAGAGGAGCACGTCTCCTTTTCTTCTTTGTTTCTTGTTGCAATGAACTTTGAGGAATCGCACTTGGCATTTTCTCTTCTCTCTCAGCTTCCCCAACAGAAAAGGATGGAATAACTGGTAGGGGTGGTGCTCTCCGCTTCTTCATTTCAATTCTTGCAGTTGCCCTTGTATATTCCCAAGAGATAATGATGGTGCCACCGTTACAGAACATAAACTTCGTGAAGAATCTGCGATCATTGTTTCATCAAGGCTTTGTTTATGATACAACCTAGGTTTTAAAAATTCTCCACTACCCAGATCTAGGCGTCATCTTGAGGTTTTCTCTGCCTGAAACTTGTTTTTCTTACTTGTCCTAAAAAAATCCGAGTAATCCTTTCTTTCTTTAACTGATGTGTCACAACCAGTTGATATGTTTGTTTCTCAATAATTCACAGTAGGTTCAAAGCGAGTTTTTTCATATTGAAAAAGTTTTATTGGTTTTACATTTTTTAACAGGGTAAGGTAATGGTTACAAAGAAATTTTGAGAGCATTCACGTCAGAGTCATCGGACCTTCCGAGACCTCAAAATACACATTAAAAAAGTTAATATAGAAAACATTTTCCATACCACTACAAGTTGAAAGCAAGTACATTTACCTAAATTCTCAGTTCCATGCTGTCAGACATTTACAAAAGGTCCGGATAGAAATATTATGCAAAATTGTTCAGGAAAAAATCAAGGCAAAGTTATTTTTTTGATCTAAGTCTTTTGGCTATTGTATCTTCTTTTTCTCCTCCCTGGCCCCCCGCAGGCGGAGCCGTGGCCCCCTCCGTCCCCCCTGGATCTTCCCCCAGGGCAGAGGAATGTTTTTTAAGAAAGGCTTCCGCCTCAGCAACTGTTTTAATCCTCACTCTTCCTCCTTCCCAGAACACCAGCATCCCTTCAGGTGTCATCCACTTGAACCAAATCCCGTGATCAAACAAGGTTTTAGACAAGAAGGAAAATTTCCTTCTTGAGTCTCTAATTTTTCTAGGGATCTGCTTCAAGATAGTGACCGTTTCTCGATGATAAGTTAAAGGTTTCTCTCTCTGCGCTTTCAGGATTTCCTCTCTGGTTGACCTTCTAACAAATTTCACATGTATCTCTCTAGGCACTTCATTCATCCTGGCATATGCAGAGTTAATTCTATAGGCTAGGTCAATGTCCCCCCTGATCTCATCCTTAGGTTTTTGTAAATAATCTGCTAAAATTGTACTCATAAGATCAGGTAGGCATTCACCAGAATCCTCAAGAACATTCTGAAATCTCAAAAAATATGTCATTCTTTCCATATCCATCCTAGACACACGCCCATTTATTTCCCCCACCTCATTAGAAATATTTTTAATCTCTCCCTTAGCCCCCTCCAACCCTCCTTCCAATTCTTCATTCTTCTGTGTATTCTCCAACACTTGCTTCCGGGTATCCAATAGTTCCTTTTTGAAAGTACTATTTTCAGCCCTCTGGGCCTTTATTTCTGCTATCAAAGTCTGCATAGAGGTTTCAAGAGAAGCCATCCTTTGTTCCAAATTTACAAGTGCTGCTTCTTGTGCCATGGTTAAAAGTTAGAATCACTGCCACCAAGATGGCGTTTTCCGGGTGGGGCTGGTAGGGCAGATCAGGAGCTCAGTTCAGTTCAGGGCCGTGAAGTTGCAAACAATTCAGAAACCAAAAGAGACACAATTTCCCAAATCAACAAATAGTAATAACGAAGGTATTCCAAAGAAGAAATCACAAATCCATCAAGAAAATTTTTTTTTCCAAAAATCCAGAGAGAGTCCTGCTTTCAAAGAGACGCTGGAAATTTTCCTTAGTTGAAATAATCAGGCAGGGACACAGAGAAGCCACTTCCACCGCCCATCTCAGCCAGAGGGAGAAAGTAGCAAAAAAAGAATTTTTTTTAAACTCAGCCAGACCTAGAAACAATGTTGCAAAAAGTCACATTCCACTTTCCCTTGTTAGAGACCGTCCGGAGTGAAAGTTTCCGCTTTCCCTTTGCAGAGAAGCCATTTTAACGTGCCGCTTAAATCCGAGGGGGGGGGTTTTAAAAATAAACACCCCCCTCCCAGTCCGTTCAGTCTGGCTGGCAGCAGGAAAAAAAAAGTTTTTTAAAGACTCACTCTCTCCTCGCAGCTGAAGCCTCGGGAGTCCTTCTGACTGAGCCGATCAGCCCTCCTCATAATTGTAAATGGCGCCGTCTTCCCTGGGCGAAGGGAAAACCCCCCGCTAGCATGTTCTCCCTCACCTGAGCCGCGCCGGGAGCCGCTTCCTCCACCGCCGTGGGGGGCACGCCCCCCGACGAGCCGGCCCTACGGGAGACCCTCAAACAGAGGAGTCTCGCCCCCGTTGGGGGGCAGAAGAAGAAACAAAGCGGCGAGCGAGCGCTAGGCTCGCCCGTCGCCGCAGGAGCCGGAACCGGAAGCCCCAAAGCGAGTTTTTGATGGAAAAGTCTGCTGTGACACCAGGAGCTCAAAGCCGCTGCGCCTAAGCGCGCCGCCATCTTGGATTGTTTTGAAGCTGGCAAAGGTAGTCAAAGAAGATGTAGATAGTTCTTGACCTACCACAATTCATTTAGTGACCGTTCAAACTTTGAACAGCACTGGAAAAAGAGACTTATGACCTTACAACCAGTGGTGGGATACGACCGGTATGCCCTGGTATGGGCGTACCAGTGCCTGTTAGGAGCACCAGGTACTGTTCCATCACGGTGCTCTGGAGGACCCAGCTGCCCGCCCACTCTCCTTATCACTATATGAGCCAATTGGGGCATTAGCACATGCACATGGAGCGTAAGGCGCCTGTGCAATGCTCCGCCGAGCAGTGGAGTGTTACGGATGGTGGGTACATATGCGCACACTGCATGCGTGCACGTGGTGGGCGCCTGGCTCCATTACACCATACTGATTGCAACGGGATCCGGAACCCACCACTGCTTACAACCGTTGCAGCATCCCCATGGTCACATGATCAAAATTCGGACACTTGACAACTGGCAAGCTCTTCCATTGGTTGATTGTTCTCACGGTCAGAAAATTCTCCTTATTTCTAGGTTGAATCTCTCCTTGATCAGTTTCCATCCATTATTCCTTGTCTGGCCTTCGGGTGCCTTGGAAAATAGCTTGACCCCTTCCTCTCTGTGGCAGCCCCTCAAATATTGGAAGACTGTTATCATGTCTTCCCTAGTCCTTCTCTTCACTAATAATAATAATAATAATAATAATAATAATAATAATAATAATAATAATAATTTAATTTGTAAACCGCTCTCTCCCCCCGAAGGGACTCGAGGCGGTGCACAGGGAATTAAAAATACACATATATTAAAACCAATAGACATTATCATACAAATTTAAAAATGAATTAAACCTATACCCTGCGCTAAAATCCCCAACTATTTAAAAACTAATACCCCTAAAAATCCCTAATAAAACAATTTGAGTATTCAGCTTGAGGTAAATGGGTCGATTAAGCCAAGCCGGCCAGGCAGAAGAAGTGAGTTTTTAGTTTTTGACGGAAGGAGCGGAGGTCCGTAGTTGTTCTAAGTTCGGGGGGAAAGTCGTTCCAGAGGGTCGGGCCCGCCACAGAGAAGGCCCTTCCCCTGGGTGTCACCCGCTGGCATAGCCTAGTGGACGGCACCTGGAGAAGTCCCTCTCTGTGAGAGCGAATCGGTCGAAGGGATGTATGGGGCAGGATGCGATCCCGCAGGTAGCTAGGTCCCGAGCCATGGAGCGCTTTAAAGATGATAATCAACACCTTGAAGCGCACCCAAAAAACAACAGGCAGCCAGTGCTCAGCCCAAATGAGGGAACCCAAATGAGAGGCATGTGTGGCCTGCACAACGGTAATGAAAAGTTGAATTGTTTTGATGCCTCTTTATTAGCGTCCCTCCCGCGCCCCCCATCATACAGCAATCTGGGGTGGGTTCCGCTGCTGCTACTGCCAGTTCGCTCAGGGATGCCCTGTGCACATGATGCGCAGTACTTTAAAAATGCTTCTGTGCATGCGCAGAAACAAAAAAAACAAGATGGCGGCACCTATGAGCCGCCAAAAGAAACAGTTTGGGGGCGTGGCAGGCCGAGTTACTACCTACTCGGTGGAACCAGTCTGAACCGGTAGAAACCCACCTCTGCCGCGAATCTACTTTTGACTGAAATGCTTCAGCAATGCAGAAGAAGGGCACCCTTGCAAAGAGGTTTCACAGCAAGCTGACGGGAGACAAAAGGCATTCAGTCACAGGCCTTCGAAAGGAAGTTACACCTGGGCCAGGGCTGGAGGTGGGAGGCTCGAATCTCGCATTTCTCACAGACACCACAATCCCAAAGGCCTTCCACAGCCGCGTTCCTTTCAAGCTTTCCTCTTACTGAGGTAAAGGTTCACCTCATCTATGTAATCGGACAGGTTTTTAATGAGATGCTGTGAAAAGATGCTGTGCACCTGCACCATCAAAAGCTCTGAGGAGTTAGGAACCGCTAGAACAAAAATATCTCCCTCCGCCATCTGCTACTGATTCGTTCATTCTTCTTCGCGCTGTAAGCCGATACAAGTCTGTTTTCTTTATTATGTATTTCAGTCTTATTAACGCCTCAAGGTTGCCCTCGGTTGTCTCTTGAGGTATTCGTTTCCTCACAACACATTCACCCCACCCCACCCCCAGACAAGTGTGTAGGTTTAACTCCCAAATTGGTTCTTTAATCCCTAATTTCAGAAGAGCACTCTCTGAACTACAAAATCCATGCCTTGTTTCAGTGGTGGAAACTTTTTACTACCGGTTCTATGGGCGTGGCTTGGTGGGCGTTGTAGGGGAAGGATTCTGCAAAATCCACATTCCTTCCCCTCCCCACCCCACTAACTTGGTTTCCAGTTCCATTCTCCCATGCAGGGCTACAAAAGAAGACCCAGCCAATCAGCTGGGACTTGGGAGGCAGAGAATAGATGGGGGCAGGGCCAGCCAGCGGTGGTATTTGCCAGTTCTCCAAACTATTCAAAATTTCCACTACCGGTTCTCTAGAACTGGTCAGACCCTGCTGAATACTACCTCTGTTCTGATCCCACTGATTAATGGTTCTCACTGTCAGGAAATTTTTCCTTAGAATGAAGTTGCTTCTCTCCTTGATTAGTTTCCATCCATTATTTCTCATCTTGCCTTCAGATGATTTGGAGAATATCATATTTTTTGGAGTATAAAATCTTCCAAGATTTTGAAGAGGCAAATTAAAAAAAAGTTTTTGCATTCTGAAGACCTCCTAAAAACAGCCCGTTTTTCATGAAAACGGGCTCATTTTTTTGGTCAAAAAATAGGGCATGCATAGCCTTTAGGAGGCTTATAGTGTGCTTCTGAGGGCTGGGGGGGCAAAAATGAGCAAAAAACAGCCCATTTTTCATGGAAACGGGCCTGTTTTTTGTCAAAAAAAGGGCATGCATAGCCTTTAGGAGGCTTATAGAGTGCTTCTGGGGGCAGAGGGGCAAGAACGAGCAAAACCATTTTTTGTTCATTTCTGTCCTCTCCAGCCCCCAGGAGCACTCTGGAACCTCCTAAAGGCAATGCACGGCCATTTTTGCAAAGGGGGAGGGGCTTCGGGAGGCCAAAAAGTGCTGTATTCAGTGTATAAGACGCACCCAGATTTTCACCCTCTTTTTTGAGGGAAAAAGGTGTGTCTTATACTCCGAAAAATACGGTAGGTTGAACCCCTCTTCTTTCTGGCAGGCCCTCAAGTACCGGAAGGTAGCTATCATGTCACCCCTAAGTGGTTCCCCCTTTTGTGGAGTGATTCCTCTTCTGTGTATTTCTTCAGTTCCCACATCTTGCCTCATTCTACTCCTTTTATAGGATGTTCTTGCGATTTTGCAATCTTATCAATGGTAAACTATTGTTTAGTCACAATTTGAATTCAGGGGCTTATCTACATTGCCTCCGCCCCCCCTTATGTAATTGTTATTTTCTATATTAAATTATTCTCTATTTTAAAAGAATATCTCCATTTCTCAATTAAAATAGTGAAAACCATCATACAGTGGAGGGCATACAGGACCATTTGAAGCTATGACAGTGCTGAAAAAAGTAACCTATGACCAGTCCTCACACCTGGACAGGTTACGTGGGCGACTGAGAGCCACCACATGTTTATTGGACCCGTGTCCCTCCTGGCTTGTACTGGCATCCTGGGAGGAGACACGAGGCTGGCTCCAGGAATTAGTCAACGCTTCTCTGAGTGAGGGGTTCTTGCCAGCCTCCCTTAAAGAGGCGATGGTGAGACCCCTCCTCAAGAAGCCTTCCCTGGACCCAGCTTTGTTGGAAAACTATCGTCCAGTCTCCAACCTTCATTTTCTATCGAAGATTGTTGAGAGTGTGGTGGCACAACAGTTTCCCCGTCACCTGGAGGAAGTTGATTATCTGGACCCGCGCCAGTCCGGCTTCCGGCCCGGGCACAGCACTGAGACGGCATTGGTCACGTTGGTGGATGATCTCTGGAGGGCCAGAGATGGGGGTTGTTCCTCCATCCTGGTCCTGTTAGATCTCTCGGCGGCTTTTGATACCATCGACCATGGTATCCTATTGCATCGGCTGGAGGGGTTGGGGGTGAGGGGCACTGTTTTACGGTGGTTCTCCTCCTACCTCTCCGGCCGATCGCAATTTGTGTTGGCAGGAGGGCAGAGGTCGACCTCTAGACCCCTCACTTGTGGGGTGCCTCAGGGGTCGGTCCTCTCGCCGCTCCTGTTCAACGCATACATGAAGCCGCTGGGTGAGATCATCCGTGGTTTTGGGGTAGAGTATCACATCTACGCTGATGACACGCAACTGTACTTTTCTACCCCAAACCACCCCAACGATGCCGTTGAAGTGATGTCCCGATGTCTGGAAGCCGTACGGATCTGGATGGGAAGCAACAGACTCAAACTCAACCCGTCCAAGACCGAGTGGCTGTGGTTTCCGGCGTCCCGGTTTAACCAGTTGATTCCATCACTGGCCATAGGGGGCGAACATCTAGCCCCCGTGGATCAGGCACGCAACCTAGGTGTCCTCCTGGATACCCGGCTGTCTATGCAAGATCACGTGACAGCCGTGGACAGGGGGGCTTTCCACCAGGTACGCCTGGTGCGGCAGTTGCGGCCCTTATTGGACCGGGACGCCCTTCGCACAGTCACTCATGCGCTTGTGACATCCCGGCTAGACTACTGTAATGCTCTCTACATGGGGCTCCCCTTGGCGTGCACCCGAAGACTGCAGCTGGTCCAGAATGCGGCCGCGCGGGCGATCTTGGGAACGTCTAGATATTCCCATGTAACACCGCTCCTGCGCGAGCTGCACTGGTTACCTGTGGTCTTTCGGGTGCGCTTCAAGGTGTTGATTACCATCTTTAAAGCGCTCCATGGCACGGGACCAAACTACCTGCGAGACCGCATCCTACTTCATACATCCCTGCGGCCGATTCGCTCCCACAGAGAGGGACTTCTCCGGGTGCCGTCCACCAGGCAATGCCAGCGGGCGACACCCAGGGGAAGGGGCTTCTCTGTGGTGGGCCCAACCCTCTGGAACGACCTACCCCCCGACCTCAGAACAACCATGGACCTCCGCACCTTCCGCCAGAAATTAAAGACACTTTTGTTCCATCAGGCCGGTTTGGCCTAAGTTATTTACCTAGCCTTCAGTCTGTATTATAAATTGTTTTAATTGGGTTTTTAAATGGATTATGTTTTAACTTTCTAAATTTTAGCACAGGGATAACCTATTTAATTCGATTTTAATTATTTATATTTTGTACTGTTTGTTTTAACTTCCTGTGCACCGCCCCGAGTCCCTTCGGGGAGAGGGTGCGGTTATATAAATTTAATAATAAATAAAAAATAAAATAAAATAAACCTATGACTGTTGCAGCATTCCGACGGTTACGTGATCAAAATTCAGGACATCCCGACGTCATTTATTTATGACGGTTGCAGCATCCCACAATCATGTGATCATAGTTTGTGCCCCCTCCACGGGGTTTTCTGACAAGAAAAATCAATAGGGGAAGCCAAATATGCTTAATGACCATGTGATTCACTTAACAGCCATGGCAAAAAAGTTTGTAGCATCAGGCATGACTCACTTAACAACCACAATGTTATTAACAATGATGTTCCGGTGCCAATTGTTACATCGAAGACTACCTATAGTTTAGTCACAAGATGGAAGTAATTAACCACTTCATTCTTTTTTTTACTACCAGTTCGGGCAAAGAAGCTGGCATCTTACAATACAATAATACAATAGCAGAGTTGGAAGGGACCTTGAAGGTCATCTAGTCCAACTCCCTGCCTAGGCAGGAAGCCCTATACCGTTTCAGACAAATGGCTATCCAACATCTTCTTGAAGACTTGCAGTGTTGGGGCATTCACAACTTCTGGAGGCAACTTCTGTTCCACTGGTTAATTGTTCTGTCAGGAAATTTCTTCTCAGTTCTAAATTGCTTCTCTCCTTGATTAGTCTCCACCCATTGCTTCTTGTTCTACCCTCTGGTGCCTTGGAAAATAGTTTGACTCCCTCTTCTTTGTTGCAGCCCCTGAGATATTGGAACTGCTATCCTTTCTCCCCTAGTCCTTCTTTTCATTAAACTAGACATACCCAGTTCCTGCAACTGTTCTTCATATGTTTTAGCCTCCAGTCCCCTAATCATCTTTGTTGCTCTTCTCTGCACTCTTTCTAGAGTCTCCACATCTTTTCTACATCGTGGTGACCAAAACTGAAAACTGAATCTTCACTACTAGTTCCGGCGAACCGGTGCAAACCAGTAGCATTTCACTCCTGCTCCCATCCAAGTAGTAAACAGCTTTATTCCTGCTTAGCCTATGAGCCCAGCACAAGGTCATCTGCCAAAAGAAAATAAGGAAAAGCAGGGCTGGTTATTGTTTTTGCTATTGTTGTTATTCTTACTGACGTACAAGGTCCCTTCCAACTCTGTGAATCTGTTAATATCCAGTTGGAAAAGACACTATGGCAATGATTTCTCCCCCAATTATGGTGGGAAAGACATTGAGGTTTTTCTAGGTTGTCAAAGTTGCAATACTTTATTAGGTCACCGGGTATTTAAAAAAAAAACAACGCTGTAAACGTAATTTTTTAGTTACCAACGTAAACACAACAAACATCCCCACCACATGTCGGCCCACCACAATTACATCATTATGCTGATAACCTTATATTTATAGCCAGACGTAACAGCATAAGGTCAGGAGGGAAGTGCGTGAGTCAGATACGTTTACACATGCAGGGCTTATCCACATATCCTTGCCCTGAGTTGAGGTGTCTCCCCCTCCTCATCCCCAATTTCTGGGGGACAGGAAAACTTGACGTCATCTTCAAACCACCCCTATCTTTTCCTGAGAGTTAATGTAATGCAGGATGAATGGGATTTGGACCGTGAGGTTTGGTGGTCAAAATCCCACCCAGCCAGAAAAGCTCTTTGGAGAAATTTGGTGATCACTATTCCTCCGCCGGCAGTCCTGTGACTTACAACAAGCATTGAGGGTCCTCTTCTCGCACTAAGCATTGATGGATCATGTGCCATCAAGTTGTTGCAAAAATGCACAGGTACAGTATAGGTGGTACCTTGCTCAATAGTAGCAACTGTGAGAGGGATCTTGGAGTCCTGGTGGACAACCATTTAAATATGAGCCAATAGTGTGCAGCAGCTGCCAAAAAAGCCAACACAGCTCTAGGCTGCATAAACAGAGGGATAGAATCTAGATCACGTGAAGTGTTAATGCCACTGTATAATGCCTTGGTAAGGCCACACTTGGAATACTGCATTCAGTTTTGGTCGCCACGATGTAGAAAAGATGTGGAGACTCTGGAAAGAGTGCAGAGAAGAGCAACCAAGATGATTAGGGGACTGGAGACTAAAACATATGAAGAACGGTTGCAGGAGCTGGGTATGTCTAGTTTGATGAAGAGAAGGACCAGGGGAGACATGATAGCAGTGTTCTGATATCTCAGAGGGTGCCACAAAGAAGAGGGAGTCAAACTATTCTCCAAGGCACCTGGGGGCAGGACAAGAAGCAATGGGTAGAAACTAATCAAGGAGAGAAGCAACTTAGAACTAAGGAGAAATTTCCTGACAGTTAGAACAATTAACCTCTGGAACAGCTTGCCTCTAGAAGTTGTGAATGCCCCAACCCTGGAAGTCTTTAAAAAGATGTTAGATAGCCATTTGTCTGAAATGGTATAAGATTTCTGCCCACGCAGGGGGTTGGACTGGAAGACCTACAAGGTCCCTTCCAACTCTGCTATTGTATTGTATTGTATTGTATTATTGTATTGTCTTTAACTCTTAGCAACAGGGATGGGGTTGAAACATTTTAGCAACCAGTTCTATGCCCGGTTCCTGAGTAGGCGTGGTCATGGGGGTGTGGCCTAGTCAGCTTCCTGCAGCATGGCAGGGGGTGGGGGCGTTTTGGCCCTCCCCAGGCTCCGGAGGCTTTCTTTGAGCCTCCGGGAGGGTGAAAACGGACTCCCACAGGCTCTGGAGGCCAGAAACAGGCCCATTTCCGGACTTCCGGTAGGCCCATTTTTCACCCTCCCAGAGCCTCCATGCAGGCCCTGCACTTAACTGGCAGGATGAATGGACAAAGTCAGCTGGTCCTTGTAACTACTGGTTAGGCCAGCGATGGCGAACCTTTTTTGGCTCGCGTGCCATAAGTGGGGGGAGTGCAGGGGGGTTGTGCGCAGGCATGCCACACCCATAATGTAATGCACAACCCCCCCAGTGCATATGTACGCACTACAGGCACAACCCCCCCAGTTTTTGCATGCTCTTTTCACCCTCCCCAGGCTCCAGAGGCTTTATAGGAGCCTGGGAAGGGCGAAAACAGCCTCCCCCGTCCCGCAGGAGCCCCTCCGGAGGTTTCAGCGACCTTCAGGAGGCTTCCCTGAAGCCTTCAGGCCGGTCAAAACGACGCTCCAAGCAAATCAGACATCACTTCCAGTTTCATTGGAACGTCATTTTGAATGCTCCGGAGGCTTCAGGGAAGCCTCCTGAAGGTCGCTGAAGCTTCCGAAGCACTCAAAATGACATTCCGACGAAACCGGAAGTGACGTCCGATTTGCTTGGAGCGTCATTTTGAGCAGTCCAGAGGCTTGAGGGAAGCCTCCTGAAGGTCGCTGAAGCCTCAGGATCACTCAAAATGACACTCCAAGCAAATCGGACGTCACTTCCAGTTTCGTTGGAGCGTCATTTTGTGTGCTCGGAGGCTTCAGAGAAGCTCATGAAGCCTCCAGAGGGCCTCCAGGGTGGGGGGGGGAAGGCTCTTTTCACCCCAGGCTCCTATAAAGGGGAGGGTCTGGAGTCTGGGGAGGGTGAAAAAAGCATGCAAAAAAGGGCGAATTCAGCTTGCCAGCGTGCGCATGCACACTGGCCAGCTGACAGGGCAGCGCCTCACATGCCCTGACAAATGGCTCTGCGTGCCACCTGTGACACATGTGCCATAGGTTTGCCATCACGGGGTTAGGCGAACCAGATTAAAATTAACATCCGGTTCACCAATGCGAACCGGCTGAATCCCACCCCTGCCTAGCAATTACACATATTCCACCCCACCCCACCCTCTGTTTGATGGGTTATGGCGTAAGCACAGAATATGAAGCAGCTTTGTTACTGTTTACTGCTATGAGTAAACCATAGTTTATGTTTTTTCACACTTATGACCTTTGAAACATCCCCATCATCATGTGATCAAAATTCAGATGCTTGGCAACTGGTTCATACGTCTGACGATGGCTGTGTCATGTGATTCCCTTTTGCTGACAAGCAAAGTCAAGTGGGAAGCCGGATTTGCTTAACAACCGGGTTACTAACTTATCAACTGCAGTGATTCACTTAACAGCCGAGGCAAGAACGGTTGTAAAATGGGGCAAAATTCACTTAACAAATGTCTCACTTAGCAACAGAAATTTGGGGTTCAATTGTGGCCATAAGCCGAGGACTACCTGTACTTGATCTTTGTCCTACCATCAGAGACCCCCTAAGTCATGATGGCGAACCTATGGCACGGGTGCCACAGGCGGCATGCGGGACCATTTCTTAGGGCACGCGAGGCGTTGCCCAGTCAGCTCCAGCGCAGTTGTGTGCACTGGCCAGCTGATTTAGACCTTCTTTTGAGGCCGTTTTTCGCCCTCTGGAGGCTTCAGGGAATCTCCTGAAGCCTCTGGAGGTGATAGGGGAGGCTGTTTTCACCCTCCCCAGGCTCCTAGGAAGCCTCTGGAACCTGGGGAGGGCGAAAAAAGTGTGCCAAGAGCAGGGGGTCGTGCACATAGCATTCTGGGTGTGGCACTCCCATGCACGACCCCCCATGTGCTCCCCCCGCCTTTGGCACGCGAGCCAAAAGAGGTTAGCCATCACTGCCCTAAGTCATAGCTGCCTGGAGAACTCTGGGAGTTGAAGTCCACAAGTCTTAAAGTTGCCAAGTTTGAAGACCTCTGCCCTAAGTGCTGTTTGAGAAACAGGCATCACGAAAAAAAGGACTTTCGTGTTCTAAAGGAATGTGGACAGAAAACAAAGAAGGGAGGAGAAGGGGAGATCTTGGCTCCCATTCTCCCTAGCAGACATCTGAAAAAAAAAAAAAGAATTTAGCTGCTTCTCATACAAAGAATGCCACGCTAGATGGGCCAATTCAGAACCTTATCTGCCTGGACTTCACTCATCAACAACGGCCTCTTTTTTCCTGTTCCAGAAAATCCAAGATATGCTCAGCCTCTCCAGATTCCTGTAATTTTGTGTGTCGTTGACTTGCAAAATATAATTAAATGGCAACATCTGCTGGAAACGAAGCATCCTCGCCAGAGCCTCGGAAAAGGAATGCCTCCCTCCGCCCAGGGGTGGGTTCCTGCCAGTTCTAAGCTCTTCTATAGAAGAGGTTCCACAAATCTACAGTGACGTTTAGAACCGGTTCCATCTCCCTCCCACCTCCTGTCCGCCCATCATCAAGAGGAAGAGCGAGAGGAGGAATTCTGGGAGTTGAAGTCCACAGGTCTTAAAGCTGTCAAGTTTGAACACCCCGGGGGTTTTTTTTTCTAAAGGGTTAGGGGTGTTACAAGGGTCTTGTAACTTGACAGCTTTAAGACTTGCGTGCTTCAAATGCCAGAGTTTCTGAGCCAACATTTTGGTTGCTAAGCAAGAGCATTGTTAAGTGAGTTTCACCACATTTTACAAATTGGCCATGCCCACCCGGTGACATGGCTGGCAAGACACTCCCACAATGCAAGCCACACCTACAGAAGAGGTTCTAAAAATATTTGAAACCCACCACTGCCTGGTACCTCTGCAAAACATACAGTAGAACCTCTGGTCACGACCATAATTAGTTTCATAACTTTGCAACCCGATTTGGTCGTGATGGGTACCTAAATTTTGGAAATTTGGCGCTTACAAAAAAAAATGGTGCCGAAGGGGAAATCGGCTGAGGGGTGTGTGTGAATTTTTTGGTCAGAACCTGATCTGGCTGTGATCAGAAGCATTCGTGACCAGAGATTCTACTGTACTAAGTCCTTCAGTGATTTGTTTTATTTTTTAGATATAATCCCTATATTGCCAAAAGTATTGGCCACCGGTGTATAAAATCAAGTACCTAGGCATGCAGACTGTTGTTACAAACATTTGTGAAAGAATGGGTGGCTCTCAGGAGCTCAGCGTGCAACTATGATAGGATGCCACCTGTGCAACAAATCCAGTCATGAAATTTCCTCGCTCCTAAATATTCCACAGTCGACTTCCGGTTCCGGCGGCGACGGGCGAACTTAGGGTTCGCTCGCCGCTTTGTTCCTTTTCCTGCCCCCCCACGGGGGCGAGAAGCCCCTTGTTTGGGGCTTCTCCCGTAAAGCCGGCTCGACAGGGAAGCCCCCCCCACGGCAGTGGGGCGAGCGACCCTGCTCCTCGGCTTAGGCGGAAGAGGACATGCTGCGGGGGGTCTTCCCTTCGCCAAAGGTTGGCGGCACCATTTAATTCCATGAAGAGAGACGATCGGAAGAGTCGGGAGGCTTTTCGGGACCTCAGCTGCGAGCGGAGAGTGAGCGTTTAAAACTTTTTTTCCTGTACTGTCAGCCGGGCTGAAAGGGACTGGAGGGGGGTGTTTGTTCCCAAACCCCCCCCCTTGGACTAAAAGCGGCACTCGGAAATGCCTCGTTGAGAGGAATCGGAAACTTTTAATCTGGATGGTCTTTAACAAGGGAAAGTACTTTGCGGCTTGTTGCAATTATGTCTCTAGGTCTGGCTGAAACAGTTTCTTTTTTGCTTTTTAACCGCTTTCTCCCTCGGGCTCTGAGTTTGGGCGGAAAATGGCTTCTCTTTGTCCCCGACTGACTATGACCTATGGAAAATTACCAGTGTCTCTTTGTGATTTGGACTTCCTCTAATTATTGATGAAGAATTTTCTTTTTTTGGATTTGTGTTTTCCTTTCTGGATTGCCTTCGTTATTATACCTATGGAGTTGGAAAAGTGTTTCTCTACTGGTTTCTGAATTTTGCAGCTATACAACTTTAAGAACTTTGGACTCCTGATCTGCCTACCAGCCCCACCTTAAAAACGCCATTTTATTGGCACGGATTTTAACAAGCTAAACATGGCACAAGAAGAAACGCTGGCACGCCTTGAACAAAGAATGACTGCCCTTGAATCTGTTATACAAAATTTGGTATTAGAAATTAAGGCCCAGAGGGCAGAAAATGTCAACTTTAAAAAGGAATTATTGGACACTCGAAAACAAGTGCTTGAGAATACACAGAAGAATGAAGAATTGAAAGGGGGGCTGGAGGGGGCTAAGGGAGAGATTAAAAATGTTTCTAATGAGGTTGTGGAAATAAATGGGCACGTGACTAGGATAGATATGGAAAGGATGACATATTTTTTGAGATTTCAGAATGTTTCTGAGATGGATGGTGAATGTCTCCCTGATCTTATGAGTACAATTATTGCAGACTATTTACATAAACCTAAAGATGAGATCAGAGGGGACATTGACCTAGTCTACAGAATAAATTCTGCATATGCCAGGATGAATGAAGTACCCAGAGAGATACATGTAAAATTTGTTAGAAGGTCAACCAGAGAGGAAATCTTGAAGGCGCAAAGAGGGAGTCCTATGATTTACCAACAAAAGGAGGTTACCATCTTGAAGCAGATTCCAAGAAAGATTAGAGAAGCCAGAAGGAAATTTTCCTTCTTGTCTAAAACATTGTTTGATCATGGGATCTGGTTCAAGTGGGTGATACCCGAAGGGATGCTGGTGTTCTGGGAAGGAGGTAGAGTGAAGATTAAAACAGTTGCTGAGGCGGAAGCCTTTCTTAAAAAACATTCCTCTGTCCTGGGAGAAGATCCAGGGGGGGCAGGGGGAGCCATGGCCCCGTCCGCTGGGGGCCCGGGGGAGAAGGGGGAAGATACAATTGCCAAGAGACTTAGATCTAAAAAATAACTTTGCCCTTGTTTTTTTTGAGTAATATTGTATGATATTTGTAATCTGGATTTTTGTAATTGACTGACAGTATATAATTGAAAAATTTAGGAATATGTACTTGCTCCCAGCTTGTAGTGTTATGTGAAATGTTTTTTTTCTTTCTTTTTAATAATGTAACTTGAGGTACCGGAGGAGCCGACGACTTTGACGTGACTACTCTCAAAATTTCTATGTAACCCTTACCCTACCCCACAAAAAATGTAAACTCAATAAAACTTTTTCAATAATATTCCACAGTCAACTGTCAGCTGTATTATAAGAACGTGGAAGTGTTTGGGAACGACAGCAGCTCAGCCACGAAGTGGTAGACCATGTAAAGTGACAGAACGGGGTCAGCGGATGCTGAGGTGCAGAGTGCGAAGAGGTCGCCAACGTTCTGCAGAATCAATCGCTACAGACCTCCAAACTTCATGGGGCCTTCAGATTAGCTCAAGAACAGTGCGCAGTGGACCGATGTCATATCGAACCCTATGGATTAGGAATGGGATGTCACTTACTGTAAATTCATATGCGAGTAAAGGCAGGTGAGCGAATACTTTTGGCAATGTAGTGCATACAGCCCACCTTTCCTCCAGGAAGCCAAGGTGGCTTAGATCCACACACACCCTGTACATATCCACCCCAGACCACCCCAACGATGCCATCGAGGTGCTGTCCCGATGTTTGGAAGCCGTACGGATCTGGATGGGTAGTAACAAACTCAAGCTCAACCCCTCCAAGACTGAGTGGCTGTGGTTTCCGGCACCCCGGTTTAGCCAGATTACTCCGACTCTGGCCATTGGGGGCGAAACACTGGCCCCTGTGGAGAGGGCGCGCAATTTGGGTGTCCTCCTGGATTCCCGGCTGTCCATGGAGGACCATGTGGCGGCCGTGGCCAGGGGGCGTTTCATCAGGTACACCTGATGCGCCAATTGCACCCCTTACTGGACCGGGCTGCCCTTCGCACAGTCACTCAAGCACTCGTGACATCCCGACTCGACTACTGCAATGCTCTCTACATGGGGCTTCCCTTGAGGTGCACTCGAAAGCTACAGTTAGTTCAGAATGCAGCTGCGCGGGTGATTACGGGAGCTTCGAGGCACTCCCATATAACACCAATCCTGTGCGAGCTGCACTGGCTTCCTGTGGTCTTTCGGGTGCGCTTCAAGGTTTTGACAACCATCTTCAAAGCACTCCATGGCTCGGGACCTAGTTATATGCGAGACCGTCTCCTGCCCCATACATCCCTTAGACCGATACGCTCCCACAGAGAGGGCCTTCTCAGGGTGCCGTCGGCCGGACAATGCCGACTGGCGACACCCAGGGGAAGGGCCGTCTCTGTGGCGGGCCCTGCCCTGTGGAACGACCTACCCCCAGAACTTCGTACCATCACCGACCCCCGCCTCTTCCGCCAGTGTTTAAAGACACACCTCTTCCATCAAGCCGGCCTAACATAGCCTCCGCTGGAACTAGCCATAGATAGTTTTAATTCGGGGTTTTTAATTGGTTTTAGCGCAGGATGGGGATCTAATAGGTTTTTAAATTTTGTATTGTGTTTTTTGTATGTATTTTAATTTCCTGTGCGCCGCCCTGGGTCCTCTTGGAGAAGGGTGGGATATAAATTTAATTATATAAATAAATAAATAAACACCCTGATGCGGAGGTTTTCTAGTCCAGCACCCTGCTCAGGCAGGATATTAGTCTATACCACCTCTGTTGTCCAATCTCGTCTTTAAAACCTCCACTGTTGCAGCACCCAGAACCTCTGGAGGCAAGTTGTTCTGTCGGGAAATTTCTCTGTAGTTTTAGGTTGCTCCTTTCCTTGAGTAGAATGGAATGGAATGGAATGGAATGGAATGTAGGATATGGGATATGGAACAGAGTAGAATCTTGGACGTCTTCTAGTCCAGCCCCAAGCTCAAGCAGGAGAACCGATACCATTTCAGATAAGTGACTGTCTAGTCCAGGGGTCTCAAACTCAATTTACCTGGGAGCCGCTGGAGGCAGAGGCTGGGTGAGGCTGGGCCGCATAAGGGACTCCTTATATTAATATTAATACTAATATTAATACTAATATTATACTTTCATATCACGGTGGGGGCCACAAGATACCGTCCTGCAGGCCGCAATTGGAGGTCACCCAGGAAGCATCCACTTCTGAGTATCAACTTTTCTTCTTTTCTTTTCCATTCTGTTTTCCTTGTCCTTTTCTTTCTTTTCCCTTTTTTCTTTCCTTTCCTTTTTTCCCTTTCCTTTTTTTATCCCACCTCCATTATTTTTTATTCAATACAATACAAAAGCAGAGTTGGAAGGGACCTTGGAGGTCTTCTAGTCCAACCCTCTGCCTAGGCAGGAAACCCTACACCACTTCAGACAAATGGCTATCCAACATTTTCTTAAAAACTTCCAGGGTTGGGGCATTCACAACTTCTGGAGGCAAGTTGGTCCACTGATTAATTGTTCTAACTGTCAGGAAATTTCTCCTTAGTTCTAAGTTGCTTCTCTCCTTGATTAGTTTCCACCCATTGCTTCTTGTTCTGCCCTCAGGTGCTTTGGAGAATAGCTTGACTCCCTCTTCTTTGTGGCAACCCCTGAGATATTGGAAGACTGCTATCATGTCTCCCCTAGTCCTTCTTTTTATTAAACTAGACATACCCAGTTCAATGAAAAGAAGGACTAGGGGAGACATGATAGCGGTGTTCCGATATCTCAGAGGCTGCCACAAAGAAGAGGGAGTCAAACTATTCTCCAAAGCATATAAGCATTTATAAATAACTCAAGGTAGGAAAGATACCCAATACTCCTTCCTCTTCCTATTTTCCTCACAACAATCCCGTGAGGTGAGTTGGGCTGAGAGAGAGAGAGAGTGATTAGCCCAAAGTCACCCAGCTGGCTTTCCTAAGGCAGCATTAGGACTCATGGTGTCCTGATGATTGGTCCAAAGTCACCCAATCGGCTTTCACGCCTAAGGCGGGACTAGAACTCAAAATCTCCTGATGATTGGTCCAAAATCACTCAGCTGGCTTTCACGCCTAAGGCGGGACTAGAACTCATAGCCTCTTGGATCCATTTCACTTCTCAGCATCAAGACACCATTTATCCCAAAAAAATAAGAAAAACGAGAATTTATTTCTGCCATTTAAAAAAAAAATTAAACTGGGTATTCTACAGAAGTGAATGGGAAGCATGAAATAATTGGCACAGAGTATCCAGGCAATGAAATCAGCAGCAGTTGAGGCAAATCAAAACTTGATTTTAATATAGCTTCCAGGGAAAGAGGAGCCCTTGGTCCAAAATTAATCCATTTTCTTGCATGCTGCCAACATGCTACCGACATAAACCACGATTGATAACAGACCATAGATCTAGATCAGGGGTTCCCAAACTTGGCAACTTTAAGACTTGTGGACTTCAACTCTCAGAATTTTCCAGCCAGCATAGCTGGCTGGAGAATTCTGGGAGTTGAAGTCCACAAGTCTTAAAGTTGCCAAGTTTGGGAACCCCTGATCTAGATCCTGTGGAAACATAGGATATGTCTTGTGGAAACACAACCTCATGATGACTCCTGTTCCAAGCCCTGTTTAGGCCATGTTATTTCAGCTCAGAAAATCCAGTTACTAGAGATCAGTTGCTCTAGACAGCTCATCCCTTATTTATGAAAGGTTGACCTTCGATAGCAAAGAATTTCTTATTGAGTTTCTCCTCGTCCAATGAACCGGCTACTGTCCCAAAGACACAATCTTTAAGACACAATCTTCATTCCTCCACCAACTGCTTCTCCTTTACTTTGGCTTCTTATACTAAAAGGGGAAAGGGTGGAAGGAAGAGAGGGAAGAAAAATCCAAAGACGGATAAAGAAAATTAGTATTGTGTATTCATAATACTAATAGTTAATCTTTACAATCAATGTGTATGGAGATTCTCAATCAACTGAGCCCGTGATGGCCAACCTATGGCACGTGTGCTAGAGGTGGCATGCAGAGCACTCTCTGTAGGCATGTGCGCCATCACCAGCTGCTCTTTCAGGTTCCGTCACATCAGTGGTGGGATACGCCCGGTGCACCCCTGACCTTCTGGGAGCACCAGGTACCATTCCAGTACAGTTCCCCTTACCTGTATTTTGTTTTTCATTTTTCATTTCATTTTATTAAATTTATACCCCGCCCTTCTCCAAACGGACTCAGGGCGGCGCACAGGAATACTAAAAATACATACAAAACATCTAAAAAAATTTAAAAACTTATTCTAATAAAAACCTGCGCTAAAACCAAATTAAAAACCCCAAATTTAAAAACTATCTAACAGTCAGTAATGGAGGTTACGCTAGGCCGGCTAGATGGAACAGATGTGTCTTCAGCCACTTGCGGAAGAGGCGGAGGTCGGAGATGGTGCGAAGTTCAGGGAGTTGGTCGTTCCAAAGGGTAGGGCCCGCCACAGAGAAGGCTCTTCCCCTGGGTGTCGCCAGTCGGCACTGTCCAGCCGACGGCACCCTGAGGAGGCCCTCTCTGTGGGAGCGTATCGGTCTGAGGGATGTATGGGGCAGGAGGCGGTCTCGCATATAACTAGGCCCCGAGCCATGGAGCGCTTTAAAGATGGTCGTCAGAACCTTGAAGCGCACCCGAAAGACCACAGGAAGCCAGTGCAGCTCGCGCAGGATTGGTGTTATGTGGGAGTGTCTAGGCCCTCCTGTAATCACCTGCGCGGCTGCATTCTGGACTAACTGCAGCTTTCGGGTGCACCTCAAGGGAAGCCCCATTTGAGCCGATTGGGGGCTTTTGCGCATGTTCATGGAGCATACAGCACCTGCGTGATGCTCCGCCGAGCAGCTCGAGAGTCGCGGGAGGTAAGTACGCATGCGCACACTGCATGCATGCTGTGTGCATGTACATGTGGACACCTGGCCCCATTGCGCTGTACTGGTTGCACTGGGATCTGGAACCCACCACTGTATTGCATGCATACGCACCGGTCAGCTGTTCTGATGTGCATGTGTGCGATGGCCAGCTGCTCTCTTCCGGGTTGTGGCGTGCACATGCGGAGTGGCCAGCTGGTCCAGCTGGCATGCACATTGTGGAAACCAGAAGGGAACAGCTGGTCGGTGCCCATGTGCACAAGAGAACCTGGAAGTTCGCTCTGGGTCCCTGCCGCCCTGGGTCCCTCGTGGAGAAGGGCGGGATATAAATCGAATTAAAATAAATAAATAAGTGCAGCTGGTCGCCGCGTACATGTGCAACAACTAGCTGTTTTCTTCTGGGTTTTGGTGCTCCAGCGCACGCACCAGTTTTCGTACTCAGTGCCAAAAAGGTTAACCGTTACTGAACTAGGCCATGGTTGTCCCAACCTTTTTGGAGTTTATAATCAATAAAATATTAATAAATAGACCAACCCCAACAGCTTCCTCCCAGTGGTGGGTTCTGGATCCCGTTGCAACTGGTACACTGCAACAGGGCCTGGCGTCCACCACATGCACATGCGCAGCACACGTGCAGCGAGCACATGCGTACTTACCACCCATGATGGTCCAGTTGCTCGGTGGCGCATCGCGCAGGTGCCATATGCCCCATGAGCATAAGCCCCGATCAGCTCAAATACAGGTAAGGAAGGGGGGCAGGGGGCCCTCCAGAGCACCATACTGGAATGTTACCTGCTGCTCCCAGCAGGCACCGGTATGCCTGTACTGGGGGGGTACCGGTTGTATCCCACAACTGCTTCCTCCCCTCCTCTCTCTCACACACACATACATCTAACTACCTTATCCATCTTACCTAGCTAACTTGCTAACTTATCTATCCTCTATGTGTGTAATCTTTTATTAATTTTATATAAAAATCATTCAGGTACAAAGTAGTTTCCTATGAGACCAGACAAACTAGCATGTGGTCTTTAGACCAAGTATTGCAGTTGGTCGTGAAACCTGGATGGTTTGGTTACATTACACAACAAGTTAGGCACAAAAACATCCCGAAAACAAAGTTAATGCCAAACTAGCATATTATACCAGCATGTTTATTGAAACAAAGCCAAGCAGACCAATCCCACAGCTTCGTTAGAAAATGTGTTATATTCATGGAGTGCTCAATTCCACACATCTTAAAGCTGCCACGGTTGAGAAATACTGCTCCAGCAGACCCTGGCCTAAGATATTTCTAAGTTGCAGCACCTGTCCTATGAAATATTATTGGCCCTGGTTTTTCTGTCCTTCCACGAGGCTCTAAAAACCTGGTTCTTCCCCCAAACATTGGGTCAGATTATGAGATGAGTCTATATCAGGGGTCAGCAACCTGCGGCTCTGAAGCCACATGTGGCTCTTTCATCCCTCTGCTGCGGCTCCCTGTAAGCCAGTCAGCTCCACAATTGATAGGGTTAGGACAGGTAGAGGAAAAAGGGCACAGCACAGGAGGAGACTCTATGGTGGGGGAACCAGACTTCCGGTCGGCAGAGGAAAAAGGACACCATTTTTTTATTTATTTTTATTTTATTTTATTTTATTAAATTTATACCCCGCCCTTCTCC
The DNA here is from genome assembly GCA_039707465.1 of Rhabdophis nuchalis. Lineage (NCBI taxonomy): Eukaryota > Metazoa > Chordata > Lepidosauria > Squamata > Natricidae > Rhabdophis > Rhabdophis nuchalis. The sequence goes on along the minus strand of CM077643.1, from coordinate 395,725,268 downwards.
AAACGGACCCAGGGCGGCGCACAGGGATGTTAAAACACATATAAAACATATAAAATTTTAAAAAACTTATTCTAATAAACCCTGCGCTAAAAACCGAATTTAAAAAACCCAAATTTAAAACTATCTAAGAGTCAGTAATGGGGGTTATGCTAGGCCGGCTAGATGGAATAGGTGTGTCTTCAGACACTTGCGGAAGAGGCGGAGGTCAGAGATGGTGCGGAGTTCAGGGGGTAGGTCGTTCCAAAGGGCAGGGCCCGCCACAGAGAAGGCTCTTCCCCTGGGTGTCGCCAGTCGGCATTGTCCAGCCGACGGCACCCTGAGGAGGCCCTCTCTGTGGGAGCGTATCGGTCTGAGGGATGTATGGGGCAGGAGGCGGTCTCGCATATAACTAGGCCCCGAGCCATGGAGCGCTTTAAAGATGGTCGTTAAAACCTTGAAGCGCACCCGAAAGACCACAGGGAGCCAGTGCAGCTCGCGCAGGATAGGTGTTATGTGGGAGTGTCTAGGCGCTCCCGTAATCACCCGCGCGGCTGCGTTCTGGACTAGCTGCAGCTTTCGGGTGCACCTCAAGGGAAGCCCCATGTAGAGAGCATTACAGTAGTCAAGTCGAGAGGTGACGAGTGCTTGAGTGACTGTGCGTAAGGCACCCCGGTCCAGTAAGGGGTGCAATTGGCGCATCAGGCGTACCTGATGGAATGCCCCCCTGGCCACGGCTGCCACATGATCTTCCATAGACAGCCGGGAATCCAGGAGGACACCCAAATTGCGCGCCCTCTCCACGGGGGCCGGTGTTTCGCCCCCAATGGCCAGAGTTGGAATAATCTGGCTGAACCGGGGCGCCGGAAGCCACAGCCACTCAGTCTTGGACGGGTTGAGCCTGAGTTTGTTACCACCCATCCAGATCCGTACGGCCTCCAAACACCGGGACATAACCTCGACGGCATCGTTGGGGTGGTCTGGGGTGGATATGTACAACTGAGTATCATCAGCGTACAGATGATATCCCACCCCAAAACCACGGATGATCTCACCCAGCGGCTTCATATATGTGTTGAACAGTAAGGGCGAGAGGACCGACCCCTGAGGAACCCCACATATGAGGGACCCCGAGGCCGACCTCTGCCCCCCTGCCAACACATATTGCGACCGACCAGAGAGGTAGGATGAGAACCACCGCAGAACGGTGCCTCCCAACCCCAACCTCCCCAGTCGGTGCAATAGGATACCATGGTCGATGGTATCAAAAGCCGCTGAGAGGTCTAATAGGACTAGGATAGAGGAATATCCTCTATCCCGCGCCCTCCAGAGATCATCAACCAACGCGACCAATGCCGTCTCGGTGCTGTGCCCGGGTCGGAAGCCGGACTGGCGCGGGTCTAGATAATCAACTTCCTCCAAGTGTCGCGGAAACTGTTGGGCCACCACACTCTCAACAACCTTCACTAAAAAGTGGAGGTTGGAGACGGGACGATAGTTCTCTAATAATGCTGGATCCAGGGACGGCTTCTTGAGGAGGGGCCTCACCACCGCCTCTTTCAGGACGGCAGGCAAGGACCCCTCACTCAAAGATGCGTTGACAATGCCCTGGAGCCAGCCTCGTGTCGTCTCCCAGGATGCCAGTACAAGCCAGGAGGGACACGGGTCCAGTAAACATGTGGTAGCCCTAAGTCTCTTTGACAACTTGTCCATATCCTCGGTGGTAACAAAATCAAACTCCTCCCAGGATGGTGTCACAAGAACAGCCTCGGCCTGCTCGACTGGACCACTGTCGATGGAGGGTAGCTCGTTCCGAATCCGAGTGATTTTCTCCTGCAGATAAATCCCAAATTCCTCTGCTCGACCCTGTAAAGGGGCTTCCCGCGGCCTCTGTTGAAGGAGGGAGCGGGTCACCCCAAACAGGGCGGCAGGGCGGTTATCTGCGGATGCAATAAGAGTGGCGCAATACTCACGTTTGGCCACTTTTATCGCCACTAAGTAAGTCCTAATATGGTCTCTCACTAGTGTTCGGTCGGCTTCGGAGTGAGAAGATCTCCATCTGCTCTCTAGGCGTCTCTTGTGGCGCTTCATCTCCCTAAGCCCCTCGGTAAACCAAGGAGCCCAGGTGGTTCGTCGCCGCAAGAGAGGCCGCAAGGGCGCAACTCGGTCCAAGGCCCCCGTGGCCGCACTTAACCATGCAGCCACTAGGTCCTCAGTCGAGTCGCGGGGCAAGTCCACAGGAATTGGCCCAAGCTCCCTCTGGAACCTTATCGGGTCCATCAGGAGCCTGGGGCGGAACCATATAGGAATGTCCGGTTCCGCCTCCCCGCAGTGAGGTGCAGCGATCGGAAAGTCGAGCCAAAGGAGAGCGTGATCTGTCCATGACAGGGGTGTGATGACTAAATCCCCTATTCCCAGATCACTACTCCACTGTCCCGAGACGAAGATGAGATCCAGGGTGTGTCCGCCCTCGTGAGTAGGGCCTAAAACTACCTGGGTCAGGTCCATGGCTGTCATGGAAGCCATGAACTCCCGAGCTGCACCAGAGGTTTCGCCTGCCGACGGCAGGTTAAAGTCCCCCATGACTAAAAGTCTGGGGGTCTCAACCGCCGCCTCGGCTATCACCTCTAGGAGCTCGGGCAGGGCTGTTGTTGCATAGCGAGGAGCCAGGTATACAACTAACACGCCCAACTGCCTCCCAAGGCCCCACTTCACAAGGAGGGACTCGCACCCGGTCGTCTGAGGGATCGTGGTCTCCTTTGGCTCAAGACCTTCCCTAACCATAATCGCCACCCCCCCACCCCTCCCTAGGGCCCTAGGCTGATGGAAGGCTCGGTATCCTGGTGGGCACATTTCTACGAGGGGATGTCCTCCCTTGTGGCCCAACCAGGTTTCCGTAATGCCTACCAGGTCCGGGTCCCCCTCTGACACAAGGTCATGGATGAGGGGGGCTTTTTGTACCACGGACCATGCTAGGAGGGGACTCTATGGTGGGGGAACAAGCACTCGTCACCTCTCGACTTGACTACTGTAATGCTCTCTACATGGGGCTCCCCTTGAGGTGCACCCGAAAGCTGCAGCTAGTCCAGAACGCAGCCGCGCGGGTGATTACGGGAGCGCCTAGACACTCCCACATAACACCTATCCTGCGCGAGCTGCACTGGCTCCCTGTGGTCTTTCGGGTGCGCTTCAAGGTTTTAACGACCATCTTTAAAGCGCTCCATGGCTTGGGGCCTAGTTATATGCGAGACCGCCTCCTGCCCCATACATCCCTCAGACCGATACGCTCCCACAGAGAGGGCCTCCTCAAGGTGCCGTCGGCTGGACAATGCCGACTGGCGACACCCAGGGGAAGAGCCTTCTCTGTGGTGGGCCCTTCCCTTTGGAACGACCTACCCCCTGAACTCCGCACCATCTCTGACCTCCGCCTCTTCCGCAAGTGTCTGAAGACACACCTATTCCATCTAGCCGGCCTAGCATAACCTCCATTACTGACTCTTAGATAGTTTTAAATTTGGGTTTTTTAAATTCGGTTTTTAGCGCAGGGTCTATTAGAATAAGTTTTTAAAAATTTTATATGTTTTATATGTGTTTTAACATCCCTGTGCGCCGCCCTGGGTCCGTTTGGAGAAGGGCGGGGTATAAATTTAATAAAATAAATAAATAAAATAAATAAAAATAAAATAAACTGGACTTTCGGTTGGCTCCAGAATTGAATGGGGGGCTTCCAGTGAGGATCTTTGTGGCTTTTGGGGTATTTAAGGTTGCCGACCTCTGGTTTATATAGCAGTGTTTTTCCACCTCAACAACTTTACGATGCATGGACTTCAATTCCCAGAATTCCTCCAGGCAGCTTTGCTAGCTGAGGAAGTCTGGGATTTGAAGTACACACATTTCAAGATTGCTAAGACTGAGAAACGTTGCTATACAGACTGTAAGAGCCTTGAACAAAATATGCACTGCTTGGCCTTGGTTGGCGCTGTTATGGTTATCTCTGTTATCCCATTAAACTGTGGTTTGTATGTTCCAAAGGTTTATTATATTATGCTGACAGCAGCAAGAATAGTTCATGCACAAAAATATGGAAAAACACGTTGATTTCCACAATGGACAAACGGCTGCAAAAGTTTATGGAGTTAGCAGAGATGGTTCAATTGACTGCTTTGATTAAAGAAAAGAGTACAATTAGTTTTGTTTCTGTTTGGAAACCACTTCTGGACTTTGTGCTTGGGGTGGGAAAAAATGAATCTTTGATTTTGGGTTTTGCTGTTTAGATAGTTTTGTTGTTAAACAAATGGCTAGGTTGTGGTTGTGTTATTATCTTATTCTACTGCACCAAAAGGAGTCGGAAGTCAATACCTTTCATTTCTTTCCTTCCCTTTACCTTACACTTTTTCATTTCCCCCTTTTCCTTCCCTATTTTCCCATCAGTTTCATTTTTTAAAATTTCTGTATTTTATTAGTTGATAAACTAATAAAAAAATACTTGAATCCCTGATCCTTATGGTTAAGTGTTCTGTCCACGGCCTCAGAATAAACAAGAACCCAAACCTGGCTATTTGCCACTGTTAATAAGCAAGATAAGCAGTCCCTTGGCTGAGAGCCCAGAAACTCCTGGCACAGACTTGGCTTCACAGCGAACTTTCACACAAGCCTTCAAACTCACAGGAAACTGAATGGGCACAGGCTTCAACTCACACAGACATTCATGACTCCTTCACTGAATGGTTGTTTCCTGCAAATGTCCCCTCCCATCACCTCAACTATAAACTCTCTGGGAGGGGCCAATCAACAACCACCTGGTGCCTAATCACCTTCTGTGAGTCTGCCTTCAGAGTTGCTGCCTCCGCCTCTCAGCTCTTCGCATTCTAGCGTCAGGGACAAACTGCCTTTGATCCTCCCCACTGCTCCATGACTCAGGCACCTCCTGATGGCCAACCAGCCCCTCTGGTCCCTGCTCTGACTCCGAACACCCCCCAGGGTCTTCCTCAGCCTCCATGGCAGACTCATATTGTTCCTCACTATCAGAGTCCATCAACAGCTCAGCTGGTCCCTGCTGGGCCACAACAGTTAAGTATCCACAGCAGGGTTTCTCATCTACCTAAACACAGCTGTCACCCTTCTGGGAACTGACCCAGATTTAAAGAGTTTGGAGCCAGATATTCAACTGCAGTTGTCCAGCCAGGTGAATCCAGATTATTGCTGGAGAGCAGCTCCTTTGAACATCTGGCAAATGTGATAGGGTGCAGATCACTTACTTTGTCCATCACCCAGTCAGCATCTTGGATGGCCCTTTTAATAATCTGATGAATCCTCTCAGGAGTATCTTCATCGGCATGAACTTTGAAACTCTGTAAATAGACAATCATATAAATCAACTACCGTATAAGACGCACCATTTTTTTCAATCAAAAAAGAGGGTAAAAATCTGGGTGCGTCTTATACACTGAATTCAGCATTTTTGATCTCCTGAAACCCCATGCGCTTCACCAAAATGGCCGTGCATAGCCTTTAGGAGCCTTGCAGAGTGCTCCTAGGGATTGGGGAGGGCAGAAGTGAGCAATAAATGGTCCGTTTTTTGCTCGACTTTGTCCCTGTCCCCAGGAGCATTCTATAAGCCTCCTAAAGGCTATGCATGCCCTTTTTTTGACAAAAAACAGGCCCGTTTTCATGAAAAACAGGTTGTTTTGGGGAGTTCTGCAGAGTGCAAAAACTTTTTTTTTAATTTTCCTCTTCAAAATCTTGGTGCGTCTTATACTCCGCTGCGTCTTATATTCTGAAAAATACGGTACCCTTGCCACAGGTCAGTAAAGTAGCCAGCAATGGCTCATACAGTTGGTGATAGGAGACGTTAAGGATATATATTCAAACAATTCAGACAGTGAGGGCAAGCTTATTGGTGACATGGACAGCATATATATTTTAAATGACCCTCTAATCCCTTGCATCAGGGTGGCATCAGGGTGACTGAGCATTTACAGGCTGGATATCCTTCCTGAGGATATCTGCTGTGAACTCCTACATGGAGTTCACAGCAGATATTTTCTCTTTGTGCCCAGAGAGAGAAATATCTGCCGCTACCTAGGGATCGAACTCACGGCCTCCTGATTGTGAGGCGAGAGCTCCACCTCTAGGCCACCACATTGCTTGGTGAGATGGACAACATATAACAGAATAGAATAACAGAATAACAGAATAACACAGTTGGAAGGGACCTTGGAGGTCTTCTATTCCGACCTCCTACACTAATTCAGACAAATGGTTGTCCAACATCTTCTTAAAAACTTCCAGTTTTGGAGCATTCACAACTTCTGGAGGCAACTTCTGTTCCACTGGTTAATTGTTCTAAATTTCTCCTCAGTTCTAAGTTGCTTCTCTCCTTGATTAATTTCCACCCATTGCTTCTTTTTCTACCCTCAGGTGCTTTGGAGAATAGTTTGACTCCTTCTTCTTTGTGGCAACCCCTGAGATATTGGAAGACTGCTATCATGTCTCCCCTGGTCCTTCTTTTCATTAAACTATACATACTCAGTTCCTGCAACCGTTCTTCATATGTTTTAGCCTCCAGTCCCCTCATCCTCTTTGTTGCTCTTCCATGCTGGCTGAGAAATTCAGGTTTTGCAGTCCAAAATCTTAAAAGTTACCAAGGTTGGACATGCCTGCTCTAGGCCTTGGGCAAGAGCAGTGATGGCTCCCTTAAGAAATGTTTGGCCTAGTGGTCTGTGTGTTGCTTTTTCTAGACTTTTTTCTTCTTTTTTAAGCCATGCATATCACAGTTCTTGTTTTGTAAGCCACACAGAGCCTACTCATGTCATCAAACTATCAATAAAACTTTGAAGAAAAAAAAAACCATTGGTCCCACTGCGTTGCTGTTCTGAGCATCAGGAACAAGGTTGAGGAGATTCACCCTGAGGAACAATAGGTAGCTATTGGATGCTGTTAGAGAAGCGAAGAAGTTGAGATGACAGAGATATGTACAGATTCTTCTGAGAAAGTGCGTATGAGAGATGGAGACAGAGAGGGGGGGAACTAATCAAGGAGAGAAGCAACTGAGAACTGAGGAGAAATTTCCTGACCGTTAGAACAATTAATCAGTGGAACAGAAGTTGCCTCCAGAAGCTGTGAATGCCCCAACACTGGAAGTCTTCAAGATGATGTTGGATAGCCATTTGTCTGTAGTGTTGTAGGGTTTCCTGCCTAAGCAGGGGGTTGGACTAGAAGACCTCCAAGGTCCCTTCCAACTCTGCTATTCTATTGTATTGTATAGGGTATTGTATTGGGGAGAGAGTGGGAGGGAGACAGAGAGAGAGAGGGAGGGAGGGAGGGAGGGACGGAGGGAGATGAGCGGCTGGTGCCTTTCATCCAGCCGTGTGAAAATCTACACAACCACACTAAGCTAGCAGAGACCACACCATGAGTAATCAGGGCCCAAGAGGAAGGAAGGAAGACATTTGACAACAGAAATTATTTCGGAAGACCAAAAATAGCAAATGGGAAGGGTTTTTTCCCTTCCCTAATCCTAACCTTATGTAAACAAAAAGGGGATTGGGGTGGGTGGGGAATGGAGGCGTGAGATCCAACTGGAGAAGCTTTATGGAAGACTTGGTTGAACAGAGGCGTCGGAGTCTCTGAAGTTCTTTAACAGGATTTGTTAACAGCTGAACACAACTCAGAAGAAGAACAGCAACTTGTCCTGCTTGACAGCTATTTATACCGGAGCTGTCAAGCAGGGCAACCAATAGAAACCCTTTTAAAATCCTGCGTTCAGCCCGGCGAGCCTTTGGTTGCCAGGCCGTCAGTCGTAAGTCGAGGACTTGCAGCCAGTCGTAAGTCGAGCACTTTAGACCAGTCGCAGGTCGAGGACTTCACAGGGTTGACCTTCCAAAGAGGACTTCTCCATGCAAAATAGCACCCGAATGGAATGACTCTACTTCTTCTCGTTTTTCTTTGAAGGAACAGCCCACTTTCATGATGGAACAGTTTGATCTAAGTTGGGCCTTGCTCAACAACATGGTTGCAAATGAGACCGAGGGCTTTGTTGCTAGGACATGACCTCCAGCAACAGTCAAGCGGGCTACCTCAGAACCTGGGTAAGCTCTATGCAGCCATAAAGCACACTGCAGGTTTCTCAGATCTCTCTACGATTGGAAGGTGTAGGCTGGTGTTACCCAGGAAATTTAAAACCAGTACCGTGTTTCCCCGAATATAAGACAGGGTCTTATTTTATTTTCTCACACACACACACACACACACACACCGAAATAAGCGCTTGACCTTATTTTTGGGGAGGTCTTATTAATTTTGAGGTGCAGGAGGTGGCACGCGTGGTCACTTCAAGGCAGCGGCTGTGTTGCAATGTTTTCAGGGAGGGCTTATTTTTAGCACATGCGTTCAAAAGCCCAATTGGGCTTATTATCCAGGGAGGTCTTATTTTCAGGGAAACAGGGTAGACCAGGGTTGGGTTCCGGCAGGCACTACCGCCGGTTCTCTTGTGTGTATGTGCAAAGTGCAATTAAAATTGTTCTGCACATGTGCAGAACTGAAAAACAAGATGGCGGCACCACCTGGCACCGTCGTCCCGGGAACCGGTTTGGGGGCATGGCAGGCCTGGGTCACTGCTGGTTCCAGCGACCCAAGCCGCCAAACCACTACTGGTTCGTCTGAACTGGTCTGAACCAGTAAGAACCCACCTCTACAGTGGACCTCAACTCCCAGAATGCTAGCTGGGTAGTTCTGGGAATTGAAGTCCCAGAAGGTCTTGCTGAGATTGAGAAACACGGGTCCAGATCAACTTTAGAGAAGGCCACCAAGGAAAACCACAGGGATACCTGTCGGATTGTGTGCTTGTAATGATCCTGGAGGTTTGTTCCAGGAAGGACCCTGCAGCAACGGAGCAGGTAGCGGTACAACTGTAGAGGGGTCTTCACCAATTCTGCCCCTGGGAGAGGAGCCATCCTCCATCCATCAACTGTGGAAAGAAAGAAAGACAACATGATGAAGCTCAATCGCCTTCTAGATTGCCCAAGGAACCCCGATGCCTGCAACAGAGAAGGTGTAGATAAGGGCAGAGGTGATATTCTACCAGTTTGGACTGGATCGCCCGAACTGGTAGCGGAAATCACTGGTGGCTCCGCCCACCTGTGCCCAGCTCTATGGCATTCCATTTAGGCCATTTTTTTCGCCAAAAGCGCATGCACAGAAAGATTTGCACAGGTGCAGAGGAAGTGCATGTGAGCGAAGCTAGCGCCCACATGCTAACATTTGTGAGCCAGTAGGGAAGGTAAGTGTATACCACCCCTGGAGTCAAACTCAAGGCCTGGGGGTCAGATGCGGCCCACGGGGTACTTAGATCTGACCCGCGCGGCCACCCTGGAAGCAGTGAAGGACTGGTCCACAGTGCCTCAGCCAGTGAAAACGGAGCTCGGGAGCTCAATACAAGTGACGTCAAGCTGGCCACGCCCACCCCAGTCAAACACAACCCTGATGCAGGCCTCAATGAAAAGGAGTTTGACACCCCTTGTGTAGATCATGGAATCGGCAGCCAAGGGATAGCTTGAGGGGGCGGCTGAAATCAAGAGCTCACGTGCCACAATCAGGGTTTGAAAAAAACCTCCCTCGCCTTGGGCCTCCTGAACTCCATGAAACTACAATTCCCAGAGTTCTTAGCCTGCACAGGGATCAGCTATTTCTGACTCCAAATTGCAAAATTGCCGTATGTTGCATCTTTGAGCACCAAAATGGAAAATGCAGTTTACTAAGAGAACAATTTCCTGAATTCCTCAGCCAGTTACGGAAGAGCAACTAAGATGATTAAAAATAAGTTTTTAAGTGAAGCCCTGTACTTGTTAAATTAGTAACGTGGTTGTTAAGTGAATATGGCTTCCCCATTGACTTTGCTTCTCAGGAGGTTGCAAAAAAGTGATCACACGGACACTAAAACTGTCATAAATATGATTCAGTTGCCAAACATCTGGATTTTGATCATGTGACCATGGGGATGCTGCAATGATCATAAGTGTGAAAAACCAGTCGTAAGTCACTTTTTTTCAGTACCGTTGCAACTTCAAAGGGTCATTAAACAAATGGTTCTGTTCTGGCCTAGGCTTGCCAAAAGCAGGAAGTCGACTCTTCGTCCCAATAAAACCACTTTTATTTCCGTGAAAGGGAATTCCTCTCCAGCAAAGTCCCAGCAAACAGTCTTTCATGAGATTTCACAACTGCAGGCCTTTAATCAGACTTGGAGAGCTGCCAGGCCGATATCTTCCAAACGCCATGCTGTAGCAGCAATTACTTGGCAAGAAGTCAGGAACAGATCTTCACCCTCATGAATTGAACTAATTGTCTCCTGCAAACTCCACTCCCCTTTCGCTCCTCTTAATTCCCTATGGGAGGGGCCATTCACCATCCACTGTGCCTTTACTCCCGAGTCGGTCCTTGTTCTTTAGCTGTTCCCTTCTCCTGGCAGTTCTGTGCATGTACACATTGGGAACAGGCTCCAGCTGTTCCTCTGCCCCATTTATCTTCGACTCTGAAGGCAGCTGATAATTGGCATACGGCTCTGGCCCCCTCTCTGCTTCTGATGCAGAGTCCTCATCAGAGCCTTCCCCAGACTCCAGGACTGGCCCATGTTCCTCCCCAACCTCCTCACTGTCTGAGTCTGCCACCAGCTCCACTGGCGGGCCACAACAGGTTGTAAGCTGAGGGCTACCTGTACTCAGAAACTGCAATCGAAACCAAGCGAAGCATCCCACATATTAATTGGTACGAACTGCTGCTTATGTGCAACCAGTGTTGTGGGTCCTTGTGTCGGCCACCAAAAAGCTTCCAAGTCTGGTTAGTCACGAGGGCTTTTTAAGAAATGACTCAACATGCAGCACCCTCACAATCCTTCTTGTGAATTTCCTCTTTAATTAGCCTATAAACAGGAGGCATTTCTTTCTGCGGTTCAGATCCATTGAAGTCAAAGAGCAATTTCCTAAGGCATTCATACCGGTCTCTGCTGGACTCTCTCACCTTCCCCTTTGTCCTTCTGGTAAGCAGACTACAGGTTGTGTTCTGACCAAGGCCTCCCGAGAGCATGGAGCAAACTCCTGCTCCCAACAAAAAACCCTTTTATTAATTGACTGTGAATTTTGCTCATTCACATCCAGCAAAATCTTTCAAGGGAGGATTTACAGTCACAGACCTTATCTGGCTTGGAGAGCTGATATCTGCAAAACTTGGCAAGGAGTCTCGGAGAGTCACAAACCAATTAAGGGAACTAAGTATCTCCTGCAAACTCCACTCCCCCTTCGCTCCTCTTTTATTTCCTCTGGGAAGGACCATTCATTGTCCATCTGTGGCCTTACTCCCAAGTCGACCCTTGTTCCTTAGCTGTTCCCTTCTCCTGGCAGCTCTGCGCATGCGCACACTGGGAACAGGCTCCAGCTGTTCATCTGCCTCACTGATGTCTGATTCTGAAGGCAGCTGATAACTGGCATACGGCCCTGGCCCCATCTCTGCCTCTGACATAGAGCCCTCATCAGAGCCTTCCCCAGACTCCAGGATTGGCCCATGTTTCTCCCCAACCTACTCACTGTCCGAATCTGCTGCCAGCAGATAGCCTTCAACTTACGAACACAATTGAGCCCACAACTTATGTCATTAAGTGAAACATTTGTTAGGGGTGGTTTTGTCCCATTTTATGACCTTTCTTGCCACAGTTTGTTAAGTGAATCTGGTTTCCCCATTGATTTGGCTTGTCTGAAGGTCTCAAAACATGACCTTGGGACCAGGGGTGTGTTCCTGCCGGCATTACTACCGGTTCAGCACGCAAATTATTTTGTGTCAACGTGGTTTTTGATCCTGTGGCAACCCAAACCATGTATTTTTAATACAATGATTTATAATGTTACTGTAACACTTTGACAAGGTGCATCCAAGTCTTCTTGAGAAATATGGCAGTAAAAAATATAATAATAAATGAATTAGTAAGACAAGGCCAAGCATGATTTGGAGGGACTATTATCTAAAACCAGCTCTGATTTACTACTCATTTGTTCCAGCTTGCTACAGCTTGAAATTTTTATTGTATTAGAAGTCATACAGCAAATGCATAGACCAGTGATGGCGAACCTTTTTGGGCTTGCGTGCCATAAGCAGGGGAAGCGCAGGGGGGGTCGTGCGCCGGCGTGCCGTACCCATAATGCAATGCACAACAACGCCCAGTGTGCATGCGCGCATAACAGGCACTCCCTCCCCTTTTTGCATGACTTTTTTGCCCTCCCCAGGCTCTGGAGGCTTTATAGGAGCCTGGGGAGGGCGAAAACAGCCTCCCTTGCCCCCCACCCCCCCTCCATAGGTCCTCCGGAGGCTTCAGGAGCTTCCCTGAAGCCTCCGGAATGCAAAAAACTGGCCCTATGGGCAAACTGGAAATGACTTCCGATTTGCTCGTAGGGCCGTTTTTAGTCTTCACGTGCCCTGACAAATGGCTCCGCGTGCCACCTGTGGCACGCGTGCCATAGGTTCGCCATCACTGGCATAGACGTATAGATGTATTTTGTGGGTGGGCGATATAGCACTAGCAATAGCACTTAGATTTATATACTGCTTCTCAGTGCTTCACAGCCCTCTCTAAGCGGTTCACAGAGTCAGCATATGGCTCCCAACAATTTGGGTCCTCATTTTAACCACCTTGAAAGGATAGAAGCAGAGGTGGTAAGCTGCTGGTTCGCACCGGTTTGAGCAAACTGGTAGTGGCGGCAGTGCGAGGCTCCACCCACCCACTCTGACATCATCACGGACTGGGCATGCGCAGTTTCTGCGCATGCCCAGATGTACATGCTCCCGTTACTGAACCGGTAGTGAAGAGAATAGAATACCATTACTGGATGGAAGGCTGAGTCAACATTGAGCCTGGTGAGATTCGAACTGCCAAATGGCAGACAGGCGGCAGGCAGCAGAAGTAGCCTGCAGTACTGCACTCTAACCCCTGCCAACATCTGAGCCCACCTTAGAATATTTCTTTTTGCCCCTGCTCTTCATCTGATTGGCTGCAAGTCCCAATATCGCAGGATTGACTACCTAATTCATGTATCCTACACACAAAACTTGATTTTTGCCATGCAAATGTCACATTTTCTCACTTTGGAAGCACAGCTCAGATCTGTGGGCTGCCTCCGCCACCCTTTTCCCCCCCCTCTATGTGACTCATTGTGTTGCACTACAAAGGAGAAGTAAGCAGCAACCTTATATAAAGACAGGGACAATTACAGTACCTGGGAAAATTATCTGAAATAGAATGAACTTTAAAATGCCTAGACCAGGGGTGTCCAAACTTGGGAACTTTAACACTTGTGGACTTCAACTCCCAGAATTCTGGGAGTTGAAGTCCACAAGTCTTAAAGTTCCCAAGTTTGGACATCCCTGGCCTAGACTACTGTAACGCTCTCTACATGGGGCTCCCCTTGAGGTGCACCCGAAGGTTGCAGCTAGTGCAGAACGTGGCCGCGCGGGGGATTATGGGAGCCTCACGGCATTCCCACGTAACACCTCTCCTGCGCGAGCTGCACTGGCTGCCTGTGACCTTTCGGGTGCGCTTCAAGGTGCTGATAACCATCTTTAAAGCGCTCCATGGCACGGGGCCTAGTTATATGCGAGACCGTCTCCTACCCCACACATCCCTTCGACCAATCCGCTCCCACAGAGAGGGTCTTCTCCGGGTGCCGTCGGCCGGGCAATGCCGGTTGGCGACGCCCAGGGGAAGAGCCTTCTCTGTGGCGGGCCCGGCCCTCTGGAACGACCTTCCTCCCGAACTCCGGACCACCTCGGACCTCGGCCTTTTCTGCCAGCGTCTGAAGACGCACCTGTTCCATCAAGCCAGCCTAGCGTGATCACCCTATAACAGTGGTGGACAAACCTATTAGTCAAGAGAGCCAAATATCAACAGTACCATGAAATTTCTTTTGAGAGCCAAAAGGTGTGGCCTGTTTTGTGGGAGTGGCTCAGTGGTCATGTGACCGGGTGGGCGTGGCCAACTTGGAAAATGTGGTGAAACTCACTTAACGACGGTCCTGCTTAGCAACCAAAATTCATTCTCTTTCTTTCTTTCTTTCTTTCTTTCTTTCTATCTTCATCTCTCTTTTTCTTTCTATTTTTCTTTCTCTTTCTCTATTTTTCTTTTTGTCTCTCTCTGTCTATCTCTCTCTTTATCTGTCTCTCTCTCCTCCCTCCACTCATCTGTCATTCTGTGTGTCTGTGTGTCTGTGTGTCTGTGTGTGTGTGTCTCTCTCTCTGATTCCCTCTCTCCCTCCCTCTCTCTCTCTCTGTGTCTCTCTCTGTTTGTCTCTTCCTCCCTCCCCCTCTGTCTCTCTCTGTATGTCAGTCCCTCCCTCCCTCTCTCCCTCCCCCCCCCCCGGAAGCAGTGGAAAGCCCGGCACGCAGCTCCCGCCGTCCGAGCGCATTGGGCAGGACAGCCAGCCACGTTTCCACCAGGTCCCTCTTTGGCCCCTCAGGTACGGCTCTTCCTCTCTCCCTACCCGCCCCGCCCGGAGGCAGCAGAGGGCCCAGCATGTCGGCTGGGGGGGCTGCGGCTGCCTCCCCCTGTAGCAAGCGAGCGATCGGGGCTGGCTACAGGGGGAGGCAGCTGCAGCCCCGCCAGCTTACATGCCCTCCGCTGCCTCCGGGCGGGGGGGAGGGAGACAGGAAGAGCCGCACCCGAGGGGCCAAAGAGGAAACGTGGCTGGCTGTCCTGCCCAATGCGCTCGGACGGCGGGAGCTGCGTGGCTCACGAGCCGCGGTTTGCCGACCACTGCCCTATAACGACTGAGTTTTAAATTAGCAATTTGTTTTAATTAGAGGGATTTTATTTATTTTATTTATTTATTTATTTATTTTAATTTATAAATTACATTTATATCCCGCCCTTCTCCACAAAGGACCCAGGGCTAATAATTTTACCACAGGGTTTTCGTAATTTAATTGGTTTTATGATATTTATTATGTATTTATGTATAGATCTGTTTTAATTTCCTGTGCACTGCCCTGGGTCCCTTCTGGGAGAGAGGTGCGGGATACAAGTCGAATAAACTCAAAACTCAACTCCAAAAAAAAAAAAAGGTTTTGAGGAGAAAGACCAAGGACTGAAATGCAGTCCCCAAATTTAGCCTGTTTGCTCCTATTGTCCTCGATTTAGGATAACAACGGAGGCCAAATTTCTGTCGCTAAACAAGATAACTATTAAGTGAGTTTTGCCCCCTTTTATGAACTTTCTGGCCATAAAATGGCCAGTTGGACCATAAGGAAGGCTGAGCGCCAAAGAATGGAGGCCTTTGAACTCTGGTGCTGGAGAAGACTCCTGCAAGTCCCTTGGACTGCAAGGCCATCCAACCAGTCAAATCTCCATTCCCACCCCACTCTGGGGCCAGCCAAAGGTGATATTTGCTGGTTCTCCAAACTACTCAAAATTTCTGCTACCGGTTCTCCAGAATCTGACAGCCAAGAAATTAAAAGATGCTTGCTCCTGGGGAGGAAAGCTATGGCAAATCTAGACAGCATACTAAAAAGCAGAGACATCCCCCTGCCAACAAGAGTGTGTATAGTCAAGGCGATGGTTTTCCCAGTTGCAATGTCTGGCTGTGAAAGATGGACCATAAGGAAGGCTGAGCGCCAAACAATGGAGGCCTTTGAACTCTGGTGCTGGAGAAGACTCCTGAGAGTCCCTTGGACTGCAAGGCCATCTAATCGGTCAGTCCTAGAGGAGATCCACCCTGACTGCTCTTTAGAAGGCCAGATGCTGAAGAGGAAACTCAAAGACTTTGGCCACCTAATGAGAAGGAAGGACTCCCTGGAGAAGAGCCTCATGCTGGGAAAGACGGAGGGCAAAAGAAGAAGGGGATGACAGAGAATGAGGTGGCTGGATGGAGTCACCGAAGCAGCCGGCGTGAGCTTGAATGGACTCCAGAGGATAGTAGAGGACAGGAAGGCCTGGAGGAATGTTGTCCATGGGGTCGCAATGGATCGGACATGACTTCACAACTAACAACAACAAATGATCTTTCCTGGCACAGTCACTAAGTGGATCACAGCAGTTGCTAAGTTAGTAATACAGTTAGATAGATAGATTTTATTTTTCTATACCGCGTCCTCTCCCCAGGGGGACTCGGAGCGGTGCACAGGGAAAATTAAAACAGCATAAAATATATACATAAATAAATACAATAAAAACAAATTAAATCAACTGTCCCTGTACTAAAATCCCCATTTTAAAATTAACATTCCCTAACCCCTGAGGTAGAGACTAACCTAGGCCGGCCAAGCAGAAAAAGTGAGTTTTTAATTTCTGACGGAAGGAGCGGAGGTCCGTAGTTGTTCTAATGTCGGGGGGAAGGTCGTTCCAGAGGGCTGGGCCCGCCACAGAGAAGGCCCTTCCCCTGGGCGTCGCCCGCTGACAAAGTCTAGTGGACGGCACCCGGAGAAGTCCCTCTCTGTGGGAGCGAATGGGCCGGGAAGATGTATGGGGCAGAATCCGATCCCGCAGATAGCTAGGTCCCGAGCCATGGAGCGCTTTAAAGATGAGAACTAACACCTTGAAGCGCACCCGAAAGACGACAGGTAGCCAGTGCAGCTCGCGCAAGAGCGGTGTTACATGGGTATACCTTGCGGTACCCATTATTGCTCGCGCGGCTGCATTCTGGACCAGCTGAAGTCTTCGGGTGCACCTCAAGGGGAGCCCCATGTAGAGAGAGTTACAATAGTCCAGTCGGGATGTCACGAGAGCATGAGTGACTGTGCGAAGGGCGTCCCGATCCAATAGGGGGCGCAACTGGCGAACCAGGCGAACCTGGTAAAACGCCCTCCTAGCCACGGCTGTCACTTGATCTTCCATGGACAGCCGGGCATCCAGGAGGACACCCAAGTTGCGCGCCCCATCCACAGGGGCAAGATGTTCGCCCCCTATGGCCAGCGATGGAGTCAGCTGGTTGAATCGGGCAGCCGGAAACCACAGCCACTTGGTCATGGTCGGGTTGAGTCTGAGTCCGTTACTTCCCATCCAGATCCGTACGGCTTCCAGGCACTGGCACATCACCGCTACGGCATCGTTGGGGTGGTTTGGGGTAGATATATACAGCTGAGTATCATCAGCGTAGAGATGGTACTCTACCCCAAAGCCACGGATGATCTCACCCAGCGGCTTCATATATGTGTTGAACAGGAGAGGCGAGAGGACCGACCCCTGAGGAACCCCACATGTGAGGGGTCTCGAGGTCGACCTCTGCTCTCCTGCCAACACAAATTGCGATCGGCCAGAGAGGTAGGAGGAGAACCACCGTAAAACGGTGCCTCCCACCCCCAACCCCTCCAGCCGATGCAATAGGATACCATGGTCGATGGTATCGAAAGCCGCCGAGAGGTCTAATAGGACCAGGATGGAGGAGCAACCCCCATCTCTGGCCCTCCAGAGATCATCGACCAACGCGACCAATGCCGTCTCGGTGCTATGCCCGGGCCGAAAGCCGGACTGGCGCGGGTCTAGATAATCAACTTCCTCCAGGTGACGGGGAAACTGTTGTGCCACCACACTCTCAACAACCTTCGCCAAAAAGGGAAGGTTGGAGACTGGACGATAGTTGGTTAATAAAGCTGGATCCAAAGAGGGCTTCTTAAGGAGGGGCCTCACCATGGCCTCTTTTAGGGAAGCAGGTAAGGCACCCTCACTTAAGGATGCGTTGACAACCTCTTGGAGCCAGCCTCGTGTCACCTCCCAGGATGCCAGTACAAGCCAGGAGGGACACGGGTCCAATAAACATGTGGTGGCTCGCAGTCGCCCACGTAACCTGTCCATATCCTCGGAAGTAACGGAGTCAAACTCCTCCCAAACAAGATCTGTCTCGTGGCATCCCACTGGGCCATCAATGGATGCTAACTCATTCTGTATCTGAGCGATTTTCTCCTGCAGAAAAATCACAAATTCCTCTGCTCTACCCTGCAGCGGGGCTTCCCGCACCCTCTGTTGAAGGAGGGAACGGGTCACCCTAAACAGGGCGGCAGGGCGGTTTTCTGCGGATGCTATGAGAGTGGCACAATGATGACGTTTGGCCACTCTCAGCGCCACAATGTAAGTCCGTAAATGGGCTCTTACCTGTGTCCGGTCAGATTCAGAACGGGTAGCCCTCCATCTTCTCTCTAGGCATCTCTTGTGGCGTTTCATCACCCCCAGCTCCTCGGTAAACCAAGGAGCCAGGGTGTTTCGGCGCCACAAGAGAGGCCGCAAGGGCGCGACCCGATCCAAGGCTCCCGTGGTCGCAATATTCCATGCGGCCACGAGGTCCTCCATCGGGGCGCGGGTCAGGGGTACAGGAAGTGGCCCAAGCGCCGTCTGGAACCCATCAGGGTCCATCAGGCGCCTGGGGCGGAACCAAATAGGTGACTATTTGTTGTTAAGTGAATCTGGCTTCCTCATTTATTTCGCTTGTCAGAAGGTTGCAAAAGGGGATCACATGACCACCAGCTCACGAGACCGTCATAAATATGAGCCAGTTGCCAAGCCTCTGAATTTTGATTGCGTGGCCGTGGAGATGATGCAATTGCCATAAGTGTGAAAAATGGTCATAAGTCACCTTTTTTAGTGCCGTTGTAAATTCGAACACTAAATGAATGGTTGTAAGATAAGGACTGTATTGGAGGGAGGACTAGTTTCGCACCCATGCACTTCCACATGCATACTTTCTCATCTACACTTAACAGATTAAATCTGTTAATTTAACAGATGAAACAGATTAACTGAGTTGGAAGGGACCTCTAGTCCAACCCCCTGCACCAAAGCAGGAGACCCTACATCTGCCTCTACCTAGGATCGAACTCACAACCTCCTATTTGTGCGGCAAGAGCTCTACCTCTAGGCCACAGCAGCTTCTCACGCTAACGTGGGAAGTTTTATAGCAAATTATTCTTCTGAGACGAACATTTTTACTTAAAATAGAGTTCTGCATTTTAAAACAAGTGGCAACATTTTCAGCCTCTTGGAAATCTGCTCTGTGCCACATCTATTCTTTAAGGTAGAGAAAAGTACAGGTAGTCATCGACTTACGACGACAATTGGCCCCAAAATGTCTGTTGCTAAGTGACACTTGTTAAATGTGCTTTTCCCCATTTTACGACCTTTCTTGCCACGGTTGTTAAGTGAATCCCTGCAGTTGTTAAAAGTTAGCAACACGGCTGTTAAGTGAATCTGGCTTCCCCATTGACTTTGCTTGACAGGAGGTCGCAAAAGAGGATCACATGACACACACACCCTGGGACACTGCAACCGTCATAAATATGAGACAATAGCCGAAGTCTGAATTTTGGTCAGGCAACCATGCGGATGTTACAAGGGCGGGGTGTGTGTGTGTGAAGTCATAAGTCATAAGTCTCTTTTTTCTCTGATGTTGCAACTTTGAACAGTCACTAAATGAACTCTTGTAAGTCAAGGACTATCTGTACTATCTGTTTGCAGACCCTTTTTTTTTTAAACCCTCTTTGCTCCACTCTTATGACTGGCATTTCTCTCCCCCCACCTCACCCCTTGAATCTTCATCAGCTCTGCTGTGGCCTAGAGGTGGAGCTCTTGCCTCACAAGCAGGAGGTTGTGAGTTCGATCCTAGGTAGAGGCAGATGTAGGGTCTCCTGCTTGGTGCAGGGGGTTGGACTCCAGCTGGCTGGAGAATTCTGGGAGTTGAAGTCCACAAGTCTTAAAGTTGCCAAGTTTGGGAACCCCTGGACTAGATGACCTGCAAGGTCCCTTCCAACTCTGTTAATCTGTTTTATCTTGGCAAGATTTCATGTAACGTGAAGGGGTGAAGTTACAAAATTTCAGCCAGTTTAAAACTAAATCTTTTTTAAAAATAAATAAATTGAGCAATAGATATTTACTAAATCAAACTTACAGTATAGATATATAGATATATATAAACAAGGCCGGACTTCATAGCAGACTCCTGGGCATTTGGGGTGGCAATTTAATTGTTTGCTTTCCTCCAGCATGCACCTTTCGGCAGCCCACCCAATCTATGCCCCCCGCCCGCTCCCCAAACGACCCCCGTGCACTGCAGCTCCTTGTCTTACAGATGCAACCTTTGTCAGTTCGCTTACCCAGCCTCCTCGGGACGCATGCGCAATACTGACTTTCCAGCCGGTCTTCGCAAGTCGTCTTTGGACAACATAGAGATAAGAATAACATAGAGATAGGAATAAAGTAGAGGGAACCTACCCACCCCTTACCATCCTACCCTATGCTGCCTGGGGAATTCTGGGAGTTGAAGTGCACACACCATAAAATTGTCAAGATTGAATAAGATTGCTCTAAGGATTGCAGCAGTGGTGAAATTCATTTTTTTTTACTACCGGTTCTGTGGGCATGGCTTGGTGAGCGTGGCAGGGGAAGGATGCTGCAAAAATCCCAATTCCCTCCCCACTCCAAAGGACGGATATTGCAAAATCTCCATTCCCATCCCACTCTGGGGCCAGCCAAAGGTGGTATTTGCTGGTTCTCCAAACTACTCAAAATTTCTGCTACCGGTTCTCCAGAATCTGACAGCCAAGAAATTAAAAGATGCTTGCTCCTGGGGAGGAAAGCTATGGCAAATCTAGACAGCATACTAAAAAGCAGAGACATCCCCCTGCCAACACAGGTGCGTATAGTCAAGGCGATGGTTTTCCCAGTTGCAATGCATGGCTGTGAAAGATGGACCATAAGGAAGGCTGAGCGCCAAAGAATGGAGGCCTTTGAACTCTGGTGCTGGAGAAGACTCCTGCGAGTCCCTTGGACTGCAAGGCCATCCACAACCTCATGCTGGGAAAGATGGAGGGCAAAAGAAGAAGGGGACGACAGAGAATGAGGTGGCTGGATGGAGCCACCAAAGCAGTTGACGTGAGCTTGAATGGACTCCAGAGTATGGTAGAGGACAGGAAGGCCTGGAGGAACATTGTCCATGGGGTCGTGATGGGTTCGACACGACTTTGCAGCTAACAACAACAAAGACTTTCATATTATAATTTTAAAAGGGGAAGGGGAAGAATCGTCACTGGTTTTTTTTTAGCTATCCCAAATCTTCAGAGTCTAAATCAGTGCTTCCCAATTTTAGCCATGATGTGGATTTCAATTCCCAGAATACCCCATTGACGTCTACAAATGTTTAAATGGCTGCAGTTGGGAAACATTAAACAGAAAGAAAAAGAGAAGACTATATAATATTAACAATATTATACCTGCTGCTCAGTCAGATTTAAAGCAAAATTCTCACCTTCAACTCACATTATCTGCTGTGGACCTTTGTAATTTTGAAAAAACTTCAAATAGTTATTATAACTGGTATTTTTCTATATTTTCTATCTTATCTTTTTCTATCTCTATATTGCCAGCAACCAGCGAAGATAGACAGAAAGCAGAGACAGTGCACCCTCTAGTGGATAAAGTGAATTCCCTAGAGCAGTGATGGCTAACCTTTTTTGGCTTGCGTGCCAAAAGCAGGGGGAGCGCAGGGTGAGGTCATGGGTGGGTGTGCCACACCCATAATGCTATGTGCGTGACCCCCAGCTTTTGGCACACTGTTTTTGTCCTCCCCAGGCTCCAGAGTCTTTCTAGGAGCCTGGGGAGGGTGAAAACAGCCTTCCCCCACCTCCAGAGGCTTCAGGGGCTTCCCTGAAGCCTCCAGAGGGTGAAAAACAGCCTCAAAAGAAGGCCTAAATCAACTGGCCAGCACACACATGCACACTGGAGCTGACAGGGCAACTCCTGGCGTGCCCTCAGAAATGGCTTCGCGTGCCACCTGTGGCACCCGTGCCATAGGTTCGCCATCATGGCCCTAGAGAATTAAACTTCTTTTTTTTTTAATTGAAAAAGTTTTACACAAACAAATTTCCCCCCCTTTTTACCCCCCCCCCGACATATAATATAAATCACATACAAATACTGTACCCCCTCCCCTCCCCCGTCTTAAAATAAATTTCTCATTCAGATATTGTACCCCCTCACCTCCCAACAATCATAATATAAATTTCTCTTAAAGTGACAATATCCCATTAACCCCATCTTCTAGGTTAATTAAACATATATAAATCATAATATAAATTTCTCTTAAAGTAACCGTATCCCATTAATCCCATCTTTTAAATTAGTTATACATATATATTTTTCCGCCCTCCACCCTAACCCTCCCCCACCTCCCAATCAAACCCACCCCCCTGACTTCCGCTATACACCACTCTAGTAATTCCAAACATCCCATATATTATTTACTCTGTTCATCTGTCAATCTAAACATTCTTACCTAAAGGCTACATAGTACTTCCTAGTCTGATATTTATTCTATATATAATCAATCCATTTTACCCATTCCTGTGTATAATTCTCCTGCTTCTGACCTTTTAAGAAAGCTGAAATTTTTGCCATTTCCGCAAACCCCGCCACTTTCTGAATCCATTGATCAATTGTCGGTAAAAAATCTTTTTTCCAGTATTGAGCAATCAGCAACCTAGCTGCTGTAACCATATACAAAACCAATTTTGTTTCCCCTTTAGTAAAATCCTTAATTATACCCAATAAAAACATTTGCGGAATAAATTGTATTCTTTTCTTAAATACATTTTGCATAACCCACCATATTTTTATCCAAAAAGCTTTAACCTTATTGCAAGTCCACCATACATGAAAAAAAGTAGCATCTAAACACCCGCATCTCCAGCATTTTGGTTGAACATTTGGGTACATACATGATAATTTCTTAGGGTCTAAATACCATCGTAGAACATTTTATAAAAATTCTCCCTTAAATTCTGTGACTGTGTAAATTTAACATTCTGAACCCATATTTTTTCCCACGTATCTAACATAACCAATTCATCAAAATTCTGAGCCCATTTAATCATGCAATCCTTGACCAATTCACTTTCTGAGTCTCTTTCTAACAATACATTATATATTCTTTTAACATGTTTTGGGCCAGTCTCTTTTATCTGCTTAATCAGTTCCACTTCTTTATCCATAAAACCAACCCTGCGATCTTCTTTCCATCTCTTCTGTAACTGTATATAATGTAACCAATTTAGAGTAATTCCTTCTTCCAACAGTTGTTCCAAAGTTTTCAACTGCCATTCGTCCCCATCAGCAATAAGCACGTCTTTATATAAACACCCCCCCGAGTGACTTAGTATTTGTAATCCACATGGTGTCTGCAAGATCCAACCAAAGCGGTATTTTATAATCCCAATTAGGCCGGTGCTTCTTCCATATTCTCATCAAGGCACTTCGGAGAACATGATTGTTAAACACTTTATCCACCCTATCTTCATAAAAAAGATATGCATGCCATCCCAGAACAAGGTCATGACCTTCTATATTCAACAGTTCAGTTTTTGTTTTCCCAAACCAATCTGCTACATGCGTCAATACCGCAGCTTGAGAATTAAACTTCTAATGATCACTATTGAGCCCCAATTTTTTGTTGCTAAGTGAGACATTTTGTTAAATGAATTTTGCTCCATTTGACAACCTTTCTAGCTACAGTTGTTAAGTGAATCACTGCAGTTGTCTATGGAGATTCTCAGTCATCCAGGTCATGGTGGTCCCAAAGGTGCTTTTTTCAAGAGGCAACTGGACTTTCTGGGTTTTCTTTGAAAACGTTTCGCTTCTCATCCAAGAAGCTTCTTCAGCTCTCGACGCCAACCACTGCAGTTGTTAAGTTAGTAACACAGATGTTAAGTGAATCTGTCTTCCCCATTGACTTTGTCAGAAGTCGCAGTGACAGTAGATGATAGAATAGAATAGAAATAGAATTCTTTATTAGCCAAGTGGGATTGGACACACAAGGAATTTGTCTTTGTTGCATATGCTCTCAGGTGTACATAAAAGAAAAGATACATTCATCATGAATCATAAGGTGCAGCTCTTAATGATAGTCACGGGGTACAAATAAGCAATCAAATCAATACAATACAATACAATAGCAGAGTTGGAAGGGACCTTGTAGGTCTTCTAGTCCAACCCCCTGCATGGGCAGGAATCTTATACCATTTCAGACAAATGGCTGTCTAACATCTTTTTAAAGACTTCCAGGGTTGGGGCATTCACAACTGCTGGAGGCAAGCTGTTCCAGAGGTTAATTGTTCTTACTGTTAGGAAATTTCTCCTTAGTTCTAAGTTGCTTCTCTCCTTGGTTAGTTTCCACCCATTGCTCCTTGTCCTGCCCCCAGGTGTCTTGGAGAAAAGTTTGACTCCCTCTTCTTTGTGGCACCCTCTGAGATATCGGAACACTGCTATCATGTCTCCCCTGGTCCTTCTCTTCATCAAACTAGACATACCCAGTTCCTGCAGCCGTTCTTCATATGTCTTAGTCTCCAGTCCTCTAATCATCTTGGTTGCTCTTCTTTGCACTCTTTCCAGAGTCTCCACGTCTTTTCTACATCGTGGCGACCAAAACTGTATGCAGTATTCCAAGTGTGGCCTTACCAAGGCACTATACAGTGGCATTAACACTTCACGCGATCTAGATTCTATCCCTCTGTTGATGCAGCCTAGAACTGTGTTGGCTTTTTTGGCAGCTGCTGCACACTGCTGGCTCATATTTAAATGGTTGTCCACTAGGATTCCGAGATCCCTCTCACAGTTGCTACTATTGAGCAAGGTACCACCTATACTGTACTTGTGCATTTGGTTTTTCTTGCCTATATGTAGGACCTTACTTTTTTCACAATTGAATTTCATTTTATTAGACAGTGCCCAATGTTCAAGTTTGTCTAGATCCTTCTGTATCTTAAGCCTATCTTCTGGAGTGTTGGCTATTCCTGCCAGCTTGGTGTCGTCTGCGAATTTGATGAGTTCCCCATTTATCCCCTCATCCAAATCGTTGATGAAGATGTTAAAGAGTACTGGGCCTAAAACAGAGCCTTGGGGGACTCCACTGCATACTTCCTTCCATGTAGATGCAGTTCCATTGAGGACTACACGTTGAGTGCGGTTGGTCAGCCAGTTACGAATCCATTTGGTGGTGGTGCTGTCTAACCCACAATTTTCTACTTTATCTAATAGTAGGTTATGGTCTACTTTATCAAATGCCTTACTGAAGTCCAGGTAAATTATATCAACAGCATTCCTCTGGTCCACTGATTTTGTTACTTTGTCAAAGAATGCAATTAGATTCGTCTGGCATGATCTGTTTTTGACAAACCCATGTTGGCTTTTGGCTATTACTTTGTTTGCTTCTAGGTGTTCACTTATTTGTTGTTTAATTATCTTTTCCAGAATCTTTCCTGGTATTGAGGTCAGGCTGATGGGTCTATAGTTTCCTGGATCTGTTTTTTTTCCTTTTTTGAAGATGGGAACCACATCTGCTCTTTTCCAGTCTTCTGGCAGTTCCCCGGTGCTCCAGGATCTCTGAAAGATATAGTTCAGTGGTTCTGAGATCTCGTCTGCCAGTTCCTTCAGAACCCTGGGGTGTAATCCATCCGGTCCTGGTGATTTGAACTCGTCCAGGGCAGACAGGTGCTCACTTACCATTTTCTTCTCTATTTCAACTTGTGTTCCTAATCTGATATTTGTGGTGCTGTTTTTGATTGATTGGACTGTTTTATCCCTTTGTGTAAAGACAGATGCAAAGAAAGAGTTAAATAGTCATACTAGGAAACAATCAATATAAATCGTAAGGATACAAGCAACAAAGTTACAGTCATAGAGTAATAAGTGGGAGGAGATGGGTGATAGGAACGATGAGAAAATTAACAGTAATAGTAATGCAGACTTGGTAAATAATTTGACAGTGTCAAAGAAATTATTTGTTTAGCAGAGTGATGGCATTTGGGGAAAAACTGTTCTTGTGTCTAGTTCTGTTCTTGTGTCTAGTTGTTCTGGTGTGCAGTGCTCTATAGCATCGTTTTGAGGATAGGAGTTGAAACAATTTATGTCCAGGATGCAAAGGGTCTGTAGATATTTTCACAGCCCTTGTTTTGACTCATGCAGTGTACAGGTCCTCAATGGAAGGCAGGTTGGTAGCCATTGTTTTTTCTGCAGTTCTGATTATCCTCTGAAGTCTGTGTCTCCCTTGTTAGGTTGCAGAACCAAACCAGACAGTTATAGAGGTGCAGATGACGGACTCAACGATTCCTCTGTAGAACAGAATCAGCAGCTCCTGGGGCAGTTTGAGCTTCCTGTGTTGGAGCACAAAGAACATTCTTTGTTGTGCTTTTTTGATGACGTTTTTTATGTTAGGCCTTGAGATATGAGAGAACCTAGAAATTTGAAGAATTGATCACATGACCCCAGGATACTGCAACCGTCAAAAACAGGAATCAATTGCTAAGCATCTGGATTTTCATTGTGTGACCAGGGAGAAGCTGCAACACTCGAAAGTATGAAAGACAATGGTTAAGTCACTTTGTTCCTGCCATTGTAACTTTGAACGGTCACTAAATGAACTGCTGTAAGTCGAGGACTACCTGTATTTACAGTACTAAAGGCAAGCCGTGCTGATTTACTGATGAGATAAAAGCCAGTGGCACTTGTTTATAAGCACTGTTTATAATATTTGCCGTATTTTGTGGAGTATAAGACGCACCAGAGTATAAGATGCACCAAGATTTTGAAGAGGTAAATTAAAAAAAAAAGTTTTTGCACTCTGCAGGCCTCCCAAACGCTCTGCACACCTCATTTTTCATGAAAAACGGGGCATGCAGAGAGTTTGAGAGGCCTGCAAAGTTCTCCTGAGGACGGGGGGCAAAAATGAGCAAAAAATGCCCCATTTTTCATGAAAACAGGCCCAGTTTTTGCCCAAAAAAAGGGCCTGCATAACCTTTAGGAGGTTTGTACAGTGCTCCTAGGGAATGGGGGGGGGGCAAAAACGAGCCAAAAAAGGCCCGTTTTTCATTCATTACTGCCCTCCCCAGCCCCCAGAAGCACCCTGGAAGCCTCCTAAAGCAGGGGTCCCCAACCCCCGGTCCGTGGACTGGTGCCGGTCCATGGCTTGATAGGAACCGGGCCGCAGTGAGTGGCACAACTCTTAGAGAAGGCCAGAGAGGAGGAGGAGGGAGGAGGGGGCAGCCCCCTGGGGGCCGCTTGCACCGTTGGGGGCCCGAGAGGGGTGAGTGAGCCGACTCAACCCCCCTGCGCATGCGCCGCCTGTTCCCCTTGCCCCCCCCCCCGCTCCCCCTCTACGCTGGCCGAGCCATGGCCACCGGTCCGCAGAATTTTTTTAACATGAAACCGGTCCCTGGTGCCAAAAAGGTTGGGGGCCCCTGTCCTAAAGGCTATGCATGGCCATTTTTGTGAAGGGGACAGAGTTTCAGGAGGCCAAAAATGCTGTATTCAGTGTGTAAGATGCACCCAGATTTTCAGCCTCTTTTGTGGGGGCAAAGGTGCGTCTTATACTCCGGAAAATACGGTATTAAAGATTTTTACAAGAATAGAAGACAAACCTGGAAAAAAAATATGAAGAGAGTTGAGAAAAAAGAAGAAAGGTTCAAAAAAACGAGGAATAGCACAGAGCGATGTTTTTCAATCTTAGCATCTCTTAAGATATGTGGATTCCAATTCCCGGGAACTCTGCCAGTCCGCCTCATCTGCAAAGGAACCAGATGAGATCAGGAAAGATTAATCTGCGGTGAAGTCAAGAGCTGCTGGGAGATTATGCTCTCATCAACTCTTTGAGGTTGGTCAGGTCAAGAAACATCACATAGACTCCGTTCTAGGAATGCTACTTGATTGATGAAGGGTGCAATTAGAGAATCCGGAAACCTGTCCTAGTTTCTCTTTGACTATCTGATGTGGAATAAAATCAAGGCAGGGCTGCTTTGAGTTTCTTTCGGTCTTCAGTCTCCTGTCTACACTTGCCTTCCATGTAAGGAGATTAGAGCCATCTTCACTAAAGATGGCTTTAATCTCCTTACAATTAGGCAGCGCTAGGGAAGACCTACCCTGCCCTGTCCTGTCCTGTCCTACCCTATCCTATCCATCAGCCTTAAAAGAATGTGGCTTCAGATTGTTTGCCACTGCTGTTTCTTTTTCTCCTTTTCCATCATCGTTATCTTAATAATATTTATTTAGTATTTATTTATTATTAGCTGATAACCCGGCGTTGCTGAGATATTTATTTATAGGGAAAAAATGTCCGGACCAAACGTAATTTCTAATGTTGGATTTCCCCCCTTACCAGAGGAAGCCCCCTTGTGGAGTACTGTGAAGCCATTACTCCACTGTGCTTAAACAGAAGCTATTTTACAACAGTACAGTAGAAGCCATTTTAAGGCACAACAGACTGTATCTTAATGGAATATACACCCTGATGGGCGTTAGGGGTGGTTTACCTTCACAGTATTTTTTCCCAGAGGGTGAGTCATCTGAGTACCAAGTTTGGTTGAAACGCATTCCAGAAGTCAAACACACACAGCCATTTATATATAGATAGATAGATAGATAGATAGATACCCGTGCTAAAAACATAAATTAAAACCCATTTAAAATTTATAATTAAAAGACAGAGAGAACTATTCAAGGCCGGCCAGTCGAAAGAGATGGGTCTTCAATTTTACACGGAAGGAGCGGAGGTCGGTGGTCGTTCTAATATCAGGGGGAAGGTCGTTCCAGAGGGCCGGGCCCGCCACAGAGAGCGCCCTTCCCCTGGGCGTCGCCCGCTGACAAAGTCTAGTGGACGGCACCCGGAGAAGCCCCTCTCTGTGGGAGCGAATCGGTCGTGAGGATGTGTGGGGCAGGATCCGATCTCGCAGATAGCTAGGTCCCGAGCCATGGAGCGCTTTGAAGATGATAACTAACACCTTGAAGCGCACCCGGAAGACGACAGGTAGCCAGTGCAGCTCGCGCAAGAGCGGTGTTACGTGGGCAAACCTAGAGGTGCCCATAATTGCTCGCGCGGCCGCATTCTGAACTAACTGAAGCCTCCGGGTGCACCTCAAGGGGAGCCCCATGTAGAGAGAGTTACAATAGTCCAGTCGGGATGTCACGAGGGCATGAGTGACTGTGCGAAGGGCGTCCCGATCCAATAGGGGGCGCAATTGGCGAACCAGGCAAACCTGGTAAAACGCCCTCCTGGCCACGGCTGTCACTTGCTCTTCCATAGACAGCCGGGTATCCAGGAGGACACCCAAATTGCGCGCCCCATCCACAGGGGCAAGATGTTCGCCCCCTATGGCCAGCGTTGGAGAAAGCTGGTTGAATCGGGCAGCCGGAAACCACAGCCACTCGGTCTTGGTCGGGTTGAGCCTAAGTCCGTTACTTCCCATCCAGATCCGCACGGCTTCCAGGCACTGGCACATCACCGCTACGGCATCGTTGGGGTGGTTTGGGGTAGATATGTACAGCTGGGTGTCATCAGCGTACAGATGGTACTCTACCCCAAAACCACGGATGATCTCACCCAACGGCTTCATATATGCATTAAACAGGAGAGGCGAGAGGACCGACCCCTGAGGCACCCCGCATGTGAGGGGTCTCGGGGTCGACCTCTGCTCTCCTGCCCGCACAAATTGCGATCGGCCAGAGAGGAAGGAGGAGAACCACCGCAAAACAGTGCCTCCCACCCCCAACCCCCCCAGCCGATGCAATAGGATACCATGGTCGATGGTATCGAAAGCCGCTGAGAGGTCTAATAGGACCAGGATGGAGGAACATCCCCCATCTCTGGCCCTCCAGAGATCATCTACCAACGCGACCAATGCCGTCTCGGTGCTATGCCCGGGCCGAAAGCCGGACTGGCGCGGATCTAGATAGTCAACTTCCTCCAGGTGACGGGGAAACTGTTGTGCCACCACACTCTCAACAACCTTCGCCAAGAAGGGAAGGTTGGAGACTGGACGGTAGTTGTTCAAAATAGCTGGGTCCAAAGAGGGCTTCTTGAGGAGGGGCCTCACCATAGCCTCTTTTAGGGAGGCAGGCAAGGAACCCTCACTCAAGGATGCGTTGATAACCTCTTGGAGCCAGCCTCGTGTCACCTCCCAGGATGCCAGTACAAGCCAGGAGGGGCACGGGTCCAATGAACATGTGGTGGCTCGCAGTCGCCCACGTAACCTGTCCATATCCTCGGAAGTAACGGGGTCAAACTCCTCCCAAACAAGATCTCCCTCGTGGCATCCCACTGGGCCATGAATGGGGGCTAGCTCACTCTGTATCTGGGCGGTTTTCTCCTGCAGAAAAATCACAAATTCCTCTGCCCTACCCTCTAACGGGGCTTCCCGCTCCCTCTGTTGGAGGAGGGAACGGGTCACCCCAAACAGGGCGGCAGGGCGGTTTTCTGCGGATGCTATGAGGGTGGCACAATGATGACGTTTGGCCACCCTCAGCGCCACAATGTAAGTCCGTAAATGGGCTCTTACCTGTGTCCGGTCAGATTCAGAGCGGCTAGCCCTCCATCTTCTCTCTAGGCATCTCTTGCGGCGTTTCATCACCCGCAGCCCCTCAGTAAACCAAGGAGCCAGGGTGGTTCGCCGCCGCGAGAGAGGCCGCGAGGGCGCGACCCGATCCAAGGCTCCCACGGCCGCACTATTCCATGCGGCCGTGAGGTCCTCCATCGGGGCGCGGGTCAGGGATACAGGAAATGGCCCAAGCGCTGTCTGGAACCCATCCGGGTCCATCAAGCGCCTGGGGCGGTACCAGATTGGTAACTCTGGTTCCGCCTCCCCGCGGAGGGGAGCAGCGGTCGGAAAGTCGAGTCGGAGAAGTGAGTGGTCTGACCATGACAAGGGTATGATGTCTATGTCCCCTGTACCCAGATCACTCTTCCATTGGCCCGAGACGAAGATGAGGTCCGGCGTATGTCCACCCTCATGGGTGGGGCCATGAATTACTTGGGTCAGGTCCATGGCCGTCATGGAAGCCATGAACTCCCGAGCTACCACGGATGATTCGCCCAACGATGGCAGGTTAAAGTCCCCCATAACTATAAGTCTGGGGGTCTCCACTGCCACCGTAGCGATCACCTCCAGGAGCTCGGGCAGGGCTGCTGCTACATAGCGGGGAGCCAGGTATACAACCAGCAAGCCCAACTGCCTCCCTAGGCCCCACTTCATGCAGAGGGACTCACAGCCAGAGGTCTGCGGCACAATGGTCTCTCTCGGCTCCAGGCCTTCCTTGATAATGACCGCTACCCCACCACCCCTGCCTAGGGCCCGCGGCTGATGAAATGCGCGGTAACCTGGTGGGCACATTTCAACGAGGGGATGACCTCCCTCGTGGCCCAACCAGGTCTCCGCTATTCCTACCAGGTCCGGCTCCCCCTCTGACACAAGGTCACTAATGAGGGGGGCTTTGTTGACAACGGACCTGGCGTTGCAAAACATCAGCCGCAGACCCTGGCTCTGTATTCCCTGGCCACCTAGCCTGCGAGGGTTGTGGCACCCGACCGTCTGTAACCAACGGCTGCGTGCCACCAACCGGGAGGATGAAAATTGTCTCCCCTCGGTCCTGCCCCTCCCCACGACCCTCTGAATTGGTATGCCCTCCTGAGGAACGACTCGAATATCCCCCTGCCTTTCGCCTTCCGCTTCCCGCCGTCGACTGCTATCCTGGCCCTTACTACTAATTGCTGTTTCCATCTCCATCTGTCTATATCTACCCACCCCAGGACCCCTTAAAAACCGAATTAAAAATTTGCATAAAAACCCCCTTAGATAGATAGATAGATAGATAGATAGATAGATAGATAGATAGATAGATAGATAGATAGATAGATAGATAGATAGATAGATTGATTGATTACAGGTAGTCCTCAATTTACAATACTGCATTCAGTTTTGGTCACCACGATGTAGAAAAGATGCGGAGACTACTGATTTTAGATATTTATATTGTTTTATTTTTGTATGTTTTATAATCCCCTGTGCACCGCCCCGAGTCCCTTCGGGGAGAGGGAGTGGTATACAAATAAAATTCCATTCCATTCCATTCTAGAAAGAGTGCAGAGAAGAGCAACAAAGAGGATTAGGGGACTGGAGATTAAAACATATGAAGAACGGTTGCAGGAACTTGGTATGTCTAGTTTAATGAAAAGAAGGACTAGGGGAAACATGATAGCAGTCTTTCGATATCTCAGGGGTTACCACAAAGAAGAGGGAGTCAAGCTATTCTCCAAGGCACCTGAGGGCAGAACAAGAAGCAATGGGTGGAAACTAATCAAGGAGAGAAGCAGCTTGGAACTGAGGAGAAATTTCCTGACAGTTAGAACAATTAATCAGTGGAACAGAAGTTGCCTCCAGAAGTTGTGAATGCTCCAACACTGGAAATGTTTAAAAAACGATTGGACAACCGTTTGTCTGAAATGCTATAGGGCTTTCTGCCTAGGCAGGGAGTTGGACTAGATGACCTCCAAGGTCCCTTCCAACTCTGCTATTGTATTGTATTGTATTGTATTGTATTGTATTGTATTGTATTGTATTGTATTGTATTGTATTGTATTGATGTTAACAAACTTATGTCATCATTACACCCTTCACCTGACAATGGTCTCCATTAATATCTCAGGGGTTGCCACAAAGAAGAGGGAGTCAAACTATTCTCCAAGGCACCTGAGGATAGAACAAGAAGCAATGGGTAGAAACTAATCAAGGAAAGAAGCAACTTAGAACTGAGGAGAAATTTCCTGACCATTAAAACAATAAATCAGTGGAACAAATTGCCTCCAGAAGTTGTGAATGCCCCAACACTGCAAGTCTTCAAGAAGATGTTGGATAGCCATTTGTCTGAAATGCTATAGGGCTTTCTGCCTAGGCAGGGAGTTGGACTAGATGACCTCCAAGGTCCCTTCCAACTCTGCTATTGTATTGTATTGTATTGTATTGTATTGTATTGTATTGTATTGTATTGTATTGTATTGTATTGATGTTAACAAACTGATGTCATCATTACATCCTTCACCTGACAATGGTCTCCATTAATATCTCAGGGGTTGCCACAAAGAAGAGGGAGTCAAACTATTCTCCAAGGCACCTGAGGATAGAACAAGAAGCAATGGGTAGAAACTAATCAAGGAAAGAAGCAACTTAGAACTGAGGAGAAATTTCCTGACCATTAAAACAATAAATCAGTGGAACAAATTGCCTCCAGAAGTTGTGAATGCCCCAACACTGCAAGTCTTCAAGAAGATGTTGGATAGCCATTTGTCTGAAATGGTATAGGGCTTTCTGCCTAGGCAGGGAGTTGGACTAGATGACCTCCAAGGTCCCTTCCAACTCTGCTATTGTATTGTATTGTATTGTATTGTATTGTATTGTATTGTATTGTATTGTATTGTATTGTATTGTATTGTATTGTATTGTATTGTACAACCATAACTGAGTCCAGAATTATGGTCAAACGTCATGCTCATCATCAATAGACTGTGCCCAATTTTGTGGCTTTTTTCGATGGTCATTGAACAAACCCAGCAGTTGTTAAGTATACTCGTTGACCACAATAGTCTTTCCCCCCCCAGGAAATCAGAAGTAAACAGTAGCTTCAGGCAAAATAAAATGGCATAAATCATGGTCATAGGCCCGTAGGAAGCTGCAAATGGCTGAAAACGCAGGCTGGTTGCCCAGCTTCCAAAATGAATATCATGTAACTGGGGGGGTGGGTGGGGGGGCATGGTGTTGGAAGACAAATCCAGTCCAGTTCCATGCTGGGAGAAAGACACTGGAAATAAAATGAGAAAAAAGGTCTGTGTTTATTTGGATGGCAGCAATTTCAATGGTGGCAGCATGTTTCTGGGGTAGCTGACAAAATGGGGTTGGGATAGGTCAGGGATGTCCAACTTGTGGTGTCACGTTGCTGTCACAACCTTTTTCCCTTCATGGAGCTGGGGTTGGCGTGGCCTGCACGAGACACATCCGGCCCATGGGCCAACAGTTTGACACCCCTGGGATAGGTGGTCTTTTATACATTCTTTGCAGAGGTGAGTTGCTAATTTCTTTACGACCAGATTGGGCGCACGTCCATCTGCGCATGAGCAGAAACCTCTGGGTGGGTGGGCGGAGCCTTCCACCGCCACTACTAGTGGTTAGCCCAATCCAGGCCAAACTGACACAACCCACCTGTGATTCCTTGGAGCTTTGTGATTGAGACGCCTGTTCCTATGCAAGAATGTGTCCGTTGATATTTTAATGACTGTTGCGAGATTCCTATGGGCTCATGTAGGGGTCATGGCTGGCTCTACAGGCAAAAGGAGAAATGCAAATCCTAGGTGTTTGACTGAGCTAATCTTGTCAGTTTTGGCTTGCTTAATTGGGTTGCTTATTTGGAGTCTCTTTGATTACGGATAGATTGGCCCAGTCTTTCTGAATGGATACAAAAATCTACGACTCTGACAAGGAAGACTGGAGCTGTTTTTTGACTTTGTTAAGATTTTTCTCCATTTCTCCTTTGGGGAAAATATTCGTTCCCACCTCTTTTTAATATTAAGAATAAAGAATATTTTAATCTGGGGGAAAGGTTTTTTTTCCTACAATGAGAAAATCAAATCTGGGTCATAAAAAGGTAGAGGTTCCTCTCGCACATATCTGCTAGACATTTCTGACTTTAGGGGGCGGTGCTCATCTTCATTTCAAAGCCAAAGAGCCAGCGCTGTCCAGAGATGTCTCCATGGTCATGTGGCCAACATTATTAAATGCCGAAGGCGCAAGGAATGCTGTTCCCTTCCCACCAAAGGTGGTCCCTATTTATCTACTTGCATTTTTACATGCTTTCAAAGTGCTAGGTTAGCAGAAACTGGGACAAGTCATGGGAGCTCACTCCATTATGCGGCGCTAGGGATTCGAACTGCCCAACTTTTCTGATCGACAAGCTCAGCTTCTTAGCCACTGAGCCATCTCTTAGTATCCAAATAGGAATGCATAAATGAAGAACAGAAGTTTACCCATCACTCTTCAGACAATCAAAATGAATTTTAAAAAAAATCCTTTGAAATTTTTGAAAGAAAAAAAAAGAAATCCACCCAAAAGGTTGGCTTTTACCTGATAAGGCACTAAAGGGCTGGGTCATAACTACCTACCTTCAGTCTGTTAGCGACTGTTTGAAGTTACGCCAGATCCCAGATTTGTAGGTCATC
This sequence comes from Rhabdophis nuchalis, assembly GCA_039707465.1. Lineage (NCBI taxonomy): Eukaryota > Metazoa > Chordata > Lepidosauria > Squamata > Natricidae > Rhabdophis > Rhabdophis nuchalis. The sequence continues at coordinate 395,690,259 of CM077643.1, read as the reverse complement.
TGGGTTCAGAACTACCTTCAAATCAAGGTGTTGATCACCATCTTTAAAGCGCTCCATGGCACAGGACCTAGTTATTTGTGGGATCGTATCCGGCACCATACATCCCTTCGGCCGATTCGCTCCCACAGAGAGGGACTTCTCCGGGTGCCGTCTACTAGGCAGTGCCAGCGGGCGACGCCCAGGGGAAGGGCCTTCTCTGTGATGGGCCCGACCCTCTGGAACGACTTACCCCCCCGATATTAGAACTACCACGGACCTCCGCTCCTTCCGCCAAAAAGTCAAAACTTATCTGTTCCATCAGGCCGGTTTGGCCTAATTTATGCTCCTCGCCCCAGTCTGTAATTTAAATTGTTTATTCTGTTTTAATGGGATACAATTTTTAATGTTCACAAATTTTAGTACAGGGTTATTTAATTCGATTTTAATTATGTAATTATTGTATGCTTTTAGATGTTTTTTAATTTTTCCTGTACACCGCCCCGAGTCCCTTCGGGGAGAGACAGTCTATAAATTTAATAAATTATTATTATTATTATTATTATTATTATTATTATTATTATTATTATTATTATTATTATTATTATTATTATTATTATTATTATTATTATTATTATTAAATCTGGGATGTGGCATAACTTCAAACAGTTACTAACAGACCAGTTGTAAGTTGAGAGCTACCTGTAGGGAAAAAAGATACAGAAACCAACTTTAACCAATTTCATTGTAATTTTAGTACAATGACAATAAAGATTATTATTATTTAGCTGCCTCCTTCTCTGCCCTGCTGCTTGGTGAGCCTTTTGCTTCAGAAGGAGAATTTCATAGGGATAGAATTTCTCCCTATGCATGTTTAAGTAGGACTTTTTTGCGCCTTGCCACGCCCATTTCATCCTCTAGCAAAACCTATTTGCGTACAGGCGGAGCTGCTGTGCGGTTAATAGAGAACCTGCGGCTGCAGTTAATACAAACCTGGTGGGTTAATGAGCAACAAACCTGAACCACGCTGGCTATGGGGAATAAAGATAAGTAATTGTCCCCTTTAAGCATAAGAAGAAGGGGGGGGGGGAATCCGAGTGGAAATCCCAGACACCCTTTTGGAGTTCTTGTGCTTGCCTGGCCAATTAGGAGTGGAACAGTGGTGGGTTCCGGATCCCGGTGCAACCGGTATGTTTCAACGGGGCCGGGCATCCTCTACATCAGGGGTGGGCAAACTTTGCAACTTTAAGTCTGAAGGACTTCAGCTCCCAGACTTCTCCAGCCAGCAAAGCTGGCTGGAGAAGTCTTGGAGCTGAAGTCCTTCAGACTTAAAGTTGCAAAGTTTGCCCACCCCTGCTCTACATGAACGTGTGCAGCACGCACATGCGTAGTTACCGCCCTCGACGCTCCGCGATGCTCCGCGACACCTCCACAACGCTCCAACTTGCGCTGGCGCGTACGTTGCGCAGGCGCCGTACGCTCCGTGCACATGCGCGGAAGCCCCAAACAGTTCAAATACAGGTAAGGAGCACAGGCGGGTGGGTGGGGCCTCCGGAGCACTGTACCGGAACGGTACCTGGTGCTCCTGGCAGGCACTGGTATGCCCGTACCAGGGCGTACCTGTTGTAACCCATCACTGGAGTGGAACCTGAGTTGGGTTTGAGGAGTGGGAAGGAAGGAAGTTACTGTTCTGACCCAGGCTTCCTTAGAAAGCAAGGAGCAAAGTTTGGGTTCCTGCAAAAATTTACAGGACTGTGAATTCCTTTCATTCACAGTTCAGCAAGGGTTTAGCAAACCATCTTTCAGAGGAATGTTTCTCCACACGCACCTTATCTCATTTAGAGCACTGCCAGATAACTAGTTTCCAAACACAGGGTAAAGCAAAACTTGGCACAGCCTCCCACCAGCCAGCTGATTTTCGGGTCTCTGCCGCACATGTGCAGAGTGAGGGGCACATGCGGAAGATGTGCTTGCATGCGCAGGGACAGGGGGAGTCATGTGTGCATGTGCACAGCACGGCCTCCTATGTGACATGTTTTTGGTCCCAGGAGATTGCAGGGAGGCTGCAGGGGTGGTCGTGCGTGCATGCAAGGAGAGGTGAGGGGAGCATGGGTGGGTTGCACATGCATGCACAGGGAGGCGGGGCCCAGGGAGGTGTCGCACGTGCATTGCATTATGGGTGTGCATTGCATTGTGGGTCGCGGGTTGACTCACAATGACAAAAAGGTTCGCCATCACTCACATAGGACTCCTAGCCTGACGAGGGGGCTGGACTAGAAGACCTCCAAGGTCCCTTCCAACCCTGTTATTCGGACATCTATGCCAAATGCCTCATAATCTGTCTGCATGTCATGTCCCTGACTTTAAACAGTTTTTCAGAGAGCGCCAAATAACTTCCCAAGGAAAACTCAATAGGCAACAAATTGGGCAGTGTGTGTGTGTGTCAGTGGAATCTGCTAATTGTGCTGCTTCTGGAATAAATGGCTGCATAATGATGCTCTCATCAGAAAGCTGGGAGCCCATTTGCATATAGATAAAGGACTTGTGATTCTTCCTTGAAAGAGGCAGGCGTCAGAGGGACCCGGAACCCAGTCTCCCGCTGTCTACAATCAAGCAGGAACTTGATAAGGATATTCAGGCAGGGATGTTAAGGACAGGCCTAGCCAATTAATTCAAGACACTCCAGTCTGTCAATTGGCTAATTCAGTCCCAGGCTGAATTGACACTGGAAGGGACGACACGGCGTGACACCCCCTCGTGGCAGGAGGCTCTTGTTTCTTGCAGCTGTAGCTGCTTTTTATTTATTTCATTTTTTTGTGAGTCCAATTTCTCCCTGGCCTTTCTCCCCTCGCCTTTCTTCCATTCTGCGCAACTGAATCGCCTCCAAACCTCCTCGCTTGTAGAATTACGGGATGCAAAATGGTAAGGAAGCCAAAGGGTGCAGAGCAGGGGTGGGTTCCTGCCAGTTCTAGCCTCTTCTATAGAAGAGGTTCCACAAATCTACAGGGCCGTTTAGAACCGGTTCCAGTTCCCTCCCCCCACCCGCGCCCGTCCGCCCATCATCAAGAGGAAGAGCGAGAGGAGGAATTCTGGGAGTTGAAGTCCACAAGTCTTAAAGCTGTCAAGTTTGAACACCCCTGGGTTTTTTTTTTCCTAAAGGGGTTAGGGGTGCAAGGATCTTGTAACTTGACAGCTTTAAGACTTGCGTGCTTCAAATGCCAGAGTTTCTGAGCCAACATTTTGGTTGCTAAGCAAGAGCGTTGTTAAGTGAGTTTCACCACATTTTACAAGTTCGCCACACCCACCCAGTCACATGACTGCCAGGCCACTCCCACCTGGTCACGTGGCCAGCAAGCCATTCCCACCCGGTCACATGCCCGGCAAGCCACTCCCACCCAGTCACATGCCCGGCAAGCCACTCCCATATAGCAGGCCACACCTACAAAAGAGATTCCAAAAATTTTTTGAAACCCACCACTGGTACAGAGAAATATTCAGAAAAAGTTTCTCCACAGCAGGAGTTCTTTAACAGCCTTCACTGGCCTCCTCTGAATGGGTAGTGGGATCTGCTCTCCTGCAATTACAGTGGTACCTCGGTTCACAAACGCCTCTGTTCACGACCAAGAAATTTTCCTCAAAATGTGCTCCGGTTCACGAACTCTGCTTCGGTTCACAAACAGGAACCGCGGCCATTTTTAATGTATTCCTGGCTGTCACATGGTTGTGACTTCCTGTAGGAAGATCGTAGAGAGAAGAAAATACAGAAAAAAGCCCCAGCACGCACACTGTGAGTACTTTCAGTGACTTTTTTTAAATTTTTGTTATGCTTTTAGCATATGGAAAACTGTGCCTCGGTTCACGAACAATTCGGCCAGAGTCAGTTCACGAATTAACAGTTCACCAGAGTCAGTTCACGAATTAAGTTCGTGAACCGAGGTACCACTGTATTTAAGCGAGGAATGTGAGTGCTTTCCTATATTCTCTGCTGCAGCCCCCACAGATGGCCACTAGAGGGCAGAGAAGAGATATAGGATGCTAACTTTTTATTGCCATCTAATGGCCATCTATGTTTTTGCTGTCCAGATCCACTATCCCAGGGATGGCAAACCTTTTCGGCACTGAAGGCCCAAACTGGAACAGGGAGGCCTGTGCATTCATGTGCATGTGTCAGAAACCCAAAGACCAGCTGGCCGGTGCATGCCTGTTTTGGGCTGTTTTTTGGCTGTTTTAGGGCTGTTTTCAGGCCATTTGGGGGGCATTTTCAGGCTGTTTTGGGGCCATTTTCAAGCCATTTTTCAGGTCAATTTCAGGCTGTTTTCAGGCTGTTTTCTGGGCCGTTTCAGGCCTGAAAACAGCCTGAAAAACTGCTGGGTTCCTCTCCTTCTTTATCCTTCCCTCCTATGTTAGGAAAACAAGTCTCAATTGCATGGCCGTTCAACTTAAGGATTGGATTTTTAAAAAAGTGTTTTTCAGTTCTTTATTTAGAAGAGAAACTGGCAGAGCTCTAGTAAATTTCATGTTTAAAAAAAAACAAAATGAAAAAGAAGTGGATTATTTCTCTGCTGTCCTGCTGCATTAGTGAACATAAAAGGAGAAGGAAAGGAAAGGAAATATATAGCTAAACTCATGGAGTGGAGAGAGACATATTTATACCCTCTCTTGGGCCCTGCCTTAGAGCTTCCTGTTCCTGTGCAAGGGCAGGTATCCCATTGGCTGCTGTAGGGGTCACACGCAAATCCTAGGAGCTTGTCCAAGATAAGTTTGGTTGAACTGTGGGCTAATGTAATGTCCCTTATTGATTTTGAAATGCAGTGAGCCCTATTGTTAGATGGGTAGAAGGTTAAACGTATCATGCGCTGAGAGCCAGGTCTTAATCCCATCACCCTGGAGCTGAGAGGGGGGTGGCAAGGAGCTGCTTTGTCTTTAAAACATGTTTCTCCTTTTCTCATCCGGGGAAACATAATATTCTGCCTTTTTAATATTTCCTGGAATATTTCATTCTTCTAGGAGAGGGGTGGATGCTAACTTTCTACGGAAGGAAGGAAGGAAGGAAGGAAGGAAGGAAGGAAGGAAGGAAGGAAGGAAGGAAGGAAGGAAGATAGGAAGATAGGAAGGAAGGAAGGAAGGAAGATGAGAAACAAAAGGAAAAAATGGAATAAAGGAAGGAAGGAAGGAAGGAAGGAAGGAAGATGAGAATGAAAAGGAAAAAATGGAAGATAGGAAGATAGGAAGGAAGGAAGGAAGGAAGGAAGGAAGGAAGGAAGGAAGATGAGAAACAAAAGGAAAACATGGAAGATAGGAAGGAAGGAAGGAGCGAGGGAAGGAAGGAAGATGAGAAACAAAAGGAAAAAATGAAAGATAGGCAAGCAGGCAGGCAGGCAGGCAGGAAGGAAGGAAGGAAGGAAGGAAGATGAGAAACAAAAGGAAAAATGGAAAGAAGGAAGGAAGGTGAGGAACAAAAGGAAAAAATGGAATATAGGAAGGAAGGAAGGAAGGAAGGAAGGAAGGAAGGAAGGAAGGAAGGAAGGAAGGAAGGAAGGAGAGAATGAAAAGGAAAAAATGGAAGATAGGAAGATAGGAAGGAAGGAAGGAAGGAAGATGAGAAACAAAAGGAAAACATGGAAGATAGGAAGGAAGGAGGGAGGGAAGGAAGGAAGATGAGAAACAAAAAGGGAAGCAAGGAAGGAAAATGAGAAACAAAAGGGGAAGGAAGGAAGGAAGGAAGGAAGGAAGGAAGGAAGGAAGGAAGGAAGGAAGGAAGGAAGGAAGGAAGGAAGGACAATTTCTCAGCTGCACTTTTCTATCTGTGAACTTTAAAAAAAAAAGACACAAGTGTGTAGGGCAGTAACTGCAACATGAGTGCGTGGCCACATAAATCCTCTAATTAAAATAAATAAATAAATCGGGCCAGGGGCGGGGGCTCTGGCTCCATGATTACGAGTCAACTGGAGTAGATGCATTGGCCTCCAATGAAAGTAAGCCCAGCAAACAAATTGAACACAAGTTTAAAAAAAAACATGTACAACATTAAAATATAGGAAGAATTTGTGTTTCTAATGGGCAGATGGTGCATTTGCAGCCCGGATTTAGAGGGTGGCCAATTGCCATTCGAAAGGCAGAACTAAATTTGCTTCTCGTTGTCGGATGGACTTCCCACAGCAGAAGGAAAAGGTTTTATTTAGCCTGTTGCAATCCTTCGGGAATTTGCAAAGCTTTTCCACTCAAGGCTCCATTTTACCTATTTTTTAAGATCTCTTCTAACATTTGCTATTGAAACATATGTCTCCCGTAATATTCTCAAGAGAGGCAGGGAGGTGGGTTAAACTATGGGGTGGATTTTGTTTAATCTCAAGGGGAAGAAATATTAGCCAGAACCTCGCTAGATTACTCCAGAGAGTTCTTGATTGTCTGCCATGAATGATGTTTTCCTAACTCGATGAAAGACGGAGAGAGAGAGAGCCCGATGCGGAGAAATCAAAGCAATACAAAATTGATTCTGAAAGAATATTGAAGGTTTTCTACAGATCTTGTTATATTGTACATATCATTATGAAAAACCAGTTTTCTTCCAAATTCAAGCTTTTGATCTCTCTCTGTGTGTGTCTCTGTCTCTCTTTCTTCCTGTCTCTGTCTCTCTGTCTATCTCTCTCACTTTGTCTCTCTGTTTCTGTCTGTCTGTTTGTCTCTCTCTCTCTGCTATTCCATTGGGGGGGAAAGTGCTTTCACCATATCCAAGGAGGAAGCTGAAACATGAGATTCTTGAGTTAGATTTCTCTTTCTTTGTACCTTTTGGGAGCCCGATCAATTGCCTTTCTTTTTCTGTGCACAGATGCATCTTAGCTAGGAAACGATGTCATATAAAGCGCAGTTGTTGCCTTGACCTTCCTGCTTCCTGCTAGGGGACATACCCATCCTGAGTCGGCAAGATTCTGTCTTTTGTGTGCGTCTGGGCGGAGGGAAGGATCAAGTGACATTAGAGAGCAGCGACAGCACTCCTAAAGCCACCCTTTGAGGAATAGCTCATTTCAAGATGGCGGCCACATTGGATGAGCCAGCGTTCTGGGATTAGTCGAACCGTGTTGCTCTAGAGAGCAACGTAGACTTATATACCACTTTACGGCCTTCTCTAAGTGGTTAGCAGAGTCAGTATTTTGCCCCCCAACAATCTGGGTCCTCATTTTACCCACCAGGGAGGGGTGGAGGGGCGGAGTCAACCTTGAGCTGGTCAAGAACGAACTCCTGGCAGTTGGCAGCGTTAGCCTGCAATAGCAATAGCACTTGCTATTGCTATTGCTAGATTTGCCGTATTTTTCGAACTATAAGACGCACCAGTATATAAGACACACCAGGATTTTGAAGGGGTAAGTAAGAAAAAAAAAGGTTTTGCCTTCCCTCAGCCCCCAGCAGAACACTGCAGGCTTCAACAGGGATGGGGTAAGGCAAAAATGCCCCCATTTTTGAGAAAAACAGCCCACTTTTTCCACAAAAATGGGGGCATTTTTGCCTTGCCCCAGTCCTGCTGAAGCCTGCAGGGGGCTGCTGGGGGCTGAGAGAAGGCAAGAAAGCCTCCATTTTTGTGAAAAACAGCCCATTTGTTCGCAAAAATGACATATGGAGGCAGGGCTTTGGGAGACCAAAATGGCTGTATTCAGTGCATAAGACACAGCAACATTTCTAAGAAGTACCGTATTTTTGGAGTGTAAGATGCACCGGAGTATAAGACGCACCATGATTTTGAAGAGGTAAATTTAAGGGGGGGAAAGCTTTTGCACTCTGCAGACCTCCCAAACCCTCTGCACGCTTCATTTTTATGTGAAAAAAGGGGCATGCAGAGAGTTTCAAAGGCCTGCAAAGTGCCCCTGGGAGGGGGGGGGGGGAAACAAGCCAAAAATGGCCCGTTTTCACTCATTTTTGCCCTCCCCAGCCCCCAGGAGCACTTTGCAGGCATCCTAAAGCTTCTGCACGTCCATCTTTGTGAAGGGGGCAGGATTTTGGGAGGCCAAAAATGCTGTATCCGGGCATAAGACGCACCCAGATTTTCACCCTCTTTTTTGGGGTGAAAAAGGTACGTCTTATACTCTAAAAAATATGGTAGATGACATTGTAGCTTTGGGTTGTTTGTCTAAAGCTGCAGAAACCCTCAGTTCTGCATTGCGATACCATCTCTTGGTGTGGCAGGGAGCTGGCCAGGGTGCTGAGCTCTGTTGGGAAAGATCTAAGTCAGATACTGTCTCCCTATCTGATTACATACTATTTATTTTTCCTTTGTAAAGTTGAATTGTGGCAGAGTCGGACAGTGAGGAGGTTGGGGGGAGGGGGACATGGGCCAGTCCTGGAGTCTGCGGGAGGCTCTGAGCAGGGCTCTGTGTCAGAGGCAAAGAGGGTGCCAAAGCCGTATGCCAGTTACCAGCTGCCTTCGGAGTCAGACATCAGTGAGGCAGACGAACAGCTGGAGCCTCTTCCCAGTGTGCGCATGTGCAGAGTTGCTGGACTAAGGGAACAGCTAAAGAACAGGGTTCGACTTGAGAGTAAGGGCACAAGTGGATGGTGAATGGCCCCTCCCAGAGGAAATAAAAGAGGAGCGAAAGGGGAGTGGAGTTTGCAGGAGACAATTCGTTTGCTTAATTGATTTGTGACTCTCCGAGACTCTTTGCCAAGTTTTGTAGATATTGGCCTGTCAGCTCTCCAAGCCAGATGAGGTCTGTGACTGTAAATCCTCCCTTGAAAGACTTTGCTGGATGTGAATGAGCAGAACTCACGGTAAATTAATAAAAAAGGGTTTTTTACAAGACCAGGAGTTTGCTTCAACTGTTGGGAAGCCTCGGTCAGAACACTCGGATTATGCTATGCTACGATACTAGGAACGCAAGAATGGTATGTTCCAAAATACATTCATATCTTGGCTTGGAACATTTTGGAACATCTTGTGTTTGGATATACAGTATTCTTGCACAATCATTATTCATACATTCCACATCTTTTTTTTTTTCAATGAGTGCAACTTTTCAGTCGTTCAGTCTCTGGCTTTTAGTGAGCTCCCTGTGTATCACCCGTGTCTCTGCTTGCAAAAGAAAGAAGATAAATATTGAAATGCCACATGTTTTAATCATGACCTAAACATTGCATGCATCATTTAGAAATATTAATGGGATATATTATAAGCTCGTGTGGCAAATTTCCTTGGTGAGATTTGTTAAAAGAAGTTAATGCAACGTTCATCTTTTTGATATTTGGCCCTGATTCAAGTGAACACTGAAAATGTAGTTTCACGAAAATATACAGAAGGAAAAAAGAACTAGTGCCTTTTCAGGTAAAAGCTGACCTTTTGGGTGGATTTCCTTTTTTTTTTTCTTTCAAAAATTTCAAAGGATTTAAAAAAGAAATTCATTTTGATTGTCTGGAGAGGGATGGGTAAACTTCTGTTCTTCATTTATGCATTCCTATTTGGACACTAAGTCGATGGCTCGGTGGCTAAGATGCTGAGCTTCTCGATCAGAAAAGTCGGCAGTTCGGTGGTTCGAATCCCAAGCGCCACGTAACGGAGTGAGCTCCCGTTATTTGTCCCAGCTTCTGCCAACCTAGCAGTTCGAAAGCATGTAAAAATGCAAGTAGAAAAATAGGGACCACCTTTGGTGGGAAGGGAACAGCGTTCCATGCGCCTTCAGCATTTAGTCATGCCGGCCACATGACCATGGAGACATCTTCGGACAGCGCTGGCGGTTCGGCTTTGAAACGGAGATGAGCACCGCCCTCTGGAGTTGGGAACGCCTAGCACATATGTGGGAGGGAAACCTTTACCTTTTACCTATTAGGATAGGGAATTCCGTGGTTCCATGACCACACAAAAATGATGCTTGCTTCTTGGAAGATGTTCATGGAACAGGTTTTGTGGGGATCAGTGCTTCTCTGCAAAACATCGCTTTGGTTGCCATGATGTAACAAATTTGTTGAGACTCTAGAAAGGGTTCAGAGAAGAGCAACAAAGATGATTAAGAGGCTAAAACATATGAGGAACGGTTGCGGGAAATGGGTATGTCTAGTTTAATGAAAAGAAGGACCAGGGGAGACATGATAGCAGTCTTCCAATATCTCAGGGGTTGCCACAAAGAAAAGGGAGTCAAGCTATTCTCCAAAGCATCTGAGGGTAGGACAAGAAGCAAAGGGTGGAAACTAATCAAGGGGAGAAGCAACCTGGAACCAAGGAGAAATTTCCTAACAGTGAGAACAATTATTAACCAGTGGAACATCTTGCTTTTAGAAGTTATGAATGCTCTAACACTGGAAGTTTTAAAGAAGAGATTGGACAACCATTTGTCTGAAATGGCAAAGGGTTTCCTGCCTGAGCAGAGGGTTGGACTAGAAGACCTCCAAAGTCCCTCCCAACTCTGTTACTCTGTTTAAGAAATTCAATGACGATTTCTTCTGCGAACCTTTCAAAGCATGGCTTAGCGTACTGTGTGAATGTTTATTTGAGTTGAAATAATCCACGGAGTTTTGTTTGGGTTGAGTGAGACAACATAAATTCCGCTGGGGAGATTAGAAAAGCAAGAGAAAGCATTTCACTTTCTCACATGGATCTGCAAATAGGATGCCTACCTTTGAGTTGACAAGAACGACGAAGTTATTACTCCATTCCCTCAAATCAGGGACTCTGTTTGCTGCAAACTCAGTTTTTGCCAAACCACATTATTTTTCGCCTCTGCAAACTTTTATAGATAGATCTTTCATCTTTCCACATCATAAAGTTTTGGGGTTGTTGTTGGGTTTTGTTTTTTGGGGGGTTTTGTAGAAAATGGAATATGAGGGTTCTTGGTCTAACTACTGATGGCTCTCAAGGGAAAGAGAAACTATTTTAAGGAAATACTATAAAAACCTGACATTGCGGTACCATTCAATTAACTGGAGTTCTTACCTTAGTGGCAAACCCCCCTGGGAAAGTGGGGAGGGGGAGTGGAGGGGCGGGCGGGGAGCAATGAAATTGGAAGGCAATGAAAGATCAATGGGAATTCTGCAGTTTGCAAAGTTTATGGAGTGTGGCCGATAGAACATTTTAGGAGGTGGTTAATTTGCACATCAGATTGCCTGGGAAAACACAACCTTCTTTTGAATGAGTTGGATTTGTTTGGAGGGATTTAAAGGTGTGATGGTGGGGCTGTAAAACCACATCCTTTGGCAGCTAGGCGACTGAAGAAAGATTCATTTTCCTGGCTTTGGACCAAAGGGTCCAACTTGAGTCTGCCTATCCATAGCTTACAATACAATACAATACAATACAATACAATACAATACAATACAATACAATACAATACAATACAATACAATACAATACAATACAATACAATACAATACAATACAATACAATACAATACAATACAATACAACACAATACAATACAATACAATACAACACAATACAATACAATACAATACCAGAGTTGGAAGGGACCTTGGAGGTCTTCTAGACTAACCCCCTGCCTAGGCAAGAAGCTTATACCGTTTCAGACAAATGGCTATGCAACATCTTCTTAAAGACTTCCACTGTTGGGGCATTCACAACTTCTGGAAGCAAGCTGTTCCACTGACTAATTGTTCTAACTGTCAGGAAATTTCTCCTCAGTTCTAAGTTGCTTCTCTCCTTGATTAGTTTCCACCCATTGCTTCTTGTTCTACCCTCAGGTGCTTTGAAGAATAGCTTGACTCCCTCTTCTTTGTGGCAACTTCTGAGATATTGGAAGACTGCCATTGTGTCTCTCCTAGTCCTTCTTTTTATTAAACTAGACATACCCAGTTCCTGCAACCGTTCCTCATATATTTTAGCCTCCAGTCCCCTAATCATCTTTGTTGCTCTTCTCTCTTTCTAGAATCTCACCATCTTTTTTTTACATCATGGCAACCAAAACTGAATGCCGTATTCCAAGTGTGGCCTTACCAAAGCCTTATAAAGTGGTATTAACACTTCACGTGATCTTGATTCTATCCCTCTATTTATGCAGCCTAGAACTGTGTTGGCTTTTTTGGCAGCTGCTGCACACGGCTGGCTCATATTTAAATGGTTGACCACTAGGACTCCAAGATTCCTTTCACAGTTGCTACTATTGAGCAAGGTACCACCTATACTGTACCTGTGCATTTTGGATTTTTTGCCTAAATATAGAAACTTACTTTTTTCACCATTGAATTTCATTTTGTTAGGTAGCACCCAATGTTCAAGTCTGTGAAGATTTAACAGACTCTTATAGCACTGAAGTTATTAACTAGTTGAGTAATAAAATGCAAGAATACAGTCAAGCTCCAAGAATACCAAGGAACTCACAGTTTCACCGTGAGTTACAAGCATTTTCTTCTGTTATAAGAGCCGTAGTGGCGTAGGTGTTAGAACGCAGGATTACAGGCTAATTTTGCTTACAGCCAAGAGTTTGATCCTGATCGAATCAAGGTTGACTCAGCCTTCCATCCTTCTGAAGTCGATAAAACGAGGACCCAGATTGTTGGGGGCAATTGGCTGACTCTGCAAACCACTTAGAGCAGCGATGGAGAACCTTTTTTGGCTTGCGTGCCTATAAGCGGGGGAGTGCAGGGGAAGCTGTGTGTGGGCGTGCCATGCCATAAGGCAATGCCCGACAACCCCCAGCATGCATGCGCGCATGACAGGAGCTCCCTCCCATTTTTTACATGCTTTTTTCACCCACCCCAGGCTCCAGAGGCTTTATAGGAGCCTGGGGAGGGCGAAAACAGCCCCCCCCCCGCTCCCCGGAGGCCCTCCGGTGCCTTATTTATTAAATTTTTACCCCGCCCTTCTCCTTGTTAGGACCCAGGGCGGCGCACAGGGATGTTAAAATACGTACAAAATATATAAAATATATGAAATTTAAAATACTTATTCTAATAAATAAACCCTGCGCTAAAAACCGAATTAAAATCCCAAGTTTAAAAACTATCAGGGATCTTCCGGAGGCTTCCATGAAGGATCCAGAGGACTAAAAACGTACCTACAAGGTTCGCTCGTAGGGCCGTTTTTAGTCCTCTGGAGCCTTCATGGAAGCCTCCAGAAGGCCCCGGAAGACTCTGGAGGGCTTAAACCGGCCCTACGAGCAAACCAGAAGGCTGTTCCCAAGCTTCCAGTTTGCCTGTAGGGCCATGTTTTTGCGCTCCGGAGGACCTCTGGGGGGAGGGAGGCTGTTTTCACCCTCCCCAGGCTCCTATAAAGCCTCTGGAGCCTGGGGAGGGTGAAAATGGTGTTTAAAAAGGCTGACAAATAAATAAAAAAAAAGGCTGACAAATGGCTCAGTGGTGGGTTTAAAATTTTTTTAGAACCTCCTATGTGGGTGTGGCCTATTTTGTGGGCGTGGCTTGGCAGTCATGTGACAGGATGGGAGTGACCACCTTTTAAAATGTGGTGAAACTCATTTAACAACGCTCTTGCTTAGCAACCAAAATTTTGGACTCAATTGTGATGATAAATTCTTTCTTTCTTTCTTTCTTTCTTTCTTTCTTTCTTTCTTTCTTTCTTTCTTTCTTTCATTTCTTCCTTCCTTTCCTTTCCTTTCCTTCCCTTTGGGTCACTGGCAGTGGCGGGCCAAATTTACTTCCAGGTACGCCGGTGGAACCCCCTCTCACCAGTTCTCTAAATTTCACCAACCGGCTCTCGCGAGTAGGTGCGAGCCTTCAGAAACCCACCAATGAAATGGCTCCATGCCACAGGTGCCATAGGTTCGCCATCCCGGGCTTAGAGAGTTCTGGAAAGCATTGTGGACCAGTATGTAAGTCTAAGTGCTATTGCTGTTGGTATCAGTAACCAGTATTGAATTGCATTAATGAAGCCTTAATGCATGGCCCAAACCCAGCTTTTGTTCAAGGTCTACATGCAGTTGAAGAGATTCTGGTATGTCTGATTCACTTCACTTCTGAAGTGGCTTTGGCCTAAGGCAGGGGTCTGCCAAGTCGGCTCTTTTAAGACTGGTGGACTTCAACTCCCAGAATTCCCCAGCCAGCTATGCTGGCTGGGGAACTCTGGGAGTTGAAGTCCACCTGTCTTAAAAGAGCCGACTTGGCAGACCCCTGGCCTAAGGAAAATCAAGTTACTGATAGAAATCTAAGCATTTGGAGGCAGTTTCATCACCTCTGCCAACAGCCTGTGCAATTTTTCTCCTGAGTAAGCAGGTAAGCAGGCTTTACATCAGGTGAAAAGGCAGACGTTATCACTTCTCCTATGCCTGTCTTCCTTCCTTTCTTCCTCCCTTCCTTCCTTTCTTCCTCCCTTCCTCCCTCCCTTCCTCCCTCCCTCCCTCCCTCCCTTCCTTCCTTCCTTTCTTCCTCCCTTCCTTTGACTGTACCCTTCTCCTATGCCTGTCTTCCTTCCTTCCTTCCTTCCTTCCTTCCTTCCTTCCTTCCTTCCTTCCTTCCTTCCTTCCTTCCTTCCTTCCTTCCTTCCGTTGTGGTTGATCATTTATCAGGACTGACAGGGCCAGTTTCCCTCCCTTCCAGTGCAACATTTCAAAACAATGATGAAATTTTGCCCTTTATTTAAATGATTGAAAGACGTCGCAGCAGCGGAAGAAAGAAAAGGCTTCTAAATCCAGTTTTGTTCTCATCCCCCCCCCCCTTCCTTCGCTCCCTCACAGCTTCATCCAACGATGGAGTCATTTGTTCTTTCTCCTCCTTGTCTGGACAAGAGTTAAACTTCAGAGGGCAATTACAGAGACCTGTTTTAAAGTTGCTGGAAATGGCTTTATAATCCTGGCTCTTGAGGATTGTCTCTAAAACCATCTGCCTCATGCTAAGGGTGGCGGCAGCTAGATTGCCCTTATCACCAAAGGCTGTTCCGCTCTTCTGCGAGGCACAGTTCTTTGGGGCAATAAATAAAAATATCAGAATAATCGTGCAGGTGCCAACGGGTTTGTGGCTTTGCACACTTCACTCTTCGCTCCCACAGAGAGGGACTTCTCCGGGTGCCGTCCACTAGGCTATGCCAGCGGGCGACGCCCAGGGGAAGGGCCTTCTCTGTGGCGGGCCCGACCCTCTGGAATGACCTTCCCCCCGAAATTAGAACAACTACGGACCTCCGCTCCTTCCGTCAAAAACTAAAAACTCACTTCTTCTGGCTGGCTGGCTTGGCTTAATCGACCCATTTACCTATAATTGTTTTATTAGGGATTTTTAGGGGTAATAGTTTTTAGATAGTCGGGGATTTTAGCGCAGGGTCTAGGTTTAATTCATTTTAAATTTGTATTACAATGTCTGTTGGTTTTATATATGTATATTTTTAATTCCCTGTGCACCGCTTCGAGTCCCTTCGGGGAGAGAGAGTGGTTTACAAATTAAATTATTATTATTATTATTATTATTATTATTATTATTATTATTATTATTATTATTATTATTATTATTATTATTATTATTATTATTATTATTATTTACTCACACACACATATAAATAAATAAATAATGGGGGAAATCCAAATGTATCATGGCGACTGCCTATGAGGCAATGTGACATTGTCCTGCAGTTTCTTGCTTTTCTGAACAGCAGCAGAATAAAAGAATAACAGGGTTGGAAGGGGCCTTGGAGGCCTTCTAGTCTAGCCCCCTGCTCAAGCAGGAGACCCTATACCAGTGATGGCGAACCTATGGCACGGGTGCCACAGGTGGCACGCAGAACCATTTCTTAGGGCACACGAGGCGTTGCCCTGTCAGCTCCAGCACGAATGTGTGTGCTGGCCAGCTGATTTAGGCCTTCTTTTGAGGCCATTTTTCGCCCTCTGGAGGCTTCAGGGAAGCTCCTGAAGCCTCTGGAGGTGGGGTGGGGAGGCTGTTTTCACCCTCCCCAGGCTCCTAGAAAGCCTCTGGAGTCTGGGGAGGGCAAACAAACGGTTAAACAAACGGTTGTAACAGTTGTATTGATGATTAATAATTAGTTAGATGGGTTTAGAATATTATTGTATGTATATGTGTATACTTGTGGAGAATAGAAAATGGATGCTATTAGGTGGCACTGTTTTAAAAATAGGTTTGAAGAAGAAGATAGATAAAAATTTGGAACATTAGATGAGAATTTTGTAGTACTGATATTAAGACACATGATGAAACTTCTGATTTATAAATTTATAAAATGAGATTAGTTATTAATGATAATCATTTTAGAGACGCACAGAAGTTATGTGAGACTGGTTGGTATACTTTCTAAAGGATATATTCTAGAGTGACGACTTTTCCTTTTTATCTTTATTTTTTTGTCTTACTGGTGCAATGCCATTTTATACTTTTGTTCTACATATAAAAGTATGTAAAGATAATCAATTAAATTAAGTTTGAGATATAATAATTGCAAAAATGGATATGGAAGAAATATATGGATTTTTGTAATTAACTGATACAACTCATGATCTGTAATTTGTAAGGGAAAATGGTTTTCTGCTGGTGGAATGTTATTCTATATTTCTGGTTTTATATATAAAGGATTAATTAAATTGAGATTGAGATATAATAATTGCAAAATTAATATGGAATAAATGTATGGATTTTTGTGATTAACTGACATAATTTTTATGATTTCTAATTTGTAATGGAAGATGGCTTCTTATGTTCTTTTTTTTGAATATGCCTGCCTTATTTGTGTTTTTTCAAAGTAAATAAAAATTACTGCAAAACAACCCACGGTTGTAACTTGAGTTCTACCTATATAAGAGGTCGAGCACAATTAGAGTTGCAAGATTCTGTTATTATAGCCCAGTGATGACTCACCTTTCCCAGCCTGAGTGCCCAAAGCGCGCATGCGCCTGAAGCCCACCAAATGCAATGCACTCAAAGCCCCTGCACATGTGCCCCACCTCCCATGCATGCACACCCCACCCCCGTGCATTTGTGCTTACACCCTGCACCCCCCACCCCCCTGTGCATGTGCGCCCCCCCACATGCCACGCCCCATGCGCATGCACAGCAAAGACCTGAAGACCAACATGCACGGTGGAGATGTACTGGGGCGACGGCTCACGTACCATCAGAGAGGATGCTCTGTGCTATCTCTGGGGCGTGTGCCATAGGTTCGCCATGATGGTTATAGCCAATCTCAACAAAAGTAGGTTTAATCTTCCTGTTGAGTTGGTTTGGTCTACCTAGTCGGCCACAGAACAAGAGTGGGCAACTATAGTCCCCTGTTGTGGTCCAGCCGGCTCCGGATGAGCTGCTGACGGACTCTTCTAGTGAACAGCCCTCTGAAGGAGGAGGGAGACCTGGAGGAGGGCTCAGCGTCAGAGCAGGACTCAGAGAGGCTAGTTGGCCACCACGAGGCACCTGGGTCATGGAGCAGTGGGGAGGATCAAAGGCAGTTTGTCCATGATGCCAGAGTGAGCAAGGCTGAGAGGCGGAGGCAGCAATTACATTGGAGGCAGGCTCGCAGACAATGATTAAGAGCCAGGTGGTTGCTGAATGGCCCCTCCCAAGAGAGCTTATAGGTGAGATGTTGGGAGGGGACATTTGCAGGAAACAACCTTTTGAACTTCAGTATTCCAGAAAGCCTGAGCCTTCTAGTCGTGTTTGGTATTACGTGAGTTATCTGGGCTCTTAGCCAAAGTATTCGCTTATCTTGTAATTAAGCAGTGGCAAGCAGCAAAGCCTGCGTGCTGGGTGATTCAGCCCGTGGGACAGAACAGTCCCCCTTACAACCTGCGGACTTCAACTCCCAGAAGTCCTAAGCCAGCCGTAGTATTGAAGTCCATAAGTCACAAAGGGGCCATAGTTGTCCACCAATCCCCAGGGCATATTGAAAATCGTTGTAGGGAGCAGAGAGAAGCAGTGTTCCAATATCTCAGAGGGTGCCACAAAGAAGAGGGAGTCAAGCTATTCTCCAAAGCACCTGAGGACAGAACAAGAAGCAATGGATGGAAACTAATCAAGGAGAGAAGCAACTTAGAACTGAGGAGAAATTTCCTGACAGTTAGGACAAATAACAAGTGGAACTGCTTGCCTCCAGAAGTTGTGAATGCCCCAACACTGCAAGTCTTTAAGAAGATGTTGGATAGCCATTTGTCTGAAATGGTATAGGGCTTCCTGCCTAGACAGGGAGTTGGACTAGATGACCTCTAAGGTCCCTTCCAACTCTGGTATTGTATTGTATAAATATGAGCAATTTGGAGCTGAGCCATTTATGGAACTGGACCCCAAAGAAGACCAGTAACCACCAGTGCAGAGACTGTAGCATTGAGGTCACACCGCTAAATTTGCTCCTGCTGGCTAAACAGCTATCAGATTCTGTAGCTGCCCGGTCCCGAGTTCTCTTCAAAGGCAGCCACAGATAAAAGAGTGTTAATAATCTCACTGTGAGGTGATTAGAGTGTGAATCACTGTCATTACAGAACTCCTGCTGTGGTAGCGGAAGGCTTAAGTCCTACAGGAGCTTCCGAATATCAGGCTTCCTGCTTCAGGGCGAGACTGACCCCCCACTCGGAGTCCCTAACTGAAAAAAATAATAATAAAGATTTCTTGCTCCTGTCCTTTAATCGCTGCTGACATTCGGTCCCTAAGGGGCTCTGCCTGGAAAAGTTTAATCAGACAATCAATCATTCAGAATAGAGCTGGAAGGGACCTTGGAGGTCTTCTAGTCCAACCCCCTGCTCAAGCAGGAGACCCTATACCAATGTTTCTCAACCTTGTCAATTTGAAGATGTCTGGACTTCAACTCCCAGAATTCCCCAGCCAGTATTCTGGGAGTTGAAGTCCAGACATCTTCAAGTTGACAAGGTTGAGAAACACTGCCCTATACCACTGGTATGACTATTCTAGAAGGACTAGAGGGGACATGATAGCAGTATTTGAGAGGTGACCACAAAGAGAAGGAGGGTCAATTTATTTTCCAAGAAACAATGGATGGAAACTAATCAAGGAGTGAACCAATGTAGAAACAAGGGGGAATTTTTCACAACTTCTGGAGGCAAGCTGTTCCACTGATTAATTGTTCTAACTGCCAGGAAATTTCTCCTCAGTTCTAAGTTGCTTCTCCTTGATTAATTTCCACCCATTGCTTCTTGTTCTACCCTCAGGTGCTTTGGAGAATAGTTTGATTCCCTCTTCTTTGTGGCAACCCCTGAGATATTGGAGCACTGCTATCACGTCTCCCCTACTCCTTCTTTTTATGAAACTAGACATACCCAGTTCCTGCAACCATTCTTCATATGTTTTAGCCTCCAGTCCCCTAATCATCTTTGTTGCTCTTCTCTGCACTCTTTCTAGAGTCTCCACATCTTTTCTACATCGTGGTGACCAAAACTGAATGCAGTATTCCAAGTGTGGCCTTCCCAAGGCATTATAAAGTGGCATTAACACTTCACGTGATCTTGATTCTATCCCTCTGTTTATGCGGCCTAGAACTGTATTGGCTTTTTTGGCAGCTGCTGCACACGGCTGGCTCCTATTTAAATGATTGTCCTCTAGGACTCCAAGATCCCTTTCACAGTTACTGCTATTGAGCAAGGTACCACCTATACTGTACCTGTGCATTTCATTTTTGTTGCCTAAATGTAGAACCTTACTCTTTTCACCATTGAATTTCATTTTATTAGATAGCGCCCAATGTTCAAGTCTGTCAAGAATCTTCTGTATCTTAAGCCTATCTTCTGGAGTGTTGGCTATTCCTGCCAGCCCGGTGTTGTCTGCAAATTTGATGAGTTCCCCATTTATTCCCTCGTCTCTCTCTTTATATATATATGTTAGTTTTTATGAGCTGATCAATAAATTTAAATTTGAGAGACCAAGATAGATCTATTTCGAGCTTATTAGCTCTCATCAGTTGGCCACACCCCACTGGGATACGAACCGGGGCTGTAATGAATCCAAGGCAGAAGCCTAGTACTCCAGCCTAATCGGTTCTACCCTGTTTCATCAGCTAATCCAGGAGTATTTAGTATAGATAATTGTTTCCACAACTTCCTGTAAGGGCCCCAATTAAGGGAGGAGACATGCTGTTTCCCTCTCTGCCACACCCAAATTTATTGATCAGCTCATAAAAACTAACACACATCTAAAAAAATATTACACAACGTAACTAAAAAATGGTTCTCTGTCTAGATGGTCTCTGGTGATGAGCCGACAGGCAGAGAGGGAAACAGCATGTCTCCTCCCTTAATTGGGGCCCTTACAGGAAGTTGTGGAAACAATTATCTATACTAAATACTCCTGGATTAGCTGATGAAACAGGGTAGAACCGATTAGGCTGGCGTACTAGGCTTCTGCCTTGGATTCATTACAGCCCCGGTTCGTATCCCAGTGGGGTGTGGCCAACTGATGAGAGCTAATAAGCTCGAAATAGATCTATCTTGGTCTCTCAAATTTAAATTTATTGATCAGCTCATAAAAACTAACACACATCTAAAAAAATATTACACAACGTAACTAAAAAATGGTTCTCTGTCTAGATGGTCTCTGGTGATGAGCCGACAGGCAGAGAGGGAAACAGCATGTCTCCTCCCTTAATTGGGGCCCTTACAGGAAGTTGTGGAAACAATTATCTATACTAAATACTCCTGGATTAGCTGATGAAACAGGGTAGAACCGATTAGGCTGGAGTACTAGGCTTCTGCCTTGGATTCATTACAGCCCCGGTTCGTATCCCAGTGGGGTGTGGCCAACTGATGAGAGCTAATAAGCTCGAAATAGATCTATCTTGGTCTCTCAAATTTAAATTTATTGATCAGCTCATAAAAACTAACACACATCTAAAAAAATATTACACAACGTAACTAAAAAATGGTTCTCTGTCTAGATGGTCTCTGGTGATGAGCCGACAGGCAGAGAGGGAAACAGCATGTCTCCTCCCTTAATTGGGGCCCTTACAGGAAGTTGTGGAAACAATTATATATATATATATATATATATATATATATATATATGTATGTATGTATGTATGTATGTATGTATGTATGTATGTATGTATGTATGTCTTTGGTTGTTCGGGTTTTCTCCCGCGTAGAATTGGAAGTATCTTCACGACGTTTCGATGAAATCTCATTCATCATCTTCAGGCTGGTGCTTCCGGCCGGAAGCACCAGTCTGAAGATGATGAATGAGATTTCATCGAAACGTCGTGAAGATACTTCCAATTCTACGCGGGAGAAAACCCGAACAACCAAAGACCTACATACAAACACCCGCGAAAACCTCAGAAAAAAAAAAAATAATATATATATATATATATATATATATATATATATATATATATATATATATATATATATATAGAGAGAGAGAGAGAGAGAGAGAGAGAGAGAGAGAGAGAGAGAGAGAGAGAGAGAGAGAGAGAGAGAGAGAGAGAGAGAAAATTTTATTTTCAACATAAAAAACAAATAAAAACATTCAATCATTTTCAGCTTTGTACAACATGTCGTTCGGTCATGAGTTTTTGTGCCTCGGTCTTTACAATTACAAACATCGTTATTAATTTTCCATCCAGTGTATGTGTATAAAATTAAGACTTTTTTCTCCCCCCCCTTCATTTCATATCACCTTATCCTCTGCATAGTAACAACTAGTATTTATCAAAAGTCAATCTTTTTCTATAATTATTCAACAAGTAAAAATAAAAAATAAAAATCTCCATAGATTCGTTTTATAGCATTGTTCTCAATTGTCTTTAGAAAATACATTACTACTATAAAATATATAAACACCCATAAGACCAAGAGTTTATCCAAATTTTCCATTATATATGTATCTCATTAATAATCTAGTTAATATACAAAATATCTTTCTAGAATAACATAATCTCATCTTATTACAATATCTGCCAATCATAACATTTGACTTCTATTTCTAGAAATTATTTTATATATTATGTCTCCTGATTTCTTTTGTCTAACCATTGATAAAACAGATTCCATACTTTATAAAATTGTTCATCCTCTTGTTCTCTAGTTTCAAATGTCAGTTTACTCATTTCTGCACAATCCATAATCTTACGGATAATTTCCTCTTGAGAAGGTCATTTCTCATTTCTCCAATTTTTTTGCAAATACAATTCTAGCTGCTGTTAAAACATTCACAATCAAATATTTCAGATTTTTATCGAATGTTTCTGGTGTGATTCCAAGTAAAAAAAGGTCAGGTTTAAGATCTATGTGCTTGTGTGTCATTTTCTCCAGCCATGTGGATTATAGTCCAATATCTTTTAGCCTCAGGGCAAGTCCACCACATATTTTCAAGATGGCGGCGCGCTTAGGCGCAGCGGCTTTGAGCTCCTGGTGTCACAGCAGAGTTAGACAAAAACTAGTCTATACCCACAGGGAGTTATTAAGTCATTATTAACTTATTATTAAAGATAAAGATCTTCTAGTCGACTTGATATTACCAGCGACTTCCAGCAGTCTCATAATATACCGAGTGACACACTAAGACTGCCAGGCTCTCCATAGATCATTGTTTGGCCTAGGAGGCAGCGAAGGGAGCCGGAGCGGAGGCGGGGATGCAGAGCAGGTTTGCTAGTTCGATTATGGAAGCAGCCTCACAGACCAGCATTGCCAAGCATTTCTTAGCCAACTCTGGATCCTTTGTCCACAAAACCGATGAACTGGAGCTATGGGTGGCAGCGAATGGGCTCATTGGTGACTGCTGTGTGATGATCGTCACAGAGACCTGGCTTCATCCACTTGTACCGGATGCGTCTGTGGAGCTAACTAGCCGCACCACACACCACTTTGACAGAGACAACAACTCTGGTGGAAGCAAGGGTGGAGGACTGTGTATTTACAATACAATACAATAGCAGAGTTGGAAGGGACCTTGTAGGTCTTCTAGTCCAACCCCCTGCGTGGGCAGGAACCTTATACCATTTCAGACAAATGGCTATCTAACATCTTTTTAAAGGCTTCCAGGGTTGGGGCATTCACAACTTCTGGAGGCAAGCTGTTCCAGAGGTTAATTGTTCTAACTGTCAGGAAATTTCTCCTTAGTTCTAAGTTGCTTCTCTCCTTGATTAGTTTCCACCCATTGCTTCTTGTCCTGCCCCCAGGTGCCTTGGAGAATAGTTTGGCTCCCTCTTCTTTGTGGCACCCTCTGAGATATCGGAACACTGCTATCATGTCTCCCCTGGTCCTTCTCTTCATCAAACTAGACATACCCAGCTCCTGCAGCCGTTCTTCATATGTTTTAGTCTCCAGTCCCCTAATCATTTTGGTTGCTCTTCTCTGCACTCTTTCCAGAGTCTCCACGTCTTTTCTACATTACACCCATGATAACTGGTGTACTAGCGGTGGAGTTGCTTGTGCGCACTGTTCTGCAGACGTGGAATTCCCAACTGTCATTTGTCGGCCGTTTTAACTGCCTGGAGAGATTTCTGTTATGGTTGTCACTGCTGTCTGTATTCCACCTGATGCAAATGTTAGCACAACGCTCAAACCAATTTCATTGTAATTTTATTTTATTACAATGACAATAAAGATTATTATTATTATTATTATTATTATTATTATTATTATTATTATTATTATTATTATTATTATTATTATTATTATTATTATTATTATTATTATTATATAGTAATAAGAGCCAGGCGTCTGGTGACATTTCCAGCATTTTTCAGATTTGTTCTTAGACATTCTTGCAATTCTTGCTGGTGATAGGTGCCACCTGTAAAACATCTTATACAAGTTCTCTTTATAAGCAGTTGACATTGTCATTTTATAATTTTGCGTCCACAATTTTTGCCACTTATCTAACTCAATCCCATGCCAGAGGCAGCATCTCTGTTGTAGTCCCCCGGCAGCCTGCAGAGCTGGCAGCAGAGTCAGACAGTGAGGGGGTTGGGGAGCAACTTTGGAGCCTCCGGAGTCTGACATCAGCGAGGCAGAAGAACAGTGGGAGCCTGTTTCCAGTGTGCGCATGCGCAGAGCTGCCAGAAGGCAAGAACAATTAAGAAAACAGGGTCGACTCAGGAGTAAGGCTTGGAGATGATTGGCCCCTCCCATCTTCTATATAAATAAAAATGTAACAAGAGTTTGTTCAAAACAGATAATCTCCGAAAGTACTGCACCGATCGCTTCCAAATTTTTATACAACGTTCTTTACAAATATGGGACCAATGATATATATAGATTGTGTAGATGTCACACCTGTGCCAGGTACACGCAAAGGAAATGTAAAAAATTGAAAAAAAGGTCAGTAGATGGATACAGAGAGAGCAGTGGGCCATAGGTATTATGTCATCCTTTATGACATAAATACTCTGTCCATAAGATTCAAGGAGAAATACAGTAGGTAGGTAGGTAGGCAGCTATAGGGAAAGAGAGAGGGAGGGAGACATGTAGTAGGTAGGTAGGTAGATAGGTAGAGGGATAGAGATAGAGAGGGAGAAATAGAGTAGGTAGGTAGGTTGGGGGTTATACGGTGGTTGTGTGTATGTGTTAGTGTGTGCAGGTGTAGATCTACACACAGATTGGTTGGCCATTTAACCCGACTGTGCCACAGCAACGCGTGGCCGGGAATGGCTAGTAAGACATAAAAGAGGAGCGAACGGGAGGTGAGCTTTTGCAGGAAGCCTTTAGTTCATCTGGTCGGTTCAAGCTTTGAAAAGTTCTGTTTGACTCTGTGCTAAGGTTGGCTTTGCTCTGCATTGGGCAATTAGGTCCCTGGCAGCATTCCAAGGGGGGGATAAAGCGGGTGTTTACCAACATTCCCCTGAAAGACTCTGGCAACTCGAGCAGACATCTGTCGGAATCTTTACAGACTGTTTGTGAAGCCGTGCAGACTGTGAATGACCATAATTCACAGCCGTATAAATAAAAGAGGGTTTTGGGGACTAAGATTGTGATTTATGCTTTCTCAGGAAGCCTGGGTCACAACAGTGGCACAGCACTTACTTTCGTTTCCCCTTTCATTCCCTTTCCCCTCAGTTCATGGCAATCTGTCACTACACCGCAAGCAAAGCATAAGG
Source organism: Rhabdophis nuchalis (assembly GCA_039707465.1). Classification (NCBI taxonomy): domain Eukaryota; kingdom Metazoa; phylum Chordata; class Lepidosauria; order Squamata; family Natricidae; genus Rhabdophis; species Rhabdophis nuchalis. The sequence goes on along the minus strand of CM077643.1, from coordinate 395,665,371 downwards.
TAGCAGCTGACAGGTCGAGAACTACCTGTAATGTTCATTACTTGCACCTCACCTATCACCCGCCGTCCTCACGGTTGTCTATTTCCTTCTAGTGAAAAAGTGTGGAAGGTTGAGAAGCATTTTATTCTCAGAGGTGTGATCAGGCCCTGAAATATGCATCAAATTATAGGACCTGTATTTTGAGAGGAATCCCGAATCTTCAATGTTTTCCCCTTTTTGCCTTTTTTTTTAAGTGTGCAAGAAATTATTATGGAATGAAGAAAACTCATAAAACCAAAATGATACAGCAGCATCCTTCTAGGAGAGAACTGATAAGCAGAGTAATTTGTCAGTGTTTTCAAAGGCGCATGGTTTTTTTAATCTTTTTTTTTTTGCCATAAAAGCAACACATCTGCTACCAACTACCTCTTCCCCAACCTCGCATCTGTTATTTGCTTTAACAAAATCATTTGCTTTTAGATTCGTTTCACATTCTCCCAGCATCTGCACAGATCTCTCTCTCTCTCTCTCTCTCCGCTTTTCCTTCTGCGAGGCTATTATTTTTCCACCACTGATTGCTTATGCATTTGTATGGGGAGTAATAATGCACATTTTTAAAAAGCATAAAAGGAGAGGCCATTTACAGGCTGAGATTTATTTGGGTAGAATTGATTTCAGCATTAGGAAAGGAGGTAATAATTTAGCTTCTGGGACTGGTGTTGCCATGTCTTCAAATATCTGAAGGCCACTGCTAGACACGCCTCTCCAATCTTTTCCCTTAGCACTATGGTAGCACTCATAAGTTCAAATATCCAAAGAACATTATAAACTTTTTGCTGACCCCTTGTTCCCTTTGTATAGGTAGCCCTTGACTTACAACCATTCGTTTAGTGACCATTCAAAGTTGCAACACTAAGGAAAGTGACTTATGATCATCTTCGCACTTACAACTATCGCCCAGCCAGCTTTCATTCCTAACATGGGACTAGAACTCACATCTCCTGGTGATTGGCCCAAAGTCACCCACCGGCCTTCAGGCCTAAGGCAGGACTAGAACTGACCATCTCCTGGTAATTGGCCCAAAATCAGTCAGCTGCCTTCATGCCTAAGGAAGGACTAGACCTCACTGTCTCCTGGTTCCTACCCTGTTCCCTTAACCAGAAGTAGGCTGCTGCCAGCTCACATGGGTTCGGGAAACCCGGTAGTTAAGATTCTGTGCAGTTCAGCGAACTGGCAAATCCCACTTTTGGCTGGCCCTGCCCCTCCTCGTTTTGCAGCCTGTTTTCCAGGCTATTTTCTGGGCAAAAACAACCTGAAAAATGGCCTGAAAGCACCTAGCCAGCCAGAGAACAGGTTGTTAAGTTATTCAAGCCCCACCACAGGCCTTAACCACGACACAAACCTGGTTTTCAGCCGCCACAGCACAAGCTGAAATGATGGGAGTGGGAAGTGGGAAGAAAATTGCGTTTCCGGGAGTTACCGTCCCTCTTTTGAGCTTTTGATGTTGTTTTATCCAACATCCCTAATGCCAGGAGGTGCATCAACTCAAGCATCCTTATCTTCATCCCACAGCTGAGCAGATGGGAGCTGCTTGTTAAAGGCCGGGCAATAAATCAGGGGTCCAGTCAGGAAAATAGAGCCGTTTCCTTTCGTATTCTCCACAGTCGGAATCATCAGATGCCTGGTGACAAAAACGTCCTATTATCTCAAAAAGCTCCGCTTCTAGATATCCCCATTTTAAGAATGACATTGATAAACTGGGGAGACCAGGATGAGGGCTGAGAAGAGAAGTGGAGGAAAAGAGGAGGTGTTTAACTTAGTAAAAAAGTACCATATTTTTCAGAGCACCTTTTTTTTTTACAATACAATAGCAGAGTTGGAAGGGACCTTGGAGGTCATCTAGTCCAACTCCCTGCCTAGGCAGGAAGCCCTATACCATTTCAGACAAATGGCTATCCAACATCTTCTTGAAGACTTGTAGTGTTGGGGCATTCACAACTTTTTTCCCCTCACAACCTTTTTCATTCACAACCTTTTTCCCTCAAAAAAGAGGCTGAAAATCTGGGTGCGTCTTATACACTGAATACAACGTTTTTTTGCCTCCAGAAACCCCGCCCCTTCACCAAAATGGCCGTGTGTAGCCTTTAGGAGGCTTTCAGAGTGCTCCTGGGGGCTGGGCAGGAAAGAAATGAGAGCGAAAAACAGGCTGGATTTTTACTCAATTTTGCCCCCCCCCCCAGCCCCCAGGAGCGCTCTATAAGCCTCCTAAAGGCTGTGCATGCCATTTTTTTTTGCAAAAAATGGGTTGTTTTTTGTTTGTTTGTTGGGGGGCCCACCCTCCAGGAGCATTCTACAAGCCTTCTAAAGGCTATTTGTGAAAAACGGGCCATTTTGGGGAGGTCTGCAGAGTGCAAAAACTTTTTGTTTAATTTGCCTCTTCAAAATCTTGGTGCGTCTTATACTCCGGTGCGTCTTATACTCTGAAAAATACGGTATTATTATGACAAAGGAGTCTGGTTCATACAACACACAGGTGTGTCGAGCTTGCGGCGTCATGTTGCCATCACATGACGTTTCGTGACTTTTTTTCCTTCGAGGAGCTGGGGTTGGCGTGGCCTGCATGCAACACATCTGCCCTCTGGTCACCAGTTTGACATCCCTGATACAACACAATAAACTGGCTCAGGAATTCTGGGAGTTGAAGTCCACAGATCGTAAAGAGGGCCATAATTGCCACCCATCCTAGAAGAACCTCCAGGATAGAATGAAACTTGCAGGGCGAGATGGACCTCAGAGCCATTGAAAACTGAGCCATTTATGACTTTTAAATTTGATAACTATCACTTTGAATTGGACCCAGAAGACCAGTAACCAGTACAGAGACTGGAGCATTGTGGTTGTAGGAAGTTAGCACCCACCCCTCTCCTAGAAAAATGAAATATTTTAAGAAATATTAAAAGGGTAGAATATTTCCCCTAAAAGAGAGGCAGAAACTCAACAACCCCCCCCAACCTTTGTCAAAGGGGCCATTAAGGCCTGAGCCAGTCTATTCTACATAACAAAGATCTACCTCCTTCAGGCAGAGCCATAGTAGGAATTGCCCAAAGCCCTTTCATTACATCATCACAGGCCATTGGACTTGGTGAATAGGTAGGATTGAGTGCTGTAATCTAATATCTGGGGCCTTACATTATTATTATTATTATTGTTGTTGTTGTTGTTGTTATTATTATTATTATTATTATTATTATTATTATTATTATTATTATTATTATTAATTCAATTTATATACCGCCCTATTTTCCCTGGGGGGACTCTGGGCGGTGCACAGAAAGATAAAAACCCAACAAACACATACAAAATATAAAAATTAAATTATTAAATTCTGGGCGCATGCGCAGAATAATTTATAGTGAACTGTGCATGCACAGTCACTGAAATTCAACATGGTGGTGGCGAGGAAACCAGTTTGGGGGCATGGCCAGCTAGGGCTGCTGCAGGTTCTGCGACCTAGGCTTAACCTCCACTACCGGTTCGCCGAACCAGGCCAAACCGGCAACAACCCACCTCTGATCTACAGCCTTGCAGCCTCCCAAATATTGGAACACTGCTGTCATATCCCCCCCCCCCCGCCCTCAGTCCTTCTTTTTACTAGACATACCCAATTCTTGCAACGGTTCTTCATGTTTTAGCCTGCAGACCCCTAATCGTCTTTGTTGCTCTTTTCTGTATTGTTTCCAGATTCACAATGTTTTTTATAACATGGTGATCAAAACTGGACGCAATATTCCAAGTGTGATCTTCCTAAGGCTTTTATAAAGTGATACTAATTCATGTCATATTGATTCTATCTCTCTGTTAATGCAACCTAGGATTGTATTGGTTTTTTTGGCTGCTGCCAGAGACTGCTGGCTCATATTTAAGTGATTGTCCACTAGTGATTGACTACAACATCCCTCTCACCGTTACCGCTATTGAGCCAGGTTTCACCTAATCTGTACCAGTACATTTGTTTTGCCTTGCCTACGTGTCAAATCTTAGTTTTTTTCTACATTGAATTTAATTTTGTTAGTTAGGGTCCTGTGTTCAACTCTGTTAGATTCATCTGTATCTTGAGCCTATTCTTTAGATAGACGTAGTTCCATCGAGTGCAATTTGTCAGCCAGTTATACACATCTGGTCCTGATATCTTTCCCACATTTTTTCAGCTGGTCAAAAAGTAGGCTACATCTTACTGAAATCCACATATGCTATGCACACTGCATTTCGCTGTTCCGCTAATTTGTTAAAAGAATAAAATAAGATTTCTTTGGCATGATCTGTTTTTGACTAACCCATGTTGGCTTCTGGTTGTAACTTTGCTTGCCAGTAGGTGTTCGTGGATTTGTTGCTTGATTATATTTTCTAGGATCTCCCCAGGTATTGATGTTGGGTTGTTTGACCTGTAGTTTCCTGGATCTGTTTCCCCCGCCCCCGTTTTTTGAAGATGAGAACCACAAGGGTTCTATTCTAGTTCTCTAGTAATTCCCAGTTTATCAATAAACATCCCCATATCAAAACAACTTACTTTGTGTGTGGCCAGAAACTGAAAATAGCATTTAATGCAGCACAATGCTTAAACCAAATGGTTCAGTTAAGATCTGCATACGTGGGACTGATTGGGGTAGATTGTAAGGGTGACAGCGAAATATAATTTTATGTCACTTTAGTCTATTTAACAGTTATGTATTAAATTATATTGTTTCTTATCTTTTAACTATTGTGTTTTACCCTACTTTTATTTTAAATTGTTTGTATCCTCTGATCCATCCAACATCATAATAAAGTTTGCAGATGACACAACGGTGGTGGGTCTCATAACTGGAGGGGACGAATCAGCATACAGAGAAGAAGTCCAGAAGGTATCCGCATGGTGCTCAAGAAACAACTTACATCTAAATACTAGCAAGACAAAGGAGATGGTGCTAGATTTCCGGAGGCACAGAGAAGAACCTGCCCCACTGTATATCGAGGGGGGCTGTGTGGAGAGGGTTTCCTCTTTTAAATTCTTAGGAGTGCTTATTAGCCAAGATCTCACCTGGAAAAACAACACGTCTCTGGTGATTGGAAAAGCTCAACAGAGACTTCATTTCCTTAGAGTCCTGCGGAAAAATCAGGTGGAACAACGGCTGATAACCTCTTTCTATCGGTCCATCATAGAAAGTGTCCTCACATATTGTATCACAGTGTGGTATGCTGGTTTAACAGTTGCGGAGAGGAAGGCACTACAGAGAGTGATCAATTCGGCACAAGAAACCATCGGTTGCCCTCTGACATCGCTGGATAACATCGCCAGATCTCGCTGCTTTAGCAGAGCAAGGAAGATTCTCAAAGATGATTCACACCCTGGTTGGTATCTCTTTGCCCTTCTACCATCACGCAGAAGATATCAAAGTATAGCCAGCCGAACGAACAGGTTTAAAGGTAGCTTCTATCCATGGGCTGTGAGACTTTTAAATTCAACCGCAATCACTCCATGCACATGCTAGGTTTTTCTTTTTTCTTTTCTCTCTTTTTTGTTTCTGTTATAATTTTGCACCAGTGAAGTTAAAACCAATTTCATTGTAATTTTTACAATGACAATAAAGATTATTATTATTATTATTATTATTATTATTATAGGATTTTATTGGCGATATGTGTTTGAAGCTTGTGCTTTGATATGGCTTATAGCTATGATCAATAAAGCTATAATAAAATAATCATAATAATCATAACCCATTTAAATAAAAGCTTTTTTCAGGTCCTCCACAATTTTTAAGACAGGGTCCTGAGAGCTTTTATTTAAAAAAACTGTTCTAACATATATTCTTCCTTACTGAGATCCTCCTCCTTGCCAAGCCTTTCTTCTTAGCTCCGCCCCTCCTCGTCAACCGCCAATGCGCAAGCGAAACCCGCCAAGGAATCCCAGCTTCGCTTTTCTCACGGTGGCGGCAATGTCCTCAGCTAACCCCGCCTCTTATTTCTGTGATTGGCTAGACTCAGGGTCACAAAGCGGCGCTCCCTTATTAAGTATTTAATTCTTGGTCCCTTTTTTTAAAAAAAAGAAGCCCGTGGCAGCGGCTCGACCTTTGGTGCCCTAGACATTAAAATATAATAAAACATTTCCGAGCCCCTATTGGCCTCGGTCACAAAGTCTCTATATTCTGATTGGTTATAAACCTTCAAATTGAGGCGGGACCAACCAATCAATCTTCGGCAGCCCGCCCGTTTTCTCCTTTTTGCTTTCCGCGAACTAAAAATCTAGGTGAGGGTTGCGTGAGGTGAGAGAGTCTCGCGGGGTCTCGTTGGCAAAAAGAACGTGGAGGGTGGGACCGAGAACGGAGAAGGACGCGTTTCATTGGCCGCAAGGCGGAGGCTCTTCTCTCCCCCACCCCTCGCCTTTGATCCTTTTCGTGCACTGAGAGCCGTCGAAGCCGAGCCCGCTGTGTGTGGGTTGAACCGCTTCTTTGGGATTGGACGAGACGGCTCCGGCGCAGCCTGCCGAGCGATGCTTCCTATTGGTCGGAAGGACAGGGGTGGGGAGGATGAAGCGCGCGCGCGCCCCAAGTGCGAATGCCGCGCGCGCGCCGTCCGAGTGATGGGAAAAGGCGAAGAGAGGAGGGGGGGGGGGGGGAGTTAAGCGAAGGGCGGCGGGGCGCGCGCATGCGCGTCCCCGCCGCTCTTTCGCTCTACGCTCCGCTCTGGGGCTCCCGTGAGGAGAAGGAGGTGGCGGCGACGAGGAGTCGCGGCGGCCGGTCCGGCGGCCCGAGGGGACGACGGAGGAAGACGAGGAGGCGGCCACGGCTGCCAGTGGAGGAGGCGTGGGGGGGGCGCCGTCTGCGACTACGTGGGGCGGCGCTGTGGGCCCCGAGTGACCCCCCGCTCGCCCGCCTCTCTCCTCATCCCTCCCGCGCCCCCCTCAGGAGGGACCCAGCTGAGGCGCTTCCCCCGCCGCCCGCATCCCCCCGCCCTTTCCTTCCCTCCTCCATCTCCATCCTCATCCCGCCTGTGGCTTCTCCGCCGTGGGGAGGGGGGGTCTGCAGACGCCACCGGTGACGAAGGCAACGCGCTGCTCCTTCCACCGACCGACTCTCCCGCGCGCCCCCCACTTGCCTCCCCCCCCCCGCGCTCGCCTCGCCTCCCCCTCCCCTCCCCAAGCACTGGGTCAGGCTGTCAGGCAAGAGCGCCCACCTAGCCAAAGGGAGACGGGTGTAGGAAAAGGCTCGGGGGGAGGGACTGGGTGACTGGGCTGAGGAGTCTCAGGAGCGTCCCTGGGTGCTTCGTCTTTCTGCTGCTGGCTCTTCTGTCACCCCCTTTCCTTGTCTCGTCCATCCCATCCCTTCCTTTCTGTCACCTGTTTGGGGTCGTTTCCCCAGCCCCCCCACCCCAGCACTGTCAGTTTCTTTTCTTCTCTCTCTGCTGCCTCCTTTGCTTTCCATTCATTCTCTTTCCCAGTTTTCATGCTGCTCTTCCAACCCTTTAACGTACAAGAGTTTCTCCTGCACTTCAAATCTAGATTTTTTCAGAAAATTTCAACTCCCCTTGTCTTTTTTTTTCTTAGCGGTGGGTCTTCTTCACCTCTAATTCAAGACTCCCTTTTCCTTTTCCTCCACTTCTGTTTCCCATTTTGATTGTTTATTGCCTGCTTTTACACATATTCTCACAGCAGGCTTTTCTTCTGCTTTAAAGAAAGTTGGTCTTTTCAACCGTTTTAAGTATGCTGTTCATCTTCGTTTAGTACACTGTATCTATGCTTTTGCTTCCCAAACTCTTTTTTCTTGAAGCAAGAAATTGTCTCCTCTTATATTTTTGCACCCTTTAATGTTTTCTCCTTTTTAACGTGTTCTATTTCCCACTTTTTTACTTTGACATTTTCCATCTTTTTTTTCAACTGCTTAACAGTTTTTACCTATATTTCTTTTGTCTCATTTTTAAAAGGTGGTTTGTCTTGTAGAATTTGGCCTCCTTTCTTGCCACTTCATTCTATTACTTTTAAATATTTTAAATCCATTCATTTCAAATCCATTCTCCTTGTTTTTCTATAGTTTCCTCCTTTTCCCTTTATGTTCTTTATTCTTTACAGTAATTTTAAAAAAAATCACACTTACCTGATTGCTTCACATTCCTTTTTGCAGTCTTGATTTCTCGCTTGTTCTTTCACTGTTCTATTTTCTGCCACTAGCTTTTCTTTTAATCTTCTCTATCAACTTCTTACAACCTTATGTTCTTTATTGATAATTTAAATTGCCTTATTTAGCTTCCAAATTTTAAATCTTCAGTTTATTTCCTTTGTTCTGTTTCCCCCTCCATTTTTAATTGTCAATCCCATTCTTCCATTCTTTCCTAATTTTCTTCCCCTTATTAATTTTGGAAACTTTCATTTCCACTGACTTGATGTCTCTTCACCTGTTCAACTCTGTGGAAGTTGTTCATGTATTTCCAAATTTAATATAAAAGGTAGATGGATGTATATCCAGTGCAGAAAGGAGGAAAGCTGTAGAAGGCCTTCAGCATCCTACATGTTTTGACAAGATAAATGAAAAGGATGTGGGAATGGAAGGGGTGGGTTTGTCAGTACTCCTAACATTTTTTAGGGGGGTGAACTTGCATCCTTTTTCTGGAGGGGAGGGGGATTGAGTTGAAATTTCAAGACTGGCCCAGTTGAAGTGGAGGAGGTATGGCATTTTAGTACCAACTGCACCAGCCATCTTGGGGGAAGGGGGTTTATTGCATGCTCATACGCACATATACAAGCCTCCATTTTCTCAGATTGATGAAGACATAAAGGCCTGTTGAGCTCCATGTTTTTGAAGGTGGGCAACTTGTTTAGGAAAGTGTAGTAAACTTCATTTTTGTGGCCAAATGACAGCTTGACCCAGTTGTTTTCCAATCAGAGGGCATCATCTTGAATGTCTCTTTGTAGTGCTACAGTCAGTGCAAAAATGATGGCGGCTTACAATGGCGGTACATCTGCAGCAGCAGCAGGTCACCACCACCATCACCACCATCACCTTCCTCACCTTCCCCCTCCTCATCTCCATCACCATCACCATTCTCAACACCACTTGCACCCGGGTTCTGCAGCCGCAGTACATCCTGTACAGCAACATAGTTCTTCAGCGGCGGCAGCTGCAGCGGCAGCAGCTGCCGCCGCCATGTTAAATCCAGGGCAGCAGCAGCCATATTTTCCATCCCCGGCACCGGGTCAAGCACCTGGACCGGCGGCAGCAGCCCCAGCTCAGGTACAAGCTGCAGCAGCTGCTGCAGTTAAAGCGCACCATCATCAGCATACTCATCATTCACAACAACAACTGGATATTGAACCAGACAGGCCTATTGGATATGGAGCCTTTGGTGTTGTCTGGTGAGTAAAGGTCGCAAAGCTCTTGTACTCTATTGGTTTCTAAGCCACAGTATAATATATTGTAATTCAGGCTGGAGTGCTTGAAGATTTTTCAACAGGTTCCCTAGCCAACCAGTTGTATTAAAAAGCTAGCTAAGGGTTGTGATGTAGAAGACTTCAGTTCAAATTTATCTTTAATATTTTTAAAACTATAATGAATACAAATTCATTACACCAAAATGACTAATTGTGTGATGTTTTGATTGATACATTTTACTTTGGAGGAAAAGGCATTGTGCCCCAACATTGTTATCTATAAGGATTTAACTATTTTTGATTGACCTGTATTTTTTGCAAGGAGGTCCCTAAACATTTTTCCAGTTTGAAGGTTGCAAGCATTTCAAAGTGGAAGCTGGTGTTTTTATCCTTCCAGTAGCTTGTTACCCGTGTCTCTGTGTTTGGAAGTTGACTTTCCAAAACTTTTTCAGTACTATAACTTTAGCTTAATAGTTTCATCCTTTGAGTCTCAGTTTGTATAGAAGCCCCACTTAATTCAGTGGCATGTAGCTTATTGAAGCAAAATACATTTAGGGGGGGATGGGGGATGGTGACAAATGTATAATGATGTCATTATACAAATAATATGATTTAACATACTGTGCCCATATCAAGATATTTCATAACTTAGTCACTTGCTTAATTATGTATCATGCAAGAGTTGTCATTTTGAAGTCATCATGACTTGTTATGGATATCTCTATGGGTGTTTGGAAATATGTTACTGCCTACCTTGTAACATTACTTCAAGGTGAATGCTGCATGGTTACATTTTTTTCAAGACATTTTATTTTAGAAAAGTCTATGTTGCTTTATAAAATCAGGCTATATATTATTACTGCAGCTTTTATCATAGAAAAATTAGCATTCCATCCATCTATTTTTAATTATAAATAAAAACAACTGAATTTATTTCTTGATATATTTTTTTATTTAATAACTGGCTGAGGCATTGGAAACAATTTATTTTGGACTTTGGTCTTGGCAGGTGGTTGGAGCCTGCATTTCCACTGCAATAGCACATAATGTATAATCTTAATTTGTGATCTCAGTACTTTATGCCTCACCCATTGGATTTTTCCAACTTGTTTTGGTTGGATATGATCCTGTCACCATGGCACAACCTGCATGAACTCCGTGAAAGGAATTTATTTATTTATTTATACCACCTTTGTACGAATTTCAGGATTTAATAGTTCCCTGCTTGGTTTACCTCTCATAGTGGATATATGTTTTAAAGAAAAAAAGTTACTTATGTCACTTCCTCACATTTTGCTTTTTATATCAAGTATTAACCAAAAAGCCATTTAGATTTTTATAAAATATGTTTGCCTTTTATCTTTTATAGGAATACATATTTATAACTTGTTTTCCTATATTGAGACATGAAGCCATATGTGCATGAATAAACGTTCATTTTTATTTAAAACAGAGTCAGAAATTAGACAGCTGAAGAGCTTTTCAGTGGCCCACTAAAGTGATCCCAAAAAAGCTATCCTTTTTTTATTTTGTATTCTGATACCACCAGAATAACAATTCTTGATTCAGCAAAATTTGCCTTTTGTCCTTTAAGGAATGCTTTGCTTGCTTTAGCTGTCATACTATGACAGTGCTGAACTAAAACCATTGCATATATCAATGCTGTGATTCACTGGATTAATATGTATTGTAATTGAGTGCTTTGGAACAGAGTGGTTTTGACAGCTAAAGCACAGTTGGTTTTAGATTAGATTGGTGACTGAAAATATGCAAATATATTGCTTAAACAGGTTTCATCATTTAAAAAATTAAATACATGCCTTGCTTTACAATTTGCAAATTTTCCCACATCACAAATGAAAATTTTGTTAAATGTATTTGCTATGCTGTTTATATCCTTCTGAAATTAAGAGAGAAATTTAAAATTAAAATTGATTGTCACCTTCTTCCAGGGTTTATGCTTACTTGATTTATTTTATGCTGTCCTCAGATCTTTACTAAATCCTGCTAAAGTGAACTTTGGTAAATATTATATATTTTAGTTTTCTAGGTCTTCGCTGTTTTAGTTTTTCTCTGTTGAAAAATATGCTTGAATTATTTTTAATCCTGATGGTTTGGCTTGCTAGATAGCAATTTAAAATGACTGATATGTTTATATATTCATAATAAGAATACTTTAGCAAAATGAATTTATTACAATACAAATTGAACAACTTTAAAAAACTTAAATACAATAATATATATAAAGCTGTTAATTTAAAATATGATTTAAGAATTACTACTCAGAAAATGCAACATTTTTAATTATAAAAGTTACTAGAGAGATATCGTAAAAACCCTATTGTAGCAAAGACAACATAAAGAGTCCTGTGGCTTTTTAAAGTCTAACACATTTATTGTCACATTGTGCTTTCATGCATCATGTCCACTTCATCAGATGGATCTATTTTAATGCACTTTCTACCACTTGATCTCGTTTGCTTGATCTTTGCTCATCAAAATAGAGAAAAATAGAAAATTTTATTTTGTTCCGTATAATCCAGATTTATTATAATTATTTTGCCAACAGTCACATATAAACAAAGACTGCTCTTTTTAGTTTGAAAAATACTGTGTCTCCGCTTTAAAAAACAAAGCTTACATGCTGAAAGAAATTGCTCTACATTTAGAGAAATGACATATTTGCAAGTAGGTTCAGGATTGTTCTTTGTGACATTTCCCATTCAGTCATGTGAGTCCTCAATTGCAGTCTGAGATGGTAAAACTGTGGTGCACATTTTATCACCTCCGTGAGAATTGGACTTTTTGCTCTGGATTGGTTTTATATCTCTAACAAAGATATACGCCGTATCTTTGAAGTAATTTGTAAGGGACTGAAAGCTTGTAAAATGAGTCTGGGGTTTTTGTTTTTTAAAGTGACACAAGTTTCTTAAGATTCAACCATGGCAAGTATAATACTTTTCATTTTCACTTCATTAAGCAACTTATAAAAGTTACTTTTTCAGTATTGGAATATTTGTACAGTGACATAAATACAGGCTAAAAATTACTTCAGAAAATAGTATATTTCTGTGGAGGATAATGTATAGGAAATTAATTCTGAACTCTTGTGATTTTATCTTTTGTTAGTTAAATTGAATTTCAAATTAAATTAGATTGTTCAGAGAGTCACAGTTTTAAATTTTATTATTTATTGAATAGACTTATATCTTGCTCTTCATTCAGAAGTTCAAGGTAGCATACTCAACACCAACAATCTTGCTTTTGTACACCATAATATTATCTTCCATAAATGTAGAGTTATCAGTGATTACCAGTCATGATGGTTATATATTGCTTCCAACATTGGAAACCATAGGGCTATATATAAGAGTTGCTTGTTAAGATCCATTGGAAAGTACTCATAAAGATGCCTGTGGACTTTAAATTATCCTTTGGTGGAGCATGTAGGAAAAGAAACCTGAATTATTGAGTGCTTGTTCTGAAATATTATACTGCCATGTAATGTTTATATTTGTATGACATGATTGAATAGTTTGAGATAATTACAGAATTATACACTGCAGTGGTGTGAGTGCTAGCTTTTGTGTAAATGCTTATGTTAAATGCTTATATTAAAGAGGCTAATTTTTTTTCAAATGCTAATGCTTAGTTTGTTTCAATGAACTTTTTAAAAGGTTAAGGTAAAAATTTGAAAAAAGATTGCTGCCATTTTTTTTACATTCTCAAAAGCAATAAGAAAGATTCCTATTTTGAAGACTCCCTGGGTAGGATTAGCATTGCACTTCCATTGTAGTTTTCTGTGCTATGTAGTTGAGTGGCTGGTGTTAATATTGGATCTTTTGTTGCACACTGTTTTTCCAGTTCACTGATGTAGTGCATCAGTCTTAAGCTGTTATAGCATGATGTTTTGGCAGTTCTTCACATATAGTTGACTCTTGCTGGTCAACTGAGTGCGTTTCTAGAGTATTCTCTTGGTTTTGCTATTACAGGCAATATTGCTTCCCTTCTGGCTGAATCTGATTGTTGGGGAAATAATGATAAACTGATTACTGTAGTTATATACAGTATGAAAAATTTCCAGTTGTTTACAATAGTATAGATCAGTGTCAGTTTGTGTGTTTCAGAATAAGCTAAAACAAAAAGGCAATTGCTTGCTATTTTTCAATTTATAAAAGTCATGCTAAAAAAAACAGATGGTGCGGTGGCTCAGCGGTTAAGATGCTGGGCTTGTTGGCTGGAAAGCCAGCAGCCCAAATTTGAGACCTGAGCGCCACGCAACAGGGTGAGCTCCTGTCCTCATCCCAGCTCCTGCCCACCTAGCAGTTTGACAATTCTGGCACTCCCAGTTGCCGTTATTAAGCAAAACACCACAGCTCATTAAGCAAAGACCTCACATGATCAGCATTTGTGATTTCTTGCCAGCTTCCCCCTTGACTTTGTGGGAAGCCGGCAAAAAAAGTTGCAAATGGTATTTTTATATTTGGTCCTTGATGGAGTACACCTGGCGTACACAGTCTGGGTTTTTTTCTTGACTCAAAGAACAGGTGGCAGCTGTGGCCAGGAGGGTTTTTCTGTAGCATCTTGTTTCCCAGTTGTGCTGATTCCTGGGATGTGAGGCCCTGCTCATGGTCAAGACTCATGCCTTAGTCACTTCCCAGTTAGACTCTGCAATATGCAGTATGTGTGGCTGTCCTTGAAGACCATTCTGGAAGCATCAGTTGGTCCAGACTGCAGCAGCATGAATAATTATGTCACACCAGTGCAACATCACATTTTGGTCGCCATGATGTAGAAAAGATGTGGAGACTCTAGAAAGAGTGCAGAGAAGAGCAGCAAAGATGATTAGGGGACTGGAGGCTAAAACATATGAGGAATGGTTGCAGGAACAGGGTATGTCTAGTTTAATGAAAAGAAGGACCAGGGGAGACATGATAGCAGTGTTCCAATATCTCGGGTTGCCACAAAGAAGAGGGAGTCAAACTATTCTCCAAAGCACCTGAGGGTAGAACAAGAAGCAATGAGTGGAAATTAATCAAGGAGAGAAGCAACTTAGAACTGAGGAGAAATTTCCTGACAGTTAGAACAATGAATCAGTGGAACAATTTGCCTCCATAAGTTGTGAATGCCCCAACACTGGAAGTCTTTAAGAAGATGTTGGATAGCCATTTGTCTGAAACGGTATAAGGTTCCTGCCTAGGCAGGGGTTGGACTAGAAGACCTCCAAGGTCCCTTCCAACTCTGCTATTGTATTGTATTGTATTGTATTGTATTGTATTGTATTGTATTGTATTGTATTGTATCACTACTCCACAAGCCGCACTAACTTCTAGTAGGCTTTGAGTGCAACTCAAGATGCTGATTATCACCTTTAAAAGCCTACAGAAAATAGGATTCGGTTACTTGGAACTACCTTAGCCCAAGAACATCTATCTGCCCCACTAGTTCTCACAAGAAAGGAATGTTTGTTGCATTATGACACTGCATCACGTGCTAAGCCATTCCCTTTTTTTTTAGATCTTGTCACTTATAGGACTTAAGAAGTATGCCTTTGAATGGCTGCCTCTTTTCTCTGGAACAATCTCTACCCCACCCTGAATATATAACAGTCCACAACTCTGCAGATAAGACTTAAAAAGGTACATGTATAGGTTCCCTTCACATATATGTGCTAGTCATTTCCGGGGTGGGGGGGTAGGGGGTGCTCATCTCTGTTTCAAAGCCAGAGAGCCAGCACTGTTCGAAGACGTCTCCATGGTCATGTGGCCGGCATGATTAAGTGCCAAAGGCGCACGGAATGCTGTTACCTTCCCACCAAAAGTGGTTCCTATTTTTCTACTTGCATTTTTACATGTTTTCGAACGGCTAGGTTGGCAGAAGCTGGGACAAGTAACGGGAGCTCACTCCTACGTGGCGCTAGGGTTTTGAACTGCTGAACTGCTAACCTTTCTGATTGACAAGCTCAGCATCTTAGCCACTAAGCCATCACATCCCTAGAAGATAAGACTTTGTTTTCCCCAATTGTTTGGGGCTAGTTGAGTAGAGTTCCCTTATCATTGTTCTTTTTTTAAAATTATGATGCTGATCACCATTTTATATTCTGCAATGTATACATGTTTATATATTGTATATGTTTTAACATTATGTAGCTCTTTTTTAAGTTATGTTTTTGTTGCTGTACACTGTCTCACCATATTTTGGTTGAGCATCCGTAAATTTAATTTAAAAAATAAAAATGAATTTATTTGTTTCCTAAATCTGTTATTTAGGAAAATAACAGATAAAATAGAAGAACTATTTAATATTAGACATTTAATTAATATATTTCCAATTCAATTTTAAATATGATTTAAAAGGTAAACAGTAACAGAGTTGGAAGGGACCTTGGAGGTCATCTAGTCCAACCCCCTGCTCACGGAGACCTGTATTAGGGATTCGAACTGCCAAACTGCCTACCTTTCTGATTGACAAGTGTCTTTTCTATTAAAAATACTGAAATAATGTCAAGCAAATATTTGCATAACCTATCTTTCTAAACCATAGTTTAAAACTGAACATAATATCTAACACTTCTGGATTTTTTACTGCTAAAATTTAATCCTTAGTAAAACATTCATATGTTAGAGTTGACCTTCTTTTCATGTTCTTATACCAGTAGAGCAATTGCAAATGAGTGTTTAATATGCATATTAAACTGTTTCAGAGGCATATACTTTATGCACAAAAATTATGTTTAAGTCCTATGAAAGGAATGTTTCAGGAAAGTGAATGGCAGTATCTACATTCCTTATCCTTTCCTTTTCATATTATTCTACAAATTTAAAAATAAAATTCTAATTTTAAACTTGTCATTCTTTAAACTTTTTGAGAGACACAATACTTTAAGACCTGATTTCAGTTTTGAAACTTGTGTGCTATAGTAAGATAAAGCATGCCTATGGTTTTAATATTATCTGTGCTGGAAAACCAGCTACGTGTGAGAAATAATACGCAATTGCAGTTTGAAGCGGACTCCAGAGCAGAATGTTCATTGCTATCAAATTAGGCCATTAGTGCTGGTAAAATGTTGGCTTCTTTAGAATGGTCTTCTAGCATAGGTAGCGTACATATTGTAATGGAATCAATGGTCTTTTCAAGGATTGAATACCCTCAATTTCAATTTAATTCAATTCAATTTAATATTTGTAAACCGCTCCCTCTCCCCATAGGGAATAGTAGGGACCCTACTATTATTGAATTGAAAAAAACAAAAACAACTTGACTAGGTTTAGTTTGTGTCTCTTCTCTGTTTAAGATGTCAAAAATACAGTACATACCTTTTGTTTTTGCACTGAAAGGCACAGTTGATGTTTTCTTATTCTATTTTATATTGGCTGCAATAAATTGCAGTTAACTGTAGATAGTCCCTATTACATGAATAATTTAAAATGCAATAATTCTAAAAAGTGTTAAAAGAAACAAAAAAGTGCTGGAAATGTTATGTAATGTGTGTTTGGCTTATCTGAAAAGAACTAGACACTCACTTTCTACATTAAGTGAAGATAAAAGTTTTTGAAATCTGTCTTACCAGAGACAGTCAACCAAGATGTTCCATATGTTGATGAAATGAAGCTTTCAGCATCCCTCACTATTTAACATGGCTGAGGTTTTCATTTAACAATATTTAGAGTTATATATATTGTCTGTTTCTGATTAATATATTCAATAGATACTTGATTCCACAGCAGATTCCATTATTCACTGGTCTAGTTAAGATTCTTTTGGAGGATGTGATACCACATTTCAGTTATTTCTGTATGAAAGCATCTTTTCATTAAAGCTTCTGTTTTTTTAACACCAGAACCACTTGGTTTAAAAGGTCCACTACTTGGTCATATCCCTTCTGAATCATTTTTAAATTTTCTGCAATTTAGGGTTTAAAAGAAATATAGATAATTTGCCCTGGTTTTCAGTAGCAAAGTGCCAATTTGGTGTAATGATTAAAACATCAAGACTAGAAACCACCAATGGTGAGTTCTAGTTCTTTGTTGGTAACAAAGCCAGTTGAGTGATCTTGGGCTGGTCACTTTTCTCACTCTTAGAAAGAAGGCAATGGTTAACCATTCCCGAATACTGCTGCCAAAACAACAACGGAGAACAGTCACCAGGAGCCAAAACTGACTTGAAAGCAGGATTCTGGGAGCCAGTTTCATGTACAGTTAGTGGTTAAGGCATTGTCTTGAAACTGTGAAACCATGAATTTTAGTCCAGATTTAGGCACAAACCTAGCTGAGTGAACATGGCCAGTCACTTTATGTCAACTTTAGAAAGAAGGCAAATAACAAAGCACTTCTGAAAATTTTACCAAGAAAACTGAAAGAATTAACTCATGTAGTCACCAGGAGTGACTCAAAGGCACAAACAAAAGGTTAAAATTTAGTGTTTCAAATACAGAATGGTTGATTTATGTAACCAGTATTTTGACACAAAATACAGGTAGTCCTCGACTTATGACCACAATTGAACCCAACATTTATGTTGCTAAGTAAAAAAATTGTTGTGAGTTTTACCCCATTTTACAACTTTTGTCACCATATTTGTTAAGTGAATCACTGCAATTCTTAAATTAGTAACATGATTGTTAAGTGAATCTGGTTTCCCCATTGGCTTTACTTGTCAGAAGGTCACAAAAGGGAATCACATGACCCTAGGACACCGCAGTGATCATAAATATGAGATGCCAATCATCTGAATTTTAATCACATGACCGTAGGGATGCCACATATGACATGTGAAGTGTGAAAAATGATCATAGGTCATTTTTTTCAGCGCCATTGTAATTTTGAATGGTTGCTGAATGAACTGTTGTAAGTCAAGGACTACCTGTATTAGCTATGATAAACAAATGTAATACCTACAAAAAGATAGTATTGTTAATATTCTCTTCTATTTTATTATGTATCTGACAGTCTTGGACCTCTCTGAAATAACTGAAAAATACAGTCTTCCTATTTTAAATTAGGAAGATAAGGAATGTAATAAAAGATGAAAAACAAACAGGAATAGGAAAAAGGAGCTGAATGATTGTATTGTATGAATCAAAAAGTCAACACTGTCCTAGGCTGCATTAATAGAGGGATAGCATCAAGATCACATAAAGTGTTAATATCACTTTATAAGACCTTGGTAAGGCCACACTTGGAATACGGCATCCAGTTTTGGTTGCCACAATATAAAAAAGATGTGGAGACTCTAGAAAGAGTACAGAAAATGACAGTTATGTTTTCACAGATCATGGCTGCATGTAAACCTGTGTTTCATTACTCAATGCACACTTTCAACCATATGAAGTACTATTTCAAAATGAAATAACTATGCCAAATGCCTGTATGTAGAACAATCTTTTATGTTTGTATGATGATGTAGCAAGACCTTTTGTTGTCTGGAGCATTTAATGCCAAAGCAGCGTGGTTTCCTGAATGACTGTGCCAGCTTGATCTGTTTGTTGCTTGGAGGAAAATTGTGGGGATGCCTGGGGCAAGCAATCCAGTTCCTTAGTAAGCATGTGACAAACCAGTGAACACGGTGAACCTAACTTTTTAAAAAATTACTCATTATTTATATCACATTGCTTTGAGACTATTCTGGTGTTCCAAAATAAATGTCCTACTTACAGTATACGCCTTATGAGTTTTGACTTTCTTCAGGCTTCAATACAGAGAGAAATTTCCTGTAAATGTGACCTAACTGAAATTGCTTGCCCATTTACAGAAATACAGAATTATTAAATAATTAAATAATAAATTCTGTGTGAATTTTCCCTTCTTGCTTCATGTAGGTAAATTATTTCCCTATATTGATAAAGTCATTGAAAAAGTCTTCATTTCATGTCATTTTAGAAGGAATTCAATGGATAGCCTGAGGAAATTGCAACTTCTTAACCATTAAAATAATTCAATGTGGAGCCGGTTCATAAATACCATGGCATTTCTAGGAACTTTCAATCCTCAATCGTTAGTTCTTTTAAATATTTGAATTAATTTTAGTATTTGAATTAATTGTAATCTGCCTTAAACATTTGTTGTTTATGAATAAAGAACATTAAATTAATCTAAATAATGTGAAGATATTTTTCTCTTTGTGCAAATACAAAGAATCTGGGTTGGCATTTTGTGCCAAATCATGGTTTACTTAACTATGATTTGTCATAAATTGCAGTTGACTGGGTTTACATGTTTAGTTAAATCAAAATCAAATCTCATTATGGCTTAATGCAGTGTTTAATTGCAGTCACATCTGTATAAACTGTATTGGTTCTATTCACAGACGATAAGTTGATTTGTTAATATTTATGCAAATGTATTTTTAGTTCCAATGTTTAAAAATGGAGAAAATTATATTTAATCCTTCTAATTGCATTACCTCCACATTTCATTCCAGGGGTTATAGACAAGTCTTCATGAATGAGTCAGTGTTTGGAAAATATTTGTACAGGTCAGCCTCATGACTAACCTGGTTGTTTTGTTCTTGCATAGCATTTGCAGGTCTTAATATTGTTTGTGTCTGTGTAATTGCATGTTGGTATTACACACAGAAGTGATCCAATATTTGTTTCAAACCTTCTCAGCAAATGTTATAGCTGAACAGATTGTAACTGTATTGAGAACCAAAATTAGCTCTCCATAAGATATTTATATTTCAAATATGGATTATTTTCTTTTAGGTTGATTCTTATACATTCTTTCTTCTCTACCATTTGCACTAAATATACATTTAACATGAAATTGTTTAAATTTGTCTCCTTGTTAATATATTTGAATCATTTGAATCACCTCATCCCCTACCATAAATATGGAACTGTGATCAACAGCTGGTTTTAAAAAGAACCGTTTGGGGGATGAAATGCAATGCACTCATATTCTCCCAATAAATCTTACAAAGTTAGTTAGGATATCTCATTGCTACAGCTACTATTTCTACCATGCACAGCAACTGCTGTGATCTTGGTAGAAATTGATTGGAATTGGAGTTATTGGAATTGGAGTTTATGTTAACAATGCTGCTTTATGATCTTTTGGCTTTACTTGTTTCAACCTAAGTGCTGAGTGGAGTCACTGCTGGACTCTAGACAATTTTCAGTGTTTTGTTTTGAGATTTAGAATTGTCCCGACCTTGTACAAATAAGATCAATCCAGATATTATTGTTGAAATATAATCTAGTGTAAGGAATATAAGAGGGCCATAAGAAGAAGGTGCTGCTTCAACATGAGGTTAATATAGTGGTTATTAGGGGATGTCTCTATTTTCTACTGAGCTTAAGAATTATTGCATATCATAAATGTCATAGTTACATAGCTTCTTCTCTTATTTTCAAAGAGCGCTGGGAAATTGTTTCCTCATTTTGGTTCAAAACACAAAACAATATTTGTGCAATTCACATTATTGATTCAGCAATGTACTAAAGTTTCCATAGTAGATTATTCACCCATTAAACTCAAGTGGCTTAACTTGTTTCAGTCATGCTGCATGCTGTTCTGAATTAATGTTTTGGGCAAAGTGATTTAGACCGATAATACTACTTTATTTTGGGATTTTTTAAAGTAGAAAATGAGATTAAAAAACAAACAGAAATAGTGAGAAAGAGTGGGTACTCGGCATAAAATAAGCATGTTAAAATGACACTTTCCTTTAAACATGACCTAGTATATTAGGAAGCATATCTAGTAAGCATCAAACCATGACACTCTTAAATAACTTTAAACTAATGGGGTGAAAGGATATGCCAACTAGATCTTGCACTCTGTTCTATTGTGAATTTCTTTTTCCATAAATAACCCATTGTTTTAAGCATAATCATTTGTATATTTTTGTCCATGGCAATATCTCATCTAAGGATCTGAATGCCACATTATTTGAAAATTAAAATGCGGTGCGCTTCTTAAGAGTGTTTAGGCAAGATTGGCATCATTGATATTTCTTCTGAGATAGAAGAATGTTTAGTTGTGTGCAATATAGTGGAGATCAGCAATATTTTATATTTTATTTATTAAATTAGTTCACCATCCGTCTCGCTGTGAGGTGATTCTGGGCGACTTAACAACATTAAAAGCAACTAAACCATACACACACATACACAGTTAGCCCTCAACTTACAACAGTTCAATTAATGATTGTTCAAAAGTTATAATGGCACTGAAAAAGTGAGTTATAACTGTTTTTTCGCAGTTAGGACCTTTGCAGCATCCCCATGATCATGTAAAGGTCATGTAATCACCTTTTGCAACGTAACAAGCAAAGGGAGAAGCCAGGTTACCAATTTATCAACTGCAGTGATTCACTTAACAAATGATGCATGATAGGTCGTAAAATGGGGGGGAACTCACTTAACAAATGTCTCACTTAAAGACAGAAATGCTGTGCCCAATTATGGTCATAAGTGAAGGATAATATAATCATATACTATGATCATATACTATATAATAATAAAAATACAAATTATGACTAAAAGATGGCAAGGGAAGGGATCAGGATGCGCAGAAGGGGAAGAGAGAAGCCAACTGGCAGAGCCACATTTTCAGGCCCTTATAGGAGGTCAGGTAGATGGGAGCAGATCTCGTCTGGGGGTACCAAGATGTTCCAGAGGGCAAGAGGCATTGCAGAGAGGCTCTCTGCAGTGTCCCAGTGGTTAGAGTGCAGTATGTAGGCTACTTCTCCTGACTGCCGGCTGCCTGCAATTTGGCAATTCAAATCATACCAGGCTCAAGGTTGACTCAGTCTTCCATCCTTCTGAGGTGGGTAAAATGAGGACCAAGATTGTTGGGGGCAATAGGCTGACTCTGTATACCACTTAGAGAGGGCTGTGAAGCACCGTAAAGCGGTATATAGGTGTAAGTACTATTGCTATTTGCTATTGCTCTTCTCCTGGACCCTGTCAGCTGGAATTCTCTAACCGACAGAGTCCACAGCATGCCTCCCCTGCTAGCAGGGTGAGATGGGCCAGTCGCACTCTGACGCGATGGTTTCTCAAGTATATGTTTCTCCCCAAAGTATTTTAGAATATAAGCAATCTATTCTGCCTATGGAGTGAATGAAAAAAACCTAGAGTTTTGTAAGCACTACTGGGAAAAAAGTAGATTTTTATTAGCTTCTGCTGAACAATCATGTGACTGCTGTGCTTCGGATTTCATGTACAGAAGTCCTTTGAGAAGCATAACCACTATTGGATCGGTGGAAATGGGATAGGTAAACAAATTGTGAGGATAAAAAAGGCTTAGATTAGTTCTTGATGCTATGTGTAAGATTTTTAAGTCTTTACAGAAATATTAGCACGAATGTACCCTAGGTCAAACAGGAATTTTTTTTTTCTTGGTCTGAAATAAAGCTGAACACAGTTTTTTCTGCTGCGCTACTGAATAATAATGGCAACATATATTGGGACTTGCCATATAAAAGTACCTAAAATGTAAGGAGCAATACTGGTAGAATCACCCAACACATTAAGCAAGCCTTTCATTGCTTAATCTTGCCTTCTAGCAAGATTAAGCAATGTGTATAATCTTTTATCTCTTTGAAGTCCCTTTTAAAACTGTTGTTCACTGCTTTGGAGGGACCATAAGTCTTTTGTGTGTGCTGAAGTAGCAATTAGAATCAATTTTGCAAAGTCCCCTGAGCTGAGACATTTTTCTAAAAACAAAGCTGTTTATATCAAGAAAGGTGAATGCACAGAGTGGGTATCCATGGCTTCAGCTTTGACAAGCAGGAGAACATATTAACAATTGTGACTTGGTATTGTGTTTCAGTTGATAGTGGCATTGGTTTTATTACCATTGAAAACTGACACCACTGCTGTTAAAAAAGGAGAAATGGGCAACAGACAGGAAGAAATCATACTTCTTCATAGGGAAAATGTAAATGGTATATTTGCTAATTGCAATTCTTTAAACAAAAATAAAATAAAATAAAATAAAAACCATTAATTGAACTTCTCATAACTTGATGGTGTGAAACTTTGGAATGTTTCTGCTTGCTTGACTTTGAATTAAGGAAAATGATTAGTGTAA
The DNA here is from genome assembly GCA_039707465.1 of Rhabdophis nuchalis. Taxonomy (NCBI): domain Eukaryota; kingdom Metazoa; phylum Chordata; class Lepidosauria; order Squamata; family Natricidae; genus Rhabdophis; species Rhabdophis nuchalis. The sequence continues at coordinate 395,641,953 of CM077643.1, read as the reverse complement.
TAGAGATTATTATTTATTTATTTATTATTTATTTATTTTATTAAATTTATAGACCGCCCCCTCTCCCCCATGGGGACTCGGGGCGGTGCACAGGAAATTAAAAATCTAATAAATACAACAATATACAAAATATTAAAGCCGAATTAAATTACCCCTGAGCTAAAATCAGTATTTAGTATTAAAACCCCTAAAACCCCTAAAACCCTAACAATTACCCCTAAAAATTCTGATTAAACAATTTCTTTCTGCGGCTAGGTATAAAAAGTTAGGCCAGGCCGGCCTGATGGAAGACGTAAGTCTTTAACTTCTGGCGGAAGGAGCGGAGGTCCGTCGTTGTTCTGATTTCGGGGGGTAGGTCGTTCCAGAGGGTTGGGCCCACCACAGAGAAGGCCCTTCCCCTGGGCGTCGCCCACTGGCATTGCCTAGTGGACGGCACCCGAAGAAGTCCCTCTCTGTGGGAGTGGATCGGCCGAAGGGATGTATGGGGCAGGATGCGATCCCGCAGATAACTAGGTCCTGTGCCATAGAGTGCTTTAAAGGTGGTAACCAACACCTTGAAGCGCACCTGAAAAGCCACAGGCAGCCAGTGCAGCTCGCGCAGGAGCGGTGTTACGTGGGCAAACCTGGAGGTTCCCAGAACTGCCCGCGTGGCTGCATTCTGGACTAGCTGCAGTCTTCGGGTGCACCTCAAGGAGAGCCCCATGTAGAGAGCATTGCAGTAGTCCAGACGGGATGTCACGAGTGCGTGAGTGACTGTGCGCAGGGCATCCCGGTCCAATAAGGGCCGCAACTGACATACCAGGCGAACCTGGCAGAACGCCCCCCTGGCCACGGCTGTACTTGCTCTTCCATGGACAGCCGGGTATCAAGGAGGACGCCCAAGTTGCGTGCCCTATCCACGGGGGCTAGGTGTTCACCCCCTGTGGCCAGCGATGGAACGAACTGGTTGAACCGGGGCGCCGGAAACCACAGCCACTCGGTCTTGGACGGGTTGAGTCTGAGTCTGTTCCTTCCCATCCAGATTAATTCATCATGACATCAGACATTGGGGCCAAAGGATCATAAAAATATATTGGAAGGGCCTTAGAGAGTAAACTAGATGTGTTGGCTAGAGGAAGTACAACCCATGGCTTAAAGAATTATTCAGGAACTAATGAGCAGTGAAAAGAGGACGTCAAAGAAAATAAAATAAAAAAATAAAATAAAAATAAAACGAGCCTCTGTAAAATAGGCCACACTTACCATTTTTACTTTTTGAAAACCACAGTAAATTGATGGTTTTCTGGAGTATGTGGAACTATGTCATACACATAGGTGGCTAGGATATTCTGTTTTCCCTTGGTTGGCAGGATACTTCATGGGTTCGTAGAATGTAAAGTACATTAATCTAGAACAGGGATCCCCAGGCTCTTCAGTTTATGGACGCCTTCACGAAGTTTCAGATTGTTCATTAATCCTCAAGCATTTATTATATGAAAATGTTTTAATAAATATTACTTTCAAATAAACTAAAAAAATATAATGACTTCATAAAATAGATATTACTTAAAATGTGAAAAATATAAGATTTGGCTTTTTTTTTTACTAAAACTGTTGATATTATTAATGGCAATGATGCATCTGATAAGCATCAACAAGAGCATTGATATTTGGTTGGAGATTGGTGAGGTAGAGGAAGTGAATAAGAACACTACATGTACATATAGCCTTCCTAGAATAGGCGAGTTGTGAGAGACAAAGGGGGAGAGGGTGGAAGGTGAGACAAATGAGGTAAATGAGGTCAGTAACAACACATAGCTGATAGAAAGAATTAACTGGTGGCTGACCATCCAGCCTTTGATAACACTGCCATGGCTAGTCACATGACCTTCAGGAATAGGAATTGGTATGGAGACCCCAAAAGATTAATTGACCCCAATTGACCTTTCATCATTCATCTACTACCTATTGACTCTTAGCTATTTACTGCCCCCCTTTTGACCCCAACCATTTATTGACCACTTCCCATTGTTCCATTGACCCTTGAGGATTGATATTGATCACTTTGGGGAACCCTGACCTAGAACATAATGTTAAAACTTACAGTAATTAAGTATTTATAGTAGTAATCATGAATTATCTACAATACGTCACATGTTATGTTGCCAATTTGGGGTGACTATGGTCAAGTGGAAATTTGGGGCTAGGTTTTTGCTATCCTCAAGTGAAAAAGCAGGATTCAATCAGAAGGAACCAATGATTTCTAGATCTGAATTATATATAATGAGACATTCTGCAATTTGTGCCTTAGAGATGTGAATATGGCATATTGCTTCAGATTAAACTCTCGAGGGATTTGTTTATTTGTTATATTTTTACTGCCAGCTAGTAATAGTTTAATTTTTCCCCATTTAGATTTATGAATTAATATCCCATAATTAACCATTACTGAATTAATACATTGTCTAATATTTTGCTGATTTTTCCAGATATTTTGATTTATAAATGCCACAACAGTTGCATTTAACATTTGGGAATTTGAACATAAACTGGCTGAAAGTACTATTTTTTATAATCTGAAAATCTAAAATAAATGTTTTACTTTTGAAAGATTGGCTTAACTCTGCTTTGATCATAGGAGTTCATTTGATATCTGCACATACAGTTCAAAGCAGGAGCTAATCATGTTTGGATGTATTTCATAAGAGGAAAATTAGTATAATTTTTAAATTATGGTAACTGATTATCTGTATAGTAAAATAGTGTTTATGTTGCTATCCTGCCTTTCTCCATGTGATCTTTTTCTTTGTAATATATGGGATAGATTTAGTTTAGACTAGATAAATAGACAAGATTAATCCAGTGAGCATTGAGACTGAATAGCAGCTACACAAGCTTTTGATTTTTTCTTTTCATATACTCAGTTTATATGTGCTTACCCTATGATCTTAAGTAAAATATAAAACTGGTTTAGCCATGTCACATCTAAATTTGAATTATTACTCTTTTACTAACATGACATGTTCTATCTGAGGTTGTGTTACCATCCCCTCAGCACTACAAAGCTTGGTAAGATGCCATTTAAAAAGATTCCCACATAAATCTGTTTTTGAATTACTATTCTGACATAGTGTCAACATGATTTTGAAGAGCATAAATGCTTGCATGATAAGTACTGTAATTTTTAGAGCTCTGTAGATAAGTTGCAAAAATAGCTTCTCTGTAATGACCTCTTTATGATAAACTAGTCAAAGGACCATCTGCAGCTCCTTCTTACTCTTTTTTGACCGGATTATATTACCAACTATCATGGCCTTTAAACTGCTTGCCACAGGCAGTTTTCTGAGCTGTTAAATTTTGTGTAACCGTTTAAACTCTGTGTGTGTGAGAGGGGGGGGGGGGGAGAGAGAGAGAGTGAGTTTGTAAAAATAATGGTTGGTTGGTTAATGATTGATTGTTTGAGCCGGTCATTAAATGAATGATAGTAAGTTGAAGACTATCTGTAGAGTGATAGCTGATGTCTCACCCAAACTCAGGTGAGGATAGGGAAAACCACTTCATGCAATACCACTTCTGCCCTCTCATTCACAGCTTGGAGATGAGATAGATTTATTATAGAAAGCCTTGACATTTAGAAGCAGTAGCCTGAGGCCAAAGCTCCCAGTGATGATATTATTATCTCTTTTCCTTGTAACTGCCTGCTATTATATTTCTGTCTTCCTTCAACTTCCAGCCTCATATATCCCCAGTTGCTGTACAACCAGAGCCCTCCCAAATATGCAAGGTGATTCTTTCAAGTTAAAAGGCCTCTAGAACATAGAATAATTTAGAAGAATAATTTAATTTATATACATATCAGTTTGTTATTCTTCCCAGGTTCGCTAATCTCTTGCTGGAATCTCCCATGCCACCTATCAACAAATAAGAATTGTTTGAATGCCTGTGGTTTTACAGTGGTCATTCTAGTCATGATAATCCCAATGGATCCATTCTCCATGTTTTTCATCTTCTCCCTTTTCTTGTTTGTTTATGTCCTGCCTTTATTATTTTTACAAATAACTTACATCCAACACACCTTCCTCCTGTTTTCTCCCTAACAACAACTATGTGGGATGGGTTAGGCTGAGACAGTTGACTGGCCCAAGGTCATGCATATATGACTAAGACAGGGCTAGAACTCACTGTCTCCTGATTTTTAAATCGTAATGTAATCATTTGACCAAACTGGGGTCTTCCAAGCTTTTGTGATTTTGTTTCCTCCTCTTTTCCACACATATTTAATTCACTTTACTATCATGGATTCACACGTTGCAATAAATACATAGCGCTGAATCTAAAGCTGAGAAAGCATAAATGTAAGTTATAAAAAGTAAACGTTAGAAATAAATTTGTGTTAGCTGCAAGAGATTGAATGAGAAAGATCTTTAATTGGGATTGTGCCTAACTTGCTGCTGCATTTTATGTCCAAATAATTAGTGTGGATGTCAGTTCTACTAATATGACTTGAAAGGCTTCCTGTTCTTCTAAGATTTTTGTTCATTGTCCATGCAACCTGGACTTTTGGTTGCCTAAAAATATGTAGTAGTCCTGCTGTATATTTTTGTCTTAAAATATTATGGTAACTGTTATCTAGCCCCCCTCTCCTTCCAGCTAAAATTACTTAGAAGATGACAAAACATGTTAATTTGACATTGAATTTGACTCATGGTATCATATCACCACAATGTAGGCTAAACACAAATGTATCACAGGGATATTTCAGCTGAGCTCAGCTAAAAGCTTTTTCCATTCATTTGGGCTTTTAATCTTGATTCACTGTGTTGGCAACCATTTAACTATATGGGCTAAACCTCCTGTCTGGGATATTTTAATTGTAGATAGCATTCTAACCCTGGTTTTAGGAAGTTACCCAAATTATATTTTGTAACTGATAGTAATTTAAACACCAACAATTAATGGGATCTGCCATCCCTGCTACCTTGATAGGAAAAACCAATCAGTTATTTTCTCAAGTCTATTTACATATCTTTTATTTCGTTATGGTAACATACTTGTGTTGTACTAATTCCTTTATGCTTCTAATGTGGACAGGTCATGGCCTCAAACCAAACTGAGGTACTATGTTTCTAAGAAAAAAGTGACCCTCTTGCCGGTTTAAAAATTGAAAATATGCATGTATTTCAAATTACTTGAATGAAATATTCACTTTCAAAGAATTAAATGTACAAAAGGTTTTCAGTATTCACAACAAAAATGTGATTGGGCTATGCAGTGAACAAGGTTTAAGGCAGGGGTCCCCAACCCCCGGGCCGCGGACCGGTGCCGGTCTGTGGCTTGGTAGGAACCGGGCCGCAGGGCCGGAGAGGAGGAGGCAGCCTCCTGGGCAGAGCGCACGGGAGAGTGCAGGCGCGGCTGTTCGCGCCGTTGGACTGCGGCTTTTCCACCCTCGTCGACGGTTGGACTCCTGGGCGCCGCCGCAGCAGCCCTCCCTACCGGCTGCCGATTCCCTTCCTCCCTCCCCCTTCCTCCCTCCACAGCCGGCATGCCGGCCACTCGTCGTCTTCCAGGGGCTGCCGTTCCACACACACACACACACACACACACACACACACACACACACACACGGAGGCTTTGCAGCTCCTGGAAGGAGCCTGAGCGAGCGAACGAGCAACCAAGCACGGCGGGCGCCCGGGCGGGCGGGGCAGGCTAAGGCGAGTGAACGCGGCGGGCCGGGCTGAGGAGGCTCCGCGGGGGGGCAGGGCGGGGACGACGACACACAGACAGAGAGAGGCACAGACACAGAGAGAGACAGGGAGGGAGGGGGGAATCAGAGAGTGACACATGGGCGGACGAAGGAGAGAGAGACAGAGATAGAGAGACAAAAAAAAAGAGAAAGAAAGAAAAAAGTGGGAGAGAGAAAGAAAGAGAGAAAGAGAAAGAAAGACAGACAGAGAGAAAGAGAGAAAGAGAAAAAGGAAAGAGAAAAAAGAGAGAGAGAAAGAAAAAAAAGAGAGAGAGAGAAAGAAAAAGAGAAAGAGAGAAAGAAAGAGAGAAAGAAAGAGAAATAAAGAGAGAAAGAGAGAGAAAGAGGGAAAGAGAAAGAAAGAGAAAAAGAGAGAGAAGGAGGGAAAGAGAGAAAGAGAGAGAGAAAGAGAGAAAGAAAGAGAAAGAAAGAGAAAGAAAGAACGTATGACCACAATTGAGCCCAAAAGTTTGGTTGTTAATCAAGACCATTGTTAAGTGAGTTTCATATTTTCCAAGTTGGCCACGCCCACCCAGTCACATGACTGCTGAGCCACTCAGCCGGTCCACAAAACTTTCTTTAAAATGAAACTGGTCCGTGGTGCAAAAAAGGTTGGGGACCCCTGGTTTAAGGGATGGGGAAAATAATCCAGAGCATTTGTGGGCATGCACCTTACAGTATCAGCACCTCCTTAAATCAAACATTTCTCAGATGAGCCGAGGAAAAAAACAGCTTCCTTAAGGACAGAGGTGGGTTCCTACCGGTTTGGACCAGTTCAGCCAAACCGGTGACAGCCTAGGTCGCTGGAGCAACCCAGGCCTGCCACGTCCCCAAACCAGTTCTCTCAGTGGCGCCATAGGCAGTGCCATCTTGTTTTTGCCTACTGCACATGCGCAGAGCAATTTTTGTTGCACTGTGCATGCGCACAGTGTGCACCAAACACATGCACGCAGCGCATATCAAGCGTGGCATGTCTCTGAGAGAAACAGCAGTAGCGGCGGCCAGAACCCACCCTTGATTAAGGAGTGCTGACTGGATCCTATAACTACCTCCTACCCTCAGGCTTTAAATCTCTTTTTCTCACACAAATCCAAAATTTTATTTATTTTATTTTATTCAATTTATATACCGCCCTATTCTCCGAGGTAGGACTCAGGGCGGTGCACAGAAAAGATAAAACCACAACTAATATGTACAATATAAAACCAAATTAAATAATTAAATCTGTGCTAAAATAGTTAAAACAATTAAATATTAAATTTAAAATTAAACCAATTAATCTATGCCAGGCCGGCCAGGTGGAAGAAATGCGTTTTGAGCGTCCGACGGAATAGGCGTAGGTCAACGATGGTGCGAAGATCGGGGGGTAGGTCGTTCCAAAGGGCCGGACCCGCCACAGAGAAGGTACTACTCCTGGGAGTCACCAGTCGGCATTGACCGGTGGACGGCACCCTGAGGAGGCCCTCTCTGTGGGAGTGGACAGAACGGAGGGAGGTGTGTGGTAGGAGGCGGTCTCGCAAATAACCAGGACCCGTGCCATGGAGCGCTTTGAAGATTGTTACCAACACCTTGAAGCGCATCCGGAAGAACACAGGCAGCCAGTGCAGCTCGCGCAGGAGAGGTGTTATACAGGAGTACCGTGAGGCTCCCAGAATCCCCCGTGCAGCTGCATTCTGTACCAGCTGGAGTCTCCGGGTGCACCTCAAGGGGAGCCCCATGTAGAGAGCATTACAGTAGTCCAGGCGGGAAATAACGAGGACTTGAGTGACCGTGCGTAGGGCATCCCGATCTAGAAAGGGGTGCAACTGGCGTATCAGGTAAACCTGATAGAAGGCCCCCCTGGCCATGGCTGTCATATGGTCTTCTAGAGACAGCCGAGAGTCCAGGAGGACACCCAAGTTGCGAGCCCTCTCTGTAGGGGCCAATGACTCGCCCCCGATAGCCAGAGATGGAACTAACTGGCTATATCGGGACGCCGGAAACCACAGCCACTCGGTCTTGGACGGGTTGAGTCGGAGCTTGTTCCTCCCCATCCAGACTCGTACGGCCTCCAGACACCGGGACATCACTTCAACGGCACAGCCCTAATATATGTGACTTCTAGGGAAAGAATCATGCTAATATGTTACATTTAACTTGGGAATTACTTATACTAGTTAACTAGTGAGTAAAAAAGGTTAAGGGGATGAACTGAATTGCCATATTAAGGGCCTCTTGAACAGATGTCCTATACTGTATGCATTGCTAGGGTACATACTTTATGGTAAAGGAGCTTTATTCATCATACACATGCTTATTTTTGAATAGTTCATCCCTATATCGATCATAGGTATGAACAAGATTCTTGTGAAGGCTCTGAATTCACAGCTCACATTGCAGGACAAAATACTTGGTCTGCCATTATGATTGGTGGGATTTTAACTCGTATTGGGCTTTTGGGGGGGGGGTATACCTGTCTGTAAGTCTAGGAACTTTGTTTCACATTATTTATGTATGGATTTAGAACAATGCATTTATTAAAATAAGAATATTAGAAGAATACATTTGTTCTAAATTCTAAGTGTATTTACACAGTGAAAGGCACTTATTTTCTATTATTCTTTAATAAGCACTTATGGTTTTGGACCCAGATTCAAATTTACTTGAGTCATGGAAACAGTGAATTTAGGCCAGTCTCATCTTCTCTTAAGGTCCATCCTACCTTAAGATTGCTATTGCAGGGATAAAATGAAAGTAGATTCCCAATATAAGTCCTGAGTTTCCTGGAAGAAAGGTGAATCCAAATTACAATGGTGACAAAAAAGGTTATGTATGTATGTATGTATGTATGTATGTATGTATGTATATATATATGTTTTAGCATTGGTATTTTAGCCCCTCTATAAAGGTTGGTGTGTATTTGTGTCACTGATCTTTGGCATAAAAATCTCACAAAAATTGCTTAGCAGTTAATTTTTTGTCAGTATTTAAATGGTTCAGAATTATTTTTCAAACGCTTTAATGGTTTTAATAAGGAGCGGGTTTTTTGCAATCTACTCATTTTCTATGCCCTAAGATTCTGATAGAATGAAAAATATAAATATTTTAAATAATTTTGTTTATCCTGGAAGGCTGGCAGGAACTGCAGGAGGCTAAAAGGAGTTGATCAATCAGCACATCTCAGGTTAAATTATGGAAATTGGCTTTTTTTTTTATTACAAAGTATTCCAAAGATTAATTTTTCCTCTGTGGAAAAAGGACCTCCTTTTGGTAAATGGTAAAAGTTCTGAAATGTGAAACAGCAGGTTACAACATCCTCAATCTCTTGTAGATCTTTAGAATCTCTGAGAATTTCAATATTAATACAATACAATATCAGAGTTGGAAGGGACCTTGAGGTCTTCTAGTCCAATCCCCCTGCCTAGGCAGGAAACCCTATACCATTTCACTGACCCAGGTTGGAGCCTGCAAACTGGAATATTTTCTATGCTAGATGTTTCAAATTGTTTATTATGGTTATGATTAGAAATGAAGAAAAGAAGTAATGCTGATACAAACACACATTTAAAAGAATATGGGAAATCAAATGAAGAAAAAAAGGAAAAGCAGTGTAAGCATTAGAATACTGGATTATTAAAATTGGCAGATATGTTAGTGCATGCAATTTGATTAACATTGGTTCATTTCTGCCAAAGTAGGTAAACTAGGGAGCTTTCATTAATGTTTGTTTTAAGACTGAAGCAGGATTTGTCATTTGTAGTACTTATAAGGAAATAGAATGAAAAACCAAGGAATAGCAAGATGTAGATTTTGATTGTAATATAAGACGGAACAAACAGTGGATAGAATATCCATTTTTATTTAGCTGTACTACTGACAGAAAAGCAGCAAACTGTTCCAGTTTGCAACAAGCAGTTTCAAGATGACGCTGAAATGTATCAACACGGAACTTATGGGTCCAAATGACAGTTTATATCAAGGCGGTGTTTTTCTTCCTGACAATTCATCTCCCTACAGACTACTCTTTCAATGTACTCAGTGGCTGAGCTTCGTGCCCTGCGGGAGTCCCCCTCTCGCAGGTCTGGCCCTCAGCTCTAACGAGGGCCCACCTCAATGATGGGTTCGTAAACCAAGAGAGGTGGCAGAAGCGGAAACTAAGGGGTTTTTTAGTTAAATTTTTAGTTCATGTTTTAAGGGGTCCCAAGGAGGGGGAGGGTAAATCCAGAACTAGGGTGGTGGGTGAGGGGCAAAACCCACCGGGGAATGTTTTTAGGCCGGCTAGGGGCCTTGGTGGGGGGGGGTGTAGGGTCTAGAATTGAGGGGGGGGTGAAGGTCTGTCCAAAAGAGGGTTATTCCATCTGTACTGTGAGTGGGAGGGGCAGGTATGGTGGGAGCCGAGGGCCATATCATGGGAGGATGCACTCGCTGTCTTCAAGTGGTGGCGCCCTCCGGCCTTCATGGCTCCCCTTGCGGCCCAGGGGGTTTAGGATCCCAGGGCCTGGGTCTCCGGCTGCTACTGTGTAACGCCAGGTCCGTGGTCAATAAAGCTTCCCTCATTCACGATCTAGTTTTGGAGGGGGTGCGGACCTGGCGGGTATCACAGAGACCTGGTTGGGCCAAGAGGAGGGGTGCCCCTCGTGGAAATGTGCCCACCAGGTTACCGTGCATTTCACCAGCCAAGAGCCCAGGGTCGGGGTGGGGGGGGTGGCGGTTGTTTTAAAGGAGAGTCTGGATCCGAGGGAGACCACTGTGCCTCAGATAGCCTGATGTGAGTCTCTATGTGTGAAGTGGGGTCATAGGAGGCAGCTGGGCTTGCTGATTGTGTACCTGGCTCCCCGCTACGTGTCAGCAGCCCTACCCAAGCTTCTTAATGTGATAGCCGAGGGGGCGGTTGGTATCCCCAGGCTATTAGTCATGGGGGATTTCAACCTGCCATCGGTAGGCGAATCATCTGAGATAGCACGGGAGTTCATGGCCTCCATGACGGCCATGGACCTGACTCAGTTAATTCATGACCCCACTCATACTGGAGGACACACATTGGATCTTGTTTTTGTCTCTGGCCAGTGGTTGAGTGATCTTGGTTTAGGGGAAATAGTCATCGAACCCCTGTCATGGTCAGATCACTCTCTCCTTTGGCTTGACTTTCCAACTGCTGCACCCCACCGTGGGGAGGCGGAACCGGAATCGGTGAGATGGTTCCGCCCCAGGCGCCTGATGGACCCTGAGAGGTTCCAGATGGAGCTTGGGCCGATACCTGAGACCCTGACCCACTACTCGACTGACGACCTGGTGGCTGCTTGGAACATTGTGGCCACGGGGGCCCTGGACCAAGTCGTGCCCTTGTGGCCTCTCACCCGGCGCCGAACCACCTTAGCTCCTTGGTTCTCCGAGGAGCTGAGGGTGATGAAGCGTCAGAAGAGATGCCTAGAGAGCGGTTGGAGGGCCACCCGCTCCGAATCTGACCGGACACTGGTAAGGTCCTATTTAAGGACCTATCTAGTGGCGAAAAGGGCGGCGAAACGTAATTATTTCTCCGCTCGTCGCGTCTGCAGATAACTGACCAGCCGCCCTGTTTAGGGTGACCCGCTCCCTTCTTCATCTGAGGGCGCGGGATGTTCCCTTGCAGGGTCGAGTGGAGGATTTTCGGAGTTATCTGCATGATAAAATCGATCAGATTCGGGACGGGTTAGCCTCCGACTGGACTAGTTCAGATGGGCTGACAGAGGCAGGTCTTGAGAATATCATCTGGGAGGAGTTCAATCCTGTGACTCCTGTGGACATGGACAGGATGCTGGGGCGGCTGAACACCACCACATGTTTATTGGACCCGTGTCCCTCCTGGTTAGTACTGGCCTCCAGGAAGGTTACACGAGGCTGGCTCCAGGCAATTACTAACGCTTCTTTGAGTGAGGGGTTTCTGCCGGCCGCCTTGAAAGAGGCGGTGGTGAGGCCCCTCCTCAAGAAGCCCTCTCTGGATCCGGCTGTTTTGGCCAACTATCGTCCTGTCTCCAACCTTCGTTTCATCGCGAAGGTTGTTGAGAGTGTGGTGGCGCGACAACTCCCTCAGCACCTGGATGAAGCTGTCTATCTGGACTTGTGCCAGTCCGGCTTTCGACCTGGGTACAGCACGGAGACGGCATTGGTCACGTTGGTCAATGATCTCTGGAGGGCTCGGGATAGGGGTTGTTCCTCTATCCTGGTCCTATTAGATCTCTCAGCAGCTTTGGATACCATCGACCATGATATCATGCTGCACCAGTTGAAGGGGTTGGGAATGGCGGGCACCGTTTTACGGTGGTTCTGCTCCTATCTCTCTGACCGGTCACAGTTTGTGTTGGCAGGGGGGCAGAGGTCGATGTCAAGGGACCTAACCTGTGGGGTCCCACAGGGGTCGGTCCTCTCACCCCTCCTGTTCAACATTTATATGAAGCTGTTGGGTGAGATCATCCGTGGTTTTGGGGTAGAGTTCCATCAGTGCGCTGATGACACCCAGCTGTACATCTCTACCCCGGACCACCCCAAGTGGAAGTGATGTCCTGGTGTCTGGAGGCCGTGCGAGTCTGGATGGGAAGGAACAGGCTCCGACTCAACCCATCCAAAGCTGTGGCTTTCAGCGTCATGGTATAGTCAGTTGATGCCACTCTGACTATTGGGGGCGAGACACTGGCTCCCGCAGAGAGGGCGTCCTCCTGGACTCTCGGCTGTCTCTAGAAGATCACATGTCAGCCATGGCCAGGGGGGCTTTCTATCAGGTCTGCCTGATACGCCAGTTGCGCCCCTTTCTGGATTGTGACTCCTTACGCACGGTCACCCAAGCCCTCGTCACCTCCCGTCTGGACTATTGCAATGCTCTCTACATGGGGCTTCCCTTGAGGTGCACCTGGAGGCTCCAGTTAGTTCAGAATGCGGCCGCGTGAGGGATTCTGGGAGCTTCTAGATGCTCCCATGTGACACCTCTCCTGCGTGAGCTACACTGGCTGCCTGTGGCTTTCTGGGTGCGCTTCAAGGTGCTATTGACCACCTTTAAAGCGCTCCATGGCAAGGGACCTGGTTACCTGCAAGACTGCCTCCTGCTGCCAAATACCTCCCTCCGACCAGTTTGCTTCCACAGAGAGGGCCTCCTCAGGGTGCCATCGGCTAAACAATGCCGGCTGGCGACCCCCAGGGGGAGAGCCTTCTCTGTGGTAGCTCCCGCCCTCTTGAATGATCGTCCCCTGGACTAAGGACGATCTCAGACTTACATCTCTTCTGTCGGGCCCTGAAGACACATTTATTCTGTGCTGCCGGCCTGTTGTAGTTTTTAAAGGTAGTTTTTAAAGGGATTTTATAGTGATTTTAGTATGGGGTTTTAAAATGTAGGCCATTTATTTAATATCTTTTTAACATATTGTTTTAGATTTTGTACCATTTATTTTATTGTGGCTGTACACCGCCCTGAGTCCCAAAAGGGAGAAGGGCGGTTTATAAATCAAATAAACTATAAACTAAAGTATAAACTATAAACAGAGCATTAATTGGACTATGTAAAAGATATACTTTCTTTGTCATAAATCAGTGTTTTGATTTGGACTGGTTTATCATAAGGTCATATCAGGCCTACTTATACATGATTATGTCATGGATGACAATACTGCCTTAACAATTATCTATTCAAATCCTCTTATTAATATAATTCAGTGTACTTTATTTTAATGGTTAGTTTTTTAATCAACAATATGCTAAACACTAAGAAGTTTCAGTAACTCCTTTTTCCACTTACAGGCATTATATTTGTGTCAATTTTTCCTTTTTTCTTCACTTGTTTTCTTTTTTTTTCTTGTAAAAATGAGAGGTAAATAAATAAGTGCCATGTTATAAAATATAGAGTAATTACATTCTTTGGTTTAGAAAGCAAATGAAAAAAATTAATGGGAAGCATTTCCTAGAAGGAAAGATAAACAAAAAATGGCTTCTGATTTGAAGCTTCCTGAAAGAACAGTTTTTCAAAAAATACATTATTGATGAGAGTTCACTTCAGTTTTCTCACCTTTCTTCCCAAAAGTCTGGTTGACCTGGATTTCTTGTAACAATCTTTTTTGGTTTTAGTTCTGATTTTTTTTAATTTAATGGTAATGATTCACGTGCTTGAGGGGGTGATTAAAACACCCTAAAAGGCTTTTTAATGCCATCTGCAGTTGAAAAGAAACCCTGGAAATCTCCAGTTGGCAGCTGAGTGAGATGTGAGTGAAGGTTACCTTTGAAGTATGGTGTGCATTGCAAGTTGCTTAACTCATTTATATGAAAATGTGCATTTCTGTTAATATCAGCTTAATATGGGACATATATATTTAAAATATTAATGTTCCTTAGACATTTCTCAATTTTGACAGTCCCAGTAAATTCGGGTCCCAAGTATATTGAAAGTAATTCTGGGTTTTGAATGTGGGAGAACTTCTGGATGCACATTGTTTGGCTAGTTATTTATAGATAAGTTTAAATTATGGTTTAGAGACAATAATTGTAAATTGCAATGTAATGTTTGTGCTGTGGCATATTAATTAGATCTCTTTCTTTTATGTACAGCTCTTTTTGGTGTGTGGAAAAGTTTATTTCTAGCTGCTTGTATGGCTATGCTGCTAGAGATCAAACAGAAATCCCTGGATTGTAACATTTATTTGCCTCTAGAACAGCTCTGAAGGAAAAAAAATAACTGGGGAAATAGTAGCTTCTAGGTCCCAGATGTCTAATTATAACTCAGACCTGTTTTTGCCTTTGACTGTTAAGATATTCTTCCAGTTTTCAAAGTATGCCAGGATATATAAAGAATGTGTGAGAACACTTTTATTGCAAACGACCGACAGTTGGAGCAGGGACCAATTTAGTTAATATTCAGAAATTATGGAGATAAATGAGTTCAACATGCAAATAGGTTATGCTGGATGTATTTAATTTAACACAGAGGAGTCTATCTGTTTACCATCTTTAAAATTAACTTAAGTTGCATAATGTCCTCTGTGTTGTATCCACTTTCAATATTTCATTTTAAATTTCAAATGAGTTATTCTTTTCTGGTAATCAAAAATAGAAAAAGTATGTTGAATGCAGTTTATAAGAACTGCCAAAAAGGAAATATGCAAACTGCAGTAGGCCTACATATTCCTACTTATTTAATTCATTTAAAAGTAATCCCATTTCAGTTTGGCCTTAGTTCTTCAAAGATCTACAATAGTTTTGTGTGATGATTGATGGTACAGCCTAGAGCAGTGGTTCCCAAACTTTTTCAGTCCACCGCCCCCTTGGTGCTACAAACTGATCCTCAGTGCCCCCCACCAGTGGTGGGTTTCAATTTTTTTTAGAACCTATTCTGTAGGTGTGGCCTATTTTGTGGGCGTGGCTTGGCAGTCATGTGACTGTGTGGGA
Organism: Rhabdophis nuchalis; assembly: GCA_039707465.1. Classification (NCBI taxonomy): domain Eukaryota; kingdom Metazoa; phylum Chordata; class Lepidosauria; order Squamata; family Natricidae; genus Rhabdophis; species Rhabdophis nuchalis. Next base: position 395,626,850 of record CM077643.1, on the reverse strand, counting down.
GTGGCCACCTTGTAAAATGTAGTGAAACTCATTTAACAACGCTCTTACTTAGCAACTAAAATTTTGGGCTCAATTGTGATAATAAATTCTTTCTTTTTCATTCTTTCTTTCCTTCCTTCCTTCCTTCTTTCTTTTCACTCTCCCCCTCTTTCTTTTTTTCTTTCTTTCTTTCCTTCCCTGTGTCACTCTCCCTGACTTTCTTTCTTTTTTTCTTTCTTTCTTCCTTTCTCTTCCCCTTCCTTCTTTCTTGTGTCACTCTCCCCCTCTTTCTTTCTTTCCTTCCTTCCTTGTGTCACTCTCCCCCTCTTCCTTCCTTCCTTCCTTTTTTTCTTCCTTTTTCTTCCTCTTCCTTTCTTTCCTTCCTTTTTTCCTTTCTTGTGTCATTCTTCCTTCCTTCCTTCCTTCCTTCCTTCCTTCCTTCCTTCCTCCCTCCCTCCCTCCCTCCCTCCCTCCCTTCCTTCCTCTCTCTCTCCCCCCCCCCTCTCTCACACATACTTTCCAGTTGGTGAAAATTTCTGTTTTGCCAGCTGGGAGGCTAGCAAAGAAGACTCATTTTCCCTGCTGCCCGCAGCTCTCAGAGCAGGAGGCAGGGAAGTGAGCCCTAGGCCTCATTTCTGCCTCCTTCTTCGAGAGCTGGCTTCAGGGATGGCCAGCCTCTCCCACCACTGCACCCTTCATTCACCTTCCACCCGGAGGCTCTGCCGGCAGTCGCCTCCCAAGACGGCTGCGAGCCTTCCAAGGAGGATGCTGGACATTGGGGGTGGGGGTGGCATCTGCTGTTTCTGCTGCTGCTGCAACTGGTAATGCAGGCTTCTCGCATTAAGTTGCAGGCGCACCGATTCCAGCAGCTGCGTTTTGCTTTGAAACTTGCTGCCCCAGCAACCCGAAGGGGACATTCTCCCAGCAACTTTCTCTCTTGCAAAACAGGTGCGCGAGGCCCCCAATGATCTGATGGGAACCGTGAAGAGCCAAACTGTGCCCAGCCATCCTTACTCCCTCCCAGCTAAGGGTGGGAGCACCTGAGATGCCGCTGGAAGAATGTCCCCTTTGGATTGCTAGGAAAGCAAGTTTCAAGGCAAAACGCAGCTGCTGGAATCGCCCCGTTTCCAATGGGGGGGGAAATCCATGTTTTTCCTCCATCTCCATGGATCCCCCCCTATTGGAAATGAGGTGGCCGTGAAAGGGAAGGGAGCACCCCCCCCGCGTGTCTTCTTGAAACAGCAGGAGGAGGAACGGGGGGGGGGAGTTTGGTTGTTTGAAAAGCCCCGCGTGGAACTCCCCTCCTATTCCTCCTCCGGCTGTTTGAAGACACGCGGAGGGCGCTCCCTTCCTTTCACAGCCACCTCATTTCCAATTGGGGGAGATCCATGGAGATGGAGGAAAAACATGGATTTCTCCCCCCCACCTCATTGGAAACGAGGCGGCTGTCAAAGCACGGCAATGCCCCCCCCAGAAGAAGAAACAGAAGGGGAGTTAGCGTCAGCCCTCCGCCCGCCCGCCAAGCGGTAGTTGGGTTGGGTGGGCGCTGGGCCCCCTGTCCTGGCCAAGTGGCGCTCGTGGTTGCCGCCGTGCCCGCGCCCCGGGCTGCCTGCTGAGGAGGAGGAGGAGGCAGGGGCATGTTGTTGGCAGTGGGCAGGGGTGGGGTGGGTGCAGCACTGCAGCCCTTGCCCTTGGGGCTCTTCTTAAGGGACATGCTGGCTGGCGCTGCTTCAGGGGGGCTCGGCTGCCGCACCTGCCTGGTTCTGCCCGCCCCGCCCACCACCGCGCTCCAGCCGGGCTCTCCCCCCAAAGCCGCCCCGCACCCCTTGCCTCTCACGTGGGGAGGTTGCAAGACATGCGCCGGATCTTCCGCACTGCTTCCCCAGATGCATGGAGGGGCCAAAAGCGGCCGCACTGGAGCTCCATCCCCAGAGACTTTTCAGAAGGAAGGAGGCAGCCCTTGATCTGGACTAGCGGAGGCTCTAGTCCTGCTTGAGCAGGGACTGGACTAGAGGACCTCCGAGCTCTCTTCCAGCTCCCTCCGGTTCACTTTGGGGCTGGAGCAGAGGCTTCCTTCCTCACAGGAGAGGCGTGCGCGCATGCGCGCTGCTTCAATCTCCATCCCCGACCGGCTCTGGGGTCCCCTCCTCCCTCCGCAAAAGCCCCTGCCAGGCCAGCAAAGATCCCATCTGGACCAGGTGGCGCTGGGACCCCCTGTGCCCTCCGCGCCCTTGCAGTGGCTCCCTTGCTCTGAGCTGCGCTTTGGAGTGGGCAGCAATCCCTCGAAAGCCCCCAAGTTGGTCCTCCTCCTCGCCCGGATCCAGAGCGGCGCTCCCCGCCTGGCCTTTGTCCCTGCTGGCTGACTAGAGGACCTCCGAACTCTCTTCCAGCTCCCTCTGGTTCACTTTGGGACTGGAGCAGCAGCTTCCTTGGGGCCAGCAGGGACAAAGGCCGGGCGGCGAGCGCCGTGCTGGATCCGGGTGAGGAGGAGGACCAACCTGGGGGCTTTCGAGGGATCGCTGCCCGCTCCAAAGCGCAGCTCAGAGCAAGGGAACTGTGGGGGCGCAGGGGACCAGCGCCGCCTGGTCTGGATGGGATCTTTGCTGGCCTGGCAGGGGCTTTTGTGGAGGGAAGAGGGGACGCTGGAGCTGGTCGGGGACAGGAGATTGAAGCAGCGCGCGCACACGCCTCTCCTGGGAGGAAGGCGGTGATTGGAGGGGAGGGTGGTGACGTTGCTTAAAGGTAAACCCGCTATTTCCAGGTTTGTTTTAACGATGTCGTCCTTCTGCCCACGCCGATAGGCTTTAACAGCCCATCTTCCGATCGGCAAGTTTCTTCCTCACCCTCAGTGCCCCCCTGTTGCCTCCTAGTGCCCCCCTGCAGCCGTTTGGCCTCCTAGCGCCCCCCTAACGCAGGCCACCGCCCCCTGGGGGGCGTTACCGCCCACTTTGGGAACCACTGGCCTAGAGTTTGCTATCTCCCTATAGTTGCCTCAGTAATACTTTTAGAGCACTTCTCTAAATGAAACACCCTATGGCAGTGATGGCTAACCTTGTTGTAAAAGCATGCCAAAATTGTGCTTGCATGCACAGACCCACTATGGAATGCACCCTATCCACCTGTGCAAGAGTGCACGATCGTCCTCCCCAGGCTCCGGAGACTTTCCTGAAGCCTGGTGAGGGCTCCCCCAACCCCCCCCCCCCGGAGACCCTCTGGAAGGCAGAAATGGATCGTTTCCGAACTTACAGTTGGCCCATTGGATCTGTTTTTCACCCTCCTCAGGCTCCAAAGGCTTTCATGAAGCTAGGGGGGGGCTAAAACAGGCTCCCCCAGCCCCCCAGAAGGCCGAAAATCTGCTGGCCAATGCATGCTGGTGCTGAGGACTGGCGTGCCAGCAAATATGGCTCCGTGTGCCACCTGTGGCACATGTGCCATAGGTTCACCATCATGGCCCTATGGTTTCTGAAAGTATATTTTAACAATCCTTTTTGCTTCTTTTCCAGGGTGCCATTTTACCCAGAGTTCTGCTCAGCTGTAACGATGTAAAAATTACTAAAGTGTAACTAATACCTTAGCATGTTTCCTTAAAAGTATTGCTTGAATGGAATAGCTTCCCTGTAAATAGTACATTGTCTTTTACAAAAGATATATAATTGTTATTTGTGGTTATATTTCCTTAAGTTTTTCCTTTAAGAAGAATTTTGGGATTATTTTATGATTTCCCCCCTGAAACAATGGTTTGCATATTATAGCTAAGGTGATGATTTAAAGCAGTGGTAGTCAACCTGGTTCCTACCACCCACTAGTGGGCGTTCCAGCTTTCATGGTGGTCCGATAATGAAGCACTTTCCTTTTTTAAATTTAATTGACTTCCCTACTTTATAAATCACCATTACTGTGGAACTGGTGGGTGGTTAGAAAATTTTACTTCTAACTGAGATACAAAAGTGGGCAGTAGGTATACAAAGGTTGACTACCCCTGATTTAAAGTATCTATGCCTTGTGTGTCATAGGGAAAAGATGTTATTCATTTATTCGATTTCTATTGCTACTCATCTGCAAGTGACTGGGCAATGTACATCATAAAAATAAATAAGATGATATAAATAAAAACACTATGTAAATTGATATTTTTATGTGTATCTCTGAATGAATGAAAAACGTTTAGTAGTGGAGTTTCCTGTCCTGGTTAAGGTAGTTAGGCGATGTAATGAAATTTTATGTATAGGCAAACTTTAAAAGAATGTTTCTTTCATTTGGATTGTCTTTTCAATTCAGTATTAGCTAATACTATAGACCGGGATTCAGATTTTAATTTAAAAAACCTTCTATGTGCCTATAGAAATAACATCTCAAAAGTGTGTGTGTGTGTAGTATTTTATATTATATTGCCTTATTATTGTATTGTTTATTGTTTTGTGCAAAGGTATATATTTATTAGTGTTTATCTTTTTTTGTGCCATTGGAGTCTGTGCTGGTTTCAAGTAATCTATAGTTATAAGCAAATAAATAGTGTGTGTAGTATGTATATTGTTCATCAGTTGAACTGATGTTCAAATAGTTTATACAGTTAAAATAGAAAAACAAAATAGCTTAATAAAGCAGATTATTATCCAAGCAGTCAGACTTGAAAAAGCCTAATGTTTTTAAATTGTGAGAGATCAAAATATTTTGCTGTGTTTTTTCAAAGGTAGTTTGGATTAAGTGTGATTCTTAGCCTGGATGGGATTACAAAAACTTTATAAACTAAATGCAGAAGTGAATGCTTCTGAAATCTTCCCAAGTCTGTAGTACAGTTGAGACATCATGTCTTACACATGATATTTAAGTGTGACTAGTGTCTTAAACTAGTAGAACAGAATGTTCTTATTTTGTTTACCTTCGGTAATCAGATTAATTTAGCTTTTAACTGCTATATGTTCTTTCATAATTGCTTTTTTATCACAATAGGGTCTCAAGTGGGGTGAATATGAGCGAGTGATTGCTTGATTGTTTTTAAGCAATTTCTTGCAATTATTTTAAGATTATCCTTTTCCATTTTATAGCAAGAATAGACTGATGGCTATGATATCTCATGTTTCTTTTATAAAAATCTGTACATTTCCTTAACAAGGAATTGACCATTTAAGTAATGTATCTGCCAGTATATCTCCATCACCTTGTTCATTTTAGTTACACGCTGTGAGACTTTTTCCTTATTTAATGGAAAATTCTTTCTTCCTTGCATTTCACAAAATTGAAATAGACACTCTACTCAAGTGCCTTCTCAATGATCAACAATTAAAGTAGAAGTGAAATGTTGAGACCTAGCAGATAATAAATACAGTAGTTAGAAAACAATGCCTTTATGAGATAGATAGGAGTAGACAACATTGTGGCTGAGCCAGATAGAAGAGTGAAAGACGGTGACTACACAATATTGGAAATGTCAAGAGAAGCAGGAAAAGAGTGAAGGATCAGTAAGTGTTGCTCAGAAAATAAAAGTAAAATTGGGGGTTGACATTCATTGTAGCTTGTTTGCTTATTAGCTTATGGCAGTGTAAGAATCTTTTCAAGCACAACATTTTGTAAATGAATTAATGCAGGAAAAGTAAAATCAGAATATCCATTAATTTTGTTGAAGGGCTAGTTTCATTTATAGTTTTATCGAGAAGTAATCTGTCAACCCTTAACATATAGAATATGGAGAGCTGTGTCTCAAGGATGATACTGTAGGTCATCAGAGCAGTAGAGATATTCCTTGACTTACAACAGCTCATTTAGTGACCACTGAAAGTTACAACAGCATTGAAAAAATGACTTATGATCATTTTTCACACTGATGACCTTTGCAGCATCCTCATGGCCACGTAATTTACTTTCGGATGCTTGATAAATGACTCACATTTATGAAGGTTGCAGTGTCCCGGAATCATGTGATCTCCTTTTTGCACACTTCGGACAAGCAAAATCAATGGGGAAACCAGATTCATTTAACAACTATGTTATTAATTTAACCACTGAAGTGGTTCACTTAAAAAGTGTTGCAAAAATTTCGTAAAATAGGGCAAAGCTCATAACACATTTTTCACTTAGCAACATAAATTTTGGGCTCAGTTGTGGTTATAAGTTGAGGACTACCTTTAGAAATTTTCTGTTTGAGCATTTTCCATTAAAGGTACCCATGGTAACCATGTCAACAATTCCTGTCTGCCTTAGAGCACTACATCAATATCATTACTTGTAATTATGGATTTGTATGTTATTAGCAATTAATTATCTAGGTTTTTCTTTTTCCCCCACTGCTTGTTTCAGTGTTGTCTGTATAAGCCTTGGTCCAGGGACTTTGTTTAATAAACTGCACCAGAAATTCTTCTTCTTAAGAAGTAAGTATTGATGCTTTAACGTTTACCAAGCTGAAGAAATGCTACTAATAGACAATTATGTTTTACTCAATCTTGGAATCTTGATGCAGAATAATAGGTGTTGTATTAAAAAAAAACTATGATAAGAGGGAAGGCACAGTCCACTACCTTTGAATATTATTCCCACTTTTTAAAAAGTGCAAAATTATTTCCACTAACAAGACCACATTTTAAAATATTAAATGATGTTTTAGATGTGAGAGGGATGGAGAACAATTATGACACACGACTGCCTTATATAATTATCAGCTAGATATGATAGCATGGCAATCAACTGAGCCTCCTGGGAGCCATATCCTCATTTGTCACCCCAAATAAACACCAAGGAGTCTAGACTAGGCACTTTGTATTTAGTCAGCCTCGGATTTCCAACAGTTGGATTTCAAAATACTATTGGCAGAGGTAATTATCTATATTACAAATATAATACAAGGTAGTGACCAAAAAATGGAAAAGTATACAGCGATAATTTTTCAATAAACTTTAATAATGTCATTGAAACTGTTATCAATGCAATTTAGTAGGTAGCGTCTAGATAAATGAAAAGATAAGAACAGGGTGTAAGACAGAATTATTTCGAAAGGATGGTTCCCAAGTCAAGATGAAAAGTCCTTGTCCTGGATGTCATACATTTCATCTCAGAAGGTGGAGGCATTTTTATGAATAATCTAACTCAACAGCTGTCAGGTTGGAAAAGGCAGTCTTCCAGATATCTGTTTATAAGCGATGCAGATATTTTCAATTATCCTAAATGCCTATTTAAATCGCATATAGAAGTTTCTGAATCTTTTTCAAAGTTGCTCAATCACCACTTTTGGTAATCTTGTCTAATCTACCGAAACTAAACCAATACGCTATTTAATCATGTACAGTTGTAGTTTAAGAGATTTGGTTTGGTCCAGTGATTAAGGCTAAGAAAAGGGGAATGATCAGGAGACCTGAGTTCTAGTCCTGCTTTAAACTTGGAAGCCAACTGAGTAACTTTGGGCCAGTCGCTTTCTCTGAGCTCTCTAGGAAGACAGTAACAGCAAACCACTTTTGAAAATAATGCCTAGAAAATGTCAGGGACTTAACTGCCCAAAGTCATTTGAAGGCAAGTTTTATCTCCTTAAATTGTTGGACCACTGTTACAATCTCATTCACCTTTGTCTCATTTTCCTTCTCTTGATCCTATTATGTAAACTATTGTAGGACATGCTGAGCAATATACTTCGCACCCTTGCTGCAACAAGGTTGACAATAAAGCAGCATTCTCCTGGACATTTATCTTCTATCAGTAAATGAAAGGCTTGCTTAAGAAATGGGGAGGGGTTGTCACTTGTTAAATAACACCATACCTTTTAGAGTTCCTCTTCATTGCTACTTGATGTGATACAATGAAGCTGTGAACTTGATACCAGACAATACTTTTTACCCTGATATGAAGTAATCTAGTGCTTGAGGCAATGTGATCAGCTTAAATCTTGGGAACACTGGCTGGGAGAAAAACACTGATCTACAGACTGATATCTGAAAGAGTATTGAGTATATTATGTCAACCTTTTATCCAGTTCACAAACCCCCCCCCCCCCACTCAGTGACAGATTCTGAATTCCAAAACACCTCTGTATTTGGAAAGTGTAAAACTCCTTAGTGTTGTCATCCTATGCCCCCCCCCCCCAACTATTATCTTGTGAGCAGTGATAAAAATCTCAGATCATGGATTGCTTTTATTCTGTATCTAAAGCATTATGGGCTATAACATTGTTTCTTCAAGAAATAGCAATTTATTATCTATAGCAGTGTTTCTCAACCTCGGCAACTTGAAGATGTCCGGACTTCAACTCCCAGAATTCCCCAGCCAGCAGGACATCTCCAAGTTGCCGAGGTTGAGAAACACTGCTATAGATAATAAATTGCTATTTCTTGAAGAAGCAATGTTATAGCCCATAATGCTTTAGATACAGAATAAAAGCAATCCATGATCTGAGATTTTTATCACTGCTCACAAGATAATAGTTGGGGGGGGGCATAGGATGACCATTTAGGAATGGTAACTTTTTTCATAAAGTCAATTTACATGCTGTTTGGTTGGAGGCCACCCGCTCTGAATCTGACCAGACACTGGTAAGGTCGCATTTGAAGACCTACCTAGTGGCGATAGAAGCGGCGAAGCGTAATTACTTCTCCGCTCTTATCGCGTCTGCAGATAACCAGCCTGCCACCCTGTTTAGGGTGACCCGCTCCCTTCTTCATCAAAGGGCGCGGGATGACCCTCTGCAGGGTCGTGCGGAAGAATTTGGGTGTTATCTGCATGATAAAATCGATCAGATCTGGGACGGGTTGGCCTCTGACTGGACTAGCTCAGACGGGCTGACAGAGGCAGGTCTTGAGTCTGTCATCTGGGAAGAGTTCGATCCTGTGACTCCCAAGGACATCGACAGGATGCTGGGGCGGCTGAATGCCACCACATGTTTATTGGACCCATGTCCCTCCTGGTTGGTACTGGCCTCCCGGGAGGTGACACGAGGCTGGCTCCAGGGAATTGTCAACGCTTCTTTGAGTGAGGGGTTCCTGCTGGCCGCCTTGAAAGAGGCGGTGGTGAGGGCCCTCCTCAAGAAGCCCTCCCTGGACCCGGCTGTGTTGGCCAACTACCTTCCTGTCTCCAACCTCCGCTTTCTTGTGAAGGTTGTTGAGAGTGTTGTGGCGTGGCAGCTCCCACAGCACCTGGAGGAAACTGTCTATCTGGACTCGTGCCAGTCCGGCTTCCGGCCTGGGTACAGCACGGAGACGGCATTGGTCGCGTTGGTGGATGATCTCTGGAGGGCTCGGGATAGGGGTTGTTCCTCTATCCTGGTCCTGTTAGATCTCTCAGCGGCTTTTGATACCATCGACCATGGTATCATGTTGCGCCGGCTGAAGGGTTGGGGGTGGGAGGCACCATTCTACGGTGGTTCTCCTACCTCTCCGACCGGTCGCAATTTGTGTTGGCAGGAGGCCAGAGGTCGACATCGAGGTGCCTCTCTTGTAGGTTGCCACAGGGGTCGGTCCTCTCACCTCTCCTGTTCAACATCTACATGAAGCCGTTGGGCGAGATCATCCGTGGTTTCGGGGTAGAGTTCCATCAGTACGCTGATGATACTCAGCTGTACATCTCTACCCCGGACCACCCCAACGATGCCGTGGAAGTGATGTCCCGGTGTCTGGAGGCCGTGTGAGTCTGGATGGGGGGCTCCGACTCAACCCATCCAAGACCGAGTGGCTGTGGCTTCCGGCGTCACGATATAGCCAGTTGGTACCATCTCTGGCAATTGGGGGCGAGTCATTGGCCCCTACAGAGAGGGCTCGCAACTTGGGTGTCCTCCTGGACTCTCGGCTGTCTCTAGAAGACCATATGACAGCCATGGCCAGGGGGCCTTTCTATCAGGTTCGCCTGATACGCCAGTTGCGCCCCTTTCTGGATCGTGACGCTTTATGCATGGTCACTCAAGCCCTCGTCATCTCCCGTCTGGACTACTGCAATGCTCTCTATATGGGGCTTCCCTTGAGGTGCACCCGGAGGCTCCAGTTGGTTCAGAATGCGTCCGCGCAGGGGATTCTGGGAGCTTCTAGATGCTCCCACGTGACACCTCTCCTGCGCGAGCTGCACTGGCTGCCTGTGGCTTTCCGGGTGCGCTTCAAGGTATTAGTAACCACCTTTAAAGCGCTGCATGGCAAGGGACGTGTTTATTTGCAAGACTGCCTCCTGCTACCAAACACCTCCCACCGACCAGTCCGCTCCCACAGAGAGGGCCTCCTCAGGGTGCCGTCGGCCAGGCAATGTCAGCTGGCGGCCCCTAGGGGAGAGCCTTCTCTGTGGCAGCTCCTGCCCTCTGGAATGACCTACCCCCTGACCTACGGACAATCACGGACCTGCGCCTTTTCCGTCGGGCCTTGAAGACTTATTTATTTCGTGTGGCCGGCCTGGCATAGTTTTTAACTGGCATAGTTTTAAATGGTATAGTTTTGAATGGTTTTTTAGCAGGGATTTTAACAAGGTTTTAAGACAGGCTATTGATCATTTAATGTATTTTTAAAGGTTTCTATGTGTTTTACTTGTGATTTTATTGTTGCCTGTACACCGCCCTGAGTCCCGGAAGGGAGAAGGGCGGTATAGAAATTTAAACAATAATAATAATAAAATAAATGAATACTAGAATGATAAAGTTATTAGTAGATATGGAGGGACCTAGGTTTGAATTAATTTATCAACCATGGAATCTCAATGAGGGATATAAGGACAATCATTATTTTTTTCTGTCATAGCAGAAAAAAAGATGATGTACAACATCTTGAAATTCTGGAGAACTAAGAATCAATCATAAGTAATAACGGTATATATAGCCACATTCTTGGGCTATAAAGTGGTAATATACTTTTTAATCTTTCTCCCATACAGCCTAAATATATTGCCAAACTAGGCTCTCATTTTAGCACAATGTGTAGATGTCCAGATATGTACATGTATTATTTTTAAGGGAAAATTACAGTTGATTCCTTATTATACTGAATATTTTGTACAGGTCGTCCTCAACACCCCCACAATTTTGACCAGAATTTCTGTTATTAAGCAAGGTGGTCATTAAGTGAAGCATGCCTTGCTTTTTTGCTATGGTTGTTAAGCAAATTATTGCAGTTGTTAAGTGACTCATGCAATCATTAAATGACTCTGATTTCCCTAGTTGACTTCGCATGTCAGAAAGGTAACAAATGGCCATCACATGATCCTAAAATGTTGCAACTTTGTAAATATATGCTGGTTGCCAAGCACCCAAAGTTTAATGACATGACCATAGGGATGCTGCATTGGTTGTAAGTGCAAGAACCAGTTGTATGACGCATTTTCAGTGCCATTATAACTTTGAATGGTCACTAAAGGAATAGTTGTAAATCCTGGACTACTTGTATAACTAATATTCTGGTAATCTGAATTTCTGAATTAATATGAAACAAGCTAGGTATGTTGGAGCAATGTTTCTATTTTCTAATCTTCACTTCTAAAAAAAGGTAGAAAATATGTGTGATTTTAAAAAATGAACTAGATGAAGGCAGAGTACAAATACAATATTTATCTTATACAAAGAAAGTGTATGTATGCTTGTATGCATAACCATTGCATCTAGTTTTGACTTCATGTTTAAAATGCATAGATCGTCTTGCTTCACTGATGGAAATTGTGCTCTGTTGCAGTAAACCTTAAGAGGATTTTTAATACTGCCTTCTATTTTTTTCTTTGATTCTGCATTTGTGTGACTGCTCCAATTCATTGGTTTTGCAAATGGTCATAGACCACAAAAAGATCCCTTACGTTATATCTTTCTCTGACCAGCATAGCTATTAACTATCTATTCTGGTCAGGAAAGTGCGTGTGTCTATTTTGATCTTTGTTCAGCAGACAACAAGATTTATCAACCTGCAGTGTCTTGCATTTTGATAAGCAGGTTTCCGTCATGTCAAATACAAATCAAGTGAAGAATGTGCCTACTTTTGCAGGACTGGTATCTTTTAATGGTGATCCATGCTTCTGAATTTAACAACTGGGTAACCATAATGTACTTTATGTACATACTTTGCAGATTACTTGGAAACTTCACTTGACGCAAATGCTTCAGTCCATTTACATTTTACAATTACAACAGGGATATTACCTTCACTTGTTGAACTGCACTGGCTGCTGGTAATCTGCTAGGTGCAGAGCATTGGTTTTAATGTATAAATTATTTCATGGGCTGGGACATGCATATCTTGGAATATTTTTCTCTGTATTAATTTCCTAATATTTGTCTCTTAAATCAAACCCTCATTCAGAGTCTAGACATGTGATGGCGAACCTATGGCACGCATGCCACAGGTGGCACGTGGAACCATATTTGCTGGTACGACAGCCCTCAGCTCCAGTGCACATGTGCACCCCAGCCAGCTGATTTTTAGTCTTCCAGAAGGCCAGTGAAGGCCGTTTTCACCCTCCCCATGCTTCAGGAAAGCCTCTGGAGCCTGGGGAGGGCAAAATAACGGCCCAACGGGCGAACAAACTTCTGGTTGAGTCATTGGGGGGGGGACGTGCACAATAGCACATGCACACAATTTTGGCACACCTTTAGAAAAAGGTTAGCCATCACTGGTCTAGATTGTTAGTTAGGCTTTTAAAGTTGCTATGAGACTATGGAAAGCTTACCTCTGAAATAGAATAATTGTTATTTTGTCACTTCTCTTGAATTTCTTTGAAAACAAGGTTTACCAGACTGACAATATTTCTGATACTTTTTTGTTTTCTGTACTATGATTACTTTTATTGCAGTGGTCATAATTATTATTATTTATTATTATTATTATTTTATTTATTCGATTTATATACTTTTATAAGTGTCACTTTTTTCAGTAATGTTATAACCTTGAATAATCACTAAATGAATTATTGTAAATCAAGGACTACCTGTAGTCAGATACTACATATGCTGGTAGAAAACATTCCTATGAAAACTAATGTTATTATTCACTAAGAGGAGAATAATAATTACCGGTACATTGTTACTGAACTGAGATTTTGAACTGAGTTCCTACCTTATCACTTATGGATACCAATGTGTCTACAGATGCCTACAGGGTCCCAGTCCTACCTGACTGTTAATCTTTTAAGATTTAATTTTCTTTTAAGAAGAAAAAATGCCAAGTGCGATTCCTCAAAGTTCATTGCAACAAGAAATAAAAAAGAAAAAGAGACGTGCTCCTCTTCCACCAACTCCTAAAATGTCAAGCAGGTTTGAAGAAATGGATAATAAAAGACAAAGTACAATTGATCCTTTTCAACTGTCATTTCTCGGCCATTTTGTTTCAACTGTCATTTGTCGGCCTTTTTGTTTGCCTGGAGAGATTCCTGTTGTTGTGGCTGTCACTGCTGTCTGTATTCCACCTGGTGCAGGTGTTGGCACGGCGCTCAAACCAATTGCATTGTAATTTTATTACAATATTATTACAATGACAATAAAGATTATTATTATTATTATTATTATTATTAATTAATTAATTAATTTATTTATTTAAAACCACATGAAAAGGTCTCTATTTAATTAAAATACATATAGCCCTTTTGCTACAGTATCCAGAGTATATTCCATAATAGATAAATAACAAAATAAAATATAACGTGAATTAAAATAAACAAGACTTAAAATAGCAGTTTAAAACAGCAGTCCCCAATCTTTCTGGCACCAGGGACCGATTTCAGAAGAAAAACTGTCTTCCACCAACTGGGGTATGTGTGTTGGTTTCCCATGCAACCTAGTTCCTGCGCATGCATAGATGAAGCTTCATTCACTTTCCCACTGCTTGTGCGGCCTGATTCCTAACAGGCCACGACCCAGTACCGGTCCATGGCCTAGGGATTGGCGACCCCTGGTTTAACAAGTCCCACTGAGAAGGATATCCCATACAAAACAAAAAAGAGCTAAACGATCTGGGAAGATCAGCATACAATAGTTGTGCTTTCCCCTAATGCGGATCATTTGAAAAGTTTTGATCCAAAACAGCCCTGAAACCAACTGGAATGGTTCAGATAATCCTCCAAGAATTCATAATGCTGATTAGCCACTACCTCCTCAAGTATCTCTTACAAGAAGGAATTGATTGCAAAAGGGCAAACATTTAAGGTTAACAGCACTTTTTAAAGTGTCCCATCTCCTGTTAAAGAGGGATAAAAATTAGAAGACTTAAGACAGAATATGGTATGATACCTTGCAATGTCATTCATTCAGTAATACATTTATATACCATCTTTATTACCTTTGTACATAACTCAAGGCAGCAAAATATACCTAAGACTCTTTCCTCCTATTTTCTGCACAACAACAACAACATCCCTGTGATGAGTTGGACTGAGGCAGAAACTGACTGGTCACCCACCTGTCTTTCACGCAGCCTAAGGTGGAACTAGAACTAGTGCCTTAACCCACTAGACCAGTGATGGCGAACCTATGGCACGTGTGCCACAGGTGGCACGCAGAGTCATTTGTCAGGGCACACGAGGTAATGCTCTGTTGGCTGGCCAACACACATGCGTGCGCTGGCCAGCTGAATTTGCCCTTTTTTCACCCTCCCCAGGCTCCAAAGGCTTTATAGGAGCCTGTGGAGGGCAAAAAGAGCACCCCCCCCCCCACAGAGGCCCTCCGGAGGCTTCATGAACTTCCCTGAAGCATCCGAAGCACTCAAAACGACGCACTGCCAAAACCGGAAGTGACCTCCGATTTGCTGGCAGCGTCATTTTGAGTGCTCCAGAGGCTTCAGCGACCTCCAGGAGGCTTCCCTGAAGCCTCTGGAGCACTCAAAATGACGCTGCAAGCAAATCAGAGGTCACTTCCGGTTTCAGCAGCACATCATTTTGAATGCTCCGGAGGCTCTTTTCGTTCTCCCCAGACTCCTATAAAGCCTCTGGAGCCTGGGGAGGGTGAAAAGAGCATGTAAAAAATGGAGGGGGCGCATCTGTAATGCATGCATGCGCACTGGGGGGTCATGCATTGCATTATGGGTGCGGCACGCCCGCACACGACCTCCCTGCACTCCCCCCCCCTTATGGCACGCGAACCTAAAAAGGTTCGCCATCACTGCACTAGACCAAATTTGGAATGTATTTGCATCTATGGATGTCAGTGAATTGGAGGCTATTTGTGAAACAAGTACGACTGGCTGTGAACTTGATCTTTGCTCCTCTAGCTCCTCTACTTTACTTTACTTTACTTTCTCCCTCTGGGGGGTAAACCACTGGGGGCACAGGCCTCAAATCTGGCAAAAACACTAGTAAATGCCATAGTCCTGGGAGGCTCGGAATGCTGGCATTTGCTAACATTTTCTCCTCCAGAGGAGATGAAGCACTGACACTCATTAGCATTTACCCCTCAGGAGGGGTGAAAATGTGAAAGATTTCTGAAAGGCTCAGAATGCTGGTTGTTCACCAGGTCTGTTTCTTCAAGACCTCAGGAGGTTTCTCCTTCCTTCGTGCAGGAGGAGCTGACCTCAAATCCAATGTCCCTTTCACTTTCAACTTTCCCTGTCACTTTTTCCATTGACTTCCTGAGGAAACCAGAAGAGAAGATTACAATCACATAAATAATATCAATAGCACTTCGATTTATATACTGCTCTTTGCTTTACAATCGCTCTGTAAGCGATTTACAGAGTCAGCATATTTCCCCCAATGATCTGGGTCCTCATTTTACTGACCTCGGAAGGGTGGAAAGCTGAGTCAACCTTGAGATGAATCGAACTGGTGACAGTTGGCAGAATTAGCCTGCAATACTGCCTACTTTACTTTACTTTATTGTCATTATACGTATATACACAGTTTACACATAACAACAAAATTCACATAACACCCAGAGACCAGACCCAACACACATAACAATTCCCAAACATACCCCCACCCACCCAAAAAAACCCCTGCCCCTAAACCACCCAAGCATCCACACAACAGACCAAGTAGTGCTGTCCAATAGCTCACTCAATGAACCCTTTAGTTCATTGTTGAGTTATAGCTCTGGGATAACAGGAGGCCTGGCAATTGATCTTATACATATACAGGCTGCTAAATGGTCAAAATATGATCATGTGCTTTGGGGAACCAGCATGAGATCTCACAATGCTGGAACTGCTTTTTGGGCACCTGTTCCGAGGAGGCTGTCTTGATTGCGAATGGTTATTATTATTATTATTATTGTTATTATTATTGTTTAATTTTATATACCGCGTCCTCTCCCCTAGGGGACTCGGAGCGGTGCATAGGGAAAACTAAAACACATAAAATATATACATCAATAAATACAAAAGATAAAAATCAATTAAACTACTTATCCCTGCGCTAAAATACCCATTAAAACTAACAACCCTAAAAAACCCCAAGGAAGAGACTACCCTAGCAGAAAAAGTGTGTTTTTAATTTTTGACGGAAGGAGCGGAGGTCCGTAGTTGTTCTAATGTCGGGGGGAAGGTCGTTCCAGAGGGCTGGGCCCGCCACAGAGAAGGCCCTTCCCCTGGTCGTCGCCCGCTGACAAAGCCTAGTGGACGGCACCCGGAGAAGTCCCTCTCTGTGGGAGCGAATCGGCCGTGAGGATGTATGGGGCAGGATCCGATCCCACAGATAGCTAGGTCCCGAGCCATGGAGCGCTTTAAAGATGACAACTAGTACCTTGAAGCGCACCCGAAAGACGACAGGCAGCCAGTGCAGCTCGCGCAAGAGAGGTGTTATGTGGGTATACCTTGCGGTCCCCATTATAGCTCGCGCGGCTGCATTCTGGACCAGCTGAAGTCTTCGGGTGCACCTCAAGGGGAGCCCCATGTAGAGAGAGTTGCAATAGTCCAGTCGGGATGTCATGAGGGCATGAGTGACTGTGCAAAGGGCATCCCGATCCAATAGGGGGCGCAACTGGCGTACCAGGCGAACCTGGTAAAACGCCCTCCTGGCCACGGCTGTCACTTGATCTTCCATGGACAGCCGGGTATCCAGGAGGACACCCAAGTTGCGCTCCCCATCCACAGGGGCAAGATGTTGCTAAATGCATGTCAAGGATTTCCTGTCTCACCCTGTCTCCAGCCTCCCTCTCTTGTGAAAGGTTGCTGCGAAGGTGGTAGGATAGCAGCTCCAAATAGCTCTATAAGAAGTGGATTACCAGGAAGCTTTTCTGGTAAGAATAAACCCAGGCTTGATACAGAAAACATATTGAACGCTGTCATGGATGAGCTGCTAGGGTTTGAATGGAAAATGCAATGCTCTTTTACCTGCTGGATTTCTCAGGGTCAGCTTCAGATGACCCTGTAGAGCAACAGCCTGATTCAGAAAGCAACGTGGAGACACCCGAAGCTGATTTGCCTGCAAAGCATGTGGAATAGCTGGAGGCCATAGATGTGAGGGTCTGATCAAGGATCTTTTTCCCAGTCTTGAGGGTTGAGTGAAAGGCAGAGCTGAAGAGATTTGTGCAGCTCCTTGTGAGGCAAGGCATTCCCATTAGAAAATTCTTTGAACCTGGACTGGCTCATGATCTCTCTTCAATGCTGACGCTTCAATAACACTTTGGCCTACTGCTTACCATACCAGAAACCCATTACAAGCAAGTTTCCAAGGATTTAGGCCTGCTCATAATTGTGCGTGACTGCATATATGCTTTGCCTGCTGCTTGTAATTGCACAAACCAGAGCAATCCAACTTCGGGGAGGGGGAGGAGGGCGCAAATCTGTCCTGAAACAGGATATTCAGTGTCATTTGATATCACTGGATTGTTGCTTCCTTTTGGATTACCTGCAAGGATTGGGGTTTGATTGGAGGGTCCATTTAGTAGTGAACAATTGCAGTGAATAATTGTGGGTAAGCTTGAGCCTAAAGATACTCTAATATGGGGTGTTCTAGAGCTCAGACCTTTACTCCATTTTGATTAATATCTACATGAAGCATTGAAAAATGGCAACCATATAGACCACAGGTGTCAAACTCACAGCATCCCATTGCCATCACGAGATGTTTTTCCCCTTCGCGGAGCTGGGGTGGGCCTGGCCTGCATGTGATGCATCCAGCCCACAGGCCACCAGTTTAACCCCCCTGATATAGACAGGGGTTTCATCGATATGCAGATAATATTCAATTATTTACTGTATCTATACTACCAGGGCCAAACTGCCCTGGACCGGGCTGCCCTTCGCACAGTCACTCAAGCTCTCGTGACGTCCCGACTCGACTATTGTAATGCTCTCTACATGGGGCTTCCCTTGAGGTGCACTCGAAAGCTACAGCTAGTCCAAAACGCAGCCGCGCGGGTGATTATGGGAGCCACTAGATGCTCCCACATAACACCGATCCTGCGCGAGCTGCATTGGCTTCCTGTGGCCTTTCGAGTGCGCTTCAAGGTTTTGACAACTATCTTTAAAGCGCTCCATGGCTCGGGGCCTAGTTATATGCGAGACCGCCTCCTGCCCCATACATCCCTTAGACCGATACGCTCCCACAGAGAGGGCCTCCTCAGGGTGCCGTCGGCCGGACAATGTCGACTGGCGACACCCAGGGGGAGAGCCTTCTCTGTGGCGGGGCCAGCCCTCTGGAATGACCTACCCCCTGAATTACGTACCATCACCGACCTCCGCCTCTTCCACCAATGTCTTAAGACATATTTCTTTCAACAAGCCGGCCTAGCCTAACCTCCCATGGGGACTTTTAGATAGTTTTAAACTGGGTTTTGAAATTTGGTTTTAGCGCAGGATAGGTTTATTTAATAGTTTTTTAAAATTATATTTATTGTACTTTGTATGTTTTAAATTTCCTGTGCGCCGCCCTGGGTCCTTTGTGGAGAAGGGCGGGATATAAATTTAAATAAATATAAATAAAAAATATAAACAGGAATTATGGTGGAAGTATTGACCCTGTGTTTGGAAGCTGTTATTATCCTCCTAAAGGACAGCAGGCTTATTATCAGTCCAGGCAAAACAGATTATTCAGAAACCAGCTGATTCCAGGATAATACCAAATGTAACAATGGTCACTCATACACTTGTCACCACACATCTCTGTTACTCTAATTGGTTTCACATGCAGCTCACTTTAGAGACAATACAATACAATACAATAGCAGAGTTGGAAGGGACCTTGTAGGTCTTCTAGTCCAACCCCCTGCATAGGCAGGAAGCTTATACCATTTCAGACAAATGGCTGCCCAACATCTTCTTAAAGACTTCCAGGGTTGGGGCCTTCACAACTTCTGGAGGCAAGCTGTTCCACTGATTAATTGTTCTAACTGACAGGAAATTTCTCCTCAGTTCTAAGTTGCTTCTCTCCTTGATTAGTTTCCACCCATTGCTTCTTGTCCTGCCCCCAGGTGCCTTGGAGAATAGTTTGACTCCCTCTTCTTTGTGGCACCCTCTGAGATATCGGAACACTGCTATCATGTCTCCCCTGGTCCTTCTTTTCATTAAACTAGACCATATAGAAATTTCAGGATGTCATATTTTTTAAGATTTCAGAACATTTCTGAGGAATCTGGTGAATGCCTGCCTGAACTCATGAGCACAATTTTAGCAGACTATTTACATAAACCTAAAGATGAGATCAGGGGGGACATTGACCTAGTCTACAGAATAAACTCTGCATATGCCAGGATAAATGAAGTACCCAGAGAGATACACATTAAATTTGTCAGAAGGTCAACCAGAGAGGGAATTTTGAGGGCGCAGAGAGGGGGTCCTCTAATTTACCAACAAAAGGTTGTCGCTATCTTGAAGCAGGTCCCCAAAAAAATCAGAGAAATAAGAAGGAAATTTTCCTTCTTATCTAAAAAATTGTTTGATCACGGGATCTGGTTCAAGTGGGCGATGCCTGAAGGGATGCTGGTGTTCTGGGAAGGAGGAAGAGTGAGAATTAAAACAGTTGCTGAGGCGGAAGCCTTTATTAAAAAACATTCCTCTGTCCTGGGTGAAGATCTAGGGGGGGCGGAGGGGGCCACGGCCTCGCCCACGGGGGACCAAGCAGGAGAAAAAGAAGAGACAATTGCCAAAAGACTTAGATCAAAAAAATGATTTTGCTTGCTTTTCTTTTTTCTTATTAACTTTTCTTTCTATTCTTTTTTGTACCAGGATGTTTGTACATGTCTGCCATCTCAGAATTGGAAATGTAATATGTAATATGTATACACTGGTCTTTATCTTGTAGTATTTTTTTTTGATAAATTTGTTTACTATTGTTTTATTATGTAGCCCGGGATGGGCCAAGGACTCTGACGCAAAGGTTCTCAAAATGTTTCTGTAACCCTTACCCCACCCTTCAGAAAATTGTTAAAACTCAATAAAACTTTTTCAAAATCAAAAGAAATTTCAGCTAGTGCAAAATGTGGTTATCATCCTGATAAAGGGAATGGGGGCTATTATTCTAAGGTAACACATCTATTGCAGGAGTTGCGTCTGTTTTGTTTGTAAGTGCAACAAGGTGCTGATTAGCACCTATGGAACTCTGTATGGATCGAGGGCTGGATATCTCTGAGATTGCCTACTCCGTGTAGAATTTACCTCCCGATAAATGTGAGAAGAATCTATATTAAGAGCCTCATGAACCAAGTTTGGCAGGAAGAAGCTTAGAAATACACATTCTGAGTTGTGGCTCCCCTCCTCTGGAACAATTTGCACCCCAAGGCAGGGGGTCCCCAACTCCCAGGCCGTGTCCTACTACCAGGCTGCAGCTCATTTAGAACTGTGTACAGCACACCGGCCACTTGTGAAAATAGAGATGTGCGCACTCGCATGCACATCTGCCACTCACACAGAACTATTCCCTGTATACCATCCCCACCTCAGCTAGGCTGCCAAACTGTAAAGGTTGGAGACCGCTGTCCTAAGGCAAAATTGGTTATGTCACTGAATGAGTGGTCATAACTCAAGGACTACCTGTTACTGTTTATTGGACTTATATGCCGCCCTTCTCCCGAAGGACTCAGGGCAGCGTACAACATAAAAATACATAAATGCAAACGTTTTAATAGAGAATCCAATAACAATAAAGTAACAATTTACAGTTAAATTTAAAATAAATTAACAATTAAAATTAATAATTTATTTTATTCAGGCCAGACCAGCTTGCTGGAAAACCCAGCTTTTTAGGGCACGCTGGAAGGACGGGAATTATGCGAAACTCCGGGGGTAGCTCATTCCAAAGGGAAGGCGCTCTCGCAGAGAAGGCTCTTCCCCTGGGGGTTGCCAGCCGACACTGTGGCTGACGGCACTCTGAGGAGGCCAACTCTGTGGGATCGTACTGGACCGTGGGAGGCTACCGGTGGCAGTAGGTGGTCTCGCGCTAGTCATTTCTGAATGTAGGGCTGCGTATTTGGAGATTCAAGATTTGTTGTTTGTGCTGTTGGTGTGAAGCCAAACAGTTAGTGGAAGAACCTGTGGAAGCACTGATTTTGGATACTTTTTATTTATTTATGGTTAAAGAGCAAAATACCAGATACAGTGCAATGAAGGAAAAATAAAATGGAAGGTTAAAATCTGCAAGTGATCAGCTGCTCCTCATTTATGCAATTTATTTTCTTCTTATGACTTCATACCTTCCTGAATACTGTTCCTAAAATTTGAAGTAACTGTATTCCTGAAATAATAACACAGGTGATTTCCTGGGTGAAATTCTTGCTTACCACAAAACACTCAGCAAATTGTTATTTACATGGCAAGCTCATTATGTCTCACCTCACTGCCAAAGTGAAATCATTTTATAATCCCAGAAATGTTCTTTTCTTTCTCCTTGCAGGCTGTATAAGGGGCTCTGGAGAAAGTCTATGATCATTTGCTGTATATCGTTCAATATTTTGCACTTTCTTAATAATAATATGACACTACATTGGACTACTCCAATGTTCTATGTGCTAATGAGATAATTGCTGAAAGAGATCCTAAATTACAGATTATATTACAGTTTATAACCATATTGATGTATTTCAGTAAATTGTTCTTATCTTTTTAATTATAATTTTTAATTCCATCTAGTGTTTTACTGTTAACCCCTTAGAGCACCATTTTGTAATGGAATAAACCAAAATGCAGTGTGGTAACATACTACACAAAGATCATGTAATCCAGAAAACCATTGGATATTTTCAAAAGAAAAAGAAAAAAAGCCCTTAGAGAACAATACAGTGGCTATTTTTAAAATCTAGTCTGGCGTAAGAACTCCGGGGGGGGGGGGGGACACCACATTATATGCATGCTGTGGTTCATATGAATTTGTCATTTCAGTGGATTGCAACTCTTGTGGTTTATAGAGTTTCCACTTCGTTCTTTTATGTTTACAGATACATATTTAGTTTTTATCTCATATCTACGTCTATTTTCAAAAGTTATTTTTAGGTCAAATCCTCTTAGTCTTATCTCTTATCCACAGCCACAATTGATGCATAATAAATGAAAACCTTTTTCAGGTTTCTGCAGTGGCTTCAAAAAGCACCCCTGTTGATTCTGAGCTGGATGATGGATAGATTCTCATCCTGCAGCTCGTTTGGCTGCCATAGTCACCCAGGAGGCAGCATCCTAACAAAGCTGAATAGGGAATGGAAAGTGCTCTTCAGAGAATAGCAGGAATCTAAGTAAAATCACTTATTCTCTTTCATTTAGGACCCGGGATGCTTTTACGCTTCCATAAATTTATTTGGGATATTAGTAGCTGGATAGCTTACACTTTTATGTTAGTTTTTGGATAATCCAAACATATGCAGGATTATAAAGGCAAATTACGTTTTTTTTCTTAATCAAAGAGCATAAAAGACAAGTGCTGGCTTTTTTTTAATGGTGGACTATTTGGGTTTCCATTCATTATAATTGATACTACTGAAAACTGGTGAGATATTGGGATAAGAGTGATGCACTGCCCTCATCTCAATCTTGCCAGAGGTCATTTACAAATGCTGTTGATGTTATCTCACTCCTATAGCCTGGTCTAAAATCCAATTAGAAGTGATCCAGTCAATCTGCTTCCTTTAGGGTTCTCTGGAGCTGTAAATCAAATCAGAAAGGGAAGGTTGAAGACTGAACAAAAGCTGGCTAGTTATTTTACCCTGCAATGAATAACGCTGAGAGAATACAAGAGTTAATAGTGATCTGACTATGGCAAGGGATTCGTAATAATGTTGAGAGCCAGTTTGGTTCAGTGGTTAAGGCCCAAGCTAGAAACCAGGAAACTGAGTTCTAGTATCTTAGGCATGAAAGCTAACCAGGTGGGACAGTCATTCTCTGTCAGACCAACTCAGCTCACAAGGTTATTGTTGTGATAAAAATAGGAGGAGGAGGAAGGATTAGTATGTTTGCCATCTTGAGGTTTTTTTTAATAAAAATAATAAATGCAGGATATAAATAAATATCCCACAACTCCTGATCATATTGCTAGAGAGGAAAAATAATGTGACACAAATGTGAGATGTTCCCAAAAGATGTTGGATCAAGCCCATGATGGGCAAAAACTCCTGAACCATCTCAAAATCCTTACCTAGAAGACAGATTAAAACCCTCTAGGACAGTGATGGCAAACCTTTTTCGCCTCGGGTGCCAAAAGCACACACGCTTGCGCTATTGTGCACGCTCGTGTGCCCACCCCCATAATTTAATTCCCCCTGAGAATACATGTGTGACACCCCCTACTGTCTAGTGCATGTACACACCTTTTTTGGAGCCTGGGAAGTGCAAAAATGGCCTCCCCCAGAGGCCGGAAATGGCCCGTTTTCTGACTTCTGGTGGGCTTGGTAGGTCCATTTTTCACCCTCCCGAGGCTCAAGAACCTTTCTAGGATCCTGGGGAGGGCGAAAAAAGGCCCAACACACAAACCGGAAGTTCAGGAATGGACTTCCAGGTTGCCCATTGGGCCGTTTTTCTCCCTCTGGAGGCTTCAGGAGGGCAAAAAATGGCTGACAATCAAGGCTGAAAATCAGCTGCCCAGCACGCTCATGTGCGCTGGAGCTGACAGGGCAATGCCTCACGTGCCCTCAGCAATGGCTTCGGGCGCCACCTATGGCACCCGTGCCATAGGTTCGCCATCATGGCTCTAGGAGAAGCTAACATTTTGACCATTTTGAAATTTAACCTTCAATAGGAAAGTCAATGGGACCATTTTTTCCCCTTACATCTGCTACCTAATATAGAGCCAATATTGATTTTTTTTCCTCATTCAGTCACTGTGCAAGTGGTACAGTTTTTATTGTTTCTAAATATGATAAACAGACCATGGGTCTTACTTTAAATTTAATAGCATACAGTATGTCATGGATTCACTGTGAACTGAGTAACATCTAATGTTGGACCCAATCTGTCAAGTTTTTGATTAGACAAAGATGTATATATTTGCATGTGGACTGGTTTTATCTCCAATAGCTTCAGCTACCTTGTAGATATTCTCAGTCATCCAGGCTAAAGCTAAAGAAGCTTCTTGGGTGAGAAGTGAAACATCTTCAAAAATAAAAGTCCAGTTAGTTGCCATTGGAAAAAGCACTTTTGGTTCGGCTACCTTATTTTTCATTCTCCACACTTGATTTAATGTTGCATATGCTGTAGGACCATGATGGCAAACCTATGGCACGTATGCCACAGGTCACACATAGCGCACTCTCTGTGGGCATGCAAGCCATTGCCCCAGTTGAGCTCCGGCATGCATGCATATGGTCGTTGGGTCTCTGCCACGCATGCATGGGTGGGACGCATGCAGGGGGCCTCGCGCACATGCACAGGGAGCATGGGGAATGCAGGGCTGCCTCGCCTGCATTGCCGGGGGTGGGGCGCATGCAGAGGTTGCGTGCGCATTTGCAGGATTGGGGCGCATGCAGGGGCTGCATACGCATTTGCAGGAGTGGGGCGCATGCAGGGTGCGCATGTGCATTGCATTTTGGGGGTTCGGCCACGCACACACTTTGGAAACCTAGTCTGGAAAAAGTTAGCCATCACTGCTGTAGGATATCACAGAACCATAAGGAAATTGCAGAGGTCTAGATAGAGGAATAAGAACACCAAATGATATCAAGTGTTAGACTCCCTTCCGTCCTCCATTATTCTGTCATGAAAAGTACCATCTGGTGGACAAGCTGGTTATGAGTGTTCATATGATGGTAACAGTTTCCATATTTTCAGCACAGTTCATTTCATGTGTCAGAAAGGCAAGTGTAATACAGTTGATCTGACAAGATTGGTACCTTATTCTGGGTTGCCCTGTAAGTGTGCAGCTGGTTTTTGGGTTTTTTTTCATTTTCCCTTGGAGAATGGTGACTTTCATCTATTCGTGACTAATACTAAGTAACTCCTCTTATGTATTTAACAGCTCAGAGATATTTTTCAAAGTCCCCATAAATTTATGATCAAGAAGGAAAAGAGTAGTTCAACTATATATGATAACAGATTGGATAACCGTTTCCTTGTAAATTGTATACATAAGACTGCTTTTTGGCAGGGGGCGAGTGATATTTAGCCTTTTTGTTACTTTGATCTTTGAAATTAAATATGTACCAAACTTTATGGAATTTCAAAGCATTTGCTTAAAACAGGCAGATTAACTGTTGCTAACATAGAACCTAACTGGCCATGGCAGTGGAAAAACAGATCTTTTTTCTCTTGCAAATACAATGTTTCTCCTTGTGAAATGGTACTGAAAAAAGGAATTAAAATTTGCTTTCATTTTAGGTGTGATAGTTGTCTATGACATTTGCAATTCTTGAAATGTTCCTTATCTAAATATTGAGAATTTTATTTTAAACTTTTGAAAAATACTCTAAATCTTAAGGTATTTTAAGGATCCCAGTTCAGTTTTCAGATATAACAACTCTATGCACATGACTCAAATACCAATCTTTTTCCCTCTGCCAATTGTTTTATCTATGTGCATTTTGGATCCTCCTCAGATCTCTCCCACCCCCCAAGTTTATATTATAGATGTACAGCTAGGAAGCTGCCAAAGCTCATCCAGGTCACACTGCTGCACAATCTAGCTTAGTATTGTCTATAAGCAGCACAGTAATAAGCTATGGCTTTTTCCCTATGTATTTATATCATTTGTATATCTACCCATTTCATACAATTGACCCTGGGTAACTTACAACAAGGTTAAAACAAACAACCCCCCCAAACATAACCCTACTGGTGTCCAAGGATAAATTGTTAACTATTAGCAGTAACAATAGCAATAGTACTTAATCTTATAAACCACTTCATAGTGCTTTACAACACTCTCTAAGCAGTTTACAGAGTCAGCATATTGCCACCGACAATCTGGATCCTCATTTGACTGACCTCGGAAGGATGGAAGACTGAGTTAGCTTTGAGCCGGTTAGGATTGAATTCTTGGCAGTGAGCTGAATTAGCCTGCAATACTGCATTCTAACCAGCATCATGACTCCTGACTAACCATCAATAGTAACAGGACTTACCTTGATGATAGCGAAATTTCCATCCAAAACCCCAGTTTCTGGCTGTTGCATTTGAAATGCAAGGTCAGCCTATAATAAGGCCAACTGCAATTCAATAATTGATGAGTGGGCTGATCTGGCATGTATTTGGGTTTGGAAAGGGGGATGGATGACCTTTTGAAGGTATACAGAGGTGGTATTTAGCCAGTTCTGAACGGTTCTGAAGAACCAGTACTGGAAATGTTGAGTATAGTTTTGAGAACCGGCAAATACCACCACTGACTGGCCCAGTCCTCACCTATTTGCTGCCTCCTGAATCCCAGCTGATCGGCTGGATCTTCTTTTTTTGCCCTGCACAGGAGAACGGAGCTGGGAAGCAGATTAGTAGGGTGGGGAGGTAATGGAGATTTTGCAGAATGGGTATGGCTAGTTGGGTTCTAGGTATGACAGTGATGGCTAATCTTTTTGTCATCCCATGCCGAAAGCGCATGGATGCCCACGCCCATAATGCCTCCCCCTGCACATGCGCAAGTGACCCCCACCCCTCAACCAAGACTCTGGGATAGAAATGGAGGTATAGTGATAGTCAGCCGGTAATCCTTTCACTTTCAGAGATGTTGTTCCACAAGTCACCAGATGTGAGTCCCTCTTCATTAAATTGGGTTCTAGAGATCAGATGGGATTGTTGGTGTTGTACCAGCCTCTCTGCTGCATGGCAGCCTCCCTGCCTGAGCTTGATTCCGTTTCTGTGCTAACAGTTGAGTTCTTATGGTCTTGGGGGGGATTTCAATTTGCTTTCTCTGGGAGTGAGGTTTGAATTGGCTCAGACATTCATGGCCACCATGACAACCATGAACCTATCCAAGATTGTCCAGAGCTTGACTTGGGACAGTGGTCACACACCTGATCAGGGGTTCCTGTCCAAGCAGTGGCTAGGTGATCTAAAACTGAAGGGGCTCTCCGTGACTCTTTGTCATGGTCAGATGAAATCCTGATTACCATGGAATTCTGCCACTGGAGGGAGGCTGGACTCACTAGATGGGTCCACCTGGGTGACAGATGGACCCAGAGGGGTTTCAGAAGGTGCTGGGGATTGTTCCTGCTGGTCGGCTGCATGGTCCAACGGAAGCCTTAAATGCTGCTTGGACTAGAAGGGCGGCCAGGACCCAACCTCTCTGCCTCTTGTGGATCCTTGTTCCTCCCACCCACCCACCCATTCACAGAGTAGCTGAAGGAGATGAAAAGCAAACCAATCAATCAATCAATCAATCAGAATAGAGCTGGAAGGAACCTTGGAGGTCTTCTAGTCCAAACCCCTGCTCAAGCAGGAGACAAGTGAGTCACTGCAGTCATTCAGTGAATCCTGCTTCTGCCCTTGACTTAAGGAACACTCTGGGTAGATCACAAATTGAGTACATGTGATCTCTAAATGCTGGTTTCCTGCATAAAACGTCATTAATAACGGTCATGAGATTGCAGATGCTGCAAAAGGCTATAAATGTGAGCTGGTTGCTGAGAGCTCAAAATGCAGTCATGTGAGTGTGGGAGGAACAGCTACCAGAACTGGGAATCTTGTTGTAGCCCTGGCGAGATCGGTTGTAACTTTGAAAGGTCGCTAAGTAAATGGTCCTAGGTCGAGAACTGTCAGGTATTCCACAAAACCAAGGTCTCCCTTGTGTAACTATTATAGTAGCTTTGCTTAGTTTGATTTGATTTGAGCATCCTCTATTACTAATGGACAAGTCTGAATAGAGTTTCTTTTCCAGCCTTATAATAGATTGAAATATAGGAATAAAAATTCTCCCACTTGTGAGGGCACTGCTTATATTGAATCTTTGGCTGTTAAACTACCAACAAAAAGGGAAATTGCTATTCTCAAGTATGTGCTTGTTTCTTGGAAGTGACATGGACTTTGTTCAGTAATTGTCCCGTGTTGTTGCAAAGTGTTATTTCATTTGTATTGAAATATATTAATCATTTCTGGCTAATGTTAGATTAGAGTTAGCAATTTCTGATGAATTATACTAAATTACCAGTTTTGATTCAGTGTTGCTTAACATGGTTTTTAACCTCAGTTGATTAATCTTTTTCTTTTAAAAAATTTGGCAGTCAGGTTTGTTAGAGGTAACAGCATGAATATTTCCTTGTTTTCTAATACCTGCTTGCTTGAAACACATCATTATACAGGTAGTCACTTGTATAATAGCATATTCACCAAACAGACAACAGATAATATGCGTCCTTTTTAAAAAGAATATAATTTCAACTCTGCATTCTGCTTAAAATGTCAAATGTTACAGTGGAAATTTAAAAATGGTCAGATGCATTTTCATGTGTGGTGCTTTTGCACAATGGAGATTAATCTTGGATGGCTTACTTAGGTAGGCAAATGAAAAGATGCTATTTTTACATAATAGCTCCATTCTATTTTGTTCAGATCCTCTGTGTTCAGTTTGGGGCACCCCATTTTAGAAAAGATCAAACTGGAAGAACTTCTGAAATAGCAGGGCATATGATCTGGGGACTTGAAGCAAACTCCTGAAAGACTGAAGGAACTGGGTATGTTTAATTCTTGGGGTGGGGAGAGACATGGAAGTCACAATAGTGTCCTTCAAATACTTGAAAAAATGTCACACTGAAAGGGTCAGGACCTTTTCTCTATTGTTCCATGGGGGTCATAGGAGGGGAACACAAAAAATGCAGGATTTAAGTTACAAGAAGAAGAAAAAAAGATTCCAACTGAATGTTGAAAAAAAAATAATTTTGACAGTGGAACCAATCCAACAGATGCAATGGGCTCCAATTCACTGTATGTATTCAAGCAAGGATTAAACAGCCATCTGTCATGGATGCTTTAATTTGCATCCTGCACTTTGTGTCCTAAATGGCCTTTTCCAATCCTGCAATTCTATGATCTGTGGAGTCACAAAGTCAAGTCATTGAATCTTTAATTACAAGTTCAGCCAAGGTCAGATGGTTTCTATTCAGTCTAGTAAAACAGATGTGGAAACTTGCTAAGAACTATATACCATGGGTGGCAGTCTGTTAAGATTGTCTGAGTTGCACATGCGGTCAGAAGTAGTGGTAGACACCAAAAACCAAGAATCTGGCCATTGTGTTGTCTGAAGACTGCAGGTAGTCCTCGACTTACAACCACAACTAAACCCAAAATTTCTGTTGCTAAGTAAGGCAGTTAAATAAGTTGTGTTTCCCTCCTCCCTTTATGACTTATGACTTAAGTCATAAGTTTTGAGTGAATCATGCGATCATTAAGCAAATCTGGCTTCCCCCATTGACTTTGCTTGAGAGAACTGAAGAAGCTTCTTGGATGAGAAGCGAAACATCTTCAAGGAAAAATACAGACAATCCACTTCCCTTTTGAAAAAGCATATTTGGGACATCTTTGGAGTCTCTTTTTGTGAACTTTGAGAAGTCTTGGAGAACGAACATGGTACATAAGATTGAATAACAACTACCTTCAAAAATGGGAGAAAGAAGGGGTCCGGGCCAGAGATGGTATTCAGCAGGTTCTAACCAGTTCTGGAGAACTGGTAGTGGAAATTCTGAGTAGTTCAGACAACCGGTAAATGTCACCTCTGGCTGGCCTTGCCCCCATCTATTCTCTGCCTCCCGAGTCCCAGCTGATTGGGAGGAAATGGGGATTTTGCAGTAATCTTCCCCTGACACGCCCACCAAGCCACGTCCACCAAGCCATGCCCACAGAACTGGTAGTAAAAACATTTGAATCTCACCACTGGTTACATTTAGACTGACTTCTCACCTGGACCATTATTAAGCAACCTGTGAATATTTAGAACAATGGTCCCCAACCCCCATTCCGTGGACTAGCACCGGGCTGCAGCATGCCAGAAACTAGGTCGCATAAACAAGCAAAGCACCATCCATGGGATGCAGGCAGCACACAAAACTACACCCCCTCCAGTCCACAAAAAATCTCCACGAAACTGGTCCCTGTTGCCCAAAAGGTTGTGGGCCGCTGATTTACAGTATAAAATACTACATTTACATGGTAGGAATCTGCATAGATTTATCAAGAATAAATTATGCAAAATGATCTTGATCTTTCTTTTGGATAAAGCAATCAGTCTACTTGAATCTCTGATCTTTCTGTGCCTCCTGCTAGCCATTTAAGTGATAAACAAAGCTCGGACAGAAGCTTATTGTGGGAACTGCTTGGGTGGTGGTAGCATTTTGTTTGGACACTGCAATTTTTGTGATGAGTAGAAAACCAAGGGAACAAGACAGTGAAATACAGGTAAGAGGGGGAGCGGGGGGGAGGGGGAACAGGCGGCCCATGCGTGTGGGGGGGGGGGGTTCTTCCTCTTTCTGTGCCCCCTTTCTTCTATTACCTGTGTGCAGCATTGGTGAAACCCTATGAAACAATTGCATTTCCTTCATTGTCTCCTCCGAGCTTCACTTGAGGTTTTTAGGGGCTTCTTTTTTCATCATGATATTATTCCCAACAGAGTGAGTGGCCGTGCCTGCGCTCTCCCGCCCTGGTGCGCACTCTGCCCAGGGGGCTGCCCCCTCCTGCCCCCTCCTCCTCTCCGGCCCTGCGGCCTGGTTCATTTCAAGCCACGGACCGGGCACCGGTCCGCGGCCCGGGGGTTGGGGACCCCTGGTGTACAGGATGTGGATTTGGCAGTGATTGACTAGGAAAGGAGTCTTTGAAGTCCTGGTGCATTGTGCAGCTGCTGTAAAAAAGAAAAAGAAAAATCTTTATGGAGGAATTTGAAAATAGAACTGCTGATATAGTACACTAACAACAGTGACAGTAATAATAACATAATACATATCTATGGCACAATTCTACCATTGTGTATAATTCTGGCCACATTTTCAAGTACTATGTTATAGTGGTAGAAAAGTTGCAAAACAGAGCAGCCAAAATGTTAAGGCACCTGTATGTCTGATGAAAAAAAGGCTATGACGGTTGGGTCTGAAGATGATTAAGTGAAGACATGAAAGAGGGATATAAAAACATGCATGTATGGCAAGGATAATTATACAATGAATTTTTTCGCTCTCATAATCTTTGAATTTGAGCTGATCCTTTATTCAAATTTAGTAAATAAATTCAGGTTCCATTTTGACAAATACTTTTTCACCTATGGGGGTGGGTTCTGAATGTAAATAAATGTGGCACGTATATTTTCCCTTTTATTGCTTTTGCTGTCAGTATTTAGGATACAAAGTCTGCTAGGAATGGGCTTAGGATCTTTGATCTATAAAATGCTAATTGAAGATATATAAATAGTCACATAACCTGAACTTCCACAGGACATTGTGTGTTCTGTCAGATTTATGAAACATCCGATGAGGCAGCCAGTTGCCTACAAAAACTCATAGCAGAGTAAACCAATTAGCATTTCAAGTATCATGTTGCTTTTTTGTCCCTTGGGCTCT
Source organism: Rhabdophis nuchalis (assembly GCA_039707465.1). Taxonomy (NCBI): domain Eukaryota; kingdom Metazoa; phylum Chordata; class Lepidosauria; order Squamata; family Natricidae; genus Rhabdophis; species Rhabdophis nuchalis. The sequence continues at coordinate 395,595,136 of CM077643.1, read as the reverse complement.
GCACAAATTAATTTTTCATGCACATACGTACTAAGCAAAGTAAAAAATAATTGTCCTATTAATCCACAGCCCCCCAAAAGCCGGTAACAAGGTTCTCGGTTCAATATGGTTTGCTTCATAGAGTAGATTTTAATTCTTTTTTTTTAACCTGGTTTTGTTTAAATATGTTAGAATTATCTCTCTTAAAAAAACGAGGCATTGGAATGTACAGTCAAAAGTAGCTGTTATCTTTACCAGCTGTAACTCATTAGCTCATACAGATGGGGGAGGGGGGGGCAGACAACAAGCTGAAGAGCACAGCCAGCCTTTTCATCAGCAAAGAAAAGGAAAGCATTCCTGTGTAACAGTCTTCAGCACTTATCTCTGATTTCTGGTACTATTTGTGCTGAACTAAAGCAGCTGTTACCCCCAGTTAAGAGAGAACAAACTCAACATGCTGTGAAATTACCTCACTGCCATTCACTTTCATTAGGGTAGGATTGCTAGGAGCTAGCAAGGCTAGCCATTGTATGAATAATTAAGTGAAATTTTGCTTTCCGGGTGGATTTTAATAGACAAATTTCAGGCCAATATTTTGATGTATTTCATCACAGGTTGAAACGTTTTTATTTTTATTTTATGCTTTTATGCTTTTCCAAGCTGTAAAAAGACAAGATGGAACTGAAGAGTAACTTTTAAAGAAATAAATGTTGTATGTTAAGCAAGCAATGCTCAGTAATTGGCACATACTGAGTTGTTCTAACAGACTTTACAGATAATGGTAAGTTTATTTTACACAAGGAAAAATTATTCTACGCTGAGAAACTACCCATGTTAATTTTTTGATGACTGAGATGTCAGATTATTTACGGTGGAATTTTTGAAGTTTTCAGAAACTATTACATGGCACTATTACATTCTGTACAACACTTTAAATAAATGAAGAAATATTTCTGATAATTTTGGGGAGGCTTTTGCTCAATTTCTAGAATAAAATATTCAAATGTTTATGTGCTACAGTAGTGTTTGCAGTCCTACAGGTAGTCCTTGATTTATGACCACAATTGAGTCCAAAGTTTCCATTGCTAAGCAAAACAGCTGTGAAATGAGTTTTGCCCCCATTTTAGGATTTTTCTTGCCACAGTTGTTAAGTGAATCACTGCAGTTGTTAAGTTAGTAACACAAGAAGTGAATCTGTCTTCCCCACTGACTTTGCTTGTCAGAAGGGCGCAAAAGGTGACCATATAACCCTGGGATACTGCAACTGTGATAAGCGTGAAAAATAGTCATGTTACCTTTTCAGTGCCATTGTAACTGAATGATCACTAAATGAATGGTGATAAGTCGAGGGCTACCTGTATTTTTGAAGTAATCCTGAGTACAATCTGCACATGAAGAATTTTAGTTAGGGAGTTTTGGAAATGATATTTTTGAAGAGGTACTACTTGGTTTTTTTTCCTTCTTGGTTCCCGCTAGAACATGCATTATGCATTAGGTCCAGGTTCAATCCCAGGAAGGATTCTGGTGAGGTAGGGTTAAGAACAACCTCTGTTTGAAAGTTGGAACACTAATTTTAGTTGGCGTCTAAAACATAAGAAGAACGGTTGTAGGAACTGGGTATGTCTAGTTTAATGAAAAGAAGGACTACAGGAGACATGATAGCAGTGTTCAAATGTCTCAGAGTTTGCCACAAAGAAGAGGGAGTCAAACTATTCTCCAAGGCACTTGAGGGTAGAACAAGAAGCAATGGGTGGAAACTAGTCAAGGAGAGAAGCAACTTAGAACTGAGGAGAAATTTCCTGACAGTTAGAACAATTAGTCAGTGGAACAACTTGCCTCCAGAAGTTGTGAATGCCCCAACACTGCAAGTCTTTAAGAAAGACGTTGGATAGCCATTTGTCTGACATGGTATAGGGTTTCCTGCCTAGGCAGAGGGTTGGACTAGAAGGCCTCCAAGGTCCCTTCCAACTCTGCTATTGTATTGTATTGTAATTACTGGCAGCATAAAATGGTACTGAAACCTGATATCTTTTGCCATCACAGGAAGGACATTAACTCTACAAAGGTTTGGCAAAGAGGATAATTTTACATAATGCAATGAAAATCATTCTTGTGGTTTAAAGAAATTGATCTAGAACAGGTGTCAAACTCAATTTCATTGAGGGCTGCATCAGGGTTGTGTTTGACCTTGGGAGGGGGGCATGGCCAGATTGACGTCACTCATGTCAGGGGCGTCTGTAATGGCCCGAGTCCTCTGCTAGCGAAAACGGGCTCCCAATTTCCATTTTCAGCTGGGACAGCCTCCTGCAACCCTCTGTCAGCAAAAATGGAGCTCAGGAAGGCCACGTGCAGCCCTCCCGAGCTCCATTTCCACTGGCAGAGGGTTGCAAGAGCCCCTCCCAGCCGAAAATGGAAATTGGGAAATTGTTTTCGCTGGCAGAGGCACTGCAGGCTGGTCCATCCCTGTTTCCAGGTCAGTCCTGCAGGCCAGATCTAAGCGCCCCAGGGCCAGATCTGCCCTGCGGACCTTGTGTTTGAGATCTCTGATCTAGAATATGAGTTTCATCTTTTTTAGAAGACAAGGTTTTTTTTAAAGAGATAATATTCTGGATGAATTGAGAATGTGGCATAGCTAGATCACTGTATGATGTAGATCACGGGTGTCAAACTCACCACGTCTCGTTGCCGTCATATGACGTTTCTCAACATTTTTCCCATTCGCAGAGCTGGGGTGGGCGGGGGTGGCCTGCACATGAGCCATCTGGCTCGTGGGCCACCAGTTTGACACCCCTGATCTAGATTTAATACTAAGCTTTACAATCGATAAGCTTAATTTTATATAGGGTCTTTCACATGGCTATTATCTGTGTTTTTATTGTATAGATTTTTCTGTTAGGGTTTTTTTTAATGCTCAGCTGATTTATGTATATAATTGATTTTTTTCTTTGCTGTATAATATTTAATATAGACACTTATATTTTCAAAATTTTTAATTATTTGTTCATTTTAAAACAAATAATATTTTTTAAAGAATTGAGACCTAACAGACCAACAAATTAGCTTCAGCATGAGATAGCGTCTTATTTTCTAGTAAAGATAGTCTGTTTCAATGTTCCATGACTATTTTATAGCCATTTGTGGATAACGAAAGTTCTGTCTATGTCATTAGATTAAGCAACAGCATCTATTGTCATTTTCCTATGTTGACATTCTTAGATCATAAAATCTAACACTTTTTACTGCAGAGGAGGCTGCAGTAATTTCACTGAGGAAATACCATGATATATGAGATACATGTCTTCCTATCCTGTTCCCCAATAATCCAAAACTATTTCCAGGTAGTCCTTGACTTACAACAAATTGCTTAACAACCACTACCACAGACCTCCTGAGGGCTACCTATGACCCACATTTGGAGAATAAAGCACACTATACACTGGATGGAACAAGTTTTACTAACACAGGACTGAAGATCCTGTGTTAGATCTGAGGATCTAGCTCAGGATCTGAGTGTCTAGAAATTCTGTAGCCAAATAACATGCAGGGTAGTGATATATCCAAAACACAGTTGGAATTCATTGAATGGAAACAATAAAAAGCAGTGAGATTCATTCAGGAGTTTTGTCTGGCTCTTAATACGTGAATTTATTTAGGAAATGCTTTCATCTGTCTTTTATCTTTGTAAAGTCATAAGTTGCTTAAAATAAAATGTATGTTAATTCTTGTTTTCCTTTAGGTCAGTAACCGATCCACGAGATGGAAAGAGAGTTGCACTCAAAAAGATGCCCAACGTCTTCCAAAATCTGGTCTCTTGCAAAAGGGTCTTCCGTGAATTGAAGATGTTGTGTTTTTTTAAGCATGACAATGTGAGTGGTTCATATATTTGCATTGCAATGTTTGACATTCTAACTAGAGGTTATTCTAAAATGTTACAAATATTCATAGGCATTAGAAATACAGCCAACAATTTCTGTTATCAGTGGAAACAAAGCTTTTTTAGAACTAATCTAAATCCAGTCGAATCCACTTTCTATGTTGCAATAACCTGTTAAAATAAAAAGCCAGTGCCCCCAAGGAAATGTATAAAAATGACACATTATATCTGAACTGATTTCTTTACTTTTTAGGACAGTAAAGAATCAATAGTGTGCTTGCATGTTGCCCGAAGGCCTAAGCCATAGCTTGTGCATGAAAGAAATGAACTGTAGTGAACCTCTTGTGCTCCTCTTCCCTTCCTCTTCCCAAGCATCCCAGAGAATTTGGAAAGCTTTCATTCTGCTTCAAATTAACCACAATTTGTAATGTGTCTGGAGAGACTGTAATAAATAGTAAGTGAAGTTGGTTTCAAACAAGCTTCAAGCTGAGACCATAGATTGATTATAGATGTATGTGTGATTGGGTTTCATTTAATTCCTCTTAAGAGAGGGTGGTCCTGCTGGCTCTTAAGTCTTTAGTTTACTTTATTGTCATTGTACCTCATACAACAAAATTAAATGCCATCTTCAGTGTACATAACTATAAAAATAAAACACAAACACACATCCTTCACATTCTATACAATTGAATTGAAAACCCGATATTGCATTAATATTGCACTATACAGTAGAATTCAGTATAGTTAATGCACTGGAATAGAAGCTGTTTTTCAGCCTATTTGTCCTTGTTTTTATTGTCCTGTACTGTCTGCCAGATGGTAATAGTTCAAAAAAAGGGTGCCCAGAATGATGAGATGGATCTTTAAGAATGTTTTGATCTTTCTTTTTTTTAATATATTTTTATTATTTTTACATTTAAAAACAATGCAGTACCACAGAGTCGAAGTGGCTATACATTCACATTATACACAATTAGTCTCAACCATTAACTATCCAATCGCAATATATACAGTTTGTTCCAGTCTTGTCACCTGGTTTATACCAATCATAAAATCTGTTCCAAACTTTGAAATATTCTGATTCCCCCTTATTTTTAAGTTCAAGAGTGAGCCTATCTGCTTCCGCACAGGCCAACACTTTTCTGATTATATCTAGCTCTGATGGTGTATTTTCTTTTTTCCAAAATATTGCGCAAAAGTTATGCATGCCGCAGTTATTACGTGTATAATTAGATAGAGTACATTTTTCTTAAACCCCTCCGGTATTATGCCTAGGAGAAAAATCTCTGGCTTAAACAATATTTGGTCTCCCACCATTTGTTCCAACCATGATTGAATCATTTTCCAATATCTTTTGGCCTCATTGCATGTCCACCGCATATGATAAAAGGTGCCTGGCGTTATGTTTTGATCTTTCTTAAGGCAGCGGGAGCTATAAAGCTCTTCCAAAGATGTGTCCCCTCCTCAAGCGGGCCATCGCTCAACTCCACTAATCTCAACAAGTTTCATCCAAGTCTCCAACTTTCCCTTTTTAGGGAAGGTTGTAGAAAAAATGGTCACATGGCAGCTTCAAAAGGTCTTGGATGAACTGAATTATCTGGATCATTTCAGTCTGGGTTCAGGCCAAAGTTTGGGACTGAAACAGCATTGTTCACATTCTTGGATGACCTTTGTTGGGATGGAATGGGGATAGGAAGCACAATGTTATGCTGGTTTTCCTCCTTCCTCTGGAATCAGTTCCAACCAGTGCTGATAAAGAGGACAGAGATTCAGCCCATGGCTCCTGCTTTGTGGGCTACTGCAACGCTCATTTCTCTCTTCTTTTTAATTTAACATCTACCTATAGCCACTGAGTGAGATGATCTGACAATTTGGGGTGAGGCGTCATTAATATGCTGATGAAAAAGCCAGCTTTACATTTCCACCCCAGGCTGCCTGAATGATAGTTTGAATGACAATGAGCTTAGGCTCAACCCAAGCAAGACCGATGGCTTTGAGTACTTGGGCCTTCCAATACCAAAGTTCTTCTTCTTCTGATACTGGATGTGGGGAGCCACTGCCTCAGATGGGCCTGATGCTAAATCCAGGTGTCCCCTTGGATTCAGGAAAGCAGGTGGTAGCCGTAGCTAAGAGGCCCTTTGCACACCTTCAGTTTGAGTGCTAGTTGCACCCATTTCTGGACTGAGAGGTTCTTCTCTTGGTAATTCATAACTTCATAGCCGCCCATTTGGACTACTGTAATGTGGTCTACGTGGGGTTGGTCTTGAGGAAGATTCAGATTCATCACATCTAAGACTGCTGCTTGGGGGCTTCATTGGTTGCCAGTGTGTTTTCAGGTGCAATTCAAACTGTTGATTGTCACCTTTAAAGCCCTTCGTGGCTTAGGACTGGGTTGTTTGAAGGCCCATCTTCTCCAAGTTGCTTCTACATATCCAACCCTTTCCAGTAGGATGGGAATGCTGGTGGTCCCATCAACCAAAGAATGTTGGCTGGTGGGGACCCAGAGTCGTGTCTTCTCTGCCATAACACCTGACCTCTGGAACATTCTCCCTGCCAGAGATAAGGATGGACCCAATCCTGCTAATATTTTGGAAGGCATTGAAGGCCTGGCTGTGTGCTTGGGCCTAGGGTCCCGATTATATGAAGGAATCCTTTTCTTGGTTACATTGTACATGCTGTTGGATTATAATATCGCTTGGCAGCTATTCGTGTTTAATTTCTTTTTTGTATCATGTTTTAACTATTTTAATTGTTTTTAAGATTGTTCTCCACCCAGAATCACTGGTTTGAGATGAGCAGCTATACAAGTCAATTAAATAAATACATAAAAATACTGAATTTGTTTTTGCTTAAAGTAATTATAGTTAAGACTACATTTCTGGATCCGGAGGCTTTGGCAGGGTCAATTAATCAAACAAGACATCAGCCTTTATCTCCTAATGCACCTCATGCCAGGTAGAGCAATAATGTGGCTATTCATAATGCCAGATTATAGTTTAGTTTAATGACAAAACATAAATAGTATTAAGGGAAGCAAACAATAACAATGTAACTAAGAAAAGCTAAAAAAAATAAAAAGGGAGGGGGGGCTGGTGTGATGTATTACAGACATCATTTAAGCATCTAATTGGAGCAGGTTAAGAATCAAGCAGAGCCAGTACTTCAAGTAGTACTGTATGAATATTTCCCAGGACCCAAAGTTGAAATTCAAGTTATTCATTCTAGAATCCCCCAGCATAAAATAGTAATATTTTATAATCTAATCCCTTTCCCTTGTTTGGCAAAATATTTGCAAGAATCTAAAAGTATGATCCTGTGTGAGTATAAGAAGCACCTTTTTCCTCTAAAAAGAGGCTGAAAATCTGGATGTGTCTTATACATCAAATACAGCATTTTTTCGCCTCCTGAAACTCTGCCCCTTCACCAAAATGGCCACGCGCATTACCCTTATGGAGGCTTTCAGAGAGCTCCTGGGGGCTGGGAAGGGCAGAAATGAGCAAAAAACAGGGCGTTTGTGCCCCCCCCCCAGCCCCCAGCAGCACTCTATAAGCCTCCATAAGGCTATGCATGCATTTTTTGACCAAAAAATGGCCCGTTTTCCTCATTTTGCCCCCCCCCCAGTAACTACACACACTGTCCCCCTACCTACCTACCTACTGTATTTCTCTCTCTCTCCCTCCCTCCCTCCCTCCCTCCCTCCCTCTACCTACCTCGAGTACTCTGCAAGCCCCCCCCCCCCCCAGGCTATTCATGCGTTTTATTTGAAAAAAAACGGGCCCATTTTTGAGAAAATTGGGCTGTTTGGGGGAGGTTTGCACAATGCAAAAAGGTTTTTTCCCCCCCTTTTGGAAAGCTGTTTAATTGGAGTGATTGATGAGAATTACGTTGGTCAAGTACTGTGCCCGCAGAAACAAAGATTTGTTCCAAAGGTGGTCAGTGATTTCCTTCTCCAGCACATGGGTAAATACACCTGGAAACATCTACCTACCTACCTACCTACTCTCTCTCTTTCTCCCTACCTATCTACTGTATTTCTCTCTCTCTCTATTTCTCTCTCTATTTTTCTCTCTATCCTTCTACCTACACTCTCTCCCTACCTACTGTATTTCTCTCTCTCTCCCCTCTATCTACCTATCTAGATGACTAGATGACCTCCAAGGTCCCTTCCAACTCTGCTATTGTATTGTATATCTATCTACCTACCTACCTACTCTCTCTCCCCCCCTACCTATCTACTGTATTTCTCTCTCTTTCTCTCTATCCCTTTATCTACCTACCTACCTAACTACACACACTCTCCCCCTACCTATCTACCTACCTACTGTATTTTTCTCTCTCTCTATCCCTTTATCTACCTACCTAACTACACACTCTCTCCCCCTACCTACCTACTGTATTCTTTCTTTCTTTCTCTCTCTCTCCCTCCCTCCCTCTCCCTCCCTACCTACCTACTCTCTCTCCCCCCCTACCTATCTACTGTATTTCTCTCTCTTTCTCTCTATCCCTTTATCTACCTACCTACCTAACTACACACACTCTCCCCCTACCTATCTACCTACCTACTGTATTTTTCTCTCTCTCTATCCCTTTATCTACCTACCTAACTACACACTCTCTCCCCCTACCTACCTACTGTATTCTTTCTTTCTTTCTCTCTCTCTCCCTCCCTCCCTCTCCCTACCTACCTAACTACTCTCTCTCTCTCCCTACCTACCTACTGTATTTCTCTCTCTTTCTCTCCTTCTCTCTCCCTCTATCTACCGACCTACTTTTTTTTAAAAATTGCCTCTTCAAAACCTTGGTGCGTCTTATACTCCGGTGCGTCTTATACTCCGAAAAATACAGTATTTTGTTTGAAAGCTAAGATTAAGTCTCTTTGAGATGGAACAGTAAAAAGTTGATATACCTCTAGTGTAGCTTTTCAGGTTGTGAGCATTGGGGCAGGAAGGCTAGTTCAGGTCTGACTTAAGCTATAAAACTCAAAAGAGGCCTTAAGGGAAGCTTTATCCTGCAGCTTTAGCATTACAGACTGACTAATTCCAGCTCTATCTTAATTTTATAAGGACTAGGAGTGTATGTGAACTTTTAATTCTTATTAATGGCAACATTTTCTGCAACAAATCCAAGAAAAAAATAATTCCAAGTATAATGTGTTGTACTTTCTTTGTTTCTTTAAAGCCGATTCAGATTGTTTGTTCAGTGAAATTTGGAGCAGAATTAAGACAGTCATGTCATGTGGTGTACTATTAAAGAAATGGCACAACTCATTTTACTTCAACGCTGTTAATTTATAGTCATATTTTGGCTCCAGGAACCTGATGTGCTGGTATGTTAATGGCTCTAGAGAATGTATAAACAGCTGATGAAAACAACTTTTAATAGTAACTATGCAAGCATTGTGAAGAATGACAAGGGCAGCTTAAATGTGTATTTGTATTCACAACCTCCCATCTCTGTCTCTGATTAGTGATGGTTTGAAATGATCAGATTCTAAACATTGCAGATGCAGGTCAGTTCTGATGTTTTCTTTGCCTGAGGATCATTCTTTGAAGTTGGTCTCAGAATGAAACCATGAAAAGAAAACAGGATGCTAGAGGTTATCTGGCCTTAACATTTAACAGAGATATTTTTTTTTTAAATTATGGTTCTAAAGTTATTACTATAAGCTTTGGCATACTAGGATGCAAAAGCATTGCAATTGTATATTAAATGGACTCTGTTAGCAGCACAAAAGTTTTTCTTTAATTTAGAAAAAAATAAGGCCTACAGTTTAATTTAGAAAAAAATGAGGAATGACCGTTCTTTTCTCTTGTATGTAGAACTTATTTCCATCAAGATAGTTTTTTCTCTTTGTGACAACCAGGACCAAATAGGTAATCCTCGAGATACAACAGATCACTTAGTGATCATTCAAAGTTACAACTGACCTCCCAAAAGCCATGTATGATCATGATTCGAAGATAAATTTTTTACAATAGTTAATCCAGTTATTTGCAATTACAAATGTCCAGGCGGCTTCTTAACTTATTTATTATTATTATTATTATTTCTACACCGCCCCCTCTCCCCGAAGGGACCCGGGGTGGTGTACAGGAAAAAATTAAAAACATCTAAAAACCACAATAGAGACATAGTTAAAATCGAATTAAATAACCCTGTACAAAATTTAAAAATATTAAAAACTATATCCCATTTAAGATCAAATAAAACAATTTAAATTACACACTGGGGCGAGAAGCATAAATTAGGCCAAGCCGGCCTGATGGAACAGATAGGTTTTGACTTTTTGGCGGAAGGAGCAGAGGTCCGTGGTCGTTCTAATATCGGGGGGTAGGTCGTTCCAAAGGGTCGGGCCCATCACAGAGAAGGCCCTTCCCCTGGGCGTCGCCCGCTGGCATTGCCTAGTGGATGGCACCCGGAGCAGTCGCTCTCTGTGAGAGCGAATCGGCCGAAGGGATGTATGGGGCAGAGATGCTAAAGCACACCCACCTATCTCTCCCCCCCTCCCCACATCCTTGCCCTACTGGGTCCCTGGGAGACTGGGCCAGCTTTGCCCTACTGATCCACCCCTCAAAATGCCTTGCTTACCTTCCAGAGATCTGCAGAATTCAGTATTATAGGCTGTTTTTAAACTGGGCCACATGGAACAGCTATTTCCAAACTGACCTAGGCAAAGAAGCATTTCCCCTGTCTTCCGCATGACCTCTTTAATGCAAAACAAGATAATAAGCCACAGTTTGTGCTTGGCAGTTTCCATATTTCCTGGTAAAGAAAAGTTTTAAAAGAAAGGAAGAGAAACTAGAGCAGTAAAATGAAGAACAGGCAATGAAAGGTTAAGTGTTAAAAGGGCGATGCAGAGGGAGCTGCTTTGCCTTCTGACCTGATCTTTACCTGACCTGGAAGGCAAACTGCTCTTTACCTGACCACTCCCTCTGCATCACCCTTTTAACACTTAACTCTTAGCTCCTCAAATATTGGAACATCCCAGTCCTTCTTTTTCTTAAACTAGATATACCCAATTCCTGCAACATTCATGTTTTAGGAACATATTAATTATCTTAATGTTATATTCCTTAAATATTAATCAGTTAATATTGCATAATTTAATAATATTAAACACTTAACTATCAATTACACAATAATATTAGTTTTAAATAATGAATAATTAATAATTAATATCAATTAATTAATATTACTTATATTAATATAAATATTCCTTTAACGCATTAAAGGAAAGAGAATATAAAAGTCATCAATAACAACCCTAGTAAGAAGAGGGTGAATGCACCAGTGAATAGCTTGGTGATTAGAAGAAGGCATTTGTTCCAGTCTTGGTTTGTTACCTGTACAAGTTTATACAATTTGGCTTTTGTGGTTTAAACTTGGCAGTGAATATGTGTTTTGTATTTTGTTAAATAAATGTTTTGCATTATTTCTAAAAATGTTGGTTTCTTAAAAGAAACAAATACAATTCCTTCTGATCAAGTTCTGTTCAGTACTCTATCTTTTAATCTCTATACTTGTCTGTTGATTTTTGAAGAATAGGATTTGAGTAATCTGGAATGTTGCCTGACTATCAGTTGACACAGAAATTTAAAAAAAACTGCAGACTTGGAAACATGATAGGATCATGATGCTTGTATCATGTGCATTTTTGACAAATAAAAAATTACCATGTTCTTCTGAATGAGGAAGATTTAGGGTTTTTGTAAGAAATGCCAAGGTAATTCAATATTACGTTATATGGCTATTTTGTGGTAAGAATCACAAAAGTATCCTAATATCGTTTTAAGAAACCGACTATGATATATTCTAAATAAGGACAAATCTTTCTTTGTAAAATAGAACTAAAATACAGCTAGTGATTTTACTTGATTAGACTTTGACAAGGTTAGTGAATATTTAAGTGCAAAACTTAGAGTTCCGCTTTAGAATCAGAACAGATATTGGGAAAATACTTATGATAGACAAGTATTATTTGTGAATCGTTGTCAAGTGGCTAACCTTAAATAGCAAGAACAATAGCAGTTAAACTTATATACCGCTCCATAGTGCTCTACAGTCTTTTCTAAACGGCTTACAGAATCAGCATATTGCCCGCAATAATCTGGGTTCTCATTAAACGACCTCAGAAAGATGGAAAGCTGAGTCAACTTTGAGCAGGTCAGGAACGAACTCTAGGCTGTAGGCAGAGTTAGCCTGCCATGCTGTATTCTAACCATTGTAACACCACAGAATAGTAAGTCCAACATGCTCCTCCCCAAATAAAATAGTAATACAGATAAATTTTGAGTTAATACTGTAATTGATTGGCAATTACAGTTGTAAGTCATGACAGTCATAGGACAGATCATTACACAACTGGGCCGTGTGTGTGTGTGTGTGTGTGTGTGTGTGTGTGTGTGTGTGTGTAAACACACCCCAGAATTCATTACTCCTACTTTATTGTTATGCTTTCTCTCATTTTCTCTCCTTCCTTTGGGAATTCCATTTCTTTTTAAAACTAATCAGTCATGCGGTGATCACCACTTTCATGACAGCCATCACTTAAGACAGCCACTGCAAATATGGAATCTATGTTCTGTTCTGGCAGATGCTAACAGGTAAAAGCAGATCTTACAACTATCAATAAGAAAGCCTACCATAAATACACACAGTTTGTAGAGTTAGCAACATTGTCAAAACCAACTATAAACTCCAGCTGGCGGAAAACCAGGTAGGTATAGGTGAAGCAACCCAATAAAACTGATCAATCATATACAAATTGAAATATAAAAGCTGCAGTGATTAAAGAAGATATAATGTCTTGAGAAATTAAACATATGTACTGCAGACACTGGTATCAAAACATACTTATTTCTTCCAAATTAAAAAAAAGGTTTTCTTCATTGCATACGTTTTCCTAGTAAGGATTTCCTCCACTTTGCAGAGAGAGGTTAAGCCAGAACATCTGTTCTTATTTATCACTTATTATTTAGTAATAAGTGGGATATTTTAATGTACTTTTTGGCATGTGCCAAAAAGCAACCCGGTATTCTCCATGTGTTTTAGACTACTGTTTCCTTAAATATTCTTCCAGCTAGTAACTCACCAGAAAACTCCCTCTGTGAATTCAATAGGGGGGAAAATCATTACAATAGGTTACAACCAGTCATTCTGAATCTCCTGATTAGGAAACGTCTTATTCCTTCTACCAAACCCAGCCATAAAAAAGAAAAAGATTTTTGAATATTTCTTCCCCAAATCTGGAAATAATTTTTAAAAAGCTGTGCCAAGGCCGAAACACGATTTTTTAAAAAGCAATTATGTCAGATCTCTAAATATCAGCAAGTTATTATTGGGAAATAGGAATGCCTGAAAAACAAGGGAAAGCACCAATGAATCCAGAATTCCAAATATAATTCAGAATTCCAAATACAATCAGTACAATTAGTTATTTATTACCTACTTCAGTATAATACAGGATTTCAGCAGTATTCAGAGATGATTGCGAGAGAGACAGTTGGAATGACATGGCTAGGTGGGTCCTCTTTTTGAGCACTATCCTACCTTTACCAAATGAGGATAACTGAAAGTTTGTGGTTCCATTTTGATCTGTAGGAAGTTAGCACTCCCCCCACCCCCGAAAAATGAAATATCCTAGGACAGGGGTCTGCAAAGTCGGCTCTTTTAAGACTGGTGGACTTCAACTCCCAGAATTCCCCAGCCAGCTATGCTGGCTGGGGAACTCTGGGAGTTGAAGTCCACCAGTCTTAAAAGAGCCGACTTTGCAGACCCCTGTCCTAGGACATATTGAAAAGGCAGAATATTACATTTCCCTGGATCAGAAATGGAAAAACCATGTATTTAGGCACGAAAGAGACTCACTCTTAATAGTCCCAACTTTCCTTAATGGGCCATTAAAATGCCCAAGCCAGTCTATTCTACATAATAAAGAGTTCTCCCCTTCAGTTTCAGGGTGATGGGATTAAGGCATGTTAGGATTAGTCTTCCACAGAAACTCACCACATGGCATCTGGAAATTCAAACTTGGCCCCATGGTAATCTGACAACCAATCAGAATACATTTCTTACACAGGGACAGGAAACAGAGAGGTGGGGCTGAACAGAGCATATAAAGCCAGGAAGTTTCAGCTCCTCTTTCTCTTTTCTTCTTCACCCAACATCTGAAAGCATGGGATCCCCCCTTCTGAACAGAAAAGCTCAAGCCATGTGATCCTGTCCACCATTAAAACCATCTTTCCAAGCAGCCTCCATGTCTCCAGTATCTTTTCCCCCCCACTTGGAGCTGAACCCAGAAAGACATTTCTTCCAACAGACCAAGTTCAGTTTGTTAGTGCTGTAACATAAACAGAATGTGAAATTAAAGAAATTCAAAAATGAATTCCACCTGTTTTGTCAGTTTGGAGTGGATGTACCTAATGTTTGATGTGGCACTCTCGTAACATCCCTGTGTTGTCCCAGTACAGTATCCGTGCTGCCTCATGTTCTTTTTATATGATAGCATTACTGTAGTGAAAATTAATCAAAAGGGATGCAAAACATCAGATTGCCTACTCATTGATCAGACGTCAATTCTGCAGCTGATTTTGTTGACTCACGAGATACGGATATTAATGCCAGCTATGTTTCCCAGTGTGTCTCTGAGACCAATTCAAAGGGACGGTTCTAATTTTAAAAGTCTTAAATCCTGTTATTTCAAATTAACTTTAAGGACCATTATTCCTTGTAGCCTATATTTTTTCAACATAGAAATGCCTACTGTATTGTCATGGGTAGTTAAATGAATGAATGAATTATGGCAATGAATGAATGAATGAATGAATGAATGATTTTATCTGAATTGTTCTGAGGGTTTGTCTGAAACCTTCTCTGAAAGTTACTTAGCTTCAGCAGTCTTGGATTTTGTGTATTCAACTGAGAATTTCATTTGGGGAAAAAAAGTTTAATTATTTATTATATTAGATAATACATTTGATAATGCATGATAACAAATCTAATGTTGTTATATTAGATTAGGTAATACATCGGATAATATAATAAGTAACTAAACAAACATAGCGAAGTGTATGATGGGGTGTGTGCTTATGTGTGTGTTGGAATCTAAACACTGACCATATAATATTAAATCCTTGAATCTGCTATGATAAAACATCAGCATTGCTCTTTCCATTGGTGAGTTTCTGTCTCAGGTTTCCAAAGTTTATATCGCCCTTCCCACCATCAAAGATACAGTTGCAAACTGAAGATATTTTTCCTTTGTTCATTCATTTCCTTCTGTAAAATGAGGCTTTGGTAATAAATCAGCTTCCATCTTATTTCCTAGGTACTCTCCGCTCTCGACATACTCCAGCCACCACACATCGACTACTTTGAAGAAATGTATCCTAAATGTTAAATAAATAATTTCATTGAGGTAGGTGTAATTAATTCTAGCTTATAAAGCTGCCTGCAGATTTTCGTCTTGAGTTTTAGCATCTGTAAAGGTGGTATGGAGGCCAGCTGTAATAGACCATCTAGAAAAACATTGTTATAAGAATAGGCTGCTAAAAGAAGGAATTGGAAGGGGTGTATAGAAATTTATGATTATCGTTACAAGAATTGAATGTCAACTGCTTCATGGGCAGGCTTCAGGATTTTCTCCCAGATTTATCTTTTAATCAGGTAGAGAAAAGTATTTGGAAAATGACTGCAAATTAATGCCTTACAATGTGCAAATGCTCATATAGTAATTTGATGTATAAATGGTGGAGAGGATTGTTACAGGAATATCTTGAAATGTACATTTGTGTTATTTGTTACGCTTACTGATCCTGTTGTCTTCCAAGGAAGGAAGGCTGCCCTACAAAAGTAAATGTCTTTCAATGCTAGTATATAGTATTTATTTTTTATTAAATAGCACAGAGCATGAAGGTGCTACAGCCCTAGCCCTGGGCTTTTGTCCAATGGAAATTTTGAAGGATCCTAAAAAAAATATCCTGTAAAATATAAAAGAACTGGAATGTTTGTAAGATTAGGATTCAATTTTCATCTATATAATACTAAATTTCTGAAATATATTTCCATGTATTCTTATGTATTCCCATCCTCATTGCTGAAAAACCTGAGCCCTTGCTTCCTTGTAAATTGCTCCTTTCTTGCTTAGGATAACCTTTGATCTAGATTAGAGATATGAGAAACAAACATTCTGTACCTGCCTTTTGCTTATATAAAACAAAAACAGCTGTCCTATAATTTAAATCTCATTGCACTCAAATAGATATAGGAAAAAATTCTGCAGTAGGGCAGGGACAATTATGAGGGCTGTCCCTCAAAGATCATAAATGTGCCAGATAGAACAGTTTTAATGTCCTGTTAGTTCAGTGCTGCATTTTACGTTGTTAAAGCATAGGAAATGTATTCTTGTATATATTTCTATATATAACAATTTTATACAGATAGTCCTCAATTTACAACAGTTTATTTAGTGAATGTTCAAAAAGTGGTGCGGTAGCCTAGAGGTGGACCTCTCTCGCCTCACAACCGGGGGCTGTGAGTTCAATCCTAGATAGATATTTCTCTCTCTGGGCACTTTGAGAATATATCTGCTGAATAGAACTCCACATTGGCAAAAGGGAGGCGTCCGGCCAGTAAACACTCGGCACCATTCAGTTGCCCAGACTCTACCCCACAAGGGATTATAGAGTCATTAAAAGAAGAAGATGATGATGATTTAGTGAAATGTTCAAAGTTACAGTAAAGTGACTTATGACTATATTTCACAAGTCTGTTGCAGCATCCCCATGGTCACATAATCAAAATTTGAATGCTTGTCATCTGGCTCATATTTATGATAGTTGCAGTGTCCTGGGGTCATGTGGTCACCTGTTGCGACCTTCTGATGAGCAAAGACAGCGGGGAAGCCTTGTTCATTTAACAACCATTTACTAATTTATCAACTGCAGTGATTCACTTAAGAATTGTGGCAAGAAAGGCCATAAAATGTGCCAAAATTCACTTAACGGTTTTGCTTAGCTACAAAAATTTTGGGATCAAGTGTGGTTTTAAGTCGAAGACTACCTATATATTGTTCATATTGTATAAACAATATGAAATTGTTTCCTCATGCCCATAGCTTCTACATTTCCACTAATGTTATTTCTCTCCTTTCATTCAATGTACAACCTTTTGAGAAATAACTATCTTTGATCTAGAAATGTGAGTACACCGATTAGATTTAGGGATTTCAGTTCTTCAAAATGCTTCTGCTTTGGATTATGGCTGGGATTATATGAATTCAGTTGGGTTCTAAACTATCAAGAAAGTGTTTCCTCTTTTGTGGTTTTCCCCACTTTATACTCCTTTCCGCTTTTGAGTTGAAAGGATTGAGTAAAAAATAAAGGCTCCATTGCAACATTAATGTCAAAATATTGATCTGATTTATATTCCATAAATATTCTCAAATTTAATAATTGAGTAACTGGACCTGGGCCATGGAGATCCATGTCCATCCTCAGCTATGGAAGCCTCCTGAGAGGTTTTGAAATTCCCATTCTGTTTTAATCCCTTGTTATCTCAAGGATGATAGAAAAAATGGAGGACAAAATGTTATGTCTACTGTCCTGTCCTTTTGGAAAAAAAATATGTCAGTAAGACAAGTGAAACAATAAACCAGAGTATAAGATGCACCAAGGTTTTGAAGAGGCAAATAAAAAAAAGTTTTTGCACTCTGCAGACCTCCCAAAAATGGGCCCGTTTCCTCCCCCCCCCCCCAAAGGACCCATTTTTGCAAAAACAACCCTGTTTTTTGTCCCAAAAAAAAGGGTATGCATAGCCTTTAGGAGGTTTATATGCTCCTGGGGGCGGGTGGGGGGGCAAAATTTAGCAAACAAACAGTCCATTTTTCGCTCATTTTTGCCCTCCCCAGCCCCCATGAGCACTCTGAAAGCTTCCTAAAGGCTATCCACCGCCATTTTGGTGAAGGGGCCAGGATTTCGGGAGGCCAAAAATGCTGTATTCAGTGTATAAGACGCACCCAGATTTTCAGCCTCTTTTTTGAGGGAAAAAGGTCCATTTTGTACTCTGAAAAATACAGTAATTCTTTTTAAACTGGCCATAAGCAATTCATAATCAGCCATAGTTTGCTAAATTGCAACTAACTATTTGATTCTTAAGTCTTAAAACTGAAGTTTTAAAGAGTTGTTGGCATTATATAAATATTGTATAACATAAATGACTTACGGATATCTATTAAAGGTATCAATATCTTCAATGATTCAATCTTCAGTTCCTCTACTTAAAGTGTGTCTAAGAACATAGCTATGTAGAAGACATGCGATTAATGAATTATCTAATGTTATCATTATACTTAAATAACTTTTTATTTGTTGGTGTTCATTCAAAATGTTTTAATGTAAAAATGAGCAATACTATTTTTTGGCTTTCCTTCCTTTTTAAAAACCCTAACATCTTAGTTAATCTGAACTTGCTATTATTTCTTTTTATGCACTTTTCAGATCTAGGGGTAGACCATCCAACCAAGGACAGTGATTTAAATAAGATTTGTTTCATTCCTCTTAGGAAGTTTATCAGCTTAAAAATCTAAATGACAACAGCCATCTTATTTTCATCCAGTTAATCTGCTGCTATATTTAGAGCTAATTTAAAATGTTAACATGATGATTGCTGAAAAAAATGTTTGGAAAGTCTTTGTGTCTTATTTGAGGAAAAACAAAGAGAAGACAAAAGAATTTTTAACTTCCTTTCCTTTTTTCAGAAACACTTTGCTAAGATTCATTTTAGAGCAAAATAAATTTTTTGAAAAAAGTTTCTAAAAATTTGGACACCCAGTGACAAAATGTCTCCTGTCTAGATTTGTGCTCTCTGGCTTTCTAGATTCTGAAGAGAAATTTAAAAAGAAAGATTTGGGGGGGGGGGGTTATTCTCATTTTAATCTGAACTTTATTTACTTTTAAAGCAGTATGAACTCTGCAATTTCACTTCTCCCAATTATGTAATACATATCTGCGCTGGAAAAGAGGTATGCAAAAATAGAACAGAAAAATAATGCTCAAAAGGAAAATCGCTTTCTAAAAACAAAGCTGACATACATATAAAAATATTTAGAGAAAGGTACCAAAAAACAGAATCCAAGGTTTATATGAAGTATAAAAAAACAATTAGAAATGAAAGGAACCAAAGTTAAGACTGAAAAAATTGTTTTTCCTGGTGTACTGAATATACTGCATGAACATAATTTGTTTTAACCTATGAAAGTGCTTTTTTTTTTAAATTGGAAAAAGAAACTTCTGTATTTGATAGACATTTGGAGACCCCACTTCCTCCTGAAGGAAGTTGTACAAGTGGGTGGTGTGATAACTCAGCGGTTAAAACACTGAGCTTGTCAGCTAGAAAGCTGACAGCCCGAAATCGTGACTTGAGCATTGCGTGGTGGGGTGAACCGCTCTTCTCCCACCTCCTGCCCACCTAGTAGTTCAAAAGCATGCAAATGCGAATAGATAAATAGGTACCGCTTCAGTGGAGAGGCAGCAGCACAATGTCATGCTAAGCACCTGATCATGGAAATGTGTCTTCAAACAGTCTAGCTCATGGCCTCGAAACAGAGATATGCCCCACCTCCTATAGTCGGCAACGATTATGGGAATAATTTCCTTCTGCTTATTGCCATTTCTAAATATGATGTCCATATGTGTAGTTTAATTACAATGTAGCACACACACTCCAACCTGAAAACCTCTAGTACAGGGGTCCCCAACCTTTGCAACTTTAAATCTGAAGGACTTCAGCTCCCAGACTTCTCCAGCTTTGCTGGCTGGAGAATTCTGGGAGCTGAAGTCCTTCAGACTTAAAGTTGCAAAGGTTGGGGACCCCTGCTCTAGTACATATAGTTTCTGAGCTATTTTGATCTCTATCATTGTAATATAGCTTCCTGTGATCTATCTTGTCCAAAGAATGGTACCCTGTTTTCCAAAAAATAAGACCTCCTCGCATAACAAGCCCAATCAGACTTTTGAGCGCATATGCTAAAATAAGCCCTCCCCAGAAAATAAGCCTTTTCCGAAAATATTGCAACGCAGCAGCAGCCATGAGGTGACCACGCTCGCCTCCTCCTGTAGCTCAAAAATAATAAGACCTCCCCGAAAATAAGGCCAAGCGCTTATTTCGGGGGTCAAAAAAATAAGACCCTGTCTCATTTTCAGGGAAACACGATAGAGATGTCACACTGAAAGAAAGAACAACAAAGAGAAGCAGAGGCTGGAATTTCCTATTAAAAGGAGTATGGAATGTCTTGTTTGTTGGATCCAATTGCTTTTTTATGTTGATGCTCTTCTCATAATTGTAGGTTTGCTTCTCAGGAGCTTTATAAAATTGTGTACAAGTTCCACAAAATGGCTATCCCCACTTAAATTTCTGCCTAAGGCAAACAAATAAAGCCGAAGCTGTCACAAATGTTTGCCTGTAGAGTATTGTATAAGGATTTTTTTTAATGGAAGGAAAGAGGCAGCCAGCTGAAAATAATTTCATAGAGACACTGACATTTTTATGACTTGTTGCTATTCATATCATTGAACTAAACTGACAGACAGAAAAAAACCACTGCCATTGATGTAAAACTGCCCCCCTCCGTTATTAACCCTGCCAAATAGATCAAGGTAGAGAAAATAACCATCCAAAGTTAACCAGTAAGTGTTTGTGACTGAGAGTATTGAAGGCTGAGCCTTCAACCTGATCTTAATCCCAAACCTTTAACTCTGCACCACATTGGCTCTCAATCCCCAAAAGTGGAGTTCAGTCATTTTCTTCTTTTACATTTAACAGGACCTGGCAAGGTCTGCACAAGTTTCCCAAGTAGCTAATTGAGGTGCCAACAAAACCTAAATTTTATTTTGTTTTGTTTACATATTCATCAAATTAAACTTAAATACATTTGATGTGATTAGTCTTTGGCTGTATGTCCCAAATGTGCTTTTTCAGGAGGCAACTGGACTTTCTTGTTTTTTCTTTGAAGACATTTCTCTCTTGGGTGAGAAATGAAATGTCTTTCCAGCATTCTGTCTCACACAGTGGCTCCCCATTTGCTTCAGGGTCTTCCCAAGCAGATGTCTTCACGTGCTTGTGATTCCCTGCAAATGGCATTGAGAAATATCCTGCCTATCTCTCCAACCCGGAGGGTGTCCTTAGGCATCCATAATGATAGCCATTGATACCCTTGTTCTCCATGAACTCGTCTAATCCTTTCTTAAAGGTGTCGAGGCTGACAGCTGTCACGACTTCTTCTGGCAGGGAGTTCCATAGACCACTGATCCTCTGGGTGAAAAAGTACTTCCTCTTATTTGTTTGAGGTCTAGCTATCAAAAGTTTCATGGAGTGCCCCCTAGTTCTAGTGTTGTGCGATAGGGAAAACAGTTTTTCTTTTTCTACTTTGTCCACACCGTTCATGATTTTATAGACTTCAATCGGGTCACCTCTCAGGTGCCGTCATTCTAGAATGAAGAGGCCCAGCCGTTGCAGCCTCAGATGGTAAGGAAGGTGCTACCAGCCCCCTAATCATTCTGGTTGCCCTCCTCTGCACCCTTTCCATTTCCATAATATCCTTCTGAAGGTATGGTGACCAGAACTGTACACAATACTCCAGATGGGGCCTCACCATAGATTTATAAAGAGGCAAAATGACACTTGCTGACTTATTTTCTATACCCTTCCTAATGATCCCTAGCAATGAGTTTGCTTTTTTCACTGCTGCGGCACACTGGGTTGACACCTTCATTGAGCTGTCCACCAGGACACCAAGGTCCCTTTCCTGGTTAGTTGCAAGGAGTTCAGACCCCATCAGTTTATAGATGTAGTTGGGGTTTTTTGGCCCAACGTGCATCACTCTGCACTTACTAATGTTGAAGCTCATTTGCCACTGGTTTGCCCACTCCCCCAGTGTCAAGAGATCCCTCTGGAGCTCCTCTCACTCCATCTCAGTTTTTACTACCCTGTATAATTTAGTGTCATTGGCGAATTTGGCTACCTTGCTGTTTACTCCTACTTCTAGATCATTTATGAAAAGGTTGAAAAGCAGGGGTCCCAGTACTGAACCTTGGGGGGACCCCACTCTTTACCTCCCTCCACCTGGAGAAGTGTCCATTTAATGCTACCATGACCTGGATGACTGAGAATCTCTACAGATCTTTAGTTCTATTAAATTCTCCTGTTGTCGTTTAGAAATAACAATTTGACAGCAACTTTTAGGAATCTCTAAGGGCCACTCCCAGGGCTTTTAGGGGCTTGAATATTGCTGTGGCTTCAGACTTGTTTAAATTATTTTGATTAAATAAGTTAACCTCTTAATTTGGAGTAAGTTTATACAGAATACTATTTTTATCGGTTGAATGCTCACACTTGGGAACAGAAAATTAGGGATAAACTTTGCTCGTATACTTCGGAGTTAATATAGTATCAACTCAGAAGGGAAGGCTGAGTGTCATTGTAATTGTATGTGCATCTGTGGAAAAGTGTGTTAATAAAAAGTAGCGGTATTAATCATATTTTCACATCCTCCCATAAAGTCTTAAGACTATTTAGGTGATCTTTCAGTACAGTCTCCAAGCTGCTGTTAAAAAACTGGTATGATCCTTGGCCTAGCAAAAGTTTTGCACCTGTTACAGAACTCATTTAAAGAGCTGAGCTGTTCTTTGGGAAAATGCATGATATGAAGTGATATTTTGTGCGTTGATAATTCTGTTTTATAAAAGGAAATCAATTGGATAACACATGTTCTAATGATGAGCAGAGATATTTTCCCACCGAGGATTCCATGTCGCTTGTCTGATTCCTCAGTCAAGTCACATCGATATTCTTAAAATTGCCTGAATTATATCGTTTCTGCGTTTCACATAAATAGCCCACATTTTCAGCACCGATATAGTTAAGCCCAGTAATAGCCCAATCACCAGGATAATACCATAATCCTGAGCTTTTTGCCTAGTGAGCAGTGCATTTACACTCTGATGTTTATGCAAGTTGTTTATGCTCATATGGACTTTCTGGAATTATTTGTGTTTTTTAAACATTGGAATATTAAGGAATTGACCTGGACAACACAAGCTCATCCTGAAGAGAGTAACCAAAATTCCAAGCCTAAATAATGGTAGTATTCTTAGTAGTAATTCTTATGTAGTCTGTACTTATTTCTAAGGGCAGAACATGCAAAGGAATAAAATGCAACACAACTGAAACCAGCCCCAGCAATAAAATAACCTACATGCAGTCCTCAACTTATGAAATTCCATTGCTAAGCAAGACAGTTGTTAAGTGATGCAGTTGTTTAGCAACAGCACTTCCAGTTGCTGTTATTAAGCGAATCCCATGCAGTCATTCTGCACGACATCACTCGGTTGCATTTGGGCTCTTGTACCAGCTTCCCACATTGACTGCTTGTTAAAAGCCAGAAATAAATGTGTCAAACGATGATCACATCACATGATCGTTGAAACATTGAGATGGCCCACCTTTGACGTCCGGTCCTACAGTCATTTTCACTCAGTATGTTCAAATAATTGCTGAACAAGTAGTAGTTAAGCAAGGGCCACCTGTACAAATTTGAACAAAATGCAACAAGTGCACCTTTGATGGACTTCATAATGCCGGGGTTGCCTGAAAGAATATACAGAGGAATCTTTTATCTCCTTGGCCATTCTTTAATTTTGCCTTTGTTTTCCTGATATATGTTCATTACCTACCAAAATTTAATCAATAAGGAAAAATGTTAACCATATTACAACTGAACTGAAACCCAAATAGAATAGAATAACAGAGTTGGAAGGGACCTTGAAGGTCTTGTAGTCCAACCTCCTGCTTAGGCAAGAAACCCTACAAATGGTTATCCAACATCTTCTTAAAAACCTCCAGTGTTGGAGCATTCGCAACTTTTTGGAGGCAAGTTTTTCCACTGGTTAACTCTTCTAACTGTCAGGAAATTTCTCCTTAGTTGTAAGTTGCTTCTCTCCTTGATTAGTTTCCACCCAACTGCTTCTTTTTCTACCCTCAGGTGCTTTGGAGACTAGCTAGACCCAACCCAACTGAATATTTTGGCGTTTGTGTTCCTGTGATTCTGCATAAAAAATTACATGTGCAGTGGGCAAAACAGAATTTTGAAAATCCAGCTACTTATTTCTTTAAAAAAATGCTTCCCCCGCCCCTCTGGGGAGAAACTGTAGCAGATATTTGTGAACTCTTCCCTTGCGGCAATGGTAATTGTGAAACAACACTTAGACTTGCACTTTTTGGTTTGCTTTGTCAGTGTGGCGCAACCCATTGACTTCTATGGCCTCTGAGTCAGCACAAATTAAAGGGCTGCTATTGTCCCCTGCTACGGTTGTTCTGAAGTAAATTGCTATTTCGTAGTTCTAATTTTATGCAGCGATTTGCTAATTATTACTGTCAGTATTTTCTGCCCAGGAGGTGCTGTTTGGTTTGAAGGAATTGTAACCAGAGCAACCTCACGTGCTTTCCTGCCATGATATGAATTGGGGTTAAGTGTCAAAAGACAGGGCATCCACTGAAACCTGCTTTTTATTATATTGTTTAATTATATCTTTATTGTGGTTAAGATGAGGAGAGAGCTCATCACCATTCTGCTAGAGCTGTGGAGCTCAAGGAAAGTCTGCTTTTGCTCTTGTTTCTAGGCCCTTGTTAAATTGCCCAGAGACAATCAAAAGATATTTGCTATTCAAGCTAATAGCACCTCTGAGTCCTTCTGAAACACTTTTTTGTAAAGCACAGCAGACCCAGAGCAGTGCAGAGGCCATTCCAGGACCTTATTTCATTTAAGCTGCTTTAGTTGGCATGGCAACTAGTTGAGACATTTGGGAGTTATCTTGTTTGGGACTGAAGCTGGGGAGGATTTAGGTGGGAGAGCCAAACAAGTAAGTTTCACGTGCCACAATGAAGGTACAGACCACTGTACTGCAATCCCTGTCCCAGAAGTAAATATGGGAGACACAGACACTTTCATGGAAACTAATCTAGGAGAGAAGCAACTCAGAACTGAGGAGAAATTTCCTGACAGTTAGAACAATTAATCAGTGGAACAGAAGTTGCCTCCAGAAGTTGTAAATGCCCCAACACTGGAAGTCTTTAAGAAGATGTTGGATAACCATTTGTCTGAACCGGTATAAGGTTCCTGCCTACGCAGGGGGTTGGACTAGATGACCTCCAAGGTCCCTTCCAACTCTGCTATTGTATTGTATTGTATTCTTTCTATGCAAGTTATAACCTTATAACCTTGTTACAAACTTTATATAGTTAAGGTTATATAACTTCTAACAAGGAGAGAAGCAACCTAAAATTAACGGTGAGAGAGATCAGACAGTAGAAGAGCTTGTCTTCAGAAGTTGTGGGTGCGCCATCACTGGAGGATTTCAAAAAGAGACTCGATCTGTCAAAAATGGTATCAGGTCTCCTGCTTGTGCAGGGGGTTGGACTAGAAGACCTCCAAGGTCCCTTCCAACTCTGTTATCCTATGTTCTAAACGAAATGGAACAAAGAGGCTTGGGAATCTGTCTGTTAGGCAGGCAGCAGTATAACTCTATGGAAAAGGAATATGATCAGGCCAAAATTGGCATTGGGGAAAGTTAACATAAGAAAGATCAAGTTTAAAAAATAAGTTGGATCCAGCTGCTCAAGCAGGAGAACCTATAACCATGATCGCGAACGTATGGCACACATGCCAGAGGTGCAGTGGTGGGTTGCAGGCAGTATGCCTCAGTATGGGCGTACCGGAGCCTCCCGGAGCACCGGGTACCATTCTAGTACGGTGCTCCAGAGGGCCCACCCGCCCACAGTCCTTACCTGTCCTTAAAGTCTTTGGGGCTTATGCACACGGCACATACAGCACCTGCACGACCCTCCACTGATCAGCTTGAGAGTCACTGAGGCTTGCGGAAGCATCACTGGATGGTAACACACTTATGGTAACACACGGATCCGGAACTCACCACTGCAGAGGTGGCATGCAGAGCCCTCTCTGTGAGTACAGCCACTGTCACTTAGCTGGTCTTCCAGGTTCTGCGCACACATGTGTGTATGCTCCAGTTTTGGCATTCAGTGCCGAAAAGGTTAGCCGTCACTGCCCTAGACCATTACAAGTGACTGCCCAGTCTCTTCTTAAAAGCCTCCAGTGATGAGGCACCTACAACTTCTGGATGCAAGTTGTTCCACTGATTCATTGTTCTGTCAGGAAATTTCTCCTTAGTTCTAGGTTGCTTTTCTCCTTGATTAG
The DNA here is from genome assembly GCA_039707465.1 of Rhabdophis nuchalis. Taxonomy (NCBI): domain Eukaryota; kingdom Metazoa; phylum Chordata; class Lepidosauria; order Squamata; family Natricidae; genus Rhabdophis; species Rhabdophis nuchalis. The sequence goes on along the minus strand of CM077643.1, from coordinate 395,569,016 downwards.
TTTTCATCCATTGCTTTTTCTTCTGCCTTCAGGTACTTTGGAGAATAAATTGACACCCTCTTCTTTGTGATAGCCTCTCAAATAATGGAATACCACTGTCTTGTCACCCCAGTCCTTCTTTTCACTAGAGTAAACATACCCAATTTCCTGCAACCATTCTTCACATGTTTTAGCCTCCCACCCTCTAATTGACTTTGCTGCTCTTTTGTGCACTATTTCCAGACTCTCAACATCTTTTTTTATAATACGGTGACCAAAACCAGGTTCAGTATTCGAAGCGTAGTCATACTAAGGCTTTATAAAGCAGTACTAATACTTCACATGATCTTGATTCTGCCCCTCTGTTAATGCAGCCTAGAACTGCATTGGCTTTTTTAACTGCTGCCTCACACTTAGAAGATACATGATTATCTACTAAGACTCCAAGATCCCTCTCACAGTTACTGTTATTGGGCCAGGTTTCACCTAATCCAGGGGTTCCCAAACGTGGCAACTTGAAGACTTGTGGCCTTCAACTCCCAGAATTCTCCTCTGCTGGCTGGAGAATTCTGGGAGTTGAAGTCCACAAGTCTTCAAGTTGCCAAGTTTGGGAACCCCTGACCTAATCTATACCTGTACATTAGATTTTTCTTGCCTAAGTGTAAAACCTTACTTTTCTCTTCACGCTTTCTTCACCTTGTTTACGTTGGATGAAAAATCTGTACCGATTGCAATAGAGGTAATTAAGAAGACTGTTCTTTTTGCACAATTTTTAAATTTAGTTAAAACACAAAATAAAGAAAAAAGAAGAAACATAACTAGCAACCATCAAACACTGATATTAAAAGTAAAAAAAAAAAAACCCAGACAATTAGCTTTGTACAATAATCTGTTGAGTGCAGCTCTTTGGACCATAATGAGAAAAATCCACAAATAACAACGCCTCAGAGTTTTCCATCCAGTTGAATGTAGAAAGAGGATAAAATTCTGCTCCTGAGTGGGTGGGGAGGAATGAAAAAGTAACCCAAGTTGTAGTTTGAAAAGGAAAATGTCTCTATTTGCGGATAGTCCTCGACTTAACAACCACAAATGAATCCTGTTTTGCCACCTGTGTACCATTTGTATCAAAGCTGTGGAGCCATTAGGCTCATATGTGCGCATACTTCTGAACCCCCCAATGAAGGATTGATGTGACCAATCATGTATGAGATCGAATGTTACTCCTTCTGCCTTAAATCTCAGTTGTGATTGTTGTTTCTGTCTGCTATTTCTAGAGCAAATATAATTAAAACACTGGAATATACATGTCAGTTTACCCCTCACTGTAAATATAGCTGTACAAGCCACCTAAAAAGAGATTTGAGAAGCAGAAAGGAATAAATAAAATATACAGGGAGTATAACAAATTGTTTGCCGCCAGTTGTGAGATGGCTGGCTGGCTATATAAGTAGATTTAAAGGGGGGGAAAGACTAACGGCTTTTCAAACACACACACACACACACACACAAATTATTTATCTTTAACTGGGTGAAACAGTACATTATAGGGCAGTAATTTTTCAACTGGGCTAACTTTAAGGATGCCAGGATCCATTACTCCCAAGGGATTGAAATGTGGAGAAGTTGCGACTGCTTCAGCGCTGCCACAGTCAGCTATGACTGTCATTTTCAATGTTCCCTGATAGCTTCTTGCATGTCCACAGGAGTGCAGGTTCCTCTGTGCTCACACCACACTTCTCCCCCCCCCCCTCTCATGGCAGCAGCCACTTGCCTGCCTGCTGAGAAGGGGAAGGAGTGTGGGTGGGGAAGGAGGAAGGGGGGAGGAAAGAAGGAGCAAAGGGTGGTAGTGGAGGGAGGGAGGAAGGAAGGAAGGAAGCTTTCTGATATTCACTGCCCACTTCCAACAAGAAAACTCAGTGGGGAAGCCAACAAGAAGTCAGAAATCATTCCCACTCCCGCTGAATTATTTTTGCCCACCTGTGGTCATTATGTTTCTCTATTTAGGTAAGGAAATAGCTTTGAAATGATGATCCAACAGGTCACAGATTGTGTGTGTGAGAGAATTTATTGTTCCAACCCATATTTTTGGTTTTTAAAATCAGTTTTGTTGTACCTTGTATGTTTTACAAAGGTAATTCCTAAAAGATGGCAAAAAATGAATTTGTTTTTTAGCCTCTCCTCCCCTGCATTCTGTTCCAGAATATAAAGTATCCAGAATATATAATATAAAGATGCTATCATCACCTGCACCATCTTTGTATGTCTGGTCCAACTCCATTCACATTGTTTTTGCAGCTCGGCTCTTAATTCTGTATTTTTTTTTTCTTTAAGCCTAAAATTATTTTCTTCACTACTGCTTCTTCCTAAAATCTCCCAGTGCTGAAAGCACAGCTTGATACTTGAAAATCAAGATACACTGGTTTTGCTTCAGGCTCTGTGTCTTCCCAGACTGTTGTCAACAACCAAGATCAAACATCAGAGAATCTCACTTGGCAATTGCCTGGATGCAGGAGGTGGAGCCCAGTTCAACATCTTGATCTCCTGTTCAGTTATATTGAAAGATTTTATTGGAGACAGTAGAAAATTGTGTAATCATCTAAGCAGTTATAACTCAAGCGAACAGATAGGAGTGATTGCTCTTTCCCAAGGCGCCTCTTTAACTTACATTTCTGCCTTAATGTTGCATGTGAGCAGTGGGCAGGTTTCCTGGTATGATTTCGATTTCCTGTCAGTCCAGGTCTATCACTGGCACTTTTGTCTTGTTTCTCATGTAAAATTACCAACCTGAAAAAAAATGAGTGATGTGTAACTGAAAAGAAAGAGATTTGCTCCTCAAGCCCAAAGGTGTTTTTAATGGTCCTCTAATTTTTTTTAAAAAATGGCTTAGAAGTAAACAGCAGAGCCTTAGGGTTACAATAATTCTTAGCGAACTGTCCAAATCATTTCTGATTCTGTAACATTCAAATAGCTGCGGATTGAAGGATATGAGAAAGAGCTGCTGTTGCCAAGTCTCCTGCATCTTGCAGGAACTGAAATGATCTGATCCACTTTCTGTCTTGTATTTTCCTTAATGAATACAATTAAAGATATGTTGTTACAGAATTGATGCAGAGTGATCTCCATAAGATTATCGTCTCTCCTCAGCCACTCAGCTCAGATCACGTCAAAGTTTTTCTTTACCAGATTTTAAGAGGTAATTTACTTTACTTGTTAATGTGGAACAAATATATTGGAACCCCACTGCAATATGTAAAATGTATTTCCCCACTGCTGTCCATATAATATAAACATTCTACTACAAGCCAGTTTGTCGGACTTCCGATAAAATAGGGCAGTGATGGCTAACCTTTTTTGGCTCGGGTGTCAAAAGCGGGGGGAGCGCAGGGGGGTGCGTGCGTGGGTGTGCCACACCCATAATGCTTTGTGCGTGACCCCCTGCTTTTGGCACGCTTTATTTGCCCTTCCCAGGCTCCAGAGGCTTTCTAGGAGCCTGGGGAGGGTGAAAACAGCCTCCCCCCAACTTCCAGAGGCTTCAGGAGCTCCCCTGAAGCCTCCAGAGGGTGAAAAACGGCCTCAAAAGAAGGCCTAAATCAGCTGGCCAGCACACACATGCGTGCTGGAGCTGACGGCAACGCCTCGCGTGCCCTAAGAAATGGTTCTGCGTGCCACCTGTGGCAACAGTGCCATAGGTTCGCCATCACTGAAATAGGGGCATTTTGGCATCGTTATAGGAGAATCATGTGGTCTTTAAGCAAATCCAACTTCCCCATTGACTTTGCTTGTCAGAAGTCAACTGGGAAGGTTGAAAATGGTGATCACATGACCCTAGGATGCTGCAGCCGTTGTAAATATGGGCCAGTTACTAAGTGTCTGAATTTTGATCACATGAGGGAGGGGATGCTGTAAAACCCATAAGTGCAAGAACCAGTCGTGAGTCATTTTTTTCCAGTGCCATTGTAACTTTGAATGGTCACTAAAAGAATTATTGAGGACTACCTGCATTGAAACAGCAGGAAGAGGGAAGCCGTATAAATTAAAATAAGGAAAGCTTTGCCTGCAAGTAAGCACTTTTTTAAAAAAAACATTTACACCTGCAAAGTAATTAGTCATACTGTACTGCTTTTCTAACGTTAATACAGTCCCTATGAATAATATGAATTCAATTTCAAATTATAAAAAATGTATACATAACAGAATTAACAGAGTTTGGAATTAACAGAGTTTGGAATTAACAGAATTAACAAAGAATTAACAGAGTCTTCTAGTCCAGGGGTCTCCAACCTTTGCAACTTTAAGTCTGAAGGACTTCAGCTCCCAGAATTCTCCAGCCAGCTTTGCTGGCTGGAGAATTCTGGGAGATGAAGTCCTTCAGACTTAAAGTTGCAAAGGTTGGAGACCCCTGTTCTGGTCCAACCCCTGCTGAAGCAGGAGATCCTATACCATTTTAGACAAATGGCTATCCATTCACTTTTGAAAAGTGTCCAGTGATGGAGCACCCACAACATCTGGAGGCAGCCTTTCTACTGGTTAATTGTCCTCACTGTTAGGAAGCTTCTCCTTAATTCCAGGTTGCTTTTCTCTTTGATTAGTTTCCAACCATTGTTTCTTGTCCTAAAGGCAAACCATTCCACCGGGGTTTATTGTTTTCACTGTCAGGAAAGTGCTTCTTTAGTCTGGAAAGGTTTTTTTAAAAATCCATTAAAAAAAAAAAGTTGATCATGAACCTAAGTCCTTCCTCATCTTAATCTTAGCATATTCACTATATTTCTTGAACAGTGTGATATGATGAAATGGCTAAAGTATTGGACTATGGTTAAGTCCACCTTCATCTTCTGAAGTTCGTTAAGTGACCTATAACCATGCCTCTTCCCACTGTTGTCCATTTGCCAGGTTTTTACAATGAAGCTTATCGGCAGATAAAGCAAAAAAAGATTATTTTTTCTTTGTTCATTGGCCAGCTTGTTGCAAAGCCTGATGCTGATTTCGGCTGAGTGGGAGAGACTGGCCGAAGGTCACCCTTGCTGGCTTTTGTGCCTAAAGAAGGACTGAAACCTTAGTCTCCCCATTCCTACTACAATAGCTCAGTGTTTCTTAATCATGGCAATTTTAAGACATGTGGACTACTTCTCCCAGAATTCCCCAGCCAGCATGGTGTCTGGAGAATTCTGGGAATTGAAGTCTGCATGTCTTGGTGTTGCCAAGATTGAGAAATAAAGCCTTAACTACTAAATAATGTTGGCTGCCTTCTGGCTCTGATTGATTATGCGCCATCAAGTCAGCGTTGACTCTTTGCAACCCAAGAGATAACATTTCTCTGGGACCCTAAAGAGGGTATAAAAATACCCAATACTTTAGCTTTCAATATGACAGTTTTTGCAGTCACAGACTTCATGCCACAGCTTGTTCTGATTTTGAACTTTTGTTCTGCTTTGCTTTTTTCTAGGCCTGAAATACTTACATTCAGCTGGTATTTTGCATCGAGACATTAAACCAGGGAACCTTCTTGTGAACAGCAACTGTGTTCTTAAGGTATTTTTGTAATGCCTGTGCAAAATAGATAGCCTCTCTGAGTCTGTGCTGAAAATCATTTGGGTGAAGACTTGCTTTTGCAATCTGTATAACCTGGGTATATTTACTGCGTTTTCGCCAAAAATAAGACAAGGTCTTATTTTCTTTTGACCCCCGAAATAAGCACTTGGCCTTATTTTTGGGGAGGTCTTATTATTTTTGAGGTGCAGGAGGCGGCAAGTGTGGTCACCTCATGGCTGCTGCTGTGTTGAAATATTTTCAGGGAAGGGCTATTTTATCACATGCACCAATTGGGCTTATTATCCAGGGAGGTCTTATTTTCAGGAAAACAGGGTGGTACAAAAACTGTGTACTTTGCATTTCTCTTAAATAGTCATAAATATTTTTGTATAGTTTTATTAGTTTTTAAACAGATTAGAGTGAAGGCGGAAAAGAAATCAGAGGGAAAGCTAGATGGAAAAGAAGTAAAAGAAAAATAGAACAGAAAGAAAAAAGTTACCAGCAAGTAGCTTTTGATTTTCATCACAGCAGCTATAAATATAATTATAAATTGACCTCTTATTCTGTGGTTATAACCCAGCTCTCTTCTTTCTATAATCTATTCTAATCATTAAAACCATAAATCATTAAACAACCATAAATATTAATGAGTTTGTACTCGTGAAGAATTGTCCCTATTTTAAAAATAGGATTTCATTGAATGCATTATTGGCAGTCTGATTACAACTCTGAGAAGTGTTATTAACCACTCACTTGCCATATTTGTCAGCTATGATCGTGTTCTGTTGGCATAAATAATTTCACTTGGGCTAAATAAGTGGCAGAGGGAGAATTATATTTCTCCTCATCTCCTCCCCATAATAAATGTAAACAAAACACACTGTGCTTAAATGCCAGAGATGTTCCCTTGTTGTAAATAAACACTCTCCGACTGAAGCCAATGACTTTTCTTTCCTGTTAACTGAGTAGCTCAGAATTGTGGCGTTGGCAGAGTTTGGTCTTTTTGCTACTCTGGGAAAAAAATGAGTGTTTACTCCATCTTAAAGCATGATACGATTATTTTAATCTCTTCGTATTGCTACTTCTGAGAACATTGACTACTATACAATAGTTTACTGCTACATGTGGCTAAGGACTCACTGTTAAAAAACGCAGACTGGATTGTACTTTAGGAGCACTTTATGATTGAATCCCATTAGATAGAAAATAAATCCGCGTCTTAAAAACAATGCGAGCTAGATTAGAATTCATTTTCATGATGCACAGAACTAATTTTCTCTCCGGAGAGATTTACAGCTCTTTTGTACAGAGGAACCTAATCTCACCTAAGCCCCACCTGCTCTTCTAAATGGGTACAGCCCAGATACAGGTAGACTTTATCTGCTTGCGATAACTAAGCCTTGAAAGATCAGCACTGAGAAAATCCTAGGTGGAGCATTGCCTGATGTTAGCTCACCTTCCCGCCATCCACCCTAAACATAGCCATGTACAAAAAGTAGTGGGGAGATCAAGTGAATGGTACACTTGCCCTGCTAGCATGCATCGACATTCATAGATGGATCTGGACTTGTGCGTGCGTGTGCCTTCCACTGCATTGTTTCTATTCCCATAATGGTGAGAGGATTGTAGTTACAGTTGCTACAAGCTACATGAATCGTCTATATTTGCACGTGCCTGGCTCACATAAGTGTCCAAGCCCTGCTTCTTACAGGCTATTATTAAGATGAAGAATCAGTTTGGTGTAGTGGTTAAGGCATCAGGCTACAAACTGGGAGCCTGGGAATGCTAGTCTTAATACTAAGCCAACTGAGTGACCGTGGGCCACTCTCTCTCAGCCCCAGGAGGCAGGCAGTGGAAAACCACTTCTGAAATCTCGTCAAGAAAATTTCAGGGACTTGTTCAGGCTATTTCAGAGTCAACACTAATTTGTAGTTACCCAAAAAAGAGAGAAAAATGATTAGGATGATGTAATCAGAGTTCTTCTCCCTACCGTCACTGTTTATAACATTATCAAATCTTTACTTTTTCAGATCTGTGATTTTGGCCTAGCCAGGGTGGAAGAATTAGATGAATCTCGTCATATGACTCAGGAAGTTGTTACTCAGTATTATCGGGCTCCGGAAATCCTGATGGGAAGCCGTCATTACAGCCATGCTATTGACATCTGGTCTATAGGCTGTATATTTGCCGAACTGCTGGGGCGAAGAATATTGTTTCAAGCTCAAAGCCCCATTCAGCAGGTATAAAGGTGCTTTGCTTTTAATGCAATAGATCTGGCCACATACTCCCTCCTAAAGGGTTGGATTGCAACTGCCAACATGCCCAGTCCTCATTCAGCATATTGGGAGAGGGGGCAGGGGGGACATTAGAATAAGAAAAAATACTTCCATATTTGATTATTTTAAGGGTGGCTGCTTGCTGTTTGATACGTGCATGTGTGCACACATGCACGCATACAATCTTTACCTTTTATACTAAGAAATTGTGGCTAACCATTAGCAACCTGATGATTTAAATGAGTTTGTTTAATTACTATTTTAGCCATATGACCGTGAGATGTTTCCCTTACTTTTTTTCTATTAGATTTTCTGGGGGACCCCACTTCTTGTCCAGGAATAACAAAGTTGCATTTGCTTAACTGATTAATTCCAGTGCAACCCTGTGAGGTAGATTGCCATTGTTCTGGGGTGACAGATGGGGAATGGAGGTTGAGTTAAAAGCCCACTCAAGACCGCCCATCTCGTCCAGGAATTGCGAGGACAAATGTGGGTGGTTTATCTTTAGCTTGTTGAAAATGCTTCTTTACAAATATGGATGAGCTAGAAAAGTGAGATGCTATTCTGAAATCTTTTGCAAAATATTTAAGTTGGGTGGATAAACAGCAAAGTTGCAAGAGCTTTAGTTGCCATTCTTTACATTAGCTTTTTTTCACCCAAAGTATTTATTTATTATTGCTTATTAAACAAATTTATATAGCCGCTCAACTCACACATAGGCGGCACACCTACAGTAGTCAGTGATGTCTACATTGAGGGTGAAGTTGCAAACCATTTTTCATTGTTACAAAATAAATTGTAATATAGTGTAATTTAGAATGAGACTGCTTTTGTTTTGTCTTGTCAGATTAAGAGTGGAAAATTGTTATAGCTGGGCATGGATGTAAAGGGTTTGTGATTATGTGTCAGTTGATTAAGTTGCTGTAAAAAAAAATCTTCCTCAGCGCAACACTTTTCAGATTTGTCAGGTTCTCCAACTCTTCTGTCTGGGGATTCTGACAATCAGACAGCAGCACACCAGGGCTCTGTATAAACAGATTTCAGTTACAGTATTTGATGTTTATATTTTGAGAAAGCTTCTTGGGTTTAGTTGCAATGTTCTTGACTATTTCTCATGTGTGGTTCTCTTGACATAATAATAATAATAATAAATTTTATTTATATCCCGCTCTCTCTCCCCGAAGGGACTCGAGGCGGGGCACAGGGAAATTAAAAACAAATTACAACAAACAAAGTACAAGGTTAAAATCAAATTAAACTTACCCTGCGCTAAAAACTTCTATAAAAAATAAAACTATCCCTAAAAAAAACCCTTAATAATTTAAAATTAAAATTAAAATTACCCTAGGCCAGCCAAACGGAAGAAGTGAGTTTTTAATAGCTGTCGGAAGGAGCGAAGGTCTGTGGTTGTTCTGATTTCGGGGGGAAGGTCGTTCCAGAGGGTCGGGCCCGCCACAGAGAAGGCCCTTCCCCTGGGCGTCGCCCGCTGGCACAGCCTAGTGGACGGCACCCGGAGAAGTCCCTCTCTGTGGGAGCGAATCGGCTGCAGGGATGTATGAGGCAGAATGCGGTCCCGCAGATAGCTAGGTCCCGTGCCATGGAGCGCTTTAAAGATGGTAACTAACACCTTGAAGCGCACCCGAAAGACGACAGGCAGCCAGTGCAGCTCGCGCAGGAGCGGTGTTACATGGGAGAACCTAGAGGCTCCCATAACTACCCGCGCGGCTGCATTCTGGACTAGCTGAAGCCTTCGGGTGCACCTCAAGGGGAGCCCCATGTAGAGAGCGTTGCAGTAGTCCAGTCGGGATGTCACGAGGGCATGAGTGACTGTGCAAAGGGCACCCCGATCCAATAGGGCACGCAACTGGCGGACCAGGCGAACCTGGTAAAACGCCTTCCTGGCCACGGCTGACATGATAGTCTATGTTTTAATGGTGGGTTCTGGATCCCGTTCCAACCGGTACAGTTGGAACGGGCCTGGCGGCGTCCACATGGATGCACACAGTGTGCATCTTAGCACCTCCGTGACCCTCTGCGACATTCCAGCTGTTCAGTGGAGTGTCACGCAGACGCTGTAAGCGCCGTGCACAGAAGCACCGAAGACTTAAAAGACCAGTAAGGAGCTCGGGTGGGCAGGTGGGCCCTCCAGAGCACCGTACCAGAACGGTATCCGGTGCTCCAGGCAGGCTGCGGTACGCCCATACTGGGGCAACCCACCACTGCTATATTTCATCTTTACACACACACCCAAAAAAGCCCTTTGTGAGGCAGATGATTTCTGCTATTCCAATTAACAACATATAGCCATTGAATCAAAGCTCAGTGCCTGACAACTGATCTTTTGTCTCATTTTTTGTTATATTTTGCTAGGAATGGTATGTCCATGTCAGCTTTATTTATCCTAATGATCTTAAATTGATCTACATATGTTCTAGTGTGGCCTGTTCACATTAAATTTCTTTGAAATACAGTTCATTGAAAGGACCAGGGATTTTAATTTACAATTGACAGGATTCTCCGGGCATTTAGAATAAGTAAACAAGGTTGCCCGCCAATTAAGTACAAGTAGTCCTCGACTTACAACAGTTCATTTAGTGATCATTTACAGTTCATTTCATAGTTGACGTACAACTATTTGTTCAGTGACTATTTGAAGTTACAACATCACTGAAAAAAGTGACTTACGACCGTTTTTCATATTTATGACCATTGCCGCATCCCCGATCAAAATTTGGATGCTTGGCAACTGGCTCATATTTATGGCAGTTTGCAATATCCCAGGTGTCATGTGATCACCTGTTGAGACTTTCTGACAAGCAAAGTCAGTGGGGAAGCCAGATTCATTGAACAACTGCAGTGGTTCACTTAACAACTGTGATAAGAAACGTTATAAAATGGGGCAAAATCTACTTAACAACGGTCTAGCTTAGCAACAGCAATGTTTGGCTCAATTGTGGTTGTAAGTGGAGGGCTACCTGTACATAAACGCTACACGCGCATGGACACATACGTACACTTGCCCTAAACGTAGTGAGGAAACAGACAGGGTAATCATACTATTGTATTGGCAGAGGTTATCTCGGTATAAAATAAAATTGGAGTGCTGGTTTCTTTTTCCCGTTTCTACAGTTGGATTTGATCACAGATCTTTTGGGGACACCGTCACTGGAAGCAATGAGGACAGCTTGTGAAGGCGCCAAGGCTCACATACTCAGGGGTCCTCATAAACAGGTAGAGTGATTGTGTTCTAATTTGGAAATTTTTGTAATGCAAAGCCTTTTAATTTTCAATCTAAGACAGTGTTGGGGAACTTTTTCGGCATTGTGCCCTAGAACGAAAGTGTGCACATGCATGCACATAGACCAGCTGGCCGACACACATGTGTACACTGGAACCCAGCATAGCAACGGGCGACGGCTGGCGTGCCTGGAGATATGGCTCTGCATGCCACTTCCAGCACACGTGCTATAGGTTCGCCATTACAAGTCTAAGAACAATACCAGATTGGGAATTTATACTGGAATAATTTCAAAGCAATTTATCTCAGATATGCAGAACTGATACTTAATATGTCATGTTCTCTATTTTTTGTGGAAGTTAAAATTTTGATGCAGAGAGTAGATGTGGCTGTTTGGCCTGAGGAGAGTGGAGCTGCTATATGTAATACTACAAAGACAAGCTAAGGAAAAGAGATACTTTGCATTCCTGGACATTAAGAATAGCCTATGACTCAATTACAATGAGACTTAAATGACCCACTTACCTTAGTTTGGAAAGCTGCTACCAGGGACCTAATGTTAACCATAATGCCAATTTTTTTTACCATCTCTTGTTTTGGGTATTTCAGCCAAAAGTATGAAATCAAATATAATGGCTGGAGATAATAAAATAGATGTGTAACATCTATTTTAGTATGTCGCCCATTTTGTTTGAGTAACCATTGTTCTGCTGGAACTTCTTCTCAACAGGAACTCCTGATATGTAATATTTGATAATATTTGCAGTGCAAAAATACTCATTATATAAACATCATTTCACAATGAGATGAAAACTGTATATGCCAAACTAAAAATCATAAGGAATAGAGTGGTATATTTTTAAAGTGTTGGAAAAGGGAACTTCTGCTGCAACTTGAAATCTATTTATTTAGAGTTATATACGTGCAGCAGGGTAATAGTGATATGGAAGTATACTTAAGGTTTTCTCAGTTACACTTAACAAAAGGGAGTACTTTGTACATGGAAATGCAGTGGAGGAGCAAGAAATGAGAGACGGAAAGAAAGTCTTTTTCCCCAAAAAATTCCATGGTATTTCAGAGTTGTTCTAAGGTCTTGTTATAATCACCTTGTATAAGCTGGTCAGATTTGCAATTCCTGGAAACATAGCCTTAAATCACTGTACGCAGAGTGTCCCAAGATCAGCTGATGGATTTTCCAATTTAAAAAGTACGACTAATACAGATTTACTGTATTCTTAGTCACAATCAACAGTCTTGGCCTAAAACAACTTCATATTACATAGAACTGGTATAGAACAACTGTAGTATTTATGAAACCCGATGGGATCCTACTATCATCCTTCCAGATTATTAATTCTCATGGTGTCCTTATTTACATGGAAAGCATCCCGTGAAACCTTTGCTCTGTTCTGTAATGCTAACTAGCATCTAACCTTTTCTGTTAATATTGTTACATAAATAGATAAGGCAAAAGCTTGACTGCTTAGTTTTATTTCAAACTGAATATGTGTTGGTTCTTGGTTAGGTATACGATATTCCTCCCACATATCAATAAAAATTAATCATCTGCCAATAATAGGAGAAAAATTATGTAATCATTTCTTCCTTGCTTCTAATGATTTTTCCCAATTCATGCACATGTTAAATCTATAATGCTTTCCTTTTTTAGAATTTGCATAGGAAAGCACGGTTTTTTAGAAGCACTACACTAAAAAAATAATAGTGTAGGAAGTGATGGAAAACAACCAGCTTCTAAACTCAATATATTTTAATATACTTTCTTTAAAAAAAAAAACAAGACTGCTTTTACATTTGCATGAAGAGGTTACATCTATTTTTAGTTATGAACACTCATTTTGAATTTTAGAGGTCATTTTTCTTCTCTCTTCATTCTAATGTAAAGTTAATTAAGCCCTTTAAGGCTTAACCTCTCTATGCACTTTCTTAGGAACAACTAAGTCAGTGAGTGTCATAGGGTCAAACAGCTAGAAGAGGAGAGAGGGCCCCTGTCCATAACGCTTCCCCATCCATTATCTTCCTCTCAGAATTCCATGTTAGGAATTCTAGGAATGTGCTTTTTAAAAATTTTATTTAAGAAATTTTTTTGCCGACCATTTTGTGGTTCAGGTGCCTCTAACTTTACATCAAGATGAAACAACATATAACAGTTATAAATATAAAATGAATTAAAATTACAAAAAATAGAACTATTATTTTAAAATCTGTTCCCCTGGAAGAGCTTACTGGACTTAACCTAACCTGTTTTATAGAATAGAATAGAATAGAATAGAATAGAATAGAATAGAATAGAATAGAATAGAATAGAATATTTATTTATATAACCGCGTCCTCTCCCCGAGGGGACTCGGAGCGGTGCACAGGGAGAAATTAAAACAACATAAAATATATACATAGATAAATACAATAAAAACAAATTAAATCTAACTATCCCTGCACTAAAATTTCCATTTTAAAATTAACATTTCCTAACCCCTGAGGTAGAGACTAACCTAGGCCGGCCAAGCAGAAAAAGTGAGTTTTTAATTTCTGACGGAAGGAGCGGAGGTCCGTAGTTGTTCTAATGTCGGGGGGAAGGTCGTTCCAGAGGGCTGGGCCCGCCACAGAGAAGGCCCTTCCCCTGGGCGTCGGCCGCTGACAAAGTCTAGTGGACGGCACCCGGAGAAGTCCCTCTCTGTGGGAGCGAATCGGCCGGGAGGATGTATGGGGCAGAATCCGATCCCGCAGATAGCTAGGTCTCGAGCCATGGAGCGTTTTGCTGGAAGAGCTTGCTAGACTAACTTGCCCTCTTCATTCATTTCCATAACAGTTTTTAAAAAATCATTTGAAAAAAAATCCTGAACAGAATGTATACAGTAATTTTAGCCATGATTCAGAAAGGACAAGTGTTGCATTTTGGCATCTCAATTATTCTGATGACGCTCAGTGCCTTTTCTCTTTCTCTTCGCAGCCATCCCTTCCTGTCCTGTACACATTATCCAGCCAAGCTACACATGAAGCCGTTCATCTCCTTTGTAGGATGTTGGTCTTCGATCCAGTAAGTTATATACTTAAAATAGAAAAGGAGGCGGGGTGATGATAAATATAGCAAAATGTATATCATGGTCCATAAAGTATACAGAAAACACATGAGAAGCAAGTGGCAAAGAACAGGAAAAAATATCCAAAGGGTGTGTCAGAGGAAGATAGAAAAATAGCAGAATGACTGAATGAATTCTTGATTCTGTCCTCAATGCTGAGGGTATAGGACAAATATTAGTGGAGTCTTTGGTGCTCTTTGAGCTTTTTCCATGTCATTCTTGTCATTTTTAAATCCACACTGAAATCAATTTCAGTACTGTATTGTCTGTTTTCTATAGCACCATTTACACATCATCTATGATGGCAGACATTCTTAAAATCAACTTCTGAGTTCCTTGTTCATAAATACCCTTCAAAACGTCCAGTGTTAAAGTATTGCTCCATTTTACATTCTTCTCCTTTAATTGTGATCTGTCATTTTTTTTCTAGTTCGCTCTAGTGTCCAGCCTTCAAAGTCCTATCTTATCATTATTTTTCCTAAGGAATCCAAACAACAGCAATTTTGCACAGGAAAGATTCTTGTAGTTGTATATTAATTATATTTCTTATAATTAACTTCAGAGTCTTATTTCAAATCCATCTGGACCCTTAGCCCATTTTTAACTTTTCAAAATCAACACTATAAACAGCTTTTTGCTGTCTGTTCCAAAAGGTTTTTAAAAATTATGAGTTGTTGAACTTACACTTGAAACTTCCTTTACTAAGAAGGAGAATCACCTGGCGAAAGAGATAAAAAAGCATGACATTCTGAAGGTTCTTGGTATTTGAAAAGCAGTTTTTTTTAAAAAAGCAATCCCAAATGAAAAAATGAGGCTTGGTCAACCTTTGTATCCAGATAGGCTACCTCTGGGTTCTCCAACCTTTGCAACTTTAAGTCTGAAGGACTTCAGCTCCAAGAATTCTCCAGCCAGCAAAGCTGGCTGGAGAATTCTGGGAGCTGAAGTCCTTCAGACTTAAAGTTGCAAAGGTTGGAGAACCCTGGGCTACCTTTACAAATGGGGGCTTAGATGGAATCCCTTGACTCCAGCTGCAAGACTCATAAACTGACTGAAAAAACTTTGGTTTCTGCAGCCTACTCACAAAGAACAGCTATGCAGAGTACATGTGGGCAGACTCATGATCTCTCCTTTCCCTGAAGAGATTTTGCCATCCAACCATCAGTCGCTGCCATAAATATCATCCCCACCTCTTCAGGGAATCTAGCTCATCCTGACCTCACTAGAAGTCTCCCTGAAGCAATATTTAAGATCTAGCTCTACTGAATGAAAACTGGACAGATAAAATGACAATTGTGTACTAGCATAGACACTAGAAGATGATATATAGGTCCAGATTCTTACCTGTGGAACAAGGAAGAGAGGTTATAGGTAAGAATATATAGTTGGGCTCATAATACTTTGCCTCCTATTACTTTGGCAATAAAGGAGGCTACGGTAAAGAAAGGTATTTGTGTCTGTCATACATGAACTATTAATTTAGTAGCAGAAGGAAGATTTTAATTTACTCAGTTCTTTTACATTATTGGAGTTGTATTTGCAATTTCCTCTTACTATCTTGTTCATGAGCTCCCAAATTTTATCTGCACTTCTCCAGGGAATGCACTTTTTAAGATATTCACAGAGATTGAGCATATCTGACTCTCTTTAAGACAGGCGGTCCATGTTTTCCAACCAGCTGGCCTCAAAGGTGGTTTTTTTTTTCTGAAGAAGTTTGAAGACTCCATCTCATAAATCCCATGTCACTTTGACAGGGTAGCTGTGTTGTCCTATTTGTTTGCCTGTGTGGCCACCTGCCAAGTTGCAGCAAGTTCACTTTCTCTCCTGTTATTCTTGCGGGAATGGCATGCCTTCCTTATTGGTGTTGAAACCTTTGCACCGGACTTCTCTTTTTCTCTTTGGGTGAAGCTTTCTCCAGCACGCTGCCCTTCAGACGTCTTGGGCTTCTGCTCTGCACAGCTATGCTGAGAAGCATCAACATTCACCTACATAAGCCAACTTCCCTCATGAGAGAAATCCTTTAGCTTTTGCCAGACTCGTGGAGGAGCAATTCACAGAAGAGGAATTATTATTGTTCTTCTTCTCTGAAAACTGTTTCATCTGCAGATGAAAAATGTAATGTCTGTTTCCCTGTGAACAGCCCTGGAAGGAAGAGATGGGATGAACTCTTTAAAGAGATTGGGAATCTTCTTTATCTCTCCTGCCCCTCTTAGGCAGTTTATTTTTTTCAGAATAAAGGCTGCTTTAAAGCTGTGAAGAACTGAACTGTATCTTTGGGGCAGAAAAGGCCGATTATAAAGCCAAATTCCACTCTCTTATCTATTTTCTCAGTATTCAGCATAATGAATAATTCCATGCCTCTCTATTTGTGCAGCACACTATTCTACGTTTCTACCTTCACATCAGCCTTAGGCTTTGCACAGAGTGGTATTACATATTGGTAGCTGCCTTGCACAAACATCCCTTTTCAGAGCTTTAGTCGTTTGTAGCAATTTTTGCAGACCGCAAAGGCCAGATCCTACAACCTGATCTTTCCAGGAATCTCTTAAGCTGTGGCTGCTTACAATTCAGCAACTTATCGTGTTCTTGATGGCAGATGATCTGCCAGGCGATTATAATGTTCTCTAACAGCCAGTTCTCCCTGCATTCTACATGGTGTCCCAAGTGATAATCATGATAGAATTTCTCAGATAAAGCATTAATAGGTGGTTGAAACCAAATGTGATGCAAGAATGAGCAGGAAGTATCATAGCTAAGAAGCACAGCGTATATTTTGTATGCGGAAGGCATCAAAGTTCATTCTTGTTATGCCAATTCTCACCCTCTTTCTGAAAGAGAATGACATAACAATATACAGCAGTGGTCACCAACCGGTGGTCTGTGGACGACTGGTGGTCCATGAGAAAATGTTGGTGGTTCGCAGAAAAATTATTTGCATTTTTATATTGCACTAAATACTGTTTGTCTTTTTAAAAACATTCACATTAGTGGTCTGTGGGATTTAAAATTATGAATTTAGTGGTCCCTGAGGTCCAAAAGGTTGGTGACCCCTGATATACAGGTAGTTCTCAGCTGTGCTGACCAGAGCCTGGGCCTGAACATTGAGGGACAGAACATGATGCTGGTACCAGACACCGGGGCATCTTCCCCCAGAAGGTCCACCCTCTGTCTCCCATCAAAGCATCCCATCTGTCACCACCTGAATGTACTGAGTTGCCCTAAGCCCTCCCGGTGTCTGGTTCCTTTCCTCCCACCAACTCCAGCCTCCTGACTCCCATGGCTAGGGACCCCTCCGTCCACTCATATAACTCAGCCACCAGCCCAGGGGATAGAGCTGAATCCTTGCTTTGCTTTAACTCTCACTCTTAGTGCCATCAAGAGCCAGGTTACTTGCAAGACCACCTACTGCCACCGGTAGCCTCCCACCGTCCAGTACGATCCCACAGAGTTGGCCCCCTCAGGGTGCCGTCAGCCAGACAGTGTTGGCTGGCGACGCCCAGGGGGAGACCCTTCTCCGTGAGAGCGCCTTCCCTTTGGAATGAGCTGACCCACTCCCTTCCAACTGCTACTAAGGTAAAAGTTTCCCCTCTCTAGTTGTGACCGACTCTAGAGTGTGGTGTTCATCTCTGTTTCTTAGCCAAGGGAGGTCCAGAGACATTTTGGTGGTCATGTGGCCAGCATGACTATACGCTGAAGTATGCGGAGCACTGTTCTCTTCCCACCAAAGTTGTACTATTTCCCTACTTGCATTTGGATGCTTTTGTACTGCTAGGCTGGCAAGAGCTGGAGCAAGTAACGGGAGCTCATCCCGCCACACAGCATTCGGGTTTTGAACCCAAGGCTGTCATCTTTCCAGTTGATAAGTTCAGCCTCTTTAAACGCTGAGCCATCACACCCTCCAAGTTAGCAGTATTTAAATATATAAGAAGGTTTTCTAGGCTTATGTATGCCTCAAAAATAATATCAGTAGAGCACTTTGGCCTTGCCGTGAGCACAGCAGTTCTCTGCTAATCATTAATGTCAATTCATGCAGTTACTCTTGAAACAGATCCCTTTTTTTTTCATGGCTTGCATGGAAACCTGTGAAAAAGCAGGCTCCTTTAATTACTAGGTGTGTGTGTGTGTGTGTGTGTGTGTGTGTGTGTGGTTTGTGCTCCAGGGGCCAAAGGAACACTGTTTTCAACTTCATTTCTGAAGTGGCAACAAAAGTATTGGCTTTTTAATAGTTGGTTCTATCTAAAACAGGTTCAGGGCAGACAAGGATAGCTTCTTATTGAAATACATTAGTCTATGGCAAAATATAAAATCTTGTTCTGCTCTGAAATACAGCTGCTATTCTTTGATGGGTTTATCAGATTTAAATTGGGGGAGAGGGGGAGGAACTAGGACTGTGAAAGCCAGTTCGCACCGCTTCCTAAAATGCATGCCTTCCTTTGAAGCTTTCTCTCCCCCTCTTAGAAAATCACTATAAAAATTCTAGCAGCCTCACCAAATCGCATTTCCATATCAATTGCATAGCACCTGCAGGTAGAAAAAAAGGCGGCTTGCTTTCTTCTCTCACTGTTCAGCCCCCTTTTGGAAGGTCCCTTTCTGCCACACCTGGTTCTTCCTCTGATATTGCCAGGTATCTCAGCTGATCTGCGTCTGCCTGAAGTAGCAGCAAGGGGTGCTTTGGGGTGAAGCAAACAAGAAGAACTGTAGCATGGGTAGCCAAGCAGAGCAAGTTTTTATTTTTATTTCTTTTAAAGTTTTTTTTTTTCATTTCCATAACATAGAATCACATGTGTACTATTACATAGCCAACATATTATATTATTCAATGTTTACATTAATTCGTCTTACCATCAACTCCCAAAGACAATTATTGGCTCTTCTGCTCTCCATACACCATATTTCTACCTTATCCATCACTTTCTTCTCCCTCTCTCCTCCCTACCTCCTTTCATCCCTCTATCATCCTTCTCTTCTCCACTTCCCCTTCCTCTCTCCTTCTCCTCTCTCCCCTTTCCACTCCTCCTTTCTCTCCTCCTCTTCCCCCCCCTCCTTGCCCTCTCTCCTATCCCTCTCTTCTTCCCTTCCCTCTCTCCTCTACTTTACGCTCTCCATCTCATTTACTTGGTGTATTTCAGCTTCTGAGCGAGCTCCATTTTTTGTTGATGGAATTTATAATTCCTTTTCAATATACATATTTGTATGTATACAAGCCTAATTTTGGCTGAGATGATGGCCTGGTTACACTTCCCAACTATTCTCAGCATTATATTTATATAATTATAATAAAGAGCAAGTTTTGACAGATAGCTACGCCCAACTGTCTTTCTACAGCCTTGTTAAGGAGAGAGGTTGGTGGATCTCTTGACAGCATTCTCACTGATTTTAGTGGAAGGGAATGGAAGCAACACCCAGAGTCATGTACCGGTGAGAGGGGCAACAGATAAAACATATCAGTGCTTACTTAACATGGCCATGTACCCTGTAAATAGGATTAGTGCTGTTTGCTGGTATGTAGATAAATAAATACACTCTTCCCATGTAAAAAAAAAATAGTTCAGTTACAGCAACACTGACTTTTTCAAGTGAACACTGCCTCCTAATGGTTTCACTTATCAAACGTGAAAGTTAAAAAAAGTTTGTCATGGAGTTTGTTATCTCTCTGCATGCATATATGTATGTGATAAACTAAAATCTATATGCAACAATAATTTGTATTTTTCTGTATTCAGTCCAAAAGAATATCCGCTAAGGATGCCTTAGCTCATCCATATCTTGACGAAGGGCGATTGCGATATCACACCTGTATGTGCAAATGTTGTTTTTCCACTTCTACTGGAAGAGTTTACACCAGTGATTTTGAACCCATCACAAATCCTAAATTCGATGATACTTTTGAAAAGAACCTCAGTTCTGTCCGGCAGGTTAAAGGTCAGTATTTTAAACTAGGAAATCACATCCTTTGCATTATTTAGCAATAATGTACACTTAGGATAAATATACATTTATATCATTTATATACTTATACATATTGGTTTGCATAATAGCATGTATCTCATTAAGCCACAAAGGGGCAGTACAGTTCTTCAGTATTTGCATAAAAAGAACATGTTAGATGGGTAATTTGAAATATTTAGGAAATGAAAAGAAATGTCACCATTCTACACTCACAAAAGATTGCTGAAAGTTTATATTTTAGATTTTAGGTTAGTCCCTTTCTCTCAGCCCAACCAACCATACCAGGTTGTTGCTGTGGAGAAAATAGGACACAGCAGAGGTGGGTTCCTACCGGTTTGGCCAAACTGGTAGTGGTATGTCGGCCTGGGTGGCAGAACCAACAGCAACCCAGGCTGGACACGCCTCCAAACTAGTTCCCCAGTAGCCACAGTCACCACCACCATCTTGTTTTTGAGTTCTGTGCATGCGCAGAACAATTTCTATTGAACTTTGCATGTGCGCAAAGTGCGCCCGTGAATAAACTGGCAGTAACGCCGGCTAGAACCCACCCCTGGGACACAGCATTAGGTATGTCACCATGAATTATGCAAAACAAAGCAGATTATAAAACTAATAAATAAATATGCAAAACAAAATTTTTATTTTTCCTTAAGCACAGGACTAATTATCATTTGTACCCATGTGGTATGAGGGGTGAAAAAGTCAGCTTGTGCAATCCTTGTGTAAAATTCCATCTGAATTAGACTTTTTACATTATTACAATAAACTGATCCAATAAAGGAATTCGTATGTTTTAGAATATGAACGAATGTATTGCAAATTTATAGCAGGTGTATTTCCTAAATGCACAGTATATATGTTGGTATTAATTTACTTACAGCATTTTCTATACCGCACTCCACAATGAATCCCCAGTGACTTAACGAACAGCTAATTATAAAATCTATAAAAATGTGTCCTCACCATAAATCCAATGTGTACTAGTCAACGATATCCTGTTTTGTACAATTTGCATTGGAATTTGGATTTCATTTTATTTTCCTACTTTTTTTCAGAAATAATCCATCAGTTCATTTTGGAACAGCAGAAAGGAAATAGAGTACCTTTGTGCATCAATCCACAATCTGCTGCTTTTAAGAGCTTTATTAGGTAACTGTATGTAATCACTTCTGATATTCATTTATTTCCTTAATGGTGAAACATTTTTTTAAAAATCCTCTTTGAACTAAGGAGCCTTCCAGTAATATTACCTGCATGCCTGATTTTTTAAGAATGCTTTAACATTTTGAATGATAAATTACTGTGGGATCCTTGGTGCTCTGAGTTTGGTTGTTTTCTCACTGACATTTCACTACCAAATTAGATAGCATCATCAATGCTGGACCACAAGTTCTGATGGTGTTTTGTTTCCTTGAAGACAGTTCATTACCCATCAAGCACAGAGAGCATCAAGGACCCCACAGTTCAACCCTGAGCTGCAAATGTTCTTCTACCACTAGTTTTTATATTAACCAAAAGCAGCCAAAATGCAGCACAAAAAGAATAGGTTGCTGCCTTGGAATTTTTCACCTGTCTCATTACCTCCTTTGGATGAATAAAGAAGTAAGAATTTTCCATCGCAGCTATTTCATCCCTTGGAACCAGCAATCCCTTAGCTTAGCAGATCACAGCCTAGTATTCAAGCTGTTATCCTCCTGTCTAGTTGTAGAAGGAAAAGCATTCACGCTTCTGCATCATTGGTGGGGAATGGTGCAATATATATGGTAATTTGATGTAAGCAAAGGAAAAACACTCATTCCCTTAAAGCTTTAGAGTCTAAATTTAACTTTAGGCAAAAAAAAAGACAGGAGAGTTAGGTAACAATGCAGTTTGTTTAATCTAGGTGGGGGGTGGGGGGTCATCCATATTCCACGGATAATTTCATGTAACCTTCAGCCTCATTTCACAATCCTTGAGCATGAGAGGAAAGAAGGAGCTCCAGTTATTTCAGTCCTACCCAGCAACACTCAGGAATATGATATTTGACTTCTCTATCTCTGTTTAAATAATTATATCTCACTTTTAATTGGGTAAACATCAGGAGAGCTTATAATAAATTACACAAAACAGAAGTGTACTCCAAAGCACTCTTATCTCATCAGCTTTCACAATAGCCGGAGGCCACTGGGTGTAATCCCAATGATAAATTTCGATATTAATTGTTGCTGAGGTCTAAGTGCAAAGCTTCACAAAACAAGTGGGAGGAGAATTATTTAAATAACCAAGAACCAAATTGGTTCCATTTAGAATTTTTAAATTAGAGTTCTCTCCTAAGAGGGATGCAAAAAGAATGTAGCCAGAGACAAGAGGGAGTTTTCCTAAAATAGAATATATGGAAAGAATGAAGATGCCGAAGGAAAGAACATAAAATGGATGTTACATGCCCTAAACCCCAAAATATTATGGGACAAACTGAGTTTTGATCAGAGACAATAGGCCTGGACTGTGATAAAAATAAGTCTCAGGAGAAGCTAGTCATGATCTTGGCAGGAGGTAATGAAGAGTTTAGTGGTTTTTTAAAATATATTTTATTGATTACATATGAATATATTGAGCACAGTAATTGTCCTGGCATTCCACTTGCCATAAAACAAAGATTAAAAACAAATAATTTAAACAGTGCTAGTGTTATACAGTTATTTTTAACCATCATATTCTAGAATGTCAACGTATCTATCATTCTAATACCTACATTCTAACACATACATAGTATCTCTCTCCATGTCCACCTGACCTGATTCTTTCACATTCCAACTTCCACCTCATGTTTCTAACCGTTGATAGAATCTGTTCCACATAGCATAGTATTGTGTATCTCCTTTATTTACTATTTATTTATTCAATTTCTATAGTTGCCCATCGCAGTCAAGTGACTCTGGACAACTTACAATTCTAAAAGTGTAAAACCATTAAAGCAATAAAAAAAAACAGTAAAAGAATAAAGCATCAAACAAAATAAATACATGCAGCAGGCAGGATAGTTAACCAACTAACAAACAGAGAGCTTAACACATTCCAAACTCCAGGCTCAGGCACATAGCCAAGTTTTTAAAGCTTTACCAAAAAACCAACAAGAGCCATTCTAATCTCGGAGGGGAGAATATTCTCTCCTCCGAGGGGCTACAGCAGAGAAGGCTTGTCTCATAGTTTTTGCCAGTCAGCCCTCTTTGTCTAATGGGTTCAGCATTCAGCAGCACGCCCAGTCCAATTGGACAGGTAAGGGACACTTGGAAAAAGACCACCCCTCAGGTAACCTGGCTCCAAGCCAGTTAGGACTTTAAAGGTGAAAACCAGGACTTTGAATTCCACCCAGAAGCACAGTAGTAGCCAGTGCAGCTGACATAGTAGTGGTGTTACTTGTGCCATGTATCCAGTATCATTTACTGCCCACACAGCTACATTCTGCACTAATTGAAGTTTCCCAATGCTCTTCAAGGGCAGCCCCATGCGGAGAGCATTGCAGTAATCTAAAGCATTGCTGCACGTTGCAGTAATCTTAGAAAGAAAAGAGAGAGGAGGCTTATTTTGCCCAAGAATGTCTTATTTTCTCTTAAGCTTCTGCTTTCACTCCCTTATGGTGAAAACTGAAAAGTATTTTTCTTTCTCAAGCTCCAGATTCCATTTTTTATTATTTGTTTTATTTATATTATTCCATTTCCATCGAACAGTGCGGTATCAAGGTTTTAAATCCACATATTTGTTATAATATTCATCACAACACTATTAATAATATAGCTATATATCCATACAGTTACAATAATACATAACATCTTCATCATCAAATTCCCTCCACATTATCATTCCCTCTATTTTATATCTCTTTTCTAACTTCTAAGATCTAACCCACGGGTAGTCAACCTTTTTATACCTACCGTCCACTTTTGTATCTCTGATAGTACTAACATTTTCTAACCACCAATGGGTTCCACAGTACTGGTGATTTATAAAGTAAGGAAGTCAATTAAATTAAAAAAAGGAAAGTGCTTCAGTATTGGACAAAACCCCTACCGCCCACTAGGATGGGTCCATTTGGAGATGGGCGGGGTATAAATTTAATAAATAAATAAATAAATAAATAAGGAAAACTGGAACACCCACTAGTGGGCAAGAAAAACCAAATGCACAAGTACAGTATAGGTGGTACCTTGCTCAATAGTAGCAACTGTGAGAGGGATCTTGGAATCCTAGTGGACAACCATTTAAATATGAGCCAGCAGTGTGCAGCAGCTGCCAAAAAAGCCAACACAGTTCTAGGCTGCATCAACAGAGGGATAGAATCTAGATCACGTGAAGTGTTAATGCCACTGTATAGTGCCTTGGTAAGGCCACACTTGGAATACTGCATACAGTTTTGGTCGCCACGATGTAGAAAAGACGTGGAGACTCTGGAAAGAGTGCAGAGAAGAGCAACCAAGATGATTAGAGGACTGGAGACTAAGACATATGAAGAACGGCTGCAGGAGCTGGGTATGTCTAGTTTGATGAAGAGAAGGACCAGGGGAGACATGATAGCAGTGTTCCGATATCTCAGAGGGTGCCACAAAGAAGAGGGAGTCAAACTTTTCTCCAAGGCACCTGGGGGCAGGACAAGAAGCAATGGGTGGAAACTAATCAAGGAGAGAAGCAACTTAGAATTAAGGAGAAATTTCCTGACAGTAAGAACAATTAACCTCTGGAACAGCTTGCCCCCAGAAGTTGTGAATGCCCCAACCCTGGAAGTCTTTAAAAAGATATTAGATAGCCATTTGTCTGAAATGGTATAAGGTTCCTGCCCATGCAGGGGGTTGGACTAGAAGACCTACAAGGTCCCTTCCAACTCTGCTATTGTATAATTGTATTGGGCGGTAGGGACCAGGTTGACTACCTCTGATCTAACCATTCGTAAAATACATCCCACATCGAGAAATATACTCAGTTTCTTCTTTATCTTTAATAATAAGCGTTAATCTATTTCTGCACAGTGTAGTATTTTCTTAAAGACACTCTCATTAGACGGTATTTTATCATTTTTCCAATGTTGCGTAAATACAATCCTAGCTGCACTTAATATACGTAATACCAGATACATAGCTCCAGATTCTAATCCTCCTGAGTTGGAAGGGCTTCCAGTTGTACAGTATGGTGATTTTTTTTTTAAATTGGGTTTATGATTAAATTTGTGTGTTCTTAGCATTCTCTGTGCCCTGCCAACCTCTTGAGAGGGAAAGTTGATCTTATCTGTTTATTGCTTTCCAGTTCCACTGTTGCTCAGCCATCTGAGATGCCACCATCTCCACTGGTCTGGGAATGAAAGTGGAAGATACAGTATACTACTGAAGACATAATGTAGCTTTCCACTGGATTCTGGGATTTGCAATTCTGGAGATTTAATCATGCTTGTACTGTAATTTTACTAATGAAGTTTTAAATTAACAACCACTATCCTTGTATGTTATACAAATAAGACTTAGAGAAATGTTAACTAGGCTTTTAAATCCTGTCAAAGGTGGGGTTGTGCTTTTAGGAAAAAAATATATATATATTTTATCCAGGGTTGCACTTTTTTTTCCTTAAATTTATGAATTGTAGTGCAGCTGTGAATCTTGCTTGGCTCGGAACAAACAAACAAACAAAAAAAAGATTGAACCAATTTTTTTTCTTCGGTTTTAAAAGTGAAATTGTATAAAAGGACAAGCTATTTTGATATTGAGCCATTCCTGAAGAATTGGGACTTTTGCTTGAAAAACAAAACAGGGAATACAAAACTTAATCATGACCAATCATAAAGCCTCATCAGAGGGCACAGTGCCCAAGCGTGAGTGGGCAGCGTCACCTGGTGGTCACATCCATCTCCATAGCTTCTCAGTAGCGAAGTGGTGGTGCCTGTGTGCTGTTTTGCAGTCTGATTTTGTGAGTAGAGAGAATGAGTTTTGACTAGGAGAGAAAAGTGTCTTTTCCTTTGAACCCTTCCCAAGTTATAAATAAATATATATATATATATATATTTAATCTATTTTTATTAGAAGCTTTTTCTGCTCTTTTTCTTACATGAACCATCCCTTTCCCTTCCCTCCCTTCTGCCCCAGCACGCATTCCATTTGGGGGCTAATATTTCAGAAAAAAGAAAATCTTGATATCCATTGCCATGGAGAGAAAGAGAGAGTGAGAGAGAAAGAAAGAGAGAGAGAGAGAGGTGTGCATGAGAAAGTAGTTTACACATTTTTAGATCTGTGAAACTTTGTGATTATTTTTTTTTTTAAATCCTGCACTGGACAGTTGGATGAAAAAGAAATGAAAAAAATAGTGGGGGAAAGCACATAGGGAATTATGTTAATCGTATTTGTGTCATTAGGCAAAACTGTGGAAGTCTTGAAATGTCACAGTAGTAAATAACTTTTATTACTTTTCGGCTAATTCCTTTTTGTGTGTGTTCTGTTCAAACACTGAATTATTCTGTGCATATGTATATATATATATGAACACAAATTGAAGGCCTCTACCTCCTGGAAGTATACAACACGGCTTGTTTACCTCCACCTGATTTTTTTTTTTTTTTTTTAGTCCAGTGTGGAGACTTGAAACTTGAATGTCCCTTCCAACTTTTATATTTAAAAAAAGGCAAGAAAAACTGAAGACTGTTTTTCAACTGTACAAAGAAATAACGAATGGATGGTCTCGAATTTTTGAATGTTGGTCTGGGATATAAAAAAAAATAAAGAGAAACCTTGGTGTTTGTCATGGACAATTAACTGTTAAAGTTATTGTAAGTTATCTGTATTTAGCAGAATATTTTCAGGAAGGGTGATCTGAGTTGGAACTGGATTCTATTAATTTACGTTTTTGGAAGTTTTAACTTCAATGAAGTAGTCATTTAGCTGGGGGGGGGGGAAACAAAATTTTGAATTTCTCAAACAAAGATGCTGAAATATCTTTGTTTTTCTGTGTGGCTCCTGAGAATTTAAAGCAAACAAAACCAACTACAACGTTTCAATTAACTTGAATGAGAATCGTCTTTTTAACTTAAAAAGAGCCCATGAAGACACTGGTATAAAAGGTAAAATCTCAGAGGTTGGTCTGTTAAATGTGGCACACTTGCGGGTCACTTTGTACAATGTAGATTTTGAAGTACAGTGGTGAAAACATTAAATGTGACATTTGAAACAAACAAGCAAACAAACGTCCGTGACTGTTGTTGTTATTGTGGTTTTATCCTTCCACCGATTTGGGGTATGCAACTCAATAATAGATTTGGGCTCTTCCAAAAATTTGGTACATGAAGTTGTATTTAAAGAAGACCATTGAGGGGTCACAGAGAACTGGTTGAATAACTGGAACCTCTGACTACTGCAGTGGTGGAATTCAAATTTTTTTTAGTACCGGTTCTGTGGGCGTGGCTAACCACTAACCTGCTTTCCAGCTCTGTTCTCCTGTAAAGGGCAACAAAAGAAAATCAGCTGGGAAGCAGTAGGGGCGGGGCCAGCCTACTACTCAAAATTTTCACTACCGGTTCTCCAGAACCTGTCAGAACTGGCTGAATACCATCTCTGGATTACTTACATTAGGACTGACACTACAGGGTTAGCAGCTAAGTGTAGCTGCAGGACTGAGACTAAGGTTGCATTTTCCATATTAACTGACGTGAGAATTCTAGATCTTTCTTCACTCATAGGCAGAAGATTTTCAACTCAAGGGCTAGACATCACACTTTTGAGAAGGATTCAGACAACATAGAAGACATGTATAAAAATAAGCATGGACAATGAGAGAACAAGAAGCTAAGTTCAAAGAGGAAATAAAGGAGCTGTGGTGTTTAACCCTGAATAAAGAGGAGTGTCCTCTCATTTGTAAAGAGACCAAAGGTTAGCCAATAAATATACCTATTTTAACTGAGAGAGGAAGCACCTAATTCTTGCCTCTGTACCCAACTGGTTTCAAAACTATTATTTAGCAACGCTTTTCCCAAGCAATTTTTATTCAAATACATAAGCGCATCCTTCTGATTTTGGCTACTATAGACTAAGAGTTTGCATCTTCCTTTATTTAGCAAAGTAATGTTTTACCCTCTTCAAACATTTTTGTGCAATAATGATACAAAACCATACTTGTTTCTTAGAACCTGCGTATTTTATAACCCCTGTAAAATTAATGGCTCAGAGTATTTTTCCTATTAAATCTTGAGTCCTAAAATGAAGAGAAAGCTAGATTATGTTGGTTTACATGTTAATTTTTTCATTGTAGCAGCTCAATTTTGGCTGAACCTCAGGGATCGGTGATATTCACACTTTTTCAGCTGTATGTGATATTGCTTTGCTAACACTTTGTCAACTCTGGGAGACTACAGATATATTTGTATCATTAAAGGCAATAATGCAGGATCAAACTCCTGACTGCGGGCAGAGTTAATGTTCAATACTGCATTCTAACCACTTTGCCACCACATTATAATATTGGCGTATAACGCTAATAATGACAAATGAGAATCATGTGAATTATTACAGCACAACTATCATCTCGTACAAAACATCCAAATGAATACCATTAGATGGCAACTTTAGCAGTTTCTACTGATTTTTACTGCCATGTAGCAGTAATTGAAACTCTTGCACGTTGGATGTAGTAGGTAGGACACTGTAGCAGATACATTTATGTACTACGCTTAGGTCAGACCAAAGGTGGCATAGTTCTAAGTTGTCCAAGCCTAAAATTTCAAGCCTGGTGGCATAAGGGATTCTGTGGCGTGGAGGACTCTTCTCGGGAAATGCCTCTGGACTCGCTCAATTGTGTTAATGTACGATACGCATCGTGGATTCCAAGCAGATGAGCTGTATTCGAGAATTGGGGTAGCAAATGTTTTGGGTGCTCTGGTTAGCAGTACAATGTTACCAGAGAAGAAGCTACGCAAGATATGCAGGGGTCCCCAAACTTGGCACCTTTAAGTCTTGTGGACTTCAACTCCCAGAATTCTCTAGCCAGCAGAACTCTCCAGCCAGCAGAGCTGGAGAATTCTAGGAGTTGAAGTCCACAAGACTTAACGTTGCCAAGTTTGAAGACTTCTGTCTGTTGACAATGTTGTTACAAAGGGCGCTGGCAACTGCGGTTGATTTAAGAGAGACTGCGTGGCTCCCCATCTAATCTTGGCTGACCTCCAAATGAAAACCCGGCGGAACGTGGGAAATGGTCCAGATGGATCGACAGAGTGCCCGAGCGGCGAAAGTGGGGCGCGGAGACCTTTCCCATTGCCAAAAAGGACAAGCCTGGAGAAGTGGGCGTAGACATCTGGGCAGGAGGCCCCTCCCCCTCCAGGGAGAGCCAATGGGTGCACAGCAAGGCGATCGTTCGTTCCCGGCTCCTGCCAGCTCGACTGACCCCCCCGAAGAGGCGATGGCTGCCACGCGCGTCCTCGAGTGGATCTTCGCCTTCTACTTCCTCATTCACATCCCCATCACTTTACTCCTCGATCTGCAGACGTTGCTGCCTGGAGTCTACCCTGCCGCCGTAAGTAGAGGGGAACCGCCGAGCTCTTTGTGGCTGGTCCGCAGAGATCGCTTTGGGATCCGCTTGGCTTAAGAATCTGGGATCGGGTTTAGGCATCGAAGTGCGGAAAACTTGCTCCGCGTTCCTGCCCGAAGAGGCTGAAGAACCGGGATTCTTTGGGGAATGGGGGAAACTGCATGGACCATCCACCTCTGGATGGGGGGGATCCAGCGTGTGGGATAGATCCCTGTATCTTGACTGGATTACCAAGGTTCTTTTGGGAAGAGACAGCGCTTTCGACACTCTGGGTTTAGTAAACGCGTTCTGCTATGTACCAAAGGTCAGGATGTTCAAGTAAGCCTGTTGGGCAAAAGCTGGCTTCATTCCAGCAGTTTTACAACAGTTTGTGGGTGTCCGACCTAAAAAAACTGGATCAAAATGTATCAAAATGTATGCAAACTTCTTCCCTGTGTTTTAACTAGGCTTCTTGTTTGCAGAGGTTTGCAAAATGGTTAAATTCTTGGTTTTATTACATACTGCCCAACTTGACCCCTAAATAAGTGAAGATCATAAATTCTGGTATGCAGAAAGATAAAATGTACATTTCTTCTATTCCTGGAACCTTACATGCTAAACCCTCTCATCCCTGGACTCTGTTTTTAGAAAGGAACTTTGCACCTTTGCAACTTTGCAACTTTGAATCAAGAGTGCAGAGAAGAGCAGCAAAAGAGGACTAGGGGCTAAAACACATGAAGAATGGTTGCAGGGACTGGGCATGGCTAGTCTAGTGAAGAGAAGGACCAGGGGAGACATGAAAGCAGTGTTCCAATATTTGAGGGGCTGCCACCAAGAAGAGGATGTTAACCTATTTTCCAAAGCACCTGAGGGAAGAACAAGAATCAAAGGGTGGAAACTAATCAAGGACAGAAGCAACTAAGAACTAAGGAGAAATTTCCTGATAGTTAGAACAATTGATTAGTGGAACAATTTGCTTCCAGAAGTTATAGATGCTCCAACACTGGAAGTTTTAAGAAGATGTTGGCTAACCATATGTCTGAAGTGGTGTAAGGTTTCCTGCCTAGGCAGGAGGTTGGAGTAGAAGATCTCCAAGGCCTCTTCCAACTATTCTGCGATAGATAGATAGATAGATAGATAGATAGATAGATAGATAGATAGATAGATAGATAGATAGATAGATAGATAGATAGATAGACAGACAGACAGACAGACAGACAGACAGACAGACAGACAGACAGACAGACAGACAGACAGACATCTTTAAAAATCAATACAGATCTATTCTATATCTCATCCGTTGCAGCCTTCTGAAAAAATGAAGATGAAGACTGTGACTACAGTTTAATTCTTCAAGTGGATGTAAAGTCTTAAAAGATGAAGGAAAGAGGCAAAAAAGAGAGATGTGGCCCAAGAAGGGGGCTATGCAACTGCAAAAGATCTTGTTATTGCAACATAGTGAACTTTGCTTTAAATCAACCCATTTTCAAGCTTCATACAATTCACTAAAGACACTAGCAGATTAGAAGGTGGATTTAACCATATGTAATAGAATATAATAACAGAGTTGGAAGGGACCTTGGAGGTCTTCTAGTCCAACCCCCTGCTTAGGCAGAAAACCCTACACCACTTCAGACAAATGGATATCCAACATCTTCTTTAAAACTTCCAGTGTTGGAGCATTTACAACTTCCCGAGGCAAGTTGTTCCACTGATTAATTGGTCTAATTGCCAGGACATTTCTTCTTAGGTCTAGATTGCTATTCTCCTTGATTAGTTTCCACCCATTACTTCTTGTCCTACCCTCAGGTGCTTTGTTGTGTGAACTCTGCTCTTAAGGCAAGAACTTACCTGTTTAAGGCTGTTTTGCCAACATAGCTAGTGAAAGAATAGGAGAGAGAGAGAGTGACCTGGAGGGCTATAAA
Organism: Rhabdophis nuchalis; assembly: GCA_039707465.1. Lineage (NCBI taxonomy): Eukaryota > Metazoa > Chordata > Lepidosauria > Squamata > Natricidae > Rhabdophis > Rhabdophis nuchalis. Next base: position 395,537,518 of record CM077643.1, on the reverse strand, counting down.
TGGGAGGGAAGGGGGAGTCTGAAGAGGGTTTGGAGCCCCTCAAGTTATCTGGTCTTCAGTATGAAGGCCCCCTTCTTGTCACTCAAGACAGTTACTTGATATGCTAATCAAAGAACTACCAAGAAGAAAAGCCAACATTGACAAGGCAAACTACTGCATATAAACAGGGAGCAAACTCCACACTCAATCACACTGATACTATTACCACATAGTAATACCGACGGGTAGGGGCGGTGGGAGACAGGGTGTCCATCTTAAGTTGGGGGATTGTGGCTTCTGGTTACAAGTGGTCGCTTGCCCCAACTCCCTGTGCAACCCTCGGGGACTTGGCGGTCAAGGTTTACAGAGCCAGGGCCCCAGGCTGATGCTCTGCAACGCCAGGTCCGTGGTAAATAAAGCCCCCCTCATTAATGACCTAGTGTCAGAGGGGGACCCGGACCTGGTGGGAATTACGGAAACCTGGTTGAGCCCCGAGGGGGGTTTACCTCTCGTGGAAATGTGCCCACCGGGATACCGAGCATTTCATCAGCCTCGGGCCCTAGACAGGGGTGGAGGAGTGGCGATTATCATTAAGGAGAGTCTAGAGCCGAGGGGGATCACTGTACCTCAGACTACCGGCTGTGAGTCCCTCTTTGTGAAATGGGGCCTAGGGAGGCAGTTGGGCTTGTTGATTATATACCTGGCTCCCCGCTATGTAACAACAGCCTTGCCCGAACTCCTCGAGTTGGTCGCCGGGATGGTAGTGGAGACCCCTAGACTTCTAGTCATGGGGGACTTTAACTTGCCATCGGCGGGCGAGGCTTCTGAAGCAGCTCGGGAGTTCATGGCTTCCATGACGGCCATGGACCTGACCCAATTAGTTCAGGCCCCCACTCATGATGGAGGACACACGCTGGATCTTATTTTCGTCTCTGGACAGTGGAGAAGTGATCTTGGAACCGGGGACTTAGTCATCTCACCCTTGTCATGGACTGATCACTCTCTCCTTCGGCTGGACTTTCCAATCGCCTCATCTCACTGCGGGGAGGCGGAGCCAGAGACACCCAGATGGTTCTGCCCCAGGCGCCTGATGGACCCTGAAAAGTTCCAGAAGGAGCTTGGGCCAATACCTGTATCCTTGACTCGTGCCGCGGCTGAGGACCGAGTGGCAGCATGGTATAGTGCGGCCACTGGGGCCTTAGACCGCGTCGCACCTTTGCTGCCTCTGACGCGGCGTCATCCCACCCGGGCTCCTTGGTTTTCCGAGGAGATGAAACGCCGCAAGAGACGCCTATAGAGTAGGTGGAGATCCTCTCGATCTGAATCTGATCGAACACTGGTAAGAGCCCATTTGAGGACTTATTTAGTGGCAATAAGGGTGGCCAAACGCGAGTATTGTGCCACCCTCATCGCATCCGCAGAGAACTGCCCGACGGCCCTGTTTGGGGTGACCCGCTCCCTCCTTCAACAGAGGCCGCGTGAATCCTCCTTGCAGGGCCGAGCCGAGGAATTTGGAGAATATCTGCAGGATAAAATCACTCAGATTCGGAACGAGTTGCCCTCCACAGATAGTGGTCCGGAGGAAGTATCCGATGCAGGCCTTGAGACTATTTTATGGGAAGACTTTGACTTTGTTACTGCCAAGGACATGGACAGGTTGGCGAAAAGACTGAAGGCCACCATATGTTTATTAGACCTTTGTCCCTCCTGGCTTGTACTGGCATCCTGGGAGGAGACACCAGGCTGGCTCCAGGCCATTGTGAACGCTTCTCTGGGTGAGGGGTCCTTACCTACTGTCTTGAAAGAGGCAATGGTGAGACCCCTCCTCAAGAAGCCTTCCCTGGACTCAGCATTATTGGCTAATTATCGTCCGGTCTCCAACCTTCACTTTCTAGCAAAGGTTGTAGAAAGTGTGGTTGCTCAGCAGTTTCCCCGTCATCTGGAGGAAACTGATTATCTAGACCCGCGCCAGTCCGGCTTTCGACCCGGTCATAGCACCGAGACGGCATTGGTCGCATTGGTAGATGATCTCTGGAGGGCCCGGAATAGGGGTTGTTCCTCTATCCTGGTCTTGTTAGATCTCTCAGCGGCTTTTGATACCATCGACCATGGTATCCTTTTGCACCAACTAGAGGGGTTGGGGGTGGGTGGCACCGTTTTGCGGTGGTTCTCCTCCTCCCTCTCTGGTCGGTCACAATACGTGTTGACGGGGGGGCAGAGGTCGACTTCTAGGCCCCTCTCATACGAGGTACCACAGGGGTCGGTCCTCTCGCCACTCCTATTCAACACGTATATGAAGCTGCTGGGTGAGATTATCCGTGGTTTTGGGGTAGAGTACCATCTGTACGCTGATGATACCCAGTTGTACATCTCTACCCCAGGCCACCCCAACGATGCCGTTGAGGTGATGTCCCGCTGTTTAGAGGCCGTACGGATCTGGATGGGCAATAACAAACTCAAACTCAACCCATCCAAGACTGAGCGGCTGTGGTTCCCGGCTTCCCGGTTTAGTCACTTGTCACCATCGCTGGCCATGGGGGGTGAAAATTTGGGCCCCGTGGATAGAGTGCGCAATTTAGGAATCCTCCTGGATTCCCGGTTGTCCCTGGAGGATCAGGTTGCGGCCGTGGCCAGGGGGGCATTTTACCAGGTTTGCCTGGTCCGACAATTGCGCCCCTTACTGGACCGGGAGGCCCTTCGCACAGTCACTCAAGCACTCGTGACTTCTCGTCTGGACTACTGTAATGCTCTCTACATGGGGCTCCCCTTGAGATGCACTCGGAGGTTACAGTTGGTCCAGAATGCAGCCGCGCGGGTGATCATGGGAATCTCAAGACATTCCCACATAACACCACTCCTGTGTGAGCTGCACTGGTTACCTGTGACCTTCCGGGTGCGTTACAAGGTTTTGATGACCATATTCAAGGTGCTCCATGGCACGGGGCCTAGCTACCTACGAGACCGTCTACTACCCCATACATCCCTTCGACCGACTCGCTCCCAGGGAGAGGGTCTTCTCCGGGTGCCGTCGACCGGGCAATGCCGGTTGGCGGCTCCCAGGGGAAGGGCCTTCTTTGTGGTGGGCCCTACCCTCTGGAATGGCCTACCTCCCGATCTCCGTTCCATCACAGACCTCCGCTTGTTTCGCCGGCACTTAAAAACGTACTATTTTCACCTGGCCGGCCTAGCATGATCTACTCCACAACCATTATTTTTATAACAAATCAAAATTTTAATTTATGGGTTTTTGAATTTAAATTTTATTTTAAACAGGGTATTGATTTAATTTAGTTATTATTTAATAATATTTTGTATTTATGTATATTTATTTTAAATCTCTGTTCGCCGCCCCGAGTCCCTTTGTGGTGAGATGGGTGCGGGTTACAAATGTGAAAAATAAAATAAATAAATAAATTTGATCATAAAACGTCTGCAAGCAAGCTCTGAAGCTCAGAGAGCACCAAGGACTCTTCAATTCAACCTGATGGGTGGATACTATTGGCTTGTCAAAGTTGTAATCAACCCCTATCACATAGTTTAAGAAAGAACTAAAAATCTTTCCCCATTCTAACAAAACTGGCCAAACCAATTGATGTCAAGTTCTACCTGAATGCTTTCCATCAGTTACCCAACCACCATTAAAATGGGGGCAAGGTTTCTATTACACAGTTGCAGATGTCAATTGAATTTTGTCACCCCATCCCATCCTGGATAGGAGATTAAAAGGAAGATTTAGGTGTCCTCCTCCTCTTCTTTACTCACCACTCATCTTCTCTGTTCCTAAAGTTAACCGATGCATTGACCCAGTACACAACTAAATTCAAGGATCCATTGATGGTAAACCCAGAACCCTGGTTCCGGTCTTTCCTTTATTCCGAAGCTTTTCTACAATTGTTTTTCTTTCCCGTTGCTGCCTACGCCTTCTGGAAAGGTAAGCGTGCCAGTCTGTGTGAACTAGGGGACCAGGATATTGGGTGGGCACAGAACCATGATGAATGGTCCTTGGAGAGAAGAATGCAAATATTTCCTAATGGGGTTTGAAGATCAAAAGGCATTCATGAGAATCATCGGACTCCGAAGGCCTCATGCTGGATTGGGCAAAATGTTGGCAGCCTAGACAGGCTTATCTATCTGCTCTGAAATAGTGAAGGAAGCCACTTTTATGGCACAACTAAATCAGAGGTGGGATTCAGCAGGTTCTGACCAGTTCTGGAGAACTGGTAGCAGACGTTTTGAGTAGTTCGGAGAACTGATAAATACCATCTGTGACTGGCTCCGTCCCCATCTATTCTTTGCCTCTCGAGTCCCAGCTCATCAGGAGGGAATGGAGATTTTACAGCATCCTTCCTCTGCCACGCCCACAAAGCCACACCCAAAAAATCGGTAGTAAAAAAAATTGAATCCCACCACTGAACTAGTTGATAACCCAGCATTGTCCAGGTATTTATTTATAGGGGGGAAATGTCTGGACCAAACATAATTTCCAATGCTGGATTTTCCCCCTTAACAGAGGGAGCCCCCTTGTGGAGGGGAGTTACCCTGCAACTCCACTGCGCTGTACAGGAGAAGACATTTTAAGGCACAACAGGCTGTATCTTAACAGAACCGACACCCTGAGGGGTGTTAGGCGTGTCTTACCTGCACAGTATTTTTATTCGAGAGAGTACGTTATCTGTGTATCAGGTGTGGTTGAAATTGCTCGAGGCGTTCTAGAGTTATGCTGGAACATACACACACACACAAAACCATATGTGTGTGTATGTGTGTATGTTAGGTTTTTGAGCTGATCAATAAATTGAATATATTTATAATAGTGCTTGACTTATAACCATTTCTTCAGTGATTGTTCAAGATTACAATGGCATTGCAAAATGTAATTTAGGATCAGTCTTTGCATTGATAACCATTGCAGCATCCCAGTGGCCACATGATTAAAATTCAGCTGCTTGGCAACTGGCATGTATACAACTATTACAACATCCTGGAGTCATGTGATTACCATTTTCACCTTCCCAATTGTCATCCAATGAGCAAAGTCAATAGGGAAAGGTTTTTTTTTAAGTTTTTTATTTTATTTTATTATTTTACAAAGGTATCAATGCGTGAACTGGGCGGCACCTGGGTATCATACATTCCAATCCAAATAAAACTAATCAAATTAGTAAAACATATTTATATTAAGTTGCAGCCTCTCATTATTCAGTTACTCCATGTTTTCTCTTATTATTGCTCTTATTTTATTATATAAAAGTGTATAAACTAAGATTCCCCTTTTCTCTTATTTCTATCTCTTATTATAATGGGGAAAGTTGAATTCACTTAACCACCATGTAATTTTCTTAACTGCTTAACAACTATGGCAAAAAAAAAGTAATAAAATTGACGTGACTTCATTAAGAACCACCTTCTTAGCAAGGGCAGTTCTCGTCCCAATTGTGGTTATAAGTTGAGCACTACCAATATTTACATATGTATGCAAATTAGAAAATAAACACTTGAGGGTTTTTGGACCTAAGGCTGCAATTATTTTAAAAAGTGTATTTTTCGATGCAGGGAACTGCAGGTGGATCCGGATTCCTGTGATTATCTACGCAACGCACGTAACGACAACGGTGGCCGCTTGCCTGGCCCACATCCTGTTTGCGGATTTCTCCAACGCTAAGGTCCCGAGTCCACAGACTCTGCAGGAACGCCTGACCCTCTCTGCTTTCTACGCTCCTTTCTTAGCGATTTCCCTTGCAATGTTGCTTTTGGTGCTGTTCAGCTCTGCTTATAAGCCAGTTGAAAAAAAGAAGAAGAAATAAAACCTTTGGCTTTTCTCGGTGTCCCTAAGGGAGCAAAGCACAGGTAGTCCTCGACTTATGACCACGACGGAGCCCAGAATTTATGTTGCTAAGTGAGGATGTTAAGTGAGTTTTGGGCCATTTTAACCCTTTTCGCCACATTTTTAAAAATGAAACTGCAGTTGTTAAATTACTCTGTTTCCCTGAAAATAAGACCTCCCCGGATAATGTCCAATTGGGCTTTTGAGCGCATGCGGTAAAATAAGGCCTTCTCGAAAATATTACAACACAGCAGCAGCCATGAGGTGACCACGCTCACCGCCTCCTGCACCTCAAAATTAAAAAGACCTCCCTGAAAATAAGGCCAAGTGCTTATTTTGGGGGTCAAAAGAAAATTAAGACCCTGTGGACATTTGAGACTTTCTCAAACAAAGATGCTGAAATATCTTTGTTTTTCTGTGTGGCTCCTGAGAATTTAAAGCAAACAAAACCAACTACAACGTTTCAATTAACTTGAATGAGAATCGTCTTTTTAACTTAAAAAGAGCCCATGAAGACACTGGTATGAAAGGTAAAATCTCAGAGGTTGGTCTGTTAAATGTGGCACCCTTGCGGGTCACTTTGTACAATGTAGATTTTGAAATACAGTGGTGAAAACATTAAATGTGACATTTGAAACAAACAAGCAAACAAACCTCCATGACTGTTGTTGTTATTATTGTTTTATCCTTCCATTGATTTGGGGCATGCAACTCATTAATAATAGATTTGGGCTCTTCTAAAGGTTTGTCACATGAAGTTGCATTGAAAGAAGACCATTGAGGGGTCACAGAGAGCTGGTTGAATAACTGGAACCTCTGGCTACTTCAGTGGTGGGATTCAAATTTTTTTTACTAATGGTTCTGTGGGCATCACAGGGGAAGGATACTGCCAAATCCCCATTCCCTCCCCACCCCACTAACCTGTTTTCCAGCTCTGTTCTCCTGTGAAGGGCAACAAAAGAAGATCAGCTGGGAGGCAGCAGGGGCGGGGCCAGCCTATTTGCCGCTTCTCCGAACTACTCAAAATTTCCGTTACTGGTTCTCCAGAACCTGTCAGAACTGGCTGGATACCACCCCTGGACTAGTTACATTATGACTGACAGTCCAGGTTTGGCAGCTACAGGACAGACTAAAGTTGCATTTTCGATATTAACTGAGGTGAGAATTCTAAATCTTTCTTCACTCATGGGCAGAAGATTTTCAACTCAAGGGCTAGACATCACACTTTTGAGAAGGATTCAGACAAAGAGAAGACATGTATAAAAATAAACATGGACAATGAGAGAACAAGAAGCTAAATTCAAAGAGGAAATAAAGGAGCTGTGGTGTTTAACCCTGAATAAAGAGGAGTGTCCTCTCATTTGTAAAGAGAGAAAAGGTTAGCCAATAAATATACCTATTTTAACAGAGAGGAAGCACCTAATTCTTGCCTCTGTACCCAACTGGTTTCAAAACTATTATTTAGCAACGCTTTTTCCAAGCAATTTTTATTCAAATACATAAGCGCATCCTTCTGATTTTGGCTACTATAGACTAAGAGTTTGCATCTTCCTTTATTTAGCAAAGTAATGTTTTACCCTCTTCAAACGTTGATGTGCAATAATGATACAAAACCATACTTGTTCCTTAGAACCTGCGTATTTTATAACCCCTGTAAAATTAATGGCTCAGAGTATTTTTCCTATTAAATCTTGAGTCCTAAAGTGAAGAGAAAGGAAGATTATGTTGACTTATATCTTAATTTTTTCACTGCAGCAGCTCATTGCTGCACTGTTGAGATTTTGGCTGAACCACAGGGATTGGTAATGTTCACACTTTTTCAGCTTTATGCGATATTGCTTTCCTAACACATTGTCAACTCTGTTTGGGTGACAAACTATAGAGATATATTAGTACCATATTAGAGGTAATAATTCAGTGGTACATTGGACGCAAGTGGCATATTAAGTAACGAGGAAAAGTATGAAATGTATACCCCATAAATCTTTCATCAGTTGATAAACTGTTCATGTAGCAACATGGAGAATAGTAATAGCAGTAACACTTAGATTTATATACCGCTTTCTACTGCTTTACAGCACTCTAAGCAGTTGACAGAGTCAGCAGGTTGCCCCCAACAATCTGGGTCCTCATTTTACCAACCTCGGAGGGATGGAAGTCTGGGTCAACCCTGAGTTAGGATCAAACTCGTGACGGTGGGCAGAGTTAATGTGCAATACTGCATTCTAACCACTGTGCCACCACATTATAAGCTAATATTGGCTTATACCACTAATAATGGCAAATGAGAATCATGTGAATTATTACGACACAACTGTCATCTCGGACAAAACATCCAAATGAACACCATTAGATGGCAACTTTAGCAGTTTCTACTGATTTTTACTGCCATGTAGCAATAATCGAAATTCTTGCAGGTTGGAATATAGTAGCCTTATAATAATGCATACAAAGTATTTTAAATCGTTGAAAGCAATACAAAGTGTTCAAGTCCTTCCACGTTTGAAAAACGGTTCCTTTCAGTAAAATGGCATCTCTGATCTTTTGATAAAATGTTACTTGTTTAACAAAATTACTCCAGACTAAAAGGAGCATCTCATAGTGTTTCTCTTTCCTTCTCAGACATCCAAGATATCTCTGATGAGATATGTGCAAACGCCTTTAAAAAAAAACCCCAAAAGAGGTTTGATTATGATTTAGATCGCAGATGGAAATGAGTTGATTTAAAGAAAGTGATAATATTCTAAAATAATGCCGCCTCAGCATTTAACAGAAGCCCAGAACTCTTTCCATAAACTCCCTGTTGTGGCTGTTTAATTATTAACTTTGGTGCATTTTAAAAAATGGGTCCAAATCATTTTTTTCTGAAAATGCTTCCATATAGGTTGACTCTTGCCATGTCGAAACTTCTCCCGCACAGCTCATTCCACTAACTTTATTCCTCATGATTTGGACACCAGAATCCATCATTTTCTAGCCTTCTCCAAAGTATCCTCTAGAAAACAGCAACTAATTAACTGTATTGAGCTCCAGTTAAGCCTCTTCCACCAGGAAGGTTCATTCAACTGTTGGCTAGACTTGATCTCCATCATCAAAGTCCAATGTTGCTCAACATTGGCAAGTTTAAGAGATGTGGACTTCAACTCCCAGAATTCTATTGGCTGCCCAGCCTTCCGGAATCCTCTAAAAATGTTGAACAACTTTTCCAAACTTGTCAACCACATTTTAAACCTACATGGGGGAGTGGGTATCACGCAGCATTTAAGACTGGGCCTTCAGGGATGGAAGGACCTCTAAGCAAGATTGGCTGGGTCTGCGCGGACATGCTTGCCCGAAATTTTAACCATGCCTTGCTTAATGAAAAATACTCTGATCATGTAGATCGGGGTGTCTCATCTTAGCAACTTTAATAAGATTTGTAGGCTTCAATTTCCAGAAGCCTTAGCATAGCTGGCTGGGGAATTCTGGGAGTTGAAATCCACTAATCTTAAAAGTTGCCAAGATGGGACACCCCGATCGACACGATTGTATGGACGCAACTTGTGGCAGGTTGTTCAGGGTATATGCAAGGGATGGTTAAATTTTGAGCAAGCATGCCCACATACCCACCCAATCTTAATTTAACTTATTTTTTAATTGTATTTATTTTGTCAAACATGTATAAGATAACAGATATAAGAAGTATAAAGATAATTATGAATACAGGAAATGGATACGAAGAAGTGGGGACAGTAGGACAGGGACAGTAGACACATGGATGAGCCCATGCACGCCCCATTTACAAACCTCTTAGGAATGGGGTGAGTCAGCAGTAGACAGTCTAAGATTAAAGTTTTGGGGGGTTGGGGATGAAACCAGAGTCAGGTAGTGCATTCTAGGCATTGAGCACTCTGTTGCTGAAGTCGTGTTTTCTGCAATCAGTTTGGAGCAGTTTACCTTGAGTTTGTATCTATTGTTTGCTTGTGTGTTATTGAGGTTGAAGCTGAAGTACTCGTTGACAGGTAGGATGTTGTAGCTGCAGACAATTTTATGTACTACGCTTAGGTCAGACCAAAGGCGGCGTAGTTCTAAGTTGCGCAAGCCCAAATTTCAAGCCTGGTGGCATAAGGGATTCTGTTGCAAGCAGGGGAGCATGCGGAGCCCTCTTCTTGTGAAAATATCTCTGGACTTGCTTAATTGTATTAATGTCCCATATGCAGTGCAGGTTTCAGGCAGATGAGCTGTATTTGAGAATTGGTGTAGCAAATGTTTTGGGTGCTCTGGTTAGCAGTACAATGTTACCAAAGAAGAAGCTACGCAAGATATGCAGGGATCCCCAAACTTGGCAACTTTAAGACTTGTGGACTTCAATTCCCAGAAACCTCCAGCCAGCAACTTAGATGGCAACTTTAGCAGTTTCTACTGATTTTTACTGCCATGTAGCAGTAATTGAAACTCTTGCACGTTGGATGTAGTAGGTAGGACACTGTAGCAGATACATTTATGTACTACGCTTAGGTCAGACCAAAGGTGGCATAGTTCTAAGTTGTCCAAGCCTAAAATTTCAAGCCTGGTGGCATAAGGGATTCTGTTGCGAGGCGTGGAGGACTCTTCTCGGGAAATGCCTCTGGACTCGCTCAATTGTGTTAATGTACGATATGCATCGTGGATTCCAAGCAGATGAGCTGTATTCGAGAATTGGGGTAGCAAATGTTTTGGGTGCTCTGGTTAGCAGTACAATGTTACCAGAGAAGAAGCTACGCAAGATATGCAGGGGTCCCCAAACTTGGCAACTTTAAGTCTTGTGGACTTCAATTCCCAGAAATCTCCAGCCAGCAGAACTCTCCAGCCAGCAGAGCTGGAGAATTCTGGGAGTTGAAGTCCACAAGACTTAACGTTGCCAAGTTTGAAGACTTCTATCTGTTGACAATGTTGTTACAAAGGGCGCTGGCAACTGCGGTTGATTTAAGAGAGACTGCGTGGCTCCCCATCTAATCTTGGCTGACCTCCAAATGAAACGGAACGTGGGAAATGGTCCAGATGGATCTACAAAGTGCCCGAGCGGCGAAAGTGGGGCGCGGAGACCTTTCCCATTGCCAAAAAGGACAAGCCTGGAGAAGTGGGCGTAGCCATCTGGGCAGGAGGCCCCTCCCCCTCCAGGGAGAACCAATGGGTGCACAGCAAGGCGATCGTTTTGGTTCCCGGCTCCTGCCAGCTCGACTGACCCCCCGAAGAGGCGATGGCTGCCAGGCGCGTCCTCGAGTGGATCTTCGCCTTCTACTTCCTCATTCACATCCCCATCACTTTACTCCTCGATCTGCAGACGTTGCTGCCTGCAGTCTACCCTGCCGCCGTAAGTAGAGGGGAACAGCCGAGCTCTTCGTGGCTGGTCCGCAGAGATCGCTTTGGGATCCGCTTGCTTAAGAATCTGGGATCGGGTTTACGCATCTAAGTGCGGGAAACCCGCTCCGCGTTCCTGCCCGAAGAGGCTGAAGAACCGGGATTCTTTGGGGAATGGGGGAAGCTGCATGGACCATCCACCTCTGGATGGGGAGATGGAGGGATCCAGCGTGTGGGATGGATCCTTGTATCTTGGCTGGATTACCAACATTCTTTTGGGAAGAGACAATGCTTTCCACATTCTGAGATTAGGAAACGTGTTGTTCTATGTAGCAAAGGTCAGGATGTAAAAGTAAGCCTGTTGGGCAAAAGCTGGCTTCATTCCAGCAGTTTTACAACAGTTTGTGGGTGTCCGACCTAAAAAAAACTGGATCAAAATGTATGCAAACTTTTTCCCTGTGTTTTAACTAGGTTTGCAAAATGGTTAAATTCTTGGCTTTATTGTACACCGCCCAGAGTCACTTTGGTGACTTACAAAGTTGACCCCTAAATAAGTAAAGATCATAAATTCTGGTATTCAGAAAGATAAAATATACATTTCACCTATTCCTGGAACCAAACATGCTAAATCTTCCCATCCCTGGACTCTGCTTTGAGAAGGGACCGTTGCACCTTCTTGAATCAAAGTTAAAAGAAGCTGGATTTGATCCATACATCATCTAGCAATAGAGGGTGGATGACAACCATTTAAATAAGAGCCATCAGAGTGCAGCAGCTGCCAAAAAAGCCAATACAGGTTTTGGGCTGTGTAAACAGAGGACTACAATCAAGGTCCTGTGAAGTGTTAATACTACTTCATAAGGCCTTGGTAAGGCCACACTTGGAATACTGCATTCAGTTTCGGTTGCCACGATGTAGAAAAGATGCGGAGACTCTAGAAAGAGTGCAGAGAAGAGCAACCGAGAGGATGAAGGGACTGGAGACTAAAACATGAAGAACAGTTGCAGGAACTGGGTATGTCTAGTTTAATGAAAAGAAGGACCAGGGGAGACATGATAGCAGTGTTCCGATATCTCAGGGGTTGCCACAAAGAAGAGGGAGTCAAGCTATTCTCCAAGGCACCTGAAGGCAGGAAAAGAACCAATGGATGGAAATTAATCAAGGAGAGAAGCAAACTTAGAACTAAGGAGAAATTGCCTGATAGTTAGAACAATTGATCAATAGAACAATTTTCCTCCAGAAGTTGTGAATGCTCCAACACTGGAGGTTTTTAAGAAGATATTGGATAACCATTTGTCTGAAGTGGTTGGGTTTCCTGCCTAGGCAGGAGGTTGGACTAGAAGGCCTCCAAGTCCCTTCCAACTCTATTCTATGATAGATATTTTTTTTAATCAGTACAGGTCTATTCTTTATCTCATCCATTGTAGCCTTCTGAAAAAATGAAAATGGAGGCTGTGACTACAGTTTAATTTTTCAAGTGGATGTAAAGTTTTAAAAGATGAAGGAAAGAGACAAAAAAAGAGAGATGTGGTCCCAGAAGGGGGCTATGCAACAAGAAGAGATTACAAGTATCTTGTTATCCCAACTTTGCTGTTGAATCAACCCATTTTCAAGCTTTACACAATTCACTAAAGCCACTGGCAGACTAGAAGGTGGAATTAACCATATGTAATAGAATGGAATAACAGAGTTGGAAGGGATCTTGGAGGTCTTCTAGTCCAACCCCCTGCTTAGGCAGAAAACCCTACACCACTTCAGACAAATGGATATCCAACATCTTCTTTAAAACGTCCAGTGTTGGAACATTCACAACTTCTGAAGGCAAGTCGTTCCATGGATTAATTGTTCCTAACTGTGAGGAAATTTCTCCTTAATTCTAGGTTCGGGGCCTAGTTATATGCGAGACCGTCTCGTGCCCCATACATCCCTTAGACCGATACGCTCCCACAGAGAGGGCCTTCTCAGGGTGCCGTCGGCCGGACAATGCCGACTGGCGACACCCAGGGGAAGAGCCTTCTCTGTGGCGGGCCCGGCCCTTTGGAACGACCTACCCCCTGAACTCCGGACCATCACCGACCTCCGCCTCTTCCGCCAATGTCTAAAGACAAACTTTTTTCATCAAGCTGGCCTAGCCTAACCTCCCATGGGGACTGTAGAAAAGTTTTAAATTTGGTTTTAATTAATAATTGGTTTTAGCACAGGTTTGGGATTTAATATATATTTTAAATTATTTAAGTTCTATTTTTGTATGTTTTTTAAATTTCCTGTGCGCCGCCCTGGGTCCTTTGCGGAGAAGGGCGGGATATAAATGTAATAAAATAAAATAAAAAATAAATAAATAGGTTGTTCCTCACCTTGATTAGTTTCCACCCATTACTTCTTGTCCTAGCCTCAGGTGCTTTGTTGTGTGAACTCTGCTCTTAAGGCAAGAACTTACCTGTTTAAGGCTGCTTTGCCAACACAGCTAGAGAAAGAATAGGAGGGAGAGAGTGACCAGGAGGACCATACATGGGAGAGAAGGGGGAATCTGAAGAGGGTTTGGAGCCCCTCAAGTTACCTTGTCTTTAGTATGAAGGCCCCCTTCTTGTCACTCAACACAATTACTTGATACCTTAACCAAAGAACTGCCAAGAAGAAAAGCCAACATTGGCAGGGCAAATTACTGTATATAAATAGGGAGCAAACTCCACACTCAGTTGCACTGATGCTATTACCTCATTTGATCGTAAAATGTCTGCAAGCAAGCACTGAAGCTCAGAAACCACCAAGGACTCCTCAATTCAACCTGATGGACAGATACTATTGGCCTGTGTTGGTCTGGTACACAACTAAATTCAAGGATCCATTGATGGTAAACCCAGAACCCTGGTTCCGGTCTTTCCTTTATTCCGAAGCTTTTCTACAATTGTTTTTCTTTCCCGTTGCTGCCTACGCCTTCTGGAAAGGTAAGCGTGCCAGTCTGTCTGAACTAGGGGACCAGGATATTGGGTGGGCACAGAACTATGATGAATGGTCCTTGGAGAGAAGAACACAAAATTTCCTAATGGGGTTTGAAGATCAAAAGGCATTCATGAAAATCATCGGACTCCGAAGCCCTCATGCTGGACTGGGCAAAAAGGTTGGCAGCCTGGACAGGTTTAGCTATCTGTTCCGAAATAGTGAAAGAAGCACCTTTTATGGCACAACTAGATCCGAGGTGGTATTCGGCAGGTTCTGACCAGTTCTGGAGAACCGATAGCGGAAGTTTTGAGTAGTTCGGAGAACCAGTAAATATCACCTCTGGCTGGCCCCGCCCTCATCTATTCTCTGCCTCCCAAGGGCAGCTGATCGGGAGGAAATGGGGATTTTGCAGTATCCTTCCCATGCCACGCCCACAAAGCCATGCCACGCCCACAAAGCCAGGGCCACAGAATCAGTAGTTAAAAAACTTGAATCCCACCACTGAACTAGTTGATAACGCAGCATTGTCCAGGTATTTATTTATAGGGGGAAAACATAATTTCTAATGTTGGCTTTTCCCCCTTACCAGAGGGAGCCCCCTTGTGGAAGGGAGTTACCATCGCAACTCAACTGCGCTATACAGTAGAAGCCATTTTAGGGCACAACAGGCTGTATCTTAACAGAACAGACACCGAGGTGTGTTAGGGGTGTCTTACCTGCACAGTACTTTTTTCCAGAGAGTATGTTATCTACATATCAAGTTTGGTTTAAATTGCTTGAGGCGTTCTAGAGTTATGCTAAAAGAGGCTACCCTAAAAGAGGCTATGGTGAGGCCCCTCCTTAAGAAGCCCTCTTTGGATCCAGCTTTATTAAACAACTATCGTCCCGTCTCCAACCTTCCCTTTTTGGCGAAGGTTGTTGAGAGTGTGGTGGCACAACAGTTTCCCCGTCACCTGGAGGAAGTTGATTATCTAGACCCGCGCCAGTCCGGCTTTCGGCCCGGGCATAGCACCGAGACGGCATTGGTCGCGTTGGTGGATGATCTCTGGAGGGCCAGAGATGGGGGTTGTTCCTCCATCCTGGTCCTATTAGACCTCTCGGCGGCTTTCGATACCATCGACCATGGTATCCTATTGCATCGGCTGGGGGGGTTGGGGGTGGGAGGCACCGTTTTACGGTGGTTCTCCTCCTACCTCTCTGGCCGATCGCAATTTGTGTTGGCAGGAGAGCAGAGGTCGACCTCGAGACCCCTCACTTGTGGGGTGCCTCAGGGGTCGGTCCTCTCGCCTCTCCTGTTCAACACATATATGAAGCCGCTGGGTGAGATCATCCGTGGTTTTGGGGTAGAGTACCATCTTTACGCTGATGATACTCAGCTGTATATATCTACCCCAAACCACCCCAACGATGCCGTAGCGGTGATGTGCCAGTGCCTGGAAGCCGTGCGGATCTGGATGGGAAGTAACGGACTCAGACTCAACCCGACCAAGACCGAGTGGCTGTGGTTTCCGGCTACCCGATTCAACCAGCTAACTCCATCGCTGGCCATAGGGGGCGAACATCTTGCCCCTGTGGATGGGGTGCGCAATTTGGGTGTCCTCCTGGATGCCCGGCTGTCCATGGAAGATCAAGTGACAGCCGTGGCCAGGAGGGCGTTTTACCAGGTTCGCCTGGTTCGCCAATTGCGCCCCCTATTGGATCGGGACGCCCTTCGCACAGTCACTCATGCTCTCGTGACATCCCGACTGGACTATTGTAACTCTCTCTACATGGGGCTCCCCTTGAGGTGCACCCGGAGACTTCAGTTAGTCCAGAATGCAGCCGCGCGGGCAATTATGGGTGTTTCCAGATTCACCCACGTAACACCGCTCTTGCGCGAGCTGCACTGGCTGCCTGTCGTCTTCCGGGTGCGCTTCAAGGTGCTAGTTGTCATCTTCAAAGCGCTCCATGGCTCGGGACCTAGCTACCTGCGGGATCGGATCCTGCCCCATACATCCTCACGGCCGATTCGCTCGCACAGAGAGGGACTTCTCCGGGTGCCGTCCACTAGACTTTGTCAGCGGGCGACGCCCAGGGGAAGGGCCTTCTCTGTGGCGGGCCCAGCCCTCTGGAACGACCTTCCCCCCGATATTAGAACAACCACGGACCTCCGCTCCTTCCGTCTGAAACTTAAAACACATCTTTTTCGCTTGGCCGGCCTAGGATAGTCTCTTCTGATTGTTTAGGGATTTTTAGTAAATATTTGGGAATTTTAGCGCAGGGTTTTCTGTTTAATATGCCTTTTAGTCAGTATTTATGTATGTCTATTGTTCTATATTTTGTATTTTTTCTAACTTTTTAATTCCCTGTGCCCCGCCTCGAGTCCCTTCGGGGAGAGAGAGCGGGTTATAAATAAAAATTATTATTATTATTATTATTATTATGCTGGAACATACATACACACATACAGCCATTTATATATATATATATATATATATATATATATATTTGTAGTAGTCCTTGACTTACAATCATTTGTTTAGTGACTGTTCAAGGTTACAATGGCATTGCAAAATATAATTTAGGATCAGTCTTTGCATTAATGACCATTGCAGCATCCCTGTGGGCATATAATTAAAAATCAGGTGCTTTGCAACTGGCATATAGTTACAACTATTACAGCATCCCAGAGTCATGTGATTACCATTTTCACCTTCCCAATTGGCATCCAACGAGCAAAGTCAATAGAAAAAGGTTTTTTTAAAGTTTTTTATTTTATTTTTTTACAAACGTATCAAGGCGTGAACATGGTGACACCTGGGTATCATACATTCTAATCCAAATAAAACTAATAGAATTAATTATAGTTATTACTTTCCCCCAACATATATTTCCAATAGTAATACATATTTATAGTAAGTTGCAGTCTCTCATTATTCAATTGTTCCACCCTGTTCCAGGCGTGAACAGGGCGACACCTGGGTATCATACATTCTGATACAAATAAAACTAATTGAATTAGTAATACATATTTATATTAAGTTGCAGCCTCTCATTATTTAATTATTCCACGTTTTCTCTTATTATTGCTTTTATTTTATTATATAAAAGTGTATAAACTAAGATTCCCCTTTTCTCTTATTTCTATCTCTTATTATAATGGGGAAAGTTGAATTCACTTAACCACCATGTAATTTTCTTAACTGCTTAACAACTATGGCAAAAAAAGTAATAAAATTGACGCGACTCCATTAAGAACCACCTTCTTAGCAAGGGCAGTTCTCGTCCCAATTGTGGTTATAAGTTGAGCACTACCAATATTTACATATGTATGCAAATTAGAAAATAAACACTTGAGGGTTTTTGGACCTAAGGCTGCAATTATTTTAAAAAAGAGTTTTTTTCGATGCAGGGAACTGCAGGTGGATCCGGATTCCTGTGATTATCTACGCAACGCACGTAACGACAACGGTGGCCGCTTGCCTGGCCCACATCCTGTTTGCGGATTTCTCCAACGCTAAGGTCCCGAGTCCACAGACTCTGCAGGAACGCCTGACCCTCTCTGCTTTCTACGCTCCTTTCTTAGCGATTTCCCTTGCAATGTTGCTTTTGGTGCTGTTCAGCTCTGCTTATAAGCCAGTTGAAAAAAAGAAGAAGAAATAAAACCTTTGGCTTTTCTCTGTGTCCCTAAGGGAGCAAAGCACAGGTAGTCCTCGACTTATGACCACGACGGAGCCCAGAATTTATGTTGCTAAGTGAGGATGTTAAGTGAGTTTTACCACTTTTCTTGCCACATTTTTAAAAAGAAACTGCAGTTGTTAAGTTACCATATATATTTTTTAAACAATTTTTATTTTTATTTTTGAACAAACACAAACAAATATAACAAAAAGCAAAAAACATAAACTCCATCTTCCATTACAAATTGTAGAAAATGTGTCAGTTGGTTACAAACTGTGCATCTCTTCCATAGTCATATTCATATCAAATCACATATTTTAGTTCAAATATATTTATATATATTACAATTATTATACCTCAACCTTCATTTGACTATCTTGTTTCCAGCCATTGATAAAATTTATTCCAAATTTCATAGAATTGTTCACTGTCTTGCTCTCTAATTTCAAATGTTAATTTACTCATCTCTGCACATTCCATAATTTTATAAATAATTTCTTGCTGTGATGGTAATTTGTCATTTCTCCAATTTTTTGCAAAGACGATTCTGGCGGCTGTCAAAATATTCACAATTAGGTATTTCAAATTTTTGTCAAGTGTTTCTAAAGTAAGTCCTAGCAGGAAGAGTTCGGGTTTGAAATCTATATGTTTTCCTGTTATTTTGTCCAACCATGTGTGGATCATACTCCAGTAGTTTTTGGCCTCCGAGCAAGTCCACCACATATGGTAGTAAGTACCAGGCGTCTGATGACATTTCCAACATTTTTGAGATTTGTTCTTACTCATTTTTGAGATTCTTGAGGGTGATAAGTGCCACCTGTAGAACATCTTGTATAAGTTCTCTTTGTAGGCTGTTGACATCGTCATTTTGTAATTTTGTGTCCACAATGTTTGCCACTTATCTAAGTCGATCCCATGCCCGAAGTTTTTCCCCCATATTATCATTGTTTCTTTCACTTGCTCTTCCTGGAGTTTAAACTCTAGTAAGTAGGCATAGAGTTTTTTAATTATTTTTTCATCGACGCCTGTTAATATCTTGTCTAATTCCGTCATTTTGTCATAAACCCCTCCTTTTTTTTGATCTTCCTTGTATCTTGAATGTATCTGTGTGTATGTATACCAATTAATATCCATTCCTTCTTGTTTTAGTTCCTGAATAGTTTTAAGATCACCCCTTGAGTTTATTAGATCCGAATATCTGATTGTTCGTTCCTTTTTGTGTATTATTGCGTACGTAAATGCTTCGGTAATTGATACCCAGACTGGTATTTTGAAATAATGCAGTTTCTTGATCTCCCAGTTTACAATCAGAAAATCCCTTACATAGTGCCTTCTGAAAATGCCATGTTTCCTGGTGGTTCGGTACCATAGAGCTGCGTGCCATCCTGATGGCAAATCATGTCCCTCTAATTTCAATAATCTAGTATTTCTTAGTGTAATCCAATCTTTAATCCACATCAGATTCGCAGCTTGATGATATAGTTCCCAATCAGGCAATCCCATACCTCCCCTTATTTTGGTATCTTGTAAATTTTTAATTTTATTCTAGCTTTTTTACCTTGCCATATGAACTTTAAGACCATTTTCCTTAATTTTTCAAAAAAGTCCTTGCCCAATCTAATTGGGATTGTCTGGAATAAGTATAATACTTTAGGCAAAATATTCATTTTTATCGTGGCTATTCTCCCTAGTAATGATAGTTGTAAATTCTGCCATCTCGTAAGATCTACTTCTATTTGTTGTGTGAGTTTAGAGTAATTCTCCTTTTTAAGGGTGCTGCATCTCGACGTCAAAAAGATTCCTAGATATTTAAGCTTGTTTGTGATTTGAATTTTCAAGATTTCTGTTAATTCTTCTTTCTGTCTTCTTGTCATATTCTTTGTTAAGATTTGTGTCTTGTCTTTGTTTATTTTCAGACCTGTTATTTTCCCATATTCCTCAATTTTCCCTATCAGTTTGGACGCGGTTTTAAGTGGTTCCTCGAGAATAAAAACTAGGTCGTCTGCAAAAGCTTGTAATTTATATTGTTCTTTCCTAATTGTCATTCCCTTTATTTCTTTGTCTTCTCTTATCTTTCTATTTAACACTTCTAGCGTTAATACGAAAAGTAAAGGTGATAGTGGGCAACCTTGTCTTGTACCTCTTTTTATCTGGATGTTATCTGAAAGCTCTCCATTTATTATTATCCTGGCTGTTTGATTGTGATATATAGTGCTTATAACATGTATAAAGTTTTGACCAAATTCCATTTGTTCTAGCTGATGCAACATAAACTTCCAATTCACGTTATCAAAGGCTTTTTGTGCATCAAGAAACATCAAAGCCATTTGTTTTTCAGGATGTGCTTCATAATATTCCAACGTATTCAAAATTATTCTCATGTTATCTTTAATTTGTCTCTTTGGTAAAAATCCATTTTGATCTGGATGTATAAAATTGTTTAAGTATTTTTTGAGCCTTTCTGCTAGTATTGATGCAAATAACTTATAATCCGAGTTTAACAATGAAATTGGTCGGTAATTCTTTACCTGCAGGAGATCTGTTCCTTCCTTTGGTATCAGTGAAATATAGGCTTCTGACCAAGAATTCGGCATTTTACTACCAGACATAATTTCATTCCTCAATTCTAATAAAGGAAGGGATAGTATTTCCTCCAAGATTTTATAAAAAGATACAGCATTGGATGATAAAACAGGAAGAAACTATGGAAAAACAAGAAAAATCCATAAACGAGATGAAAGGAAGATTGGACAAAAAAGATGAAAAAGAGGAAGAGTTGGACGCCAGGCTGAGCAATATGGAAAAAGAGAGTATGGGACTAGGATGGGAAACAGACAAGGCTGAATATTTTCTAAGGTTCCAAAATGTTATTGAAGAGAAAGGAGAGGACCTCCCTACAATAATATCAGAAATGTTAACAGAGATATTAGAAACTCCACAGGAATTAATACGGGATGGAATAGATGATGCGTTCAGAGTGAATACGAGGTATGCGACCAGAAATGCTTTACCAAGAGAAATACACGTAAGGTTCACTAAAAAGATCCGGAGATTTCAAATACTACAGAAAACAAGAGATAAAAAACTGGAATATAGAGCAAAGGAAATCACAGTGTTAAAGCAAATCCCAAGAAAAGTGAGGGAAAAGAGAAGAGGATACCAGTTTCTATCTACATTTTTGATAAGAAAAGGAACCCAGTTTAGATGGCTCATACCGGAAGGTTTGATATTTACATGGGAAGGACAGAGATATAGACTAGATACTATACAAAAAGCAGAAGAGTTTTACAGAAGACATGTTAATGGAACGACGGAGAAAGAGCATTCATTGCTAATAAGATCAGAGGGACCATTAGAAGGCGCAGTAGGTGGAGTGGTTACAGAAGATGAGGCTATACCAGGACCGGAAACTAGAGAACAGAGAGAAATAAGAACAACTAGAGCTATAAATCCTCAATATAAAACATAAGATATGGAACAAAACTCAATTTTCTCAGTTAATATAAATGGACTTAACTCCCCAGTTAAAAGAAAAAAAATATTTCAGAAACTAGGAAAAATAAAAACACAAATCATTTGTTTACAAGAGACACATATTCAAAAGAAAGATGCGTGTTTATTAATACAACCCAAACTTGGGGAAAAATTTTCCTCATTGGCGGACTTTAAAAAAAGAGGTGTGGTCATTTATGTTAAAGATAGCATACCAACCAAGCAAATCTATGCAGATGAAGATGGAAGGATCTTGATGATTGAAATCACGGACAACAACAAAAAAATACTCTTAATAGCAATCTATGCACCAAATGAGAAACAGGATGAATTCTTTAAGAAACTACATGAAAAGATTTTGGAGTTAGAATATGCAGACATTTGCATGATAGGAGATTTTAATGGAATTCCAAACCAAAGTAGAGATTATAAAGCAACTAGGACGTCTAAAATAAAAATAAAAATATTACCGAAGTCCTTTTTCAAGATGGCAGATGAAATGAATTTAAAAGACATATGGAGAGAAAGAAATCCAAATAAAGAACAATATACGTACTATTCTTATAGACACTTATCATTCTCAAGGATAGACATGATTTGGCTCTCTTCAGAGTTAAGTGACCTAGTTCAAGAAGTGGAAATAGAAGCCAGTACCTGGGCAGACCACAATCCAATGATAATTAAGTGGAAAGGGTCAAAGATTAGATCCAGATGGACATTAAATAATGCAATATTGAAAGAGAAAAACTTTAAAAGTAAAATGGAAAAAGAACTGAGGTGTTATTTTAAAGAAAACAAAAAAGAAGATACATCTATTCAGAATACATGGGATGCAATGAAAGCAGTTACTAGAGGTTTAATAATAGATTATACAAGAAAAAGAAATAAAGAGAAAAGAGGGCTACAGAAAAGATTAGAGAATGAATATAAAACACTGGAAAAAGAACTACAGAAACTACCACAGAGAAAAGATATTAGAATGAAAATGGATCTAATTAAACATAAAATGGATATTTCAGAAAAAGAAGAATTGGCTCAGAAGATAAGATCTGCAAAACAGAATTATTTTGAAAATGCAAATAAACCTGGAAGATGGTTGGCGTACAAACTAAAGAAAGAGAGAGAGACAAGGAAGATTCAACAATTAAAAAATGAACAAGGACAAATACATTACTCAAATGAGGAGAAAAAAAAATTGTTCAGGAATATTATATAAAATTATACGAAAAAGAAAACATTCTAGAACAGGATGTTAAAAACTACTTACAAGAGGCAAACCTCCCAGTTATAGCGGACGACAGCAGAAATATACTAAATGCAAAGATAACGATGATGGAACTAACTGAAGCTATTAAAAGACAAAAAAATGGGAAAGCCCCGGGACCGGATGGCCTCCCAGTTACCATATTTTTCAAAGTATAAGACGCACCTTTTTCCCTCAGAAAAGAGGCTGAAAATCTTGGTGCGTCTTATACACTGTGTCAGCTCCGGCCAGCTCAGAGGCCTGGAGCTGCCATTCAGGGGAGAAGACTGGGCCAGCTGCCAAGATTCACCTTCCCTCCTCTGCAAGCTGTGTAACTGAAGAAAGTACAAAGCTAACAATCCATGATTAATTGCCGGGTGGTTTTTGCTGTGGGTCAGGAGGGTATGGGTGTGCACACACGCAGGGTGCAGTTTATCTTAATTACCAATGTAACTATAAAAGGTGGTGGGAAGCACAGGATGGCAGTTCTTTGCCTTAGTGCCTTAATCAGTTCGTGCCGGAGGAAGAATACAAACTGCATTTACAAACCGTTTCTGTGTTTGGCTGTTTTTATTAATTCTTTGGAACCTGACAGTTTGTCAGAGCTCACACCATGGCTGAAGTACAGTGCTTGGGTTGGAGGCTATGGGCTTGGAGGAGTCTGCCGTGGCAACTGATACAACTGTGCTGGAGGCTGTGTCAGGGGCAGCAGGAAAGGCACCATTGGATGTTAGGTCTAAGGACCACTTGGTGACATAGAAACCTACAGCAGAACCTCTAGAGGCCGATGTGGGCCATTGGTGGATTGGTGTCTGAGCTTGCCAGCAGCTCAGGACCACAGAGGCTTACCACCTCATGCTTCCCAGCTCACCTCTTCTGGAACCCAATTTGCCCAATGGCATGAAAGGCGCAGCTCAGAGGACAATTGGAGTTACGCCACCACGGTGGACAACCCATCTCTACAGATGCTGCAGAAAAGGTTTGAGGCAGTGGACTTCTGAGATAATGGATGTGGCAGTGGTTGGAGAGAGAATAAGGCAGGATCCCTGGAACAAGGATCCAAACAGGCAGGGGGAGTCGTTGGACAGTCCAGCATAACCATTCCTGAACGGTGTGGTGTCCAAGGGACCACAAGCATAGGAGATCAACAGCCCAGACTAGGTTTACCCCAAGCTGCCCGGAACACCTGCAGGAGACGAGCAGCGCATGAGAGCTATGCACCTCACCCTTTCCTTACCTAGAGTGGGTCTCCAGCTGATTATGGGCCTGGAGTGATGGGATGCTGGGACCCACCGGCAATACAGGCTACTTTTGATGGTAGCCCAGGACAAGTGGCCCTCTTCTTAGGCCAGGTGTTACATCACATGGATCATTACAGCCATATGTATACGTTGCAGTGGGACATCATGATGGCCATGATGGCAGTGATGGACGGAGAGGCTGCTGACTGGGTGGCTGATCTGTATTGGGATCATGCTGTGGAACTCACGGACATTGGTCTGTTCCTGATGGCACTGCAAGAGAATTTTGAAGATAATGCCAGGATCCAGCAGGGAGAAGCGGAATTATGGGCTACAAGACAACAAGGGAAGCCAGTAGCTGAATACATCAAAGAGTTGCAGCATCTGGCCAGCAAAGTGAGGATGCGGCCAGAGAAGTTGGTGGTGCATTACTTTAAGGCCAGTCTTGACTGAACACTATGCTGGGCCTGCGTCTACAGAGGGTTGCCACCTAGACTGACTGCATGGTTCCAGACCGCTACGGAATTAGCTATAGAGTTCCACGAGGGTAAGCCATGAAAGGAGAGGGGTAGACGAGGACAAAGACTGCAACAGAGGCATCCTATCAGAGTTGCCCCGAAAACCCTGCAGCCCACAGCGGTTTCTCTGGGGCCATCCCCAATGGCAGCTAGAGTGACAAGGCCCATCTGGCCACCCATAACATGTTTTCGATGCAGGAGGGCGGGGCATAGACCGGCAGTCTGCCATGAGACCAGTCCTACAGCATCCGTGAGCACACCAAGGAAAGAAAAGGGGACGGCCAGGAAGAGCGTGAGGGGCAGCCAAGAGAAGTCACATGGGGTGAGTCAACCAATTCCTATACCTGTTGACTCCAGCCCATCAGGTGATATGCTCAATTCGGGTGGAAGTGACTGGGGGGAGGGTTCCAACCCGATGATAACTAAGCCTATCAAACCGTTTGCGATACAGGTAGGGTGGAAGTGGCCAGGCAACGAAAGTGTACAGCCCTGATCAATTCAGGGTGCACTCGTTGCTTAATGAATGCCACAGCTGCTGATAATCTAGGGGTGGGCCTCAGGAAGTTGGCTAGGCCGATCCGTTTTGAAAAGATGGAAGAGTCGGTATTGGAGGGCCAACCAGCCACACATGTAACTGATCAGGTGGTATTGCAGATAGGGCCCCTTCGGGAGGTCTTGCGGTTTGTAGTGGTTCCAAACGTTACAGAGGAGATTGTACCAAGCCTGACATGGTTGGACAAATGGGGACCCACGATGTGGTGGGGTGGTGGTAGTAGGCGTCTCAAAATAAGCCTCGGTCCTGACTGCCCCACTCCTCCTCATGAGGTGCAAACCACGGGCTAGGGCCCAGTGGGATTGCGAGCTACAGTGCCATCGGTACATACCCTGGGGGAGGAGCAATTCTCTCAGGTATATGCAGACTTACGAGATGTATGCAGCGAACAGGAATGTGATACTTTGCCCCCTCACCGTCCCACAGATTGTGCCATGGAACTACTCCTTGGGGCTAAGCTGCCAAAGCCCCGTATGTATTCTATGACCCCACAGGAGCTAACAGAGATGAGGGCATATATAGAAAAGGGGGCTTTATGTAGCCAGCTAGAACAAGGTTAGCCGCCCCTGTTCTGTTCCAGGAGAAAAGGGATGGCGGCTTATGCCTCTGTTTCGACTTACGGGGCCTTAATGCTGTCTGTGTGGA
Source organism: Rhabdophis nuchalis (assembly GCA_039707465.1). NCBI lineage: Eukaryota > Metazoa > Chordata > Lepidosauria > Squamata > Natricidae > Rhabdophis > Rhabdophis nuchalis. The sequence goes on along the minus strand of CM077643.1, from coordinate 395,512,104 downwards.
ACAGTGAATGATCTGTGGCCTAGAGGTGTAGCTCTTGCCTCACAAGCAAGTGAGTTCGATCCTAGATAGAGGCAGATGTAGGATCTCCTGCTTGGGCAGGGGGTTGGACTGGATGACCTGCAAGGTCCCTTCCAACTCTGTTAATCTGTTATCTTATCTGTTCAGTTCAGTTTATTGGACTTATATGCTGCCCTTTTCCCAAAGGACTCAGGGCGGCGTACAACCTAAAAACACACATTACAAAAATTTAAAAAAGATTAAATAAGAAATCCAATGACCGAATCGAACAATTTACAATTTAAAATTTAAAATAAATCAAAATTAAACATTAAAATTAATAATTTATTTTATTCTATTCAGGCCAGGCCGGCTTGCTGAAAAAGCCAACTTTTTAGGGCGTGCCGGACCCTCTTCTTTTAAGGAAGGACATGCTGGCTAGGTTAGCAGAGGGTCATATATTCACTAGTTAGATCTCAGGGAGGCATACTATAGAACAGTGATGGCGAACCTTTTTGTTGTTGGGTGCCAAAAATTCAAGGGCGCATGCGTAACAGCGCTCATGCGTGGCAGCACTCATAACACAAAGAGCCTCCCCACATGCACATATGTGCACAAGCTCCCACACATCCCCCCCCCCATGCCACACTGCTCGCCTCTAAGCTGAGCTTCGTATTTCCTCCAGGGGGCTGGGGGAGGCCATTTTCACCCTCCCCAGGCTCCAGGAAAGCCTCCAGAAACAAACTTCCAGTAGGTGTTTTTGCCCTCCCCAGGCTCCGGAGGCTTTCCTGAAGACTGGGGAGGGCAGAAACGGTCTCCCCCGACCCTCTGGAAGGCCGAAAATCAACGAGCTGGTACGCGCATATGTGCTGGAGCTGATGGCTTGGGTGCCAGCAGATATGGCTCCGTGTGCCAGCTGTGGCACACGTGCCACAGGTTCGCCATCACGGCTATAGGATAAGCATTCAGGCCAGTGATGAAAGACAGCCTTGTTCTCTGGGCAGTTACCATTTCCGGGTTGTGCCCTTCAGACTGCAAGGAACCCCAGCAGTGTTCATGCTGCTAATTAACAAGGTGCTGCATGAGCATTTATATCAAGGGATAATCATCTATTTAGATGATATCCTTGTATATACCAAGACCATGGAGGAACATGTAACTCTAGTATGTCAAGTGCTTAAAAAACTGCTGGATGCACATTTATACATTAAATTGTCTAAATGTGAATTCCACAGGACGCAATTGGATTACCTTGGATTCTGTATTTCACCTAAAGGGGTGGAGATGGATCCCGCAAATGTAAAGGCGGTGTTAGACTGGCAGGCTCCTAAAACCCGCAAGCAATTGCAGAATTTTTGAGTTTGCATACTTTCCTTTTTGCCAGCAGATGGGGCTCTCGCTACTGTCTGCTTCAACCTCTCTGCCATAGTGTTAAAAGTTCTGCCCCCCCCCCCCCGCCCAGCCTCCAGGAGCACTCTATAAGCCTCCTAAAAGCTAGCCATGCCCTTTTTGTGACAATAAATGGGCCCGTTTTCATGAAAAATGGGCCATTTTGGGGAGGTTTGCAGAGTGCAAAACCTTTTTTTAAAATTTGCCTCTTCAAAACCTTGGTTGGTCTTATATTCTGCTGCGTCTTATACTCTGAAAAATACAGTAAATCTAGTACAGTGATGAAAAGAAATCTTCTAGGGACAGGGCGGCAGAGTTAGTTTTGCCTTTTAAGTACTCTGGGCCAGTCCCTCCCTCTCAACTTTTGGAAGGAGGAAAGGACAATTCCCTTCTGAAAAATGGGTCCAAGGCAGGGGTGGGGTTCAATTTTTTTTTACTACTGGTTCTGTGGGTGTGGTTTTGTGGGCGTGGCTGGGTGGTCATGTGACTGGGTGGACGTGGCCAACTCAATGTCCCTCAGGTCGAGGGGCGCTTCACCTAGCCTGGCCTCTCTGGACCATGGGGATGCTGCAACGGCCATAAGTGTGAAAAACAGTCATAAGTCACTTTTTTCAGTGCCCTAGTACCTTTGAATGGTCACTAAATGAATCATCGTAGGTCGAGGATTACCTGTACAAATTTTTTTTACTACCAGTTCTGTGGGTGTGGCACGGCTTGGTGGACGTGGCAGTGGAAGGTTACTGCAAAATCCCCATTCCCTCCCAATCAGCTGGGACTTGGGAGGCGGAGAATAGATGGGGGTGGGGCTAGTCAGAGGCGGTATTTACCGTATTTCCAAACTACTCAAAATTTCCGCTACCGGTTCTCCAGAACTGGTCAGAATCTTCCTGAATACCACCTCTGAACCTATAAGTAAGGAGTGTAGCAATTGTCAGTGCGAACAACTAATCAGTAGAATGGGTGATCTCCAGATATTTTGGGTGCTCTTATCACAAGCGGCTTTTAAAAAAACTGGACTGTTGTGTGTCCAGAATGGCATAGGGCCGTGATGGCGAACCTATGGCACACGTGCCAGAGGTGGCATACAGAGCCCTCTCTCTGGGTATGCGTGCATTCGCCAACTGGTCTACTAGTCTCCAGTGCACGCATGCGTGGCGGCCAGTTGGTCTTCGTGCACGCTGGATCATTGGAATCCTGAAGACCAATTGGCCGGCGAGCATGTACGTACCAAAAACCCGATAATCAGCTAGCTGACAAGCGCACGCACACTGGCCAGCTGGCTTTCAGGTTTCCGGCAATCCATCACACATGCCCAAGTTTGGAGACTCAGTACCGAAAAGGTTCGCCATCACCGGCATAAGGTCTTCTGCCTGAGCAGGGAGTTGGACTAGAAGACTCCCACGGTTCCTTCCATCTCTTGCCATACTATTACGGTTATCTATCGCACAGAGGTCTCCTGGTGGTTCCCCATCCAATTATCAATCAAGATCTGCAGGCTGCTTCAGCTGACTGCAGTTCAGCAGTTCAAATCTAACCAGGCTCAAGGTTGACTCAAGCCTTCCATCCTTCCGAGGTGGGTCAAATGAGGACCCAGATTGTTGGGGCCAATAATGCTGAGTCTGTAAACCGCTTAGAGAGGGCTGTAAAAGCACTATATAAGTCTAAGTGCTGCTGCTATTTCAAAAGATAGCGAATTGTTACTCGAAAGCATTTTATTTTCTTAAAAAGTAGGGAAGATGCACAAACTCAGTGAGAAATATAGTTTAGTGATCGAAACGCTCGTTATAAACAGCTGCTAAAAAAAAAAGACTTAAATACAAGAATTGCTGCAAACATCCAATCGCAAACATCTTCCCAGGGAACCTGCCAATCATGTTTTTTTCGTTACCACTCCCCCCCCCCCCCCCCCAATCCCAGGGCAGGTTGCTTGGGGACAATGAAAACTCTTCCGATTGGAGAGGAGATCTTGGAAGGTGTGTCCTCAGCTTTTCACAGCCGGTCCAAATAGCCTACTTTGGAACAACAGGAATGGGTCAAGTTCTCTTGGTCTCCTGGTTGCCATCAGTTCTTGGTCTACTTCTGGAAGATAAACTGGTCGATGAATTCATTCTGGTCCGCTTCTATTTTGCACAGTGTTTGATACTCCACTCGGTACCTGAGGAACAAGGAGAGCAAAGAATGAGCGGGCTGGGCTGAAGGCAGCTTGGAAGGGTGGAGAATTGGGGGAGATTATTCAGCTGGGAAAAAGAGCCACAACAGGAACAAGAGCTGATGGCTTCCACGTATTTGCAGTCTTCAGTTATTCATCAGAATGCTTTAGGGCAGCGATGGCGGGGGGGAGCGCAGGGGGGAGTCATGCACGGGCATGCAGTACCCATAATGCTATGTGCGACACCCCCCCCCCCAGCACGCATGTATGCATGAAAGGTGCTGCCCCCATTTTTTGCATGCTTTTTTAGCCCTCCCCAGTCCCCAGAAGCTTTATAGGAGCCTGGGGAGGGTGAAAACAGCCAACCCCGGAGGCCTTCTGGAGACTTCTGGAGCTTCCCTGGAGGCTCCGGAGGATGAAAAACGACTCTACGAGCAAACCGGAAGTGACTTCCGGTTTGTCCATTGAGTCGTTTTTCGTCCTCCGGAGCCTTCAGGGAAGCTCCCAGAAGGCCCCTGAAGCCTCCAGAGGACTTAAACCAGTTCTACAAGCAAACCGGAAGTCCATTTCTGAACTTCTGGTTCCCACATAGGGCTGTTTTTTTGTGCTCCAGAGGGCCTCGGGGGGGGGGGGCTGTTTTCGCCCTCCCCAGGCGCCTATAAAGCCTCTGGAGCCTGGGGAGGTTGAAAAATGGCTTTAAAAATGGCTGAACTCAGCTGGCCGGTGCACGCATGCGCGCTGGCCAGCTGACAGGGCAATGCTTTGTGTATCCTGACAACCTGGCGCCGTAGGCTCGCCATCCCAGCTTTAGGGAGCAAAAAAAAAACCTTCCAGCGTTCTTTTGAATTTTTCAGCAGCTGTTTTATGACAACCGGCTCCAAGAACATAGAGAAAAACCCCTCCCTGATGGATGCCGGGGATAGCCAATCAGTTTGGCTCTGGGTAGATAAGGGCGGGAGGAAGAAAAGTGTCCCGAGAATATTTGGAAGGCGGTGCAATTAATTAGCCCTTTGGAAATAGGAGGCACTGGTATTTGGCACTTGAGCACCGTATGTTTCGGAGTATAAGACGCACCTTTTCCCCTCAAAAAAAGAGGTTGAAAATCTGGGTGCGTCTTATACACAGAATACAGCATTTTTTGCCTCCTGAAACCCTGCCCCCTTCACCAAAATGGCCGTGCAGAGCCTGTAGGAGGCTTTCAGAGTGCTCCTGGGGGCTGGGGAGGGCAGAAATCAGTGAAAAATGGGCCATTCCCCCCACCAGCCCGCAGCATCACTCTATAAGCCTCCTAAAGGCCATGCATGCAATTTGTTTGACAAAAAACAGGGTCATTTTTAGCAAAAAATGGGCCGTTTTTGGGAGGTCTACAGAATGCAAAAACCTTTTTTAAATTTGCCTCTTCAAAACCTTGGCGCGTCTTATACTCTGAAAAATACGGTACATTTATATTTAAGCGCTATAGAAAACCTCCAGAGATAACTGTGATACCAATAGAAAAAAAATATATGTACCTCAGGATTGATCTATGGCAGCGATTGCGAACATTTTTTGGCTCGTGTGCCATAAGTGGGGGGAGCACAGGGGGGTCGTGTGCAGGCGTGCCACACCCATAATGCAATGCACGACACCCCCCCATAGTGCACATGCGCGGACTACAGGCATTCCCCTCCCCCCCATTTTTTGCATGCTCTTTTCACCCTCCCCAGGCTCCAGGGACTTTATAGGAGCCTGGGGAGGGCAAAAACAGCCCCCCCCCCAAGGCCCTCTGGAGGCTTCAGCGACCTTCAGGAGACTTTTCTGAAGCCTCTGAGAACTCAAAATGACGCTCCGACCAAACCGGAAGTGACGTCCGATTTCTTTGGAGCGTCGTTTTGAGTGGTCCGGAGGCTTCTGGGAAGCCTCCTGAAGGTCACTGAAGCCTCTGGACCACTCAAAACAACGCTCCAGGCAAATCAGACATCACTTCCGGTTTGGTCAGAGTGTCGTTTTGAGCGCTCCGGAGGTTTCAGGGAAGCCCATGAAGCCTCCGGGGGATGACGACGACGGGGAAGGCTCTTTTCGCCTGACGACGACGGGGAAGGCTCTTTTCTCCCTCCCCAGGCTCCTATAAAGCCTCTGGAGCCTGGGGAGACTGAAAAATGGCTTCAAAAAAGGGTGAATTCAGCTGGCCAGCGCACACGTGTGCTGGCCAGCTAACAGGGCAGCACCTCACGTGCCATAGGTTCACCGTCATGGATCTATGGGATCCTTGGTGCACTTTGTTTATATATCATAGCTGATCCTGCCAGTGTAGGTGAGGGCATGATTTTCTCCTTGTCATTTTTTGGGATTACGGTATTGTTTCCTGTTTATTTGTCTGGTGTTAATCCCTGTGTCAGGGTTCCAAATAGCATCCAAAGGTAAATCAGAGTCCCAGGCAAAGTATTGCTCAAAGTTCCAATTTATTAAGAGAGCCGTGTTGGCCCATCTGGGAAAACCCAAATCTGAAAGCTTCCTGGTTTTCCCCACCCAGTTGAAAGTTCAAGATCTTGCCCCCCACATCTACAATTCCATCACATGCTCCAATCTCCCACTGCCATGCTAGCAGTTCCACCCATCCAGTTCCGGTCAGGTGCGGAGACAAAGGATGACCTTGGCTTTCTAGAAAGGATTTTGTTTTGGCTACACATTAAGTAACTCTGTACAATCCTCCCTCCCACTTTCCCACAATAGAAAATGTATGGTAGAATAATAGAAAGTGTGGCAGGCCAAAGATACAAAAGAAAAGATGGCTGCTAGCCTGACACTCTACTTATCTAGATGTTGGCTGCTGGACCAGATGCAGTCCAGTCTTTTAGTTTCCTTCTTAGGTATTTTTTACTGTCTCTTTTGACTGGTGTGTAAATGTGGTTTATCTCTATGTGTCTATTGATGGCTGAACAGGTAGCAAACCCCACACTCCTTCACACTGAGGATGTTAGGTTGTTTGCAAGCAAACAACCAAGTTCAGAGAGAGCACCAAGGACTCCATAATGCTTAGTCTTGGCGGGGGTGGAGGTGGGGGATTGTTTTCCTCCTCAAATGTTAAATAATCTGTTCCTCCCAAAATGCAAGTGCTACTGCGCTGTCCTAGCAAAATGTATACAGGGGGAGGATCTGAAGCGGCGGTTCTCAACCTGTGGGTCGTGACCCCTTTGGTGGTCGAACGACCCTTTCACAGGGGTCGCCTAAGACCATCGGAAAACACATATTTTCGATGGTCTTAGGAACCGAGACACCAATTTAAGGGTTGGGGGGGGGGGGGTCACCACAACATGAGAAATTGTATTAAAGGGTCGCGGCATTGTGAAAGTTGAGCACCACTGATCTAAAGGGTCAGGATGGCAATGAACCCATGGAAACAAACCCTTCCCCCTGTTTACACAATGCATGTGAAAGAGGGGAACTGGTGCTATCACGATAATGTGATTCAGCAAGCCACTTTCTCTAACCTGGGGCTCTAACAGGTTAGGACAGCATCTGGCAGAATCCCCAATGTTGTGGTTGGAATGGAGAAAGTCAGCCTGCGGGAAGGCTTTAATCTTCGCTTTTATTAGTCTTTCCCATCAAAGCTAATTACATCCTGAGCCACGGTGGCACAGTGGTTAGAGTGCAGTATTGCAGGCTACTAAACATTAGGACCCAGATTTTTGGGGGGCAAGAGACGACTCTGTAAACCGCTTGGAGAGAGCTGTAAAAGCACTGTAAAGTGGTATATAAGTCTAAATGCTATTGCTGTTCTGCCCCACAGATGGACACACACACACAAACTTGGCTGCTTGCCACTATCTCCTTGGCTGCGAGACCGGACTCACCTAACAAAGACAGACAGAGAATTACAGACGCGACTGATCAGAATTTCCAATGAAGAGTTGTCAATGTTGTTTCCTGCAAATGGCCCCTCCCCAAAGCCTTCCTTATAAACTCTCTCGGGAGGGGCCACTCATCAACCAGCTGGTGCTCATCAGGGCTTACAAGCTTGCCTCTTACGTAACTGTTGCCTCCTTCTCTCAGCCCTGAGTAATCTAGCATCAGGGACAAACTGCCCCTGACCGTCCCCACTGCTCCATGACCCAGGCGCCTCCTGGTGGCCAACCAGACTCTCTGCTTCCTCAAGGTCTCCCTCCTCCTCCAGGGCAGACTCATAGGACTCTTCACTAAAAGAGTCCATCACCAGCTCATCCGGAGCCAGCTGGGCCACAACAAATTGCTACCCTCCTTGGGATTACTCGGAAGCAAAGTCCACTCAGCGGAGGCAGAACATTTATCCCTTGCAGAAATATCTTGTGATTTGCCCCACCCCAATTTTGTTTAAAAAGTATTTTTTTTTAAGTAGAGGAGAATCTAGGAGAGGGTTTCTCAACCTCAGCGACTTTAAGAAGAGTGGACTTCAAATCTCAGAATTCCTCAGACAAGGTTGAAAGACATTAATATAGGATAACAAATCTCATGAGATGGCACCAAATGAGGGGAGCAAGACTGCCAAAATCTTGCATGATTTCAGATCGTGTGTGTGTGTGTGTGTGTGTAGAGAGAGAGAAAGAAAATAATATCCCTCCCTGATTTAAGGATCAGATACTTTAAGGACGGGAGACCTACTGGGGCTCCAGTTTTTGTGGCCAGGAAACCTAGAATGAGCTCAGCACGCATTTGGAAATTCCTTTGTCTATGTCTAACCTCTCCAACTGCGTCTTCTTCTCGGCAATTAACGCTTGGAGTTGCTGCTGTTGGGCCTCTCTTTGCTTTGCTATGGACTTCAGTAAGTTACGGGCCCCGATTGCCTGCAAAAGAAGAAGCCTTTTTTTAAAAGTAAGTATTTTTGTTTTCTTGCAATCCTTCTAAATGGAGCTAAAAAGGTTAGGGCCACTCCCCCTCTAAACAAATCCCTTGATCATCCATTGGGAAGCATCGCTGCAGTGGTGGGTTTCAAATTTTTTAGAACCTACTCTGTAGGTGTGGCCTATTTTGTGGGCGTGGCTTGGCAGTCATGTGACAGGGTAGGAGTGGCCACCTTTTAAAATGTGGTGAAACTCATTTAACAACGCTCTTGCTTAGCAACCAAAATTTTGGACTCAATTGTGATGATAAATTCTTTCTTTCTTTCTTTCTTTCTTTCTTTCTTTCTTTCTTTCCTTCCTTCCTTCCTTCCTTCCTTCCTTCCTTCCTTCCTTCCTTCCTTCCCTTCCCTTTCTTTTCTTCCTTTCCTTTCCTTTCCTTTCCTTCCCGTTGGGTCACTGGCAGTGGCGGGCCAGATTTACTTCCAGGTACGCCGGTGGAACCCCCTCTCACCGGTTCTCTAAATTTCACCAACCGGCTCTCGCGAGTAGGTGCGAGCCTGCAGAAACCCACCACTGCATCGCTGTGTAGTGTATATAGACCTTTAAGTGAGCTGAGCAGAAAGAGCTGATATTATTAGCCCACGCCCGCTTGACAAAATGACAATGTCTCTCTAGGCCGGTTTCTTCTCAATCTTAGCAACTTTAAGATGTGTGGACTTCGATTCCCAGAATTCCTCAGCTAGCATGGGAAATAAATATGGAAAAACCTCATGCTAGTGGTTTCATGACTCTCCTCCAGGGATTTTAGTCCAAGGGTCACCAACCTTTCGGATCTCAGGGACCACTAAATTCATACTTTTAAATCCCACGGACCACTAATATGATCTGCCTAATGACCAGCTGGGTGGGCGTGGCTAGGTGGTCATGTGACTGGACAGGGATGGCCAACTCGATGTCGCTCACGTCGAGGGGCGGCTCGCCAGCCTCTACTTGCCCCTCCCCGCCCAGCCACTCCTCACCTGCCCAACCAGGCTCCTTAGGGTTCCAACCGGAAGCAGTTGTTGGGAGGGAGGTAGACGCGCAGCCCCAAAACGTGCACTGTGGTGGCTGTCGGAAGGAGCTGGTGAAGACGCGGCCGGCTTCCCTGCCCGACGCCCCTGCCAGGCGACCTGCCAGGCGACCTTGGGCAGCGGGCGCTGCGCGTCGCAAGGGTAGGAGAAGCAGCAGCAGCCGCCTATGCCGCTGGGCGACCTTGGGCGGCGGGAGCTGCGCATCGCAAGGCTCGGGGATAGGAGAAGCAGCAGCAGATGCCTATGCCGCAGACGGAGTCTGCCCGGCGGAGGAAGAGCCCGCTGTGGGAGGAGGCATCCATAACCTCCCCAGCCCTTCCGCTGCTTCCTGGGGTGGGGGGGAGGAGAGGGGAGAGAGGGAGGGACTGACAGAGACAGAGAGAGACAGAGGGGGAGGGAGGGAAAGACAGAGAGACAGACAGAGACAGAGAGAAAGAGAGGAAGGGAGGGAGAGAGACGGAGAGAGGCACAGATAGAGAATGACACGGAGGGATTGAATCGGAGACAGACGGGGAAAGAGGGAGAGACAGACATACAGAGACAGAGAGAGAGGAAGGGAGAGAATCAGAGAGAGTGACACACACAGAGACAGGGAGAGACAGAGAGAGGGAGGGAGAGACAGATAGACAGAGACTGATTAAGTGAGTGAGAAACACAGACAGACACACAGACAGACACACACAGAGTGACGGAGATGGGTGGAGGGAGGAAAGAGAGACAGATACAGAGAGACAGACAGACACAGAGAGAGAGAGAGACAGAAAGAAAAAGAGAGGAGGAGAAAGAAAGAAAAAAAAGAAAAAGAAAGTGGGAGAGAGAGAGATAAAGAAAGAAAAAACTTATGACCACAATTGAGCCCAAAATTTTGGTTGCTAAGCAAGACTGTCGTTAAGTGAGTTTCATCACATTTTCCAAATTGGCCACATCCACCTGGTCACATGACCGCTGAGCCACTCCCACAAAACAGGCCACACCTTCTTTTGGCTGGCTCTCAAAAGAAATTTCAATCGTTGTCCTGTTGATATTTGGCTCCCTTGACTAATGAGTTTGCCCACCACTGCTCTAGGGAAAATAGGGCGGTATATAAATCGAAATAATAAATAATAATAAATAAATAGTGCAAGGCCAGATACTGGCACCTGGAGGCTCAGTGGCCTGAGATGGTCAGCCAGTTCCAGGCCATGATGCAGTCCCATTGGAACAAGGCCTTCCGGCTCTTTGCCACCACCAGCACTTCCCTCCAGCCTTCGCCCAAAGCCCCCCACCAGGAGGCTGAAGCAGACCCCATGTTGGAATTTCTTTCCCCCTTCGACCCACACCAAAAGACCCTGAAGGGGGAGACTCTCTGCAGCAACCCAAGCATTTATTGCATGTATCTGGCCCAGAGGCCGTAGTTTCAGGACCCCTGATTTAGTGCAATATAAAAAATGCAAGTAATTTTTCTGCGGACCACGAAAATTTTCTCAGGGACAACCAATGGTCCATGGACCACCGGTGACTGCTGTTTTAGTACGTATTTGAGTGGTAGTTACACACTATATGACCACCAGGAGGCAGCGTGCTATCTGTTTTTATCTTTATTGGGCCTCATCTGCCTCCTGATGGTTAAACCAATGATTGGTAAGCAGACACCGTGCTATGGATGTTGTTCAAGTGAATAGCTTGTTTAACTGACAATTTGCAACTACAGGCAGTCCTCGTTTAGTGACATAATTAGGACTGGCAACATCATTAAGTGAAATGGCCACTAGGTGGGAAATCATGCCACTGCATCTCTGCTTTCCTTTTTCTCACTTGCCAGTAATTTGGAATGGTCTCTCTGGCATTGGGGTTAACAGCAAGAAGGGAATTAATGTTTGTACTTTCATTGGAGAGGAAGAGAGTAATCAAGCACACAGTGGGGAATACACATCAGCAATGTGGTGCTGCCAGAAACCGTGAGCATGCTATGCAAACAGCCCAGAGTATTTCCCATTATGTACTTGTTTACTCTTTTGAATCCCTTTCTCTCCATCTCCCTACCCTGCAGAAGGGTGGGGGAAAGGAAAAACAATAGGTTACGTACACGACACAGTGGATTAACTGTAATTGTGATTATATACAATACAATAGCAGAGTTGGAAGGGATCTTGGAGGTCTGCTAGTCCAACCCCCCTGCCTAGGCAGGAAGCCCTATACCAGTGGTCGGCAAACCGCGGCTCGCGAGCCACATGCGGCTCTTTGGCCCCTCGAGTGCGGCTCTTCCTCCACCCTCGCCGAGGGTGGGACTCCTGGGACCCGCCGGAGCAACCCTCCCTACCGGCTGCTGATTCCCTCCCTCACTCCCCACGCGGAGCCTCCCCAGGCGGCATGCCGGCCACTCATCTACTTCCAGGGGGTGCGGAGGCTGTGCGGGCGATTGGAGGGAACCGGCGTCCAGAGGGTCGCCGTTCCTTCCCCACCCCACATCGACCCCTGGAAGTACCCTGAGCGGGCGAGCGAACGCGGCCGGGCGGGCCCGGCTAAGGCGAGACAGTGAGTAACCGCGGCGGGCTGGGCTGAGGAGGCTCCGCGGGGGGGCAGACAGACAGACAGAGAGAGGCACAGACCCAGAGAGAGACAAGGAGGGAGGGGGGAATCAGAGAGTGACAGACACACACAGAGAGACAGGGAGAGGCAAAGAGAGGGAGGGAGGGAGAGAAAGATAGAGACACAGAATGAGTGATTAAGTGCTTGAATGCGAGACAGACACACACACACACACAGAGTGACAGAGATGGGCAGACGAAGCAGAGAGAGAGAGAAAGAAAGAGAGAGAAAGAGGGAAAGAGAGAGAGAAAGAGGGAAAGAAAGAGAGACAGAAAGACAGAAAGAGAGAGAGAAAGAGAGAGAAATGGAGAAAGAGAGAGCGAAAGAGAGGAAGAAAGAGAGAAAGAAAGAAAGAAAGAAAGAAAGAAAGAAAGAAAGAAAGAAAGAAAGAAAGAAAGAAAGAAAGAAAGAAAGAACTTATGACCACAATTGAGCCTAAAAGTTTGGTTGCTAACCAAGACCATTGTTAAGTGAGTTTCACATTTTCCAAGTTGGCCACGCCCACCCAGTCACATGACTGCTGAGCCACTCCCACAAACCAGGCCACACCTTCCGGCTCTCAAAAGAAATTTCAATCGTGGTATTGTTGATATTTGGCTCTGTTGACTAATGAGTTTGCCCACCACTGCCCTATACCATTTCAGACAAATGGCTATCCAACATCTTCTTAAAGACTTCCAGTGTTGGGGCATTCACAATTTCTGGCGGCAACTTCTGTTCCACTGATTCATTGTTCTGACTGTCAGGAATAGCAACATAGCATTCCTCAAAGGAGTGTTAATGTAATTAAGGCTAATTACATATGTGCTAGTCCTTCCAGACTCTAGGGGGCGGTGTCATCTCCGTTTCAAAGCCAGTGCTGTTCGAAGATGTCTCCGTGGTCATGTGGCTGGTATGACTAAACACCAAAGGCGCGCGGAACGCTGTTACCTTCCCACCAAAGGTGGCTCCTATTTTTCTACTTGCATTTTTTTACGTGCTTTCGAACTGCTAGGTTGGCAGAAGCTGGGACAAGTAACGGGAGCTCACTCCGTTACGCGGCACTAAGGATTCGAACCGCTGACCTTTCTGATCGACAAGTTCAGCATCTTAGCCACTGAGCCACTGCGTCCCTTAAATTAAATTAATTTACAGAGATTAATTAAATGTAATAATTAATTGAATTGAATTAAATGTTATTAATTAAAATATATTTGTTTCCTGTTTCTATCCAGGGCATCAAGGCAGCTTATAAGACAAAAGGGGATATAGAAAACCTAAAAGACCTATTTTAAACTCCTGTTCTAAATCTGAAGGAGGAAGGCTACACAAGGACTATCCAGCCATGGGAACTTTGTTCCCGAATTTCTGGTTGGGCCGTTGAGCCTGTTTTTCACCCTCTCTAGGCTCTGGGGGTTTTCCTGAAGCCTGGGGAGGGTGAAAATGGCTTCCCCCGGCCCCTTGGAAGGCCAAAAATCAGCTGGCCGGTGCCCACATGCACACCGGAGCTGAGGGCTACTGTGTCAGCAAATATGGCTCCACATGCCACCTGTAGCACGCGTGCCATAGGTTCACCATCATGGCTCTAAGCCAGGGGCTCCCAAACTTGGCAACTTGAAGACTTGTGGACTTCAACTCCCAGAATTCTCCAGCCAGCAGAGCTGGCTGGAGAATTCTGGGAGTTGAAGTCCACAAGTCTTCAAGTTGCCAAGTTTGGGAACCCCTGCTCTAAGATGACCTTCTGATTTACAATCTGACAGGTTCTCATTTTTAATTGCTTCTCCCCCATATTATTTTTTAAAAGTTAGCCAAAGCAGAGATCCCGTTGAGTGCAGAGATATTTAGAGGAAATGACTAGTCATAGATCAGAAACGCTTTGACCCAAAACTTTAACCCCTCTTTCTACTCAAAGGCAGAAATACTTTTTTTGGGGGGAAGAATGAAGGGGGATTGTCCTTCAAATTGGGTGTGGGAAATATTCCTTTGTAATGTTCCTTTACCTTGATCTTCTCATTTTCTGTAGCTTTTGCTAGCTGATCTACCAGTTCAATCAGGTTGCCCACTATTTTTTTAAATTCTGCAATTTCTGTGAAAAGGAAGAAAGCAGTAAAAGAAAAGGTTTACATCCAACATCATCAGACAAGGGACCATAGAGTTAATATGACAATTTCTATTACAATTTTTTTAGAGCGCTACATCATAATCCCTCATTTGGAATTATTATTAAAGTGCTTCTGACAATTTGCTCATCCAATCAAACGAGGACTTTCAGAAATACATAAATCTTCACCAATGCCCACAGACAACAGATATTTTCTCTTGTATACAGACCTACCAGAGGTGGTATTCAGCCAGTTCTGACCGGTTCTGGCAATTTCGGTAGCAGAAATATTGAGTAGTTTGGAGAACCGTCAAATACAACCTCTGGCTGGCCCTGCCTCCATCTATTCTCTGCCTCCCGAGTCCCAGCTGATCGGCTGGCTCTTCTTCTATTGCCCTGTGGGAAAGCAGGTTAGTGAGGTGGGGAGGGAATGGGAGATTTTACAATATCCTTCCCCTGCCACGCCCACCAAGCCACACCCACAGAACCGGTAGTAAAAGATTTTGAATCTCACCACTGACCTACAACATCCAAGCACATAGTAAGATTGATGTCACAAACAGCTTGTCTCCCTAAAAGGAAACTACTGTATTTTTCGGAGTATAAGACACACCTTCCCCCCACCCCCAAAATAATGTGGAAATGTTGATACGTCTTATACATTGAATACAGCCATTTTTGGCCTCCCCAAGCCCCACCCACGCATCCCATTTTTACGAAAAACAGACCGTTTTTTTGCAAAAATGGAGGCGTGTTTGCCTTCCTTCAGCCCCCAGCAGCACTCTGCAGGCTTCAGCAGGGCAGGGGGAAGGCAAAAACGCCTCTGTTTTGCGAAAAACGGCCCATTTCCCACCCATTTTTTTCACAAAAACAGGGGCATTTTTGCCTTCCTCCAGCCCTGCTGAAGCCTGCAGAGTGCTCCTGGGAGAGGACAAAAACTTTTTCTTCTTACTTACGTCTTCGAAATCTTATACACTGGTGCGTCTTATAGTCTGGAAAATACCAGTAACTTGATTTTGGAGATCAAGATTTAAGATAACTCTCATTTTTGCAGGGCTAACCAGCCACAAGAATGTGAGCCCCTATCCCTGACCATAGAAAAAAAAACATCCATTTCCCACATAGGGAGAGGAATCTCTCATGGGCAGGCTGGTAGGAACGTCAGAAGCAAGAGGTAAAAGACAGAAAGGACCTGGTAGAAGTTGATAGGACCATATTTGGCCACAGTTCCAAACCCAGCTGGCCATGATATTGTCAAGTCCCAGAAGCCTTTGTCTTTGTCCTGGTGTAAATGAGTCATTTCTGCATGAAAAGCTGGATCGGCCAGAGAGAATACTAAAACATGGAGTCAGTTATGGCATCTTCCAGATGGGCTAAGCCAGGGGTCTGCAAAGTCGGCTCTTTTAAGACTGGTGGACTTCAACTCCCAGAGTTCCCCAGCCAGCATAGCTGGCTGGGGAATTCTGGGAATTGAAGTCCACTAGTCTTAAAAGAGCCGACTGCAGACCCCTGGGCTAAGCTACAAGCCACCCCACAACCATCCCTTGCTAACCCCATCGGTGTGAAGCAGGCCTTCACACCGTCATCCTGACTCTGCTGTATGTAGGGGCAGCTCTCTCTGCCAATCAGCCAGGACGACTTACTGTCTACAAACAGTTTGCATTCCTCTTTCAGCTCTGTGGTTTGTTGGGCCACCTCTGGATCCAAAACCCTCAGTTTGTTCAGCTCGTCAAAGTGGAGGCCTGCCTCCCCTAGGATGTCTTTTGCCATTGTAAGTTCTTTTCAAGTGGCTGGAGAAACATCAAGACCCAGTTCCAGAGAGCAGGAAAGAGCAGGCCTCTGAAAATCAAGACATTGTGAATATTTTAGGAAGTTCTTCCATATTTTGTAAAACTAAATAAGAAACCTTTCCTGGGAATAAAGAAACCGGCAATGCCTCCAGTTTTAACCCCATTTTTAAAATTAGCATTTGCACTATTTACTAAGGTAAGATGATTATTCTTTTGCAACCTTGCAAATGGCATTTTTTCTGGGTGTCCTCGACACGTCTCAATGCACAAGCTCTAGTATAGGTCTCCTGCCTGAGCAGGGGGTCGGACTAGATGACCTCCAAGGTCCCTTCCAACTCTGTTACGGTTACTGTTTGCAGAATAAATGTGTTTAAGGACTGCAGCTTGATTTGTGAGGGTTGTGATCCTCCAGGCAAGTTTACTCGGCCATGAACAGACTGATGTTGTCAGCTGTCACCATTAAGTTGTGAAAAATCCAGATGATGTTCACTGCTGAGAAAACCACAAACTGGACCAGTAAGGAATATATTGGGAAACTGTTTTTTCCCCCTGTGCTTCAATCCCCTTTTGTTGGTAGGATTGGGGCCAAGGGGATAACCCCAAACTGGTAAATTTTAAAATCTTTAATTATTCTGATGAAGGGGGATTGCTAATCCTTTTTGGGGGGGTGTTTAATGTTTCACTATTCATGCCCCCAATTTTTCATAAACTGGGGAAGGCAATATAGGGAAGTCTCAAAAATGGGGTTCCCTTCACGCCAACACTGAGATGGGGGAGAAATGGGGCTCTAATTCAGGAAACACCGGTGTTTACAGCCCCCCCCCAACCTGATGCCCTCCAGATGTGGGAGCCTTGGACTCCCAGAATTCCTAGCCAATTACAGCAATACAATTCTTTGTTTCCAGCAGCCACCCGACGTCATTCTCTGCCATCGCTCCCTTGCAGCTGACATGTAATGGCTGCTCCTGAATCTGGAGGCTCCATTCTAGAACATACAAGTAAGCAGCCTCCTCCTCTTCCTCCTCCTCCTCTTTCCCACTCTACGTCCCCTTGGATCCCTTCCTACTTACCCGCAGGGTCCCTAAAAGCTCCCCGGTGCCCTAAGCTCGCCGCAGCCTTCAGCTGCCACGGCGACAGAAGAAACAACAGCAGCTGCCGCCGCCTTGGCCCGCCCACGCGGCTTATCCCATGCGCTCGTAGGTGGGGAGGGAGAGGAGAGCGCTGGCTTCGCTTGGGATTCTGGGAAGCGTAGTTCGGTGGGAAGAATCCAAACCTTAGGAAGCGGGGGGGGGGGGGGGGGCGCAAGGAAGGCACGAGGCAGATGATGCCGGAGAAGGACTTTCGATCTATGACCGCAAAGATCCTATGCAGGACTCGTGTTTGCTTGTTTATTTATTCAATATCTCCAGCGTCCCATCTCAGTCAAGTGACTCCGGGTGGTTAGCAGTTATATCGGACTATAGATGACCTGCAAGGTCCCTTCCAACTCCGTTAATCTGTTAAACACCGTTGGAAGGGACCTTGGAGGTCTTCTAGTCCAGGGGTCTCCAACCTTTGCAACTTTAAGTCTGAAGGACTTCAGCTCCCAGCCTTCTCCAGCCAGCTTTGCTTAAAGTTGCAAAGGTTGGAGACCCCTGTTCTAGTCCAAACCCCTGTGTCTTTTTATGTAGACTGAGAGCAGATGCACCAAAGACAAATTCCTTGTGTGTCCAATCACACTTGGCCAATAAAGAATTCATTCATTCATTCATTCATTCATTCATTCATTCATTCTATCTATCCATCCATCCATCCAAGCAGGAGACACTATACTATTTTAGACAAGTGGCTGTCCAGTCTCTTCTTAAAAACTTTCAGTGATGAAGCACCTACAATTTCTGAAGCCAAGCTCTTCCACTAATTAATTGTTTCTCCTTAATTCCAGGTTGCTTCTCTCCTTGCTTAGTTTCCATCCGTTGTTTCTTGTCCTGCCCTCTAGTGCTTTGTAAAATAAATTGCCTCCCTTTTCCTAGTAGCAGCCAGGAGTTGTAGTGTTAAGACTAGAAAACAATTTAAAACAGAACAATAAAAACATCAAAAAAATAAATGCAGCAGCCAAATTAGCAAACCAACTAATGTAAAGCCAAGAAACGGGACTCTTGACATATACAGGGGCCCCTGTAAGCATGGGTGCCAGTCCCATCAATGGAGCCCTTTTCTCAAGCCACATCACAATGAGAGGAAAACATGCTTACCTGAAACCACAGCTGAATTCACACAACACAAATAAGCTGATCCATTGAAAACCTACCGGTAGCAGCTGTAACTGCACAACATGATAAACCTGGTTTGTAGTTTTTGTAGCTTAGCATGTTGTGTAAACCCAATTTTGTTTCCTGACCATGTTGAGTTAATCCAAAGAGGGTTTAATTCAATCAGTCGTTTCAACCTGTCAACTAGAGTTTTGGACAAGTCAAGAATATAAGGCTGGAGTCCTAACTGGTATTTTCTTAAACCAGGAAGAAGCTCCAATCAATCAAGGGTAACTGAATTTTGAGTAGCTAAACAGGGTCACAAGTAAAAAAAAGTTTTTTAACGGAATAGAATAGAATAGAATAGAATAGCTTTATTGGCCAAGTGTGACTGGACACACAAATAATGTGTCTTTGGTGCAGATGCTCTCAGTGTACATAAAAAGACAAGATACATTCGTCAAGAATCATAAGGCACAACACTTAATGATAGTCATAGGGTACAAATAAATAATCAGGCAACAATATCAATATCAATATAAATCGTGAGGATACAAGCAACAAAGTTGAAATCTTACACATGACTATCTCGATCAGCCTAAGAAAAGTATTGCCATATATTCTCCAGATGTGTGGACTGGTAATGACAGGAGTCGAAATTCAACAAATGAGGATTGTTACCAATTTATTTTAATGAGTAAAACGCCCTTGCCATGATTGCCTGCCAGAAAGCGCTCGCTAGCTCCAGCTTCGGCACGCCTGCCTGCCTGGATTGGCGAAAGACTACATCTCCCGTGGCTTGTCGGGAGATGTAGTTCCCGGTGGCCTTCGACAGCTTATATCATGGAATGGACGCCGGCGCGCGGAGCGTGCCGGGAGTTGTAGGCCGAGTTCTCGCGATTGGGAAGCCTGTTGCTGCAGCCCCAACTTGGAGCTTCTCTCTTTGGCCGGGATTGAGAAGCTGAAGGCGCGGCGAGTCGCTCGGAGTCGGTTGAGGTCAGTTCCGCTCCTTTGCCTGGCTCGTCGCTCGGGGGTCCCGCGGAGCCATTGGTGGCCTAGTGTGGGAGCAGCGCGGGGCGGCTCGGAAGCAGGTAAAAGAAAAGAACCAGCGGTTGGCAGGGCGAATCAGGGGTGGGAGGGCCCGCGTTTGGGGCAGAGACCGGGGAAAGTGAAGTTGATTCTGTATTTGGGGGCGAGAGGTTTGAGATAAAGCGAGGTGGGCGGCAGTAAGGGCAGGCTGGGTGAAAGTTCCCTTTCCTTTTTTTATTTACAGTGTTTGTATAATTTATATAGCCCCTTCCCAACCTCTTTTAGCGGCGGTAAATAGGAGTCCGTCGCAGGGGATTGGAAACAAGCTGGAGGTGGGGAAACGCCACACCTGTTGAAAGGTTGCCCGCAGTTCAAACTCAGGAGGGGATCATGGTAGGACTACTTGGTCATTTTGAATCAGAGATTAGCAGAGTTGGAAGGGACTTTGTAGGTCATCTAGTCCAACCCCCTGGTCAAGCAGGAGACCCTACACCATTTCTGACAAATGGCAGTCCTGTCTCTTCTTGAAAGCCTCCAGTGATGAAGCTCCCACAACTTCCGAAAGCAACTTCTGTTCCATTGATTGTTCTCACGGTCAGAAAGTTCCACCTTATTTCTAGGTTGAATCTCTGCTTGGTCAGTTTCCACCCTCATTCCTTGTCTGGCCTTCAGGTGCTTTGGAAAATAGCTTGATCCCCTCCTCTCTGTGGCAGCCCCTCAAATATTGGAAAACTGCTGTCATGTCTCCCCTGGTCCTTCTCTTCACTAGACTAGCCACGACCAGTTCCAGCAACCGTTCTTCATATGTTTTAGTCTCCAGTCCCCTAATCCTCTTTGTTGCTCTTCTCTTCACTCTTTCCAGAGTCTCAACATCTTTTTATAGTGTGGTGACCAAAACTAGATGCAGTACTCTTGGTGTGGTCTTACTAGGGCTTTATAGAGTAGTATTAGTACCTCACTTGATCTTGATTGGATCCCTCTGTTTATGCAACTTAGGACTGCATTGGCTTTTTTGGCTGCCGCTGCACACTACTGACTCATATATTGGGTATATTAAGTCTTAAAATGAGATTATATGGTCATAATTATCTTACCTTTGGTACACAGCCCCCAACATGCATTCAGAAGCAAGTATGCTCCTTTGCTTGAAAACAGTTGGGCGCCCTTCTGTAAATACAGCCAGGGTAGCATTAGCACTTAGAGTTATATACTGCTTTACATCCCTTTCTAAGTGGTTTTTACAAAGTCAGCCTATTGCCCCCAACAATTTTGGGTCCTCATTTTACCCACCTCAGAAGGATGGGAGGCTGAGTCAACCTTGAGCCTGGTGGGATTTGAAGTGGCAAATTGCAGGCAGCCGGCAGCCAGCAGAATGAGACTGCAGTACTGCGTTCTAACCACTGTGCCACTGTGGCTCATGGATGGTGTAGTGGTTAAAGCATTGGATCAGAACTGTGGGAGACTTGGGTTGAAGTTCATACGCAACCATGGAAGCGAGGGCAGTGGTGGTGGTAGCTCAGCCAGATGTATCTGGCAGGGTTGAGGGAACTCTTTGGGGATTATAGGAAGGGAGCTTCCTGAAGACTCCGGAGGGTGAAAAACAGCCTTACGGTCGAACCAGACGTCCATTCCCAAATTTCCGGTTTGCCCGTAGAGCCATTTTTCACGCTTCAGGGAAGCCTCGGGGGCGGGGGGGAAGCTGTTTTCGCCCTTCCCAGCCTTGTAGAAAGCCTCTGGAGCCTGGGGAGGGCAAAAAAAGTGTGCCAAAAGCAGGGGGTCATGCACATAGCATTATGGGTGTGGCACACCCACGCACAACCCCCCCCCCCTGCGCTCCCCCTGCTTTTGGCACACAAGCCAAAAAAGGTTAGCCATCCCTGCCCTATACTATTTCAGACAAATTGTTATCTGAAATAGGTAGGATTAGTAAGTGAATTTTGAAAAATGTGGCCAAATTTTAGCAGTGTGATCTGCAAGAGCAGCAGAGCTGAGAGCGTAAACTTCAGTATGGTACCCATCTGCCACGGTGGCACAGTGATTAGAGTGCAGTACTACAGGCTATTTCTGCTGCCTGCCGGCTGCCTGCAATTTGGCAGTTCGAATCTCACCAGGCTCATGGTTGGCTCAGCCTTCCATCCTTCCAGGATGGAAGGTAAAATGAGGACCCAAATTGTTGGGGGGACAATAGGCTGACTCTGTAAACCGCTTAGAGAGGGCTGTAAAGCACTATTGAAGTCTGTTATTGCTGTTGCTATCTGTACCATGTGGAGGTCCCAGGGGAAGACAGCTACATCTGTGGCGTATCTAGGCTGGCGACCTAGAAACTGCCCAGAATGCTTAGCCATGATATCTCTTAAAGGCTGGAGCATTGGATTTAGATGGGGGAGATCTGGGTTCTACCCAAAGGGACTCAGCCAAAGAAATTATTTGAATGTCCTGGGCTCTGCTTCTCTTGCTCAGCTGTCCTGCAGGAAGACAACAGGACCTCATCTGTTGCCGGATGAAAAATGTAATAAAACATTCATTCTCTTCCTGGCTGCTTTTCCTGCCCCGTTGAAGCCAAGCTTGGAGTTGCAAAATTGTTAAATTAGAATTTTCACCAGAGGGTTGAAGCAGGATTTCCCATGGGAAGGTAAGGACCCCACTGGATAAATGAGCCTTTCACTCTGAAAATGGCCATGAGAAAGACTGACCGTGTTGTGATATCTTGATTTGATTTGATTTATTTGGATTTATATAACCGCACCCTCTCCCCAAAGGGACCCGGGGCGGTGCACAGGAAGTTAAAAAACACAACAGTATCACAATATAAATAATTAAAATCAAATTAAATAAATTATCCCTGTGCTAAAATTTAAAGGTTAAAACATAATCCCATACAAACCCAATTAAAACAATTTATTATACAGACTGTAGGCTAGGTAAATAACTTAGGCCAAGCCGGCCTGATGGAACAGGAGTGTCTTTAATTTCTGGCGGAAGGTGCGGAGGTCCGTGGTTGTTCTGAGGTCGGGGGGGGTAGGTCGTTCCAGAGGGTTGGGCCCACCACAGAGAAGGCCCTTCCCCTGGGGGTTGCCCGCTGACATTGCCTAGTGGACGGCACCCGGAGAAGTCCCTCTCTGTGGGAGCGGATCGGCCGCAGGGATGTATGAGGTAGGATGCGATCTCGCAGGTAGCTAGGTCCCGTGCCATGGAGCGCTCTAAAGATGGTAATCAACACCTTGAAGCGCACCCGAATATCTGGTAGGAAGATGGCTCTTTTGTTGGTTGAGCCACGGAAGAAAGAAAAACTCCTTTGCCATCTTTTTAGAATTCTCTCTTACAAGGTAGTCCTCATTTAGTGACTGCTTTGCACGGCAGTCACTTACAGTTAGGATGGTGATAAAAAACAACAACTTTGGGGCCAATCCTTGCATTGACAATTTTTGGAAGAAAAAAAAAGCTAAGGAAAGTTGAAGTAAATTGGTAAAAATAACTACTTCTCTTAACAACTGATTCACTTAATGACCAATCCCAGTTGTCACAAAACAAGGACTACCTGTATTTATCCAATTGAGAAAAGCAGCTTCAGGACAGTCATTGGACCCTGGCACACTCTAGCATTTTCGATGTATCAAAATAGGACACAAAAATGGGAGGATCAGTCATAAGTCAGTTTTTCTGGTACCGTTGTAACCGGAGTTGCAAGTCAAACACTACCTATGAATCCAGGGGTCTCCAGTTGTGGATAAAACCTCCAGCACCCTCGGTCGGCTTGATCAGTAGTGACAAGTGCAACACTCACATCTGTCTCTGCAACTCAAATCGAGCCATTTTTGTAGCTGTTTTTTTTAAGTTTGCGATGTTTATTTGTTTATTTTGTTTGTTTATTTCGTCAAGCATATATTAGATAACATATATAAGTATAAACATGATTTTGAATACATGATATAGATACGAATAAAAGGGCACATGGACAGGGATGGTAGGCATACTGGTGTGCTTATGCACGCCCCTTACAGGCCTCTTAGGAATGGGGTGAGGTCGACAGTAGACAGTCTTAAGGTTAAAGTTTTGGGGGTTAGGTCAGACCGAAGGCGGCAAACTTCTAAGTTGTCTAAGCCCAAAATTTCAAGTCTGTTGGCATATGAAGCCGCTAGGTGAGATCATCCGTGGCTTTGGGGTAGAATACCATCTGTACGCTGATGATACCCAGTTGTACATCTCTACCCCAGGCCACCCCAACGATGCCGTTGAGGTGATGTCCCGGTGTTTAGAGGCCGTACGGATCTGGATGGGCAGTAACAAACTCAAACTCAACCCGTCCAAGACCGAGTGGCTGTGGTTCCCAGCTTCCCGGTTTAGCCAGTTGACACCATCGCTGGCCATGGGGGGTGAAAATTTGGCCCCCGTGGATAGAGTGCGCAATTTAGGAGTCCTCCTGGATTCTGGGTTGTCCCTGGAGGATCAGGTGGCGGCCGTGGCCAGGGGGGCATTTTACCAGGTTCACCTGGTCTGCCAATTGCGCCCCTTACTGGACCGGGAGGCCCTTCGCACAGTCACTCAAGCACTCGTGACTTCTCGTCTGGACTACTGCAACGCTCTCTACATGGGGCTCCCCTTGAGATGCACTCGGAGGTTGCAGTTGGTCCAGAATGCGGCCGTGCAGGTGATCATGGGAATCTCAAGACATTCCCACATAACACCACTCCTGCGTGAGCTGCACTGGCTACCTGTGACCTACCGGGTGCGTTACAAGGTTTTGATGACCATATTCAAGGTGCTCCATGGCACGGGGCCTAGCTACCTTCGAGACCGTCTACTACCCCATACATCCCTTCGACCGACTCGCTCCCAGGGAGAGGGTCTTCTCCGGGTGCCGTCGACCGGACAATGCCGGTTGGCAGCTCCCAGGGGAAGGGCCTTCTCTGTGGTGGGCCCTACCCTCTGGAATGGCCTACCTCCCGACCTCCGTTCCATCACAGACCTCCGCTTGTTTCGCCGGCACTTAAAAACTTATTATTTTCATCTGGCCGGCCTAGCATGATCTACTCCACACCCATTGTTTTTATAACAAATCAAAATTTTAATTTATGGCTTTTAAATTCAAACTTATTTTAAGCAGGGTATTGATTTAATTTAGTTATTATTTAATAGTATTTTGTATTTATGTATATTTATTTTAAATCTCTGTTCGCCGCCCCGGGTCCCTTTGTGGTGAGATGGGTGCGGGTTACAAATGTGAATAATAAATAAATAAATAAATAAGGGATTCTGTTGCCAGCAGAGGACTCTTCTCATGAAATATCTCTGGACTCGCTCCAAATGTGCCATGGTCTTTCCTGAATGCCACCCAGTTGGCACTTGAGACAAGCTCAGGCTGGTCCTGGTGGAAACAGAAACTTCTTGTGACGCTGGGTATTTCCAGTTTATTACTTTTTATAAATGGCAATTAAAAACGTTTTTTTAAAAAACCACCCAAAGTCCAACCGGGAGGAAGGAAAGGAAACGGTCCTATTGTTTGAGAGAGGCTGAGTCAGATACATTGCGTCATCCTTCAGGGCTGGAAATTAAACCCCCCCCCCCCCCACTCCTCCCCCTCTGAAATGCACAGGCTGAAGCCTGGACTTTGGTCTCCTCTCCTGAAGATAGTTTAAGAATTTCCTTGGGTGCGGATACGGCTTTAAACAACAGGTACCTCTTTTTCCCCCTTCATTTCTCAAGATCATTTTAATATCCCAGGTACCCTCTTTGGTTGGATTTGTTAGATCCCATTAAATCAGAGTTTCCCAGAGCTGGCTGGAGAATTCTGGGAGTTGAAGTCCACAAGTCTTAAAGTTGCCAAGTTTGGGGAACTCTGCATTAAATTAAAGCAAAGATTAATTGCCATATACAAGGGGTGGGGGGAAAACCTTTGTGTTCAATTGGAATGAGTACCTCCGTTGAATGTTCCCTGAAAACAGGAGGTCTGTTTATATTTTTCAGAGCTACACAACTTTCATCATTTGTTTTAAAATCTGTCGGACATGGAGGTCTATGTGTGATGGTATATGTGTCCATTTTCTGTTTAAATCAGTGGTGGGTTTCAAATTTTTTTAGAACCTCTTCTGTAGGTGTGGCCTGCTTTGTGGGAGTGGCTTGCTGACCACGTGACCGGGTGGGAGCGGCTTGGGAGTCATGTGACTGGGTGAGCGTGGCCAACTTGTAAAATGTGGTGAAACTCACTTAACATCGCTCTTGCTTAGCAACCAAAATGTTGGCTCAGGAACTCTGGCATTGAAGCACGCAAGTCTTGAAGCTGTCAAGTTACAAGACCCTTGCATCCTTAAGCTTTTAGGGAAAAAAACCCCAGGGGTGTTCAAACTTGAGAGACTTGTGGACTTCAACTCCCAGAATTCCTCCTCTCGCTCTTCATCTTGATGATGGACGGACAGGTGGGGGGAGGGAACTGGAACCGGTTCTAAACAGCACTGCAGATTTGTGGAACCTCTTCTGTAGAAGAGGTTAGAACTGGCAGGAACCCACCCCTGGTTTAAATCCACTTTTCCAATATTTTTCAATTAGAGAGAAGTTGACCCTTATCAAAGTCAAGGGCTGCTCAGGGTGTCTTAAGAATTTGGCCTTAGTCTAGTACCTCAATGGCATCATATAAAACAGGGGTGGGGAACAATGGCCCCTTTACGACTTGTGGACTTCAACTCCCAGAATTCCTGAGCCGGCCAGCATGGTTGCACGCCCTCCGCACAGTCACTCAAGCGCTCGTTATGTCCCGCCTAGACTACTGTAACGCTCTCTACATGGGGCTCCCCTTGAGGTGCATCCGGAGGCTCCAGTTAGTGCAGAATGTGGCTGTGCAGGGGATTCTGGGAGCATCTCGAAGCTCCCACGTAACACATCTGCGCGAGCTGCACTGGCTGCCGGTGGCCTTCCGGGTGCGCTTCAAGGTGCTTGTCACCATCTTTAAATCGCTCCATGGCACGGGGCCTAGTTATTTGCGGGACCGTCTCCTGCCGCACACCTGCCACCGTCCGATCCGCTCCCATAGGGAGGGCTTCCTCAGGGTACCATCCGCCGGTCAATGCCGGCTAGCGGTGCCCAGGGGAAGGGCCTTCTCGGTGGCCGGGCCATCCCTCTGGAACGAGCTACCCCCCCCCGAACTTCGGACTATCACGGACCTTCCCCTCTTTCGCTGCTCACTTAAGACGTATTTTTTCCATCAAGCCGGTCTAGCTTAGAGCTTAGAGCTCTGATGTAACTCAATCTTAGCCAACGAGTAAATGTATTTTAGAAGCGGCTCAAAAATCCTAAAAAATAATTTCCTGGAAACACGGGTTGACCTGTTCTAAAGGGAACTTGAGCCTCAACCAGCGCCTACTGGTTTTCCTCACCCCCTGTGGAGATGTTTCTACGTGCACCACCAGATCTCTAGAGCAGGGGTCTCCAACCTTTGCAACTTTAAGTCTGAGGGACTTCAGCTCCCAGAATTAGTATGATGTAAAACAGGGGTCTCCAACCTTTGCAACTTTAAGTCTGAAGGACTTCAGCTCCCAGAATTAGTATGATATAAAACAGGGGTCTCCAACCTTTGCAACTTTAAGTCTGAAGGACTTCAGCTCCCAGAATTAGTATGATGTAAAACAGGGGTCTCCAACCTTTGCAACTTTAAGTCTGAAGGACTTCAGCTTCCAGAATTAGTATGATATAAAACAGGGGTCTCCAACTTTGCAACTTTAAGTCTGAAGGACTTCAGTTCGCAGAATTAGTATGATGTAAAACAGGGGTCTCCAACCTTTGTAACTTTAAGTCTGAAGGACTTCAGCTCCCAGAATTAGTAATACTAATTCTGGGAGCTGAAGTCCTTCAGACTTAAAGTTGCAAACGTTGGGGACCCCTGCTCTAGAGAATGCTCTGGTGCCAAGATGAATTAGAATTCTGGCTCTATTTTTGGAGGAATGCTTCTGATCTCTTCTTACCACGTGCTAAATTATAACATAGTTTCATCGTTTTTTGGTGGAGAGTGTTTCAGGATCCAGACAAGATGGCTGATAAAAACAGAATGTCAGGGGTCCAAGTGAAAGAAGACTCTGAGACGTGAAGTTCCTCAAAGTTCCATTTTATTAGAGATGTCATGTTGGCACATCCGGGAAAACCCGGATCTGGAAGCTTCCAGGTTTTCCCCACCCAAATGAAAGTCCAACTCCAAGCCCCTGCCCAGCATCCACATGTCT
This sequence comes from Rhabdophis nuchalis, assembly GCA_039707465.1. NCBI lineage: Eukaryota > Metazoa > Chordata > Lepidosauria > Squamata > Natricidae > Rhabdophis > Rhabdophis nuchalis. The sequence continues at coordinate 395,484,798 of CM077643.1, read as the reverse complement.
ATCACATGACCCAATTAGGCCCCGTGTCAACCTCTATTTTGCTAGCTTGCTATCAGCTGCCATAGTAACTGGGAGGGTGGGGGCATGTGGTATTTGGGGGGGGTGTTAAGTGCTGGAGGAGTTATCAGGAGGGGAGTTTTCTTCTCACCATCTTCTGCGCATGCCGATGGCCCGTGTTTAGGCTTGGTCAAGGCCAACCGTCTCTGCATACCAACTGAATGAGGCCACTTATTTTATTTTATTTTATTTATTGGATTAATTTTTTTTTATTTTTTTTATTATAATTTTGCACAAATTATACATATAAACATAAATTTTACTTTTTTTTTTTTTAACAATAATCCACCCAGTGCTATACAAAACGAAAGGAAGAGTTGGTTCTTTGGATATCTTCAATTGTCTTTAAGATCTCCAAAATCCGCGTTCCCTGGGTACAGGTGTCGAGGCATCCAAAGTTCCAAGTGCATAGTCCACAAATGGGTTCCAAATCTTCCAGAAAATGTCTTTTTTATAGACCCCCTCTCTGAATTTAATATCACATGTCATTTTATCATTTAAAGCTAATTTCCACATTTCACAATACCACTCTTCTATTTTCATATTTACCTCTATTTTCCAGTATCTTGCTATTATAATTCTACCTATTATAATCATAATTCTAATCAATTCTTTCTCATATTTTGTTAATTCTAAATCCTTAATTATAAGTAGTAATATAGATTCTGATCTCAAAGTTATTCTTTTCTTCATCATTTCAAACATCATTTCCTCCAATTGTTGCCAAAACTTGTTAATTTTTCCACATTTATACCACATGTGTTCATAGGTTCCCACTTCCTTATTACATCTCCAACATTTATTACTAATATTTTTATCCATCAATGATAACCTTAATGGAGTCCAATACCATTTCCAAACTACCTTAAAGTTATGCTCTTTGATCCTTATAGACATAATCCTCATAATTCGACTTTTCCAATTCACATTCCAATCCAAGTCTAATATTTTAATCTTAAGCTCTTCCTCCCAATTCGTCTTCATTACCATTTGTGGATTTCCATCAAAGTTTATAATCTTATATATCTTACTAACGAGTCCCTTTAACCCAATTTCATCCTTAATAATTTGAGATACTAAACTTTCAAATTCAGTCTTATTTCTATCTATTTTACATGTTCCCCTTACTTCCGTAGACCATTTTTCTATCTGTATTTTCTCAAACCAATTCAGTTCCAATTTTTCAATTATTTCTTTTTTTCTGCTCTCAATTTCTAATGCTCTTAACCAATTTACTATACTTCCTATATTGTCATCTTCAATTACTTTCTCTCGACTTATATTGATTTTAATCGGCCAACTTCCAAGTGTCTTCCCCAAGAAGGATATATCCGGAATCAATATTTTAACGAATTTATTCCAAATTTTGCTCAATCCCTTTAACCAATAACTGTTAATTACCTTTTTTGTTTTTATTTTATCTAAAAACCATGTAGGGCCAAATCTCTTTATATCCTTTAACTCTAGATCTCCCCAATGACCATCTCCTCCTTTAAGTATTTTTATTACAGTTCGAATATTATAGGCCCAATAATAATTAAGTAGATTGGGAATTCCCAATCCACCTTCCTTTTGATTTTGATACCACATTTTCTTCATTAATCTAGGTCTTTTCCCACCATTGCAAAATTTATCTAATTTCTTCTGATATCCTTCCATATCCTTCTCTGTCAAATTTAATGGTAGCATCTCAAATAAAAAATTAAACTTTGGTAACATCATCTTACACATTGCAATTCTGCCAAATCTACCTTTAACAAACCTACCTGATTATAGCTTATATACTTATCTATAAATCTATTTAACCTATTACTTATAATGGCAGTAAATATTTTGGCATCCTGGTTAATTAAAGAAATGGGTCGATAGGACTCGATCCTCTCCAAATCTTTATCAGGTTTAGGAATTATAGTTATTACCGTTCTACTCCATGACATCGGGACTTCTCCACCGTGTAAAATTCCATTAAATAATTTTTGCAATTTTGGTATTATTATTTCTTTAAAATCTTTATAAAATTCAGCAGGTAATCCATCTTCACCTGGAGTCTTCCCTAATTTTATCCCTTGTATTATTTCGTTAATCTCATCATGTGTAATATCTCCTTCCATCAAGTCCTTATATGTTTGATCTATTTTCACAGCATACTTTTCAAGATGATTTTTCAATTTTTCCAAATCAATTGATTTCTTTGAGTATAATTTTTGAAAAAACTTCCTAACTACTTCACATTTCTCCAGTCTCTTATAACATCTTGTACCTTTTTCATCTATCAAAGAGCCGATTTCTCTCTTTTCACTTTTATTTTTCGCCATCCTTGCTAATAACCTAGAGTTTTTATTACTAAATTCAAAAAAATCCCTGTTTAAATATCTTATATTTTTTTTAACCAATTCTATATCTTCTTCTATCAGTTTAGTTTTTAGTAAATTCAATTCCTCCAAGCATTTTTTATCTTTTGTAAGTAAAAATTGGTTCTCCAATACCTTCATCTGTCTTGTATCCTGTTCCATTTTACTTCTATATTCTCTGTATTTCCTACTTGACAACTTAATACTTTCTCCTCTAAATACTGCTTTCATCGTGTCCCAAACAGTTTCAAATTTAACCTCTTCATTATCGTTTATTGGATTTATATATCGCCCTATTCTCCGTGGTAGGACTCAGGGGGGTGCACAGAAAAGTAAAAACCACAATACATACATACAATCTAAAATCGAATTAAATAGTAAAATCTGTGCTAAAATTGAAATCACTAAAATATTAACTATAAAATAAACCCTTAATCTATGTCAGGCCGGCCAGATGGAAGAAATGCGCTTTAAGCATCCGACGGAAGAGGCGTAGGTCAGTAGTGGTGCGAAGATCGGGGGGCAGGTCATTCCAGAGGGCCGGACCCGCCACAGAGAAGGCCCTTCCCCTGGGAGTCGCCAGCCGGCATTGACCGGCAGACGGCACCCTGAGGAGGCCCGCCCTGTGGGAGCGGACAGGTTGAAGGGAGGTGTGTGGTAGGAGGCGGTCTCGCAGGTCGCCAGGACCCGTGCCATGGAGCGCTTTGAAGATGGTAATTAACACCTTGAAGATGCACCCCACATGACACGTTTGGGAGTTGCAGATTGGACATTTGGACAACGTTTGATATGTACACATTTGCGCCTTTCTGATTCAGATCTTGCTTTTCTTTAACTGTTTTCAGTTCATGTCCAGTAAAAGTACCTTTATCTCTATTCAAATAGAGTTGGGGGGGTGTTCTTGGATACTGAATGAGGCATGCCTGACACCCCGTCCCAACTGGTGATGCCTCCCAGTCACACCCCTCAAGGTGCAGGGCAACTTGACCTTGATTCTCTGAGAAAGGACTGTTGTTATGACTATATATCTCCCATACTGCATATAATCCCCCCTCCCATTTTCTCACAGCATTGAATGTGGCAGGCCTGAAGGCCCAATGCAAAAGATGGCTTCCAGGACTTTGTGTCAAGTTCCCAGAGGAAAACCTAACAAATTTACAAGCCTCGAGACAAGGTTCATAAGAAATCCAATCATTTATTAGGATTAACATCCTGGCACTTTTTCGTTGCAGATATCTTTTTTGCTTTCTTTATCTGCTTCTGAACTTTGCCCGCATTACTGTCCTACTCTCTGCCTTCATCATAAATCACAGCCAATGAGAGATGGTAGTTTAGACATGCGCATTCACAGGCCAGTTTGAGATTCCTTTTTGACCACAAGAATGTTTGGAATGCTCCTCTCTATGGCAGTTTGATAGTAGTCATAGAGGTGGTTCACAAATTGACACTTTGCCTCTGAACGTTTTGTGTGAACCCAGCCCAACACAATCAATTCAACCAACAACAGTGAAACAAATCTCTTTTTCTCTCTCTCTCTCTCCTCCTTTTAGAGTCTCTCAGTTCTGGGGCCTGCGACTTCCAAGGTGTTCTTGAGAATCCAGTTGGAGACCCCCACGGTTTTCCCCTCCAACCACGGCGGAGTCGGTGAAGCCCACCCACTGCCGTGTTGTCATCTACTTGCAGAAGATGTCCGGCGACACCTGCTTAACCACCCTCTGCCCCGCTTCGGGAGCGAAGCCGAAGAGGTGCAGCGCCAAAATCGGCAGCCTGGGCAATAAGTACGTGCGTCTGAACGTCGGGGGCTCCTTGTATTATACCACCGTGCAGGTGCTGACACGCCACGACACCATGCTGAAAGCCATGTTCAGCGGAAGGATGGAGGTGCTCTCCGACAAGGAAGGTGGGTGCTGATCAAAACAAGCAAAGCCGATGTTCTGACCCAGCTCCCCAAACACGACAAACCGTCTGTAGTTGAAGTATTAGGAGCGCCAGCAGCTACGGCAAAAATTTCTCTCTCACAGCAGGCTAACAAGTCTGTCTGGCAGGGAGATGAATTGTTGTTTGCTGCATGTATTCATCTCTGCCCCCTGCCTTTTACCCCCAGAGCTAGGGTGGGGCTTTGCTAGCAGCGGTGGCTTTTCCATCCCAAGGACTGGCCCATAGATTTCCACTGCTCTCCTCTCCTCTGCCTTCTACGCATCCACGCGTCAGGCACTGAACCCAGCTGTTCCTAATCTTCCTCATCAGCCTGGGGGCTGTTGACTCTCCATCTGAGGGCTGATGGACAGCCCAGGCTCCGCCTCTTTCTCTCTCTCTCTCTGCCAGCTCCATTCCCTCTTCCCCCTGGGAGCTCTCAGTTTGCCTTGATGCTGGCCCTGACTCCCACGATTTATTGAGCTTTTGAACTCCCGGTAGGCCAACCATGGAGAAATCCAAGAAAAGAAAGGTTTCAAAAGAAAACAGGAGATTTAATTCAACTACCGTATTTTTCGGAGTATAAGATGCACCGGAGTATAAGACGCACCAAGATTTTGAAGAGGCAAATTAAAAAAAAATGTTTTTGCACTCTGCAGACCTCCCAAAAACGGGCAATTTCTCATGAAAACGGATCCGTTTTTTGTCAAAAATAGCCTTTAGGAGGCTTGTAGAGTGCTCCCAGGGGCTTGGTGGGCAAAATTGAGTAAAAAAACAGGCCATTTTTTGCTCATTTCTGCTCTCCCCAGCCCCCAGGAGCACTCTGGAAGCCTCCTAAAGGCTATGCACAGCCATTTTTGCAAAAGAGGCAGGGTTTCAGGAGGCAAAAAATGCTGTATTCAGTGTATAAGACTCACCCAGATTTTCAGCCCCTTTTTTGAGGGGAAAAAGTGTGTCTTATACTCCAAAAAATGTGCGGTTTTTTGCTCGTTTTTGGGGAACCCAAAACGGACGGAATCTCATCGTTTTCCCATTGTTGTGCAAATACAATTCTGGTTGCAGTTAGTATATGTAAAACCTAGAGTTGGGTTTCTCCCAGTTCGGCCTGGATTGGGCAAACCAGTAGTAGCGGCAGCAAGTGGCTCCACCCACCCGCCCGGATGCTTTGCCCATGCGCAAAAGTGTTGTGCGCATGTGTGAGCAAAAGAATTAGCAATCCAACACGAGTAAAAACAGATGTATTTTTATCATAGTTTTCCAGTAGAATTAGATAAATGGTAGAAGCTATGGGACAGAAATGTTAAATTGACTCTGTCAACTGCATATAAAGGAAACCTGTATAAAACGTTTTATAGATGGCAAGAATGGCTGGACTGTATAAAGATAGATCTGCCATATGTCGGAAGTGCAACTGATCACTGGGCTCATACTATCATATGTGGTGGACTTGCCCAAAAGCGAAAAAACATTGGAGGAAAATACACATTTGGTTGGAAAAAATGATAAAGCAGCATACAGACTTGAAACCAGGGATATTTCTATTGGACATTCTATTGCAATGATGGCAAACCTATGGCACGCGTGCCACAGGTGGCACGCGGAGCCATTTGGCAGGGCACGCAAGGTGTTGCCCTGTGAGCTGATTCAGCCATTTTTAAAGCCATTTTTCGCCCTCCCCAGGCTTTATAGGAGCCTGGGGAGGGTGAAAACAGCCCGCCCTCTCCCGGAGACCCTGAAGCTTCCCTGAAGCCTCTGGAGAACTAAAAACTACCCTACGGTAGTTTGCTTGTAAGGCCGTTTTTAGTCCTCCGGAGCCTTCAGGCACCTTCAGGAGGCTTCCCTGAAGGCTCCTGAGGACTAAAAACGGCCCTACAAGCAAACCGGAAGTCACTTCCAGTTTGCTCGTAGGGTCGTTTTTAGTCCTCCGGAGGCTTCAAGGAAGCTCCTGAAGCCTCTGGAGGGCCTCTGCGGGTTTGGGGGGCTGTTTTCGCCCTCCCCAGGCTCCTATAAAGCCTCTGGAGCCTGGGGAGGGCGAAAAAAGCATGTAAAAAATGGGGGGGAGCACCTGTCATGTGTGCATGTGCATTGGGGGGGCGCATTGCATTATGGGTGTGGCATGCTGACGCACGTCCCCCCCTCCCCAATTATGGCACATGAACCTAAAAAGGTTCGCCATCGCTGTTGTATTGCATATCCAAAGTTTTTAGCCCAGGCAATTATTGCCTGAGATCTGTTTGCAGCCCGATCGGAATTACCACACAAGACGAGGCACGTTTTCCTATTTCTACGAATCGTCTTGGTAGAAAGCAAAGCTCTGTGGGATAATTTTCCCACCTGTTTTGCTCGAAACCCGAGGCCTGCTTTTTTCTTTCCCAGGTTGGATCCTGATCGACCGCTGTGGGAAGCATTTTGGCACCATCTTAAATTACCTGCGGGACAACACGGTCATTCTACCCAAGAGCCGGCAGGAGATCAAGGAGCTGATGGCCGAAGCCAAATATTACCTCATCCAGGGCTTGGTGGACCTCTGTCAAGCTGCCTTGCAGGTAAGAGAGCTGCACACGCTGAGCAGTAGAAGCTTAAGCGAAGGAAGGGACCCTGGAGGTCATCCAGTTCAACTCTTACTCAACGCAAGCGTCCTACTTGAAAAAAGTCCTTGATAGGGGGCAATATATTTATTTAAAGTTCTTTGGGGGAAGGACAGACTGTAGTCTACCATGTACATTATTATTCTAGAGATGGGGGAGGGGCTTGTGCCCCCCCCTCCCCGAGCCCCAGCCATGAATTTGAGGGCTTCAAAACCTCCCACCATCACCCATCTACTACAGGGAAAATTCCATACACATTGTGGCATGGTAGGAAACCTGATCTGAGTTATATTCACACGTTTGGGTTGCCTGCGATGGATAAGAAGGTGAATTAATTTAAGAATCTGAAGATTTACGAGTAGGTTACAAAACCACAGGGGGAAAATATAAATAGATTCCAAGTGGAAGACAGGAATATCAGGAAGGGCTACATATAAAGTATGATAGATGGAACAGGAATTTAATCAGTCTGTAACTGGTTATAACGAAGGGTATGCAACAAGGCAAATACTCTCAGGGCAGGTATAATGTGTGGGCAGCTAGACACAAGTATGTAATCAATCACCTGGAAATGGAGACGGCGTATCTGCATGCACTGTGAAAGCATGCGATATACATGCAGAGGTTACTGGGTAATGAAGAAAATAAACAACGTAACTGATAGTTGTTAAGGAAGAGTAAATAAGGTTTTAGAAAATCTGGGTTTGTGAAGTGTAAATCAATTATTGAGAGGTTTAGGTATTAAAGTAAGGTGTCCAATTACGATATGTGAGGACAATCAAGCGGCTATACTAATGGATACAAATATAGCTGTAAAGACAAGATCGAAACACACTGATCTTAGGTATGTAAATATGAGGGAGTGTATAAAGGATGAAATGGTATAGCTTGTTTACTGTATATCAGAGATGAATGTGGCTGACCCTTTTAAGAAGGCTCAAGGAGCAATAAAGCACAAGGAGTGTTGTGATGCTTATGGCTTAAGGATGTGAATATATATTGATCAACCCAAGGGGGAGTATGTTAGGATATTCAGCCTTATATTGGGTTGACAATATATATGAGCCTATGTTCTTAAGGAGTTATGTAGCTTTAATAATTGTGTTTGAATTCTGATTGGCTGAGCTCTACCATAAAGGAAGCTCGGAATCACTGTCCGTTCCCTGTTCGATTCCTTGATTCCTGTGTTTCCTGATTGCCATTGGAGAAGCTGAACTGTGAAGGAGGAGGATTGTTTTGCATCACTGTGAGAATACTCTGTTTGGTGTAGGACTGTTATCATTGTTTGAGAAGTTAGTCGGAAGAAGTATTTTAGTTGCTACAAAGTAAAGACTATTTATTTTCTTACTATCACTATTTAGAGTTTGTTTGTGGTTACAGCAACGTATCTCTTTACTGTCCGGTGAATTACACTATTCCGCATTTATTTGCTAACACTGGTTAAGGGACCAGAGTTGTAACACTGGTTCTGAACCCAGAGTTGCTAACAAGGCTTTGGCCCCCCGAGCCCCAGCCATGAATTTGAGGGCTTCAAACCCCACCACCACCATGCCCCAATGTACTACAACAAATCTTTCCGTTTTCAAAAAAGAAAATAGTGCCTTCGCTCTCTTAAACATCTGAAGAGGTTCCTCAGATATCTACTCACGGCATTCTCATGCCTTCTTTGAAAAGTGGTGCGGAAAGGCGAGGGGGGGGGCAGAAATGACCGTATTTTGCAGAGTATAAGACACACCGAAGTCTAAGACGCACCAAGGTTTTAAAGAGGCAAATTTTTAAAAAAGTAGGTACAAGACAAGGCTGCCCACTATCACCGTTACTTTTTGTCTTAAAATTAGAAGTTTTAAATAGAAAGATCAGAGAAGAGGAAGAAATAAAGGGAATAACAATCAAAGCAGAAGAATATAAACTCCAAGCGTTTGCAGATGAGCTGGGGGTGCAAAAAATGGCCCATTTTTTGCTTGTTTCTGCCCTTCCCAGCCCCCAGGAGGTCTCTCCAACGTCTCCCTAAGGCTAGACATGGCCATTTTGGTGAAGGGGGTGGGGCTTCGGGAGGCAAAAAAAAATGCTGTATTCGATGTATAAGACGCACCCAGATTTTCAGCCTCTTTTTAGAGGAAAAAAGGTGCGTCTTATACTCCGAAAAATATGGTAACCATCAAAGTTCTCTGTAATGACTGGAACAAATGGTGGGAGATCAAATTCCGTTCAAACCAGAAATTTCCCTCCTAGGTAGAATTCCAGAGGGTTATAAGAAGGATGTACTTTATTTAGTTATCCATGTATTGAGAGCGGTGCAGATAACCTATGCGCAGTATTGGAAAAAAGACAGTGTCCCATCACAGTTAGACATCATTAGAAAAATCTTGGCTTGTGCTGGAAGCAGATAGGCTCACCCTAGAATTAAAAAATAAAGGGGAGTCGGAATATTATGAAGCTTGGAACAGATTTTATTATTGGTATAACATAAGGTGACAAGACTGGAACAAACTGTAAATAATGCGATTGGCTAGAACAGGGGTGGGCAAACTTTGCAACTTTAAGTCTGAAGGACTTCAGCTCCCAGAATTCTCCAGCCAGCAAAGCTGGCTGGAGAATTCTGGGAGCTGAAGTCCTTCAGACTTAAAGTTGCAAAGTTTGCCCACCCCTGGGCTAGAAGGATAGATAATATGCAAAGTTGACTGACCGTTAATGGATGAGATTATGTGTATATTCGATGATTGTATCGCCATAATGGCTGCACTGCGCTATTTTAAATGCAAAAACAATTTTTGAAAAAAAATTAAATTCTCCGCAAGGTTTAAGACAGGGGTGTCAAACTGGAGTTCTTTGAGGGTCGGATCAGCATTGTAGCTCTCCGCGGGGCGGGGGCGGAGGCAGGGGGTGGGGAGATGGGACAGATGCCTCCTGCAGGCCTTTACCGGTTAAAAACAGGCTGCATGGAGGCCTTATGAGCTCCCCACTCCATGGCTCGTTTTTGGCTTCCCCGGCCTCCAGCATCACTTTACTGGTCAAAATGGGATGGGGGGGGGGTTGCATGACTCCCCCACACCTCGTTTTCACCCTCCCCAGCCTCCAGCAGTACTCTGCCGGCCAAAAATGACTGCACGGAGGCCTCCTGAGTCCTGTTTCCCCCCCTCCCCCCATGGCCCGTTTTTGGCCTCCCCAGCAGCACTCTGTCAGCCAAAATCAGGCCACATGTGGCCTCTTTTGGCCAGCAGAGGCATCGCACGCTGGTCTTTTGGTATTTCCAGGCTGTCTCCACGGGCCGGATTTAAGCACCCCGTGGGCCAGCTTTAGCCCACAGGCCTTGAGTTTGACACCCCTGGTTTAAGACATAAATTATGTCCTGCAACAGCCTGCTCCCAACATCTTGGCAAAAAGAAAAATGGAAAAGCCAGGCGTGGTTTTCTAACTTAAATCTTCATTTCTGCCATTCAGAACAATGAGATTCCAGAGGCAGGGGCAGTCTACCCTGCTTTAATCTGTCTGGATGTGTGCAATTCTCTTCTCAGGACAAGAAAGAGACCTACCACCCCATCTGCAATATCCCTGTCATCACGTCGCCGAAAGAGGAAGAGAGGCTCATAGAATCAGCCATGAAGGTACTGAGGGGGCATGAGGAGAGGATGAGCAGACGAAAAGGGCCCATTCACACATTACAGGTAGTCCTCAACTTACGACCACAATTGAGCCCAGCATTTTTGTTGCTAATTGAGAAATTTGTTAAGTGGGTTTTGCCCCATTTTACGACTTTTCCTGCCACAGTTGTTAAGTGAATCATTGCAGTTAAGTTAGTCACCTGGTTGTTAAGTGAATCCGGTTTTCCCAGTGACTTTGCTTGTCAGAAGGTCGCCAAAGGGCGATCGCATGACCCAGGAACGCTATGGCCGTCATAAATGTGAGTCAGTTGTCAAGTGGCTGAATTTTGATCATGTGACTATGGGGATACTACAGTGGTCACAAATGTGAAATATGGTCATAACTCACTTTTTGCAGGGCCGTTGTAAGTTCGGATGGTCATCAAGTGAGCAGTTGTAAGTCGAGGACGATCTGTACCGTCCCAAAGATGTTTTTTTCAAGATGTGACTGGGTTTTCTTTGAAGATGTGTTGCTCTCTCAGAGCTGAAGAAGCTTCTTGGATGAGAAGCGAAACATCTTCAAAGAAAAACCAGAAAGTCCAGCTGCCTCTTGAAAAAAGCACCTTTGGGACAACCATGAGCGAGGCTTCCCCAAACCACAAAGCAAAACTCCTGGTCCCGACAAACCCCCCTTTTATTAATTTGCTGTGAATTCTGCTCATTCACATCCAGCAAAGTCTTTCAAGGGAGGATTTACAGTCACAGACCTTATCTGGCTTGGAGAGCTGCCAGGCCGATATCTGTAGAACTTGGCAAGGAGTCACAAACCAATTAAGCGAACTAATTGTCTCCTGCAAACTCCACTCCCCTTTCGCTCCTCTTTTATTTCCTCTGGAAGGGGCCAATCATCGTCCATCTGTGGCCTTATTCCCAAGTCGACTCCTGTTCTTTAGCTGTTCCCTTCGTCTGGCAACTCTGTGCATGCGCTCACTGGGAACAGGCTCCAGCTGTTCATCTGCCTCACAGATGTCTGACTCTGAAGGCAGCTGATAACTGGCATACGGCTCTGATCCCCTCTCTGCCTCCAACACAGAGCCCTCATCAGAGCCTTCCCCAGACTCCAGGACTGGCCCAGCTTCCTCCCCAACCTCCTCACTGTCTGAATCTGCTTCCAGCTCCACTGGCGGGCCACAACAATGGGATGAAAATTCAGACACTTAGCAACCAACATGTATTTATGATGAGTGCAGCATCCCCGGACCATGTGATCATCATTTGCGACCTTCCCAGCCAGCTTCATTTGCTTAACGACTTAACAACTGCAGTGCTTCACTTAACAGCCGTGGTAGAAAGCTCATAAAATTGGGGGGCAACTCCCTCAACAACCCCCTGGTTTAACAAGGAAAAGTCTGGCCCAATTGCGGCCATAAAGTCGAGGGTTATCTGTGTTTGTAAGAAGCAAAATTACTTCTTAACTGCAGTAATTCACTTAACAACTGTGATGAAAAAGGTTGTAAAATCACACTTCACAACTGCCTTGCTTAGCAACTGTAGAAATTCTGCTAATTGTGGCTGTAATTGAGGACTACCTGTCAGACATGTTAAGGTAAAGAAATCACTTAAAGCAGCATTTTACCCTTTAAAACAGGGGTCTCCAACCTTTGCAACTTTAAGTCTGAAGGACTTCAGCTCCCAGAATTCTCCAGCCAGCAGTCTGAAGTCCTTCAGACTTAAAGTTGCAAAGGTTGGAGACCCCTGCTTTAAAAAAAACCCAAAACCTCTAACATAAGGATCTTTTTTTATATTGAAAAAGTTTTATTGGTTTTACATTTTTTCTATAGGGTAGGGTAAGGGATACAAAGAAATTTTGAGAGCATTCACGTCAGAGTCGTCGGTCCTTCCGAGACCTCAAAATGCAATAAAAAAAAATAACAAAAAAAAAGCATTTTTCATAACACTACAAGGTAAAAGCAAGTACATATACCTAAATTCTCAGTTCCATGCTGTCAGACATTTACAAAAAAATCCAGAAAATATTATGCAAAATTGTTCAAAAAAATCAAGGCAAAGTTATTTTTTCGATCTAAGTCTTTTGGCTATTGTATCTTCTTTTTCTCCTCCCTGGCCCCCAGCGGGCGGGGCCGCGGCCCCCTCCGTCCCCCCTGGATCTTCCCCCAGGGCAGAGGAATGTTTTTTAAGAAAGGCTTCCGCCTCAGCAACTGTTTTAATCTTCACTCTTCCTCCTTCCCAGAACACCAGCATCCCTTCGGGTGTCACCCACTTGAACCAAATCCCACGATCAAACAATGTTTTAGACAAGAAGGAAAATTTCCTTCTTGCATCTCGAATCTTTCTAGGAATCTGCTTCAAGATAGTGACCGTTTTTTGTTGGTAGATTAATGGACTTTCTCTCTGCAGTTTCAGGATTTCCTCTCTGGTTGACCTTCTAACAAATTTCACATGTATCTCTCTAGGCACTTCATTTATCCTGGCATATGCTGAGTTAATTCTATAGGCTAGGTCAATGTCCCCCCTGATCTCATCTTTAGGTTTTTGTAAATAGTCTGCTAAAATTGTGCTCATAAGATCAGGGAGGCATTCACCAGAATCCTCAAGAACGTTCTGAAATCTCAAAAAATATGTCATTCTTTCCATATCAATCCTAGACACATGCCCATCTGTTTCCCCAACCTCTTTAGTAACATTTTTAATCTCTCCCTTAAGGATCTTGAGCACAGGTTTGGTGTGGCCCTTGAGCTAAAAATAGGAGGTAAGCACCACCTACTCCAAGCCAGAGTCTCACCCCCAAGCCTGGCTTGGCACCACATGTGAAGCAAGCCATAGTCTCCGCCACTTGTCTTGTTATCAGTGGCTGGGAGTTTGAACTTTGCCATGGCATCTTAAGAATGAGGAAGAGGAAAAAGGAGGCTCCCGTAAGCTTTTAAATAACATTTGACATGCTATTGAACACCTCCTAGAGGCGATATACATATCTGAAGAAGGACCGTTGTGGTTTTGCCCTTTGCAGCTTTCAAGTTTATGGCAGATAAAAGCAATTTTATTATTTGGGGGTTCTTCTCTTTGGGGAAACAAACAGAATTTTCTGGAGGTGGGTAGAGTTAATGATGGGGGTCTCCTCCAAAGAAGATTGGGTTCCCCATTGTTGCTCTTCCCTTCCTGTTTGTTGTTGTTAGTTGCGAAGATGTGTCCAACTCATCGCGACTCCATGGATAACATTCCTCCAGGCCGTCCTCTGGAGTCCATTTAAGCTCATGCCTACTGCTTCGGTGCCTCCATCCAGCTACCTCATTCTCTGTCCTCCCCTTCTTCTTTTGCCCTCCATTGTTCCCAGCATGAGGCTCTTCTCCAGGGAGTCCTTCCTTCTCAATAAGTGGCCAAAGTATTTGAGTTTCCTCTTCAGGATCTGGCCTTCTAAAGAGCAGTCAGCTGCTCCAATTAAGATTCCTCAATTTAGGAAATAATTTGCAAAGGAGTGCTTGGAATAGTCCATGCCTATCATTCATTCATGAAAATTTATATGGCCACCTGTTCTGACTCCCTCCTGACACAAGACAAAGGACTAGACTGACTGCTACGTGGCAGCTTACCTGAACTATCCTTGACTAGAAGATAACACGATACAAACTCTCCGACTCTGTAAAACTCTCTGACTCTGAAAAACCTCTCTGTTGTTTCCTGCAAACCTTTCTATGTTCCGAGGATTTCTTTTAAAGCCTCTTGGGAGGGGCCAGTCAATTAGGCAGCTGCTACTGATTATCTCCAACTGCGTCGTTCTGCTAATTGCAGTTGCCTCCTCTCAATCCTTCTTAGCCTGACATCAGGGACAAACTGGGTTTCCTCCTCCCCACTACACCAAGCCCCAGGTGCCTCCTGATGCCTAGCCGGGCTCTCTGCTCTCTCACTCTCGGCCTCCTCCTCTAGAGCAGACTCATAGGACTCCTCACTAGAGGAATCCATCATCAGCTCATCCCGAGCCGGCTGGGCCACAACAGCCACCTAACTCATTCTCAGTGACTCTGGGTGGTTTGTAAGGATAAAATATATTGTTCTTTCTATTGTTTCTTTGGAGCTACTCCAGGAACATCCAAGTGAAGGGCAAAAAAGTCAAGATGGCAGCTGTGCCTTTGTTTCCTCCCTGTGCAAAAACTACAGAGCTGCTCCATGGCACTTTTTTTTTTTTAAATCCCAGCGAGGAAAGCTGTACAGACTTTTGAGCTGAACAGACGTTTGACTTTCAAATGCTGCTTGTCTCTTCAAGTAGCTTTTCTATCAAGAGACCAACTCTCCACTCCGTAGAGCAGAATAGAAACCTCTGACAACCTCTGATTTTCAGTCTTAGGCTGATGTCGTGACTGCAGGAGACTTTTTTTTCATTTCGAAGAAGGCTGTTTGAGCTTTCTCTGTCCTTGCCTTTACTTCAGTGGTCACATCCCAGCTTTCTTGTAAATTAGAACCGGGTTTTTCTCCTCCTCGTACCTGTGCAAAATACCTGAGTCAGGAATGGTAGTTGCAGGTTCTCATAATGACCTGGGAACATTCAGTACCTCCCTTCCCAGAGCTTTGTGGGATCCCGGGAAACGATTCTCCGTGAGCTGCTGGTGGCACCAAGTTTGACGTTCTTTCTTCTGCCTGCATTGACACCCCTTTTTCTCTCCCCTTTTTTTTCAGCCAGTGGTGAAGCTCCTTTACAACCGAAGTAACAACAAATACTCCTACACAAGGTAAACACCACTCTTCTCTGGGTTGATGCCGAAACTTAAAAGACCAAGCTTGGAACTGTGGGATGGGTCCGATCCACCCTTCTGTTCCCTGCGGTGATCCACCAGTTGAATTGAGGAAGACAGCCCCCAAACAGACCTAAAAACTTTGCTGCACTGTAGAGGTAGTCCTCGACTTACAACAGCTCACTTAATGACCGTTCAAAGTTACAACGGCAATGCCAGCGTTCCGAGTAAGGCGCCCATAGAAAGCAGAACTCTGAGGCAGGCAAATTCCTCAAAGGCCAATTTATTGGATACATCGTATTGGCACAACTGGTGAAAAGCCGACTCTGAGAGTTCCCGCGACTTTCACCTCATTAAAAAGTAAACGTTTCCCCTTTCCCCCCAAGTCATGCTGGTCACGCTGTCCAATCAAGGTGCTGGCTGGTTGCTTGGTTACTTTACTCCTCCTCTGGCCAGCCACCTGTCAGAACGTCCTTGGTTCCCACAGGAAAACTTTCTTGTTTTGGCTACAAAGCCCCCTCTAGCTATTTCTCCCCCCTTACCTCTTTTTCTGCTTTGTGGCAACCCTGAAGCCTCCAAGATGGCCTCATCCAGGCTCACTTCAGGGTTGACAGGCACCTTTTGCAACCTTCTCACGAGCAGAAGTTAGTGGGGAAGCCAGATTCACTTAACAACTGGGTTACTCTAACACAGGGGCCTCCAACCTTTGCAACTTTAAGTATGAAGGACTTCAGCCCCCAGACTAGGAGCTGAAATCCTTCAGACTTAAAGTTGCAAAGGTTGGAGACCCTTGCTCTAACAAATCAGTGGTGGGTTCCATATCCCATTGCAACCGGAACGGGTCCGGGCGTCGTCCACATGAACCTGCGCAGCCTGCGCATACTTAAGTCCCACGATGCCTCCGCGACGCTCCAGCTTTTTGGCGGTGTGTTGTTCAGGCGCCATACGCCCCGTGTGGGGAAGCCCTGAAAACTTCAAAATACCGGTAAGGAGCGCGGACGGGCGGGTGGGCCCTCTGGAGCACTGTATCGGAACGGTTACCGGGTGCTCCCGGCAGGCACCAGTGCGCCTATATCGGGGCGTACCAGTCGTAACCCACCACTATAACAAATCCAATGATTCACTTAACTGTGGCAAGAAAAGCCGTACGATTGGGTAAGCTCATTCAACTTAGCAACATAAATTTTGCGCTCAATCGTGGTTGTAAATTGAGGACTACCTGTACTGATACAGAAAGATAATATGTTCCGTATATCTGTTTGAATAGACCCACATTGTATTTCAGGAAATATATGAACCCACCAATCTCTTGTATGGGTATAATTCAGAAGGATAAGTTTGAGGATCTGGGACTGCTCCTCCAGAATTTGCCCCTATAATGCATTTTTAAAGAAGGGGCCATACTTAAATCTGTAGAAACTCCTATTTGTTATTATTATTATTATTATTTTGGTTTTCCACGTTTGCTGGAAATTTACATATTCTTTATGCTGGCTCAGTCTACGGTGTGGAATGTACCACAAAGGATGTTGCTTAAGGGCAGCAATCATCCCTCAGCCGGAAGAAATTAGCAGGTTCCTTGTTTAATTTCTCATTGTTTAATTTCTCATTCTTTATCGTTAAGGTATCCAGACCTCTGTTCTTCCCCCCCAGACAGTAAGACCCAGTTGAGTTGGGGGTCCCTACTGTGGTAGTTTGATATGTGTGTGGTTGCCATTTTCCATTTATATCTATATATGTAGATCTGTCTGTCTATGTGTGTATATGTAGTATATGTGTAAGTGTGTGTGTGTGTGTGTATAATAATATAATATAATATAATATAATATAATATAATATAATATAATATAATATAATATAATATATAATATAATATCAGAGTTGGAAGGGACCTTGGTGGTCTTCTAGTCCAATCCCTTGCTTAAGCAGGAATCTCTATACCATTTCAGACAAATGGCTATCCAACATCTTCTTAAAGACTTGCAGTGTTGGGGCATTCACAACTTCTGGAGACAAGCTGTTCCACTGATTAATTGTCCTAACTGTCAGGAAATTTCTCCTCAAATTTCTCTCCTTGATTAGTTTCCACCCACTGCTTCTTGTTCCACCCTCAGGTGCCTTGGAGAATAGTTTGACTCCCTCTTCTTTGTGGCAGCCCCTGAGATATTGGGACACTGCTATCATGTCTCCCCCGGTCCTTCTTTTCATTAATAATAATAATAATAATAATAGTTTAATTTCTTGACCGCTCCTCTCCCCATAGGGACTCGGAGCGGTGCACAGGGAAACTAAAAACCATAAATATACAATCAAGAACATCTTAAAAACAAATTAAATAGTACCTGTGCTAAAATACCCAATCTAAACTAAAATTCCCACTATACACTAAAACCCCATAGAGAGAGACTATCCCAGACCGGCCAAGCAGAAAAAATATGTTTTTAATTTCAGACGGAAGGAGCGGAGGTCCGTGGTCGTTCTAATGTCGGGGGGAAGGTCATTCCAGAGGGCAGGGCCCGCCACAGAGAGAGCCCTTCCCCTGGGCGTCGCCCGCTGACAAAGTCTAGTGGACGGCACCCGGAGAAGTCCCTCTCTGTGGGAGCGAATCGGCCGTGAGGAAGTATGGGGCAGGATCCGATCCCGCAAATAGCTAGGTCCCGAGCCATGGAGCGCTTTAAAGATGATGATTAGTACCTTGAAGCGCACCCGGAAGACGACAGGCAGCCAGTGCAGCTCGCGCAGGAGAGGTGTTACATGGGTAAACCTAGAGGTACCCAGGATTGCCCACGCGGCTGCGTTCTGGACCATCTGCAGTCTCCGGGTGCACCTCAAGGGAAGCCCCATGTAGAGAGAGTTACAATAGTCCAGTCGAGATGTCACGAGAGCATGAGTGACTGTGCGAAGGGCGTCCCGATCCAATAGGGGGCGCAACTGGCGAACCAGGCGAACCTGGTAAAACGCCCTCCTAGCCACGGCTGTCACTTGATCTTCCATGGACAGCCGGGCATCTAGGAGGACACCCAAGTTGCGCGCCCCATCCACAGGGGCAAGATGTTCGCCCCCTATGGCCAGCGATGGAGTTAGCTGGTTGAATCGGGCAGCCGGAAACCACAGCCACTCGGTCTTGGTCGGGTTGAGTCTGAGTCCGTTACTTCCCATCCAGATCCGTACGGCTTCCAGGCACTGGCACATCACCGCTACGGCATCGTTGGGGTGGTTTGGGGTAGATATATACAGCTGCGTATCATCAGCGTAGAGATGATACTCTACCCCAAAACCACGGATGATCTCGCCCAGCGGCTTCATGTATGTGTTGAACAGGAGAGGCGAGAGGACCGACCCCTGAGGAACCCCACATGTGAGGGGTCTCGAGGTCGACCTCTGCTCTCCTGCCAACACAAATTGCGATCGGCCAGAGAGGTAGGAGGAGAACCACCGTAAAACGGTGCCTCCCACCCCCAACCCCCCCAACCGATGCAATAGGATACCATGGTCGATGGTATCGAAAGCCGCTGAGAGGTCTAATAGGACCAGGATGGAGGAACAACCCCCATCCTTGGCCCTCCAGAGATCATCGACCAACGCGACCAATGCCGTCTCGGTGCTATGCCCGGGCCGAAAGCCGGACTGGCGCGGATCTAGATACTCAACTTCCTCCAGGTGACGGGGAAACTGTTGTGCCACCACACTCTCAACAACCTTCGCCAAAAAGGGAAGGTTGGAGACTGGACGATAGTTGTTCAAAAGAGCTGGATCCAAAGAGGGCTTCTTGAGGAGGGGCCTCACCATAGCCTCTTTTAGGGAGGCAGGCAAGGAACCCTCACTCAAGGATGCGTTGATAACCTCTTGGAGCCAGCCTCGTGTCACCTCCCAGGATGCCAGTACAAGCCAGGAGGGACACGGGTCCAATAAACATGTGGTGGCTCGCAGTCGCCCACGTAACCTGTCCATATCCTCGGAAGTAACGGAGTCAAACTCCTCCCAAACAAGATCTGTCTCGTGGCATCTCACTGGGCCATCAATGGAGGGTAGCCCGTTCTGTATCTGAGCGATTTTCTCCTGCAGAAAAATCACAAATTCCTCTGCTCTACCCTGTAGCGGGGCTTCCCGCACCCTCTGTTGAAGGAGGGAGCGGGTCACCCTAAACAGGGCGGCAGGGCGGTTTTCTGCGGATGCTATGAGGGTGGCACAATGATGACGTTTGGCCACTCTCAGCGCCACAATGTAAGTCCGTAAATGGGCTCTTACCTGTGTTCGGTCAGATTCAGAACGGGTATTCCTCCATCTTCTCTCTAGGCATCTCTTGCGGCGTTTCATCACCCTCAGCTCCTCGGTAAACCAGGGAGCCGTGGTGACTCGCGGCCGCAAGAGAGGCCGCAAGGGCGCGACCCGATCCAAGGCTCCCGTGGTCGCAATATTCCATGCGACCACAAGGTCCTCGATCGGGGCGCGGGTCGGGGGTACAGGAAATGGCCCAAGCGCCGTCTGGAACCCATCCGGGTCCATCAGGCGCCTGGGGCGGAACCAAATTGGAGACCCGGGTTAAGTTGATTTCACCCCTGCTTCAAAGATTGTGGGCGCTTCATCACTGGAGGTCTTTAAGGAGAGACTGGACCGTCGCTTGTCTGAAATGGTATAGGATCTCCTGCTTGAGCAGGGGACTGGACTAGAAGACCTCCAAGGTCCCTTCCAGCTGGATTCTGATTCTGTAATTTGAAGTTAATGCCGGTGCAAAAAATATATATATTTTACAATCAGTTCTCACACTTAAATGACCATCAGGGTGTGTCCTCATGAGTTTGGGCATTTGACAACCAGCATTTACAATGGTCCTGGGCTCACCCAATCATTGCTTTCAACATTGTTCCAGCCAATTTCAAAGAACCATCATCCCGAACTGCCATCACTAAGTGATGTGATCATTGATCTGCTTAACGAGCATGGCAAAAAAAAAAAAAGATCATAAATTCAGGTGCAGTCACAGGATGACTCCATTAATGACCACGTCGCTTAGTGATGGCAGTTCCAATCCAAATTGTGGTCGTAAATCGAGGACTACCTTCTATCTGCTTGGCATATCCAAAGCAGCTGTCTCTTCCTCTGCAGGCAGAAACATTCAGCCGGCAGGCACAAGTAGTCCTCAACGTACGCCCATTCTGGTCACAAGTCAAGGACTGCCTCTTATCTCCAGATGCCTCTGCTTGCACAATAATACAATAGCAGAGTTGGAAGGTGTTAGCAACTCTGGGTTCAGAACCAGTATTAAAACTCTGGTCCCATAACCAATGTTAGCTATTGACCATCATACCCAGGATTTTAACTTTTCTATACCGTATCATTAACTTACTGGAATTAATTAATTTTAACATCTTTCCAATATTTATTGAATATATATTTTAACATCTTATTTAATATTTAATATTTATTCCGACCATCTAAACATCTCTGTACCCAAATTGATTCCCTGCTGTCGATGTGACCCGTAATATATTCAAGGGCAGACCTAATCCTACTGCGGGAGTCCCCCCTCTCGCAGGTATGGCCCGCTGTATTATCAAGGGCACACTTTGATGAGGGACTAATAAGTCAGGAGAAGTGGCGAAAGCGCAGGTGTAGGGGTTTTTTAGTTAACAAATTGCTGTTTATTTTAGGGGGCACCAGGGAGGGGGGAGGGTTTAGACAGGTTGAGACTAGCCAAAAGGGAACGGGCCGAGCCAGCAGACGACGGAGGGAGGCGGATGGTTTCGTTAAGAGGGGGGAAACACAAGTCATTCCGGTGGAGGGCTTCCCCATCCAGAGGGTCGTGGGGAGGGGCGGGTCCGAGGGGAGACAAGTTCCTTCCTCCCGGTTGATGGCACGTAGCCGTTGGTTACAAACGGTTGGGTGCCACAACCCCCGCAGGCTAGGTGGCCAGGGAATACAGAGCCAGGGTCTGCGGCTGATGTTTTGCAACGCCAGGTCCGTTGTCAACAAAGCCCCCCTCATTAGTGACCTTGTGTCAGAGGGGGAGCCGGACCTGGTAGGAATTGCGGAGACCTGGTTGGGCCACGAGGGAGGACATCCCCTCGTTGAAATGTGCCCACCAGGCTACCGCGCATTTCATCAGCCGCGGGCCCTAGGCAGGGGTGGTGGGGTAGCGGTCATTATTAAGGAAGGCCTTGAGCCGAGAGAGACCATTGTGCCTCAGACTTCCGGCTGTGAGTCCCTCTGCGTGAGGTGGGGCCTAGGGAGGCAGTTGGGCTTGCTGGTTGTATACCTGGCTCCCCGCTATGTAGCAGCAGCCCTGCCCGAGCTCCTGGAGGTGATCGCTACGGTGGCAGTGGAGACCCCCAGACTTATAGTCATGGGGGACTTTAACCTGCCATCGTTGGGCGAATCATCCGTGGTAGCTCGGGAGTTCATGGCTTCCATGACGGCCATGGACCTGACCCAAGTAATTCAAGGCCCCACTCACGAGGGTGGACATACGCCGGACCTCATCTTTGTCTCGGGCCAATGGAAAAGTGATCTGGGTACAGGGGACATAGTCATCACACCCTTGTCATGGTCAGACCACTCACTTCTCCGGCTCGACTTTCCGACCGCTGCTCCCCTCCGCGGGGAGGCGGAACCAGAGTCACTAATCTGGTACCGCCCCAGGCGCTTGATGGACCCGGATGGGTTCCAGACAGCGCTTGGGCCATTTCCTGTATCCCTGACCCGCGCCCCGATGGAGGACCTCACGGCCGCATGGAATAGTGCGGCCGTGGGAGCCTTAGATCGGGTCGCGCCCCTGCGGCCTCTCTCGCGGCGGCGAACCACCCTGGCTCCTTGGTTCACTGTGGAGCTGCGGGTGATGAAACGCCGCAAGAGATGCCTAGAGAGAAGATGGAGGGCTAGCCGCTCTGAATCTGACCGGACACAGGTAAGAGCCCATTTACGGACTTACATTGTGGCGCTGAGAGTGGCCAAACGTCATCATTGTGCCACTCTCATAGCATCCGCAGAAAACCGCCCTGCCGCCCTGTTTAGGGTGACCCGCGACCTCCTTCAACAGAGGGAACGGGAAGCCCCGCTACAGGGTAGAGCAGAGGAATTTGTGATTTTTCTGCAGGAGAAAACCGCCCAGATACAGAGTGAGCTAACCCCCATTCATGACCCAGTGGGATGCCACGAGAGAGATCTTGTTTGGGAGGAGTTTGACTCCGTTACTTCCGAGGATATGGACAGGCTACGTGGGCGACTGCGAGCCACCACATGTTTATTGGACCCGTGCCCCTCCTGGCTTGTACTGGCATCCTGGGAGGTGACACGAGGCTGGCTCCAAGAGGTTGTCAACGCATCCTTGAGTGAGGGTTCCTTGCCTGCCTCCCTAAAAGAGGCCATGGTGAGGCCCCTCCTCAAGAAGCCCTCTTTGGACCCAGCTCTTTTGAACAACTACCGTCCAGTCTCCAACCTTCCCTTCTTGGCGAAGGTTGTTGAGAGTGTGGTGGCACAACAGTTTCCCCGTCACCTGGAGGAAGTTGACTATCTAGATCCGCGCCAGTCCGGCTTTCGGCCCGGGCATAGCACCGAGACGGCATTGGTCGCGTTGGTAGATGATCTCTGGAGGGCCAGAGATGGGGGATGTTCCTCCATCCTGGTCCTATTAGACCTCTCGGCGGCTTTCGATACCATCGACCATGGTATCCTATTGCATCGGCTGGGGGGGTTGGGGGTGGGAGGCACCGTTTTACGGTGGTTCTCCTCCTACCTCTCTGGCCGATCGCAATTTGTGCGTGCAGGAGAGCAGAGGTCGACCCCGAGACCCCTCACATGCGGGGTGCCTCAGGGGTCGGTCCTCTCGCCTCTCCTGTTTAACGCATACATGAAGCCGCTGGGCGAGATCATCCGTGGTTTTGGGGTAGAGTACCACCTGTACGCTGATGACACCCAGCTGTACATATCTACCCCAAACCACCCCAACGATGCCGTAGCGGTGATGTGCCAGTGCTTGGAAGCCGTGCGGATCTGGATGGGAAGTAACGGACTTAGGCTCAACCCGACCAAGACCGAGTGGCTGTGGTTTCCGGCTGCCCGGTTCAACCAGCTCTCTCCAACGCTGGCCATAGGGGGCGAACATCTTGCCCCTGTGGATGGGGCGCGCAACTTGGGTGTCCTCCTGGATACCCGGCTGTCCATGGAAGATCAAGTGACAGCCGTGGCCAGGAGGGCGTTTTACCAGGTTCGCCTGGTACGCCAGTTGCGCCCCCTATTGGATCGGGACGCCCTTCGCACAGTCACTCATGCGCTCGTGACATCCCGACTGGATTATTGCAACTCTCTCTACATGGGGCTCCCCTTGAGGTGTACCCGGAGGCTTCAGTTGGTCCAGAATGCAGCCGCGCGAGCAATTATGGGCACCTCTAGGTTTGCCCATGTAACACCGCTCTTGCGCGAGCTGCACTGGCTACCTGTCGTCTTCCGGGTGCGCTTCAAGGTGTTAATTACCATCTTCAAAGCGCTCCATGGCTCGGGACCTAGCTACCTGCGGGATCGGATCCTGCCCCATACATCCTCACGGCCGATTCGCTCCCACAGAGAGGGACTTCTCCGGGTGCCGTCCACTAGACTTTGTCAGCGGGCGACGCCCAGGGGAAGGGCCTTCTCTGTGGCGGGCCCAGCCCTCTGGAATGACCTTCCCCCCGATATCAGGACAACTACGGACCTCCGCTCCTTCCGCTTAAAATTAAAGACTCACTTTTTTCGTCTGGCCGGCCTTGGGTAGTCTCTTTTTAGGTTAGGGTTTTTTTAGGGGTAATTTTTAGTTTATAGGTTTTAGCGCAGGATTTATTTAATTTATTTTTAATTCTGTATTTTGTACTTGTCTGTGTTTATTTGTATTTTTAATTGCCTGTGCCCCGCCTCGAGTCCCCTCGGGGAGAGAGAGCGGGATATAAATTAAATTATTATTATTATTATTATTATTATTTAATACATGCGGAATAGTGTAATTCACCAGACAGTAGAGAGATACGTTGCTGTAAACCACAAACAAACTCCAAAACAGTGATAGTAAGAAAATAAATAGTCTTTACTTTGTAGCAACTAAAATGCTTCTTCCGACTAACTTCTCAAACAATGATAACAGTCCTACATCAAACAGAGTTTATCTTACAGTGATGTAAACAAAACCACCTCCTTCTTCTTCAACTTCTCAAATGGCAATCAGTAACAACACAGGAAATCACAAGGAATCGAACAGGGATCAAACAGGGAATGAGTTGCGTTCCTGAGCTTCCTTTATAGTAGAGCTGTATAATTACAGCCAATCAAATTATACTTAGTTCTTAAAGCTACATAGCTTCTTAAGAACATAGGCTCATATATATTGTCAACCCAATATAAGGCTGAATATCCTAACAGAAGGGACCTTAGAGGTCATCTAGTCCAACTCCCTGCCCAGGCAGGAAACCCTATGCCATTTCAGACAAATGGCTATCCAACATCTTCTTAAAGACTTCCAGTGTTGGGGCATTCACAACTTCTGGAGGCAACTTCTGTTCCACTGGTTAATTGTGGAAGAGAGAGCCCCTGGAACTAGGGAGGGGGGAGGAGCCTCATGTCCCTCAACACAACATTTTGGGCGGTGGAGGAGATTTGAGATACAGAATCCTTCCGGACTCCCCAATTGCCCGGAAATCCCTTTCGATGGCGAGTTGAGCGGTGTCCAAATCTAATAAATAAAGTCCTGTTGTGTTTTTTTTCTCCCCCCCCCCCCCCCCCCAGCACCTCGGACGACAATCTCCTGAAGAACATTGAGCTCTTTGACAAGCTCTCGCTCCGCTTCAACAAGAGAGTCCTTTTCATCAAGGACGTCATCGGGGACGAGATCTGCTGCTGGAGTTTCTTTGGCCAGGGGCGGAAGCTGGCCGAGGTCTGTTGCACCTCCATCGTTTATGCCACGGAAAAGAAGCAGACGAAGGTAAACTGGCGATTGTTCTGACCCAGCTCCCCAAGCACAGCAAACCCTCTAAAGCAGGGGTCTCCAACCTTTGCAACTTTAAGTCTGAAGGACTTCAGCTCCCAGACTTCTCCAGCCAGCAAAGCTGACTGGAGAAGTCTGGGAGCTGAAGTCCTTCAGACTTAAAGTTGCAAAGGTTGGAGACCCCTGCTCTAAAGTTACATCAATGATTCCTTTGTTAGGAGCGCCAGCAGCCCCGGCCAAAACAACTATCTCACCGCAGGCTAACAAGCCCAGCCGGCAGGGAGATGAATAGTTGTCTGCCACATCTATTCATCTCTACCCCCTGCCTTTTATCCCCAGAACTTGGGTGGGTGGGGCTTTGTTGGCAGCGGTGGCTCTTCCGTCCCAAGGACCGGCCCATAGATTTCCACTGCTCTCCTCTCCTCTGCCTTCTGTGCATCCGTGCATCAGGCACTGGACCCAGCTGTTCCTCCTCTACGTCATCGGCCACCTCCAGACCTGGGGGCTGTGAACTCTCCATCTGAGAGCTTACAGACAGCCCAGGCTCCACCTCTGTCTCTCTCTTTGACAGCTCCATTCCTTCTCCCCCCCCCTCGGGTTGCCTTGATGCTGACCCTGTGTCAGGGTTCCAAATAGCATCCCAAAGTAAATCAGAGTCCCAGGCAAAGTATTCCTCAAAGTTCCAATTTATTAAGAGAGCCGTCTTGGCCCATGTGGGAAAACCCGAATCTGAAAGCTTCCCATTGAAAGTTCAACATCTTGCCCCCCCCCCCCCCACACACACACACACACAAGTCCATCACATGGTCCAATCTCCCACTGCCATGCTGGCAGTTCCACCCATCCAGTTCCGGTCAGGTGCAGAGACAAAGGATGACCTTGGCTTTCTAGAAAGAATTTCGTTATGGCTCCATAGCATCTCACTCCTTACAATCCCCCCTCCCATTTTCCCACAATAGAAAATGCATAGTAGAATAATAGGAAGTGTGGCAGGCCAAAGATCCAAAAGAAAAGATGGCTGCAGGCCTGACACCCAGACTCCCGCACCTCCTCCTCCTCCTCCTCCTCTGATTTGGCTGCTGGAGTGCTTGACAGGTCATAACAGTGATTCTGGGCAATGGAGATCATGGCTGAGAGTCCTCTCTGAAGGTCTCAGGATTAATACCTGAGATACCTGCTGTTGTGGGATGTGGGGGACACCCAGGCAATCCAGGCAGACTAGATGGAAAACATGACTAAATGAACTAATTTTACTTTATTGTAAGGCTACCTTAACAGAATCTTGCAAGTCTGAAAGTACAAATCTCCCACCATCTTTTTGACCATCTGAGAAGTTAAAGAGATTCCTTTCTGAGTTTCTTTTTTTGCCTGTTATGAAGCTGTGGCCTCTTTGGAATGGACATCGCTTGGCTAGCTATTGTGGCCCAGCCGGCTCCGGATGAGCTGCTGATGGACTCCTCTAGTGAGGAGTCCTATGAGTCTGCTCTGGAGGAGGAGGGCGGCAACCTTGAGAGAGCAGAGAGCCCGGCTGGTCATCAGGAGGCACCTGGGTCTTGGAGTAGTGGGGAGGATCAAGGCCAGTTTGTCCCTGATGCTAGATTGAGAAGGGCTGAAAAAAGGAGGCTTCAATTGCATCAGAAGCGAACTCGAAGGATTTGAATTAGTCCCAGCTGCCTAATGACTGGCTCCTCCCAAGAGGGTTTAAAAGGAAGTCTTTGCTAAGGAAGTCCTTGCAGAGAACAATGTTGGATTTCTAGGGTTGTGTTTATTCGTGTTGATTTTCAGGTTCGTGTTTAGGAAGCTTCGTATCTGTTCAGAGTCATTCAGGCAAGCAACCAAGAGAGTCAGTGGCAAGCAGCCAGTTTTGTATTAGTCGGAGAAAGGGGGGTCAGAACAGCTAGCCATCCATTTAGATCGCTTGAAAGAAGACTGGGCAGGTTCTTTTGAGGCCTACCCATTGCGGCTGCTGTTGGTTGCCTCCTAAATTGCAGAGAGCAATATCTTAAATCCAGATAGCGGAGACAGCATCCTGCTTTCCATTTCTGACTCACACAGACTGTTGCTATGGTATCTTCTCGGTTTATTCAAGGCCAAAAATATAATAGCATGAAAACTAAAACAGAGTCTCGGATGCTTTCTTTGGAACGAGTTGCCTTCAAATAGGAGCAAGGAGAAGAGTCGGTCTAACGTTCAGGTCATCCAAGTTGTCGGCCAGTTCAGAGATCAGAGGCTCAAGGTTTCTGACACAAAAGAGGCGTGTCACGCAAGAGCCCCGAGATCAGATGTTGCTTGCAATAAAAGGGAACATGGCTCAGAGCTGCTTCTTAAATCAGGCTGCAGCCAGCTGTTACACATCAAGGAATTTACTTCTTTCCTTGGCAAGTACCGTATTTTTCAGACTATAACCGTGATGGCGAACCTATGGCAAGGGTGCCACAGGTGGCATGCGGAACCATTTCTTAGGGCAGGCAAGGCGTTGCCCTGTCAGCTCCAGCGTACATGCATGCGCTGGCCAGCTGATTTAGGCCTCCTTTTGAGACCATTTTTCGCCCTCTGGAGGCTTCAGGGAAGCTCCTGAAGCCTCTGGAGGTGGGGGAATGGGGGGGAAGGCTGTTTTCATCCTCCCCAGGCTCCTAGAAAGCCTCTGGAGCCTGGGGAGGGTGAAAAAAGCGTGCCAAAAGCAGGGACATGCGCACATAGCATTATGGGTGTGGCACGCCCACTCACGACCCCCCTGCATTCCCCCCGCTTTTGGCACGTCAGCCAAAAAAGGTTAGCCATCACTGGACTATAAGATGCACCAGTGTATAAGACGCACCAAGATTTGGAAGAGGTAAGTAAGAAAAATAAGTGTTTGTCCTCCCTGGCCCCCAGGAGCACTCTGCAGGCTTCAGCAGGGCTGGGGGAAGGCAAAAACGCCCTCGTTTTCACAAAAACGGTGGCATTTTTGCCTTGCCCCAGCCCTGCAGAAGCCTGCAGAGTGCTTTTGGGGGCTGAGGGAAGGCAAAAACGGCTCTATTTTTTGGGAAATTTCCTCCCAATACTTATGATATAGAACAGGGGTGTTTGCTGGCTGGAGAATTCTGGGAGCTGAAGTCCTTCAGACTTAAAGTTGCAAAGTTTAATATTTACAAGACTCAGATTCCAAAAATGATTTCCTTTAATAATAATAATAATAATAATAATAATAATAATAATAATAATAATAACAACAACAACAACAACAACAACAACAACAACAACAACAATAACAATAACAATAATAATATTTTTATTTATATCCCGCTCTCTCTCCCCGAAGGGACTCGAGGCAGGGCACAGGGAAATTAAAAACAAATTACAACAAACAAAGTACAAAGTTAAAATCAAATTAAACTTACCCTGCGCTAAAAACTTCTATAAAAAATAAAACTATCCCTAAAAAAACCCTTAATAATTTAAAATTTAAATTTAAATTACCCTAGGCCAGCTAAACGGAAGAAGTGAGTTTTTAATAGCTGTCGGAAGGAGCGAAGGTCCGTGGTTGTTCTGATTTCGGGGGGAAGGTCGTTCCAGAGGGTCAGGCCCGCCACAGAGAAGGCCCTTCCCCTGGGCGTCGCCCGCTGGCACAGCCTAGTGGACGGCACCCAGAGAAGTCCCTCTCTGTGGGAGCGAATCGGCCGCAGGGATGTATGAGGCAGAATGCGATCCCGCAGATAGCTGGGTCCCGTGCCATGGAACGCTTTAAAGATGGTAACTAACACCTTGAAGCGCACCCGAAAGACGACAGGCAGCCAGTGCAGCTCGCGCAGAAGCGGTGTTACATGGGAGAACCTAGAGGCTCCCATAACTACCCGTGCGGCTGCATTCTGGACTAGCTGAAGCCTTCGGGTGCACCTCAAGGGGAGCCCCATGTAGAGAGCATTGCAGTAGTCCAGTCGGGATGGCACGAGGGCATGAGTGACTGTGCAAAGGGCACCCCGATCCAATAGGGGGTGCAAATGGCGGACCAGGCGGACCTGGTAAAACGCCCTCCTGGCCACGGCTGTCACTTGATCTTCCATGGACTGCCATGGAAGATGGCTGTAACTTTTTCTTTCGGATGTTTTGTAGAAACAATTTATTGAATGCATGAATTTTATGAAATGATACATATGTAACTCCTGCCACCTTAAATAGAAAAATAATTAATCTTTGTATGAAGCCTTGGAGGCGGCCTGCACTTCCGATATGGATGCCTCTAAAATGTTCTTTTACACCCTATATACCTTTTCCCTGTAAAAAATTGTTAAAACCAATAAAACTTTTTTTGCATTAAAAAAAAAAGTTGCAAAGTTTGCCCACCCCTGATATAGGAGATGACCAGGCTCAGCCCAAGGGCAGCATCAAATTTATCATTAGTTTGGAATCCTACACTCCCACGAGAAAACTAAGTCCAGCCCTCTATGAATTCCATTGATTCTAATCTAGCACCAGTTTGCCTTGACAGTCAGATTCTTACGTATAAGTGGCATAAAATAAACTCATAGTACGAGCAGTCCTCAACTTACAACAGTTCGTTTAGTGACCATTTTTGACCATTTTTCAAAGTTACAACCTTTGCAGCATCCCCACAATCTTGTGATCAAAATTCTGACGCTTGGCCACTGGTTCATACTTATGACCCATTGCAGTGTCCCAGGGTCATGTGATCACTTTTTGCAACCTTCTGACAAGCAGTGGAGGAGCCAGATACACTTAACTTAGTGATAGTTGATAAGGTTAGTAACTTATCAACTGCAGTGATTCACGTAATAGCTGTGACAAGAAAGGTTGGGAAATGGGACAAAAGTCACTTACAAATTTCTTCCTTAATAACAGAAACTTTGGGCTCAATTGTGGTCATAAGTCAAGGACTACCTGTACTTTTGAACCCTCTCCTGGCACCTGGCCACTGGGGGGATTTGGATGGCTCAGGATTGTGTTCTAACTGAGGCTTCCCTAGAGCATGAAGCAAACTCACCGCCCCGAGTCCCTTCGGGGAGAGGGGGCGGTCTATAAATTTAATAAATTATAATTATTATAATTATAATTATTATTATTATTATTATTATTATTATTATTATTATTATTATTATTATTAAACTCCTGGTCCCAGCAAAATCCCCTTTTATTAATTTACAGTGAATTCTGCTCATTCACATCCTGCAAAATCTTTCAAGGGAGGATTTACAGTCACAGACCTTATCTGGCTTGGAGAGCTGCCAGGCCGATAGCTGTAGAACATGGCAAGGAGTCTCAGAGAGTCATAAACCAATTAGTGAACTAATTGTCTCCTGCAAACTCCACTCCCTTTTCGCTCCTCTCTTATTTCCTCTGGGAGGGGCCATTCATCGTCCGCCTGTGGCCTTACTCCCAAGTTGACTCCTGTTCTTTAGCTGTTCCCTTCGTCTGGGAACTCTGCGCATGCACACACTGGGAACGGGCTCTAGCTGTTTGTCTGCCTCACAGATGTCTGACTCTGACTCCGAAGGCAGCTGATTACTGTCAGACGGCCCTGGCCCCCTCTCTGCCTCCGATGCAGAGCCCTCATCCGAGCCTTCCCTAGACTCCAGGACTGGTCATGTTCCTCCCCAACCTTCTCACTGTCCGAATCTGCTCTGCTGGCCACTGGTGGGCCACAACAGATTGCAGGTGAAGGTGGCAGGACAGAACCGCTGCTCCGACTTCTAAAGCTGCATCTTCTTCTTCCTCCAGGTCGAATTCCCTGAGGCCCGCATCTACGAGGAAACGCTTAACATCCTGTTATACGAGACTCCCCGGGTGCCTGACAACTCCCTGCTGGAGGCCACGAGCCAAAATCGGAGCCAGGCCTCCCGCGGAGAAGACGAGGACGGCAACCACGAGCCGCGCGACCGAGTCAGGCGCATTCACGTCAAGCGATACAGCACCTACGACGACCGGCAGATAGGCCATTAGGCTCCCAGGGGGCCACCCAGAGCCCCCCGCTCCCACATGGGGGTGAAGGGGAGGCAGCACGTGGCTTCGGCACTGGGGTCCCCTGGTGGGCCCAAATCTTCCAGGAGGGCAGCTTCCCTTTCGGCCACACTGCGAGATAGTTTGCGAAACGTTACTCCCTGATGCTGAGTTACAGCCGTGGGGGCGACCTTGTGGGTTTGAAGCCATCCCTTGGCTGTCTTGGTGTGGAATTGGATGGGATCCTTCTCTGCCTCGAGACTCTTCCTGAAGACCTTAAAAACAAAAATCCAGATGCTGAGACCAAAGAATCACACTTAAAACACTACCTTGCGACGACAAAACACTAGTTTTATAGCCCCTGGTCCCCTTTTCCCAGACAAGGCCTGGGTAGCCGTGACTGTTTTTTATTTTCTCCTTTAGCAGAATGTGATTCTTTTTCGATTTTTTTTTTTTTTTTTTTGCCATAACTAAGAACTTCTGATGCCACCTCAGCTAGAATCCTTGGGGCTCAATGTTGCTGGGAATAACTGGAAATCAACTTGATCCTGGGGGAAAAAAACCTCTGTCCTAGTTCCTGATTCTTACTGATGCGTTTGGGGAGAAATTTGAAGGGAAGGGATATACTTGGTGTGCGTCTTCTACCGATAGTCCTCTACTTACAACCACCATTGAGCCCTTGGTTCTCGCTGAGCTTGGTTGTTTTCTTGCATTACCCAAACTACATAACATCAATGCTAGTCGCTGGTTAA
The DNA here is from genome assembly GCA_039707465.1 of Rhabdophis nuchalis. Taxonomy (NCBI): domain Eukaryota; kingdom Metazoa; phylum Chordata; class Lepidosauria; order Squamata; family Natricidae; genus Rhabdophis; species Rhabdophis nuchalis. The sequence goes on along the minus strand of CM077643.1, from coordinate 395,452,930 downwards.
TAGCATTGATGATGTTATCTAGTTTGAGGATGAATGTATTTATGATGACTACGATCATGATTTGTCACTTATATCTTTTATGTACAAGGAGAGCTTATGCACTGACGACAAATTCCTTGTGTGTCCAATCACACTATCCTCTCCTATCCTCTCCTGTTCCTATCCCTTTTCCATTTTCTATTCCATCTTCTCTTCTCTTCTCTCTTCTATTCTATTCCATTCCATTCCATTCTCCATTCTATACTATTCTCTTCCATTCTCTACTCCTATTCTATTCTATTCCAGTCTCTATTCTATTCTCTATTCTTATTCTATTCTCTATTCTGTTCTCTTCTCTATTCTATTCTCTTCTCCATTCTATTCTATATTCTATTCTGCTCTCTATTCTATCCTTTTCTCTATTCTATTCTATTCCATTCTCTATTCCATTCTATTCTGTTCTCTATTCTTATTCTACTCTATTCCATTCTCTATTCTATTCTGTTCTCTATTCTATTCTGTTCCATTCTCTATTCCATTTTATTCTATTCTGTTCTCTATTCTTATTCTATTCTGTTCTCTATTCTTATTCTATTCTGTTCTCTATTCTCTATTCCATTTCATTCTCGATTCTATTCTATTCTGTTCTCTATTCTATTCTGTTCTCTATTCTTATTCTATTCTATTCCATTCTATATTCTATTCTCTATTCTGTTCTCTATTCTATTCTGTTCTCTATTCTTCTATTCCATTCTCTATTCTATTCTCCTGTTCTCTATTCTATTCTATTCTTATTCTATTCTATTCCATTCTCTATTCTGTTCTCTATTCTATTCTTTGGGTTAGGAAACATCTGCAAGAAAACAATTAAACTCAGAGAGCACCAAGGACCCCTCGTTTTAACTCAGAGACAAATATTCTCCATCATTTGATACAATCGAGCTCAACGATTTATGCGGCTAACCGAGACAGATGTTGAGTTGTGCTCCATGTTACGAGCTTTCTTGCCCCGGTCATTAAGTCAACCCTTGTGGCTGTTCAGTTAGTAACCCAGTTGTTGAGTGAATCTGGCTTCCCCGTTGACTTTGCTTGCCAGGAGGGAATCAGGGTGACTGGGAATCCCGCAGCGTTCCTAAGTGTGGAAAAACAGCCATAAGTCACTTTTTCTGGCGCCGTGGTAACGGTCACTAAATGAATGGTTGTAAGTCGAGGAACTACTTATATTGCGAATGGCTTTGGATCTTGCAGATACTAGGGGTCTGGCTGCTGTTGGAAACCTTCAGGCTCGGGTGGAGGTGGGGGTTGCTGGAAGTGAAGACGAAGCCAACCAAAGTGGGAAGACCCAATTTCCCAGGTCTGTGGACAGAGATGCTTGCCCGTTCAGAGAGAGAGAGCATGGCCTGGATAAGCTGGAATTTGATTGTTCTGCCAGAACATTTTTTTTAGGGTGATCCTCTTTTTGGTTCCCAAGGGCTAGTTAGTGGAGAACAATGGGTGGAAGCAGGGGTGGGTCCCGGCTGCTGCTATGCTGGTTCACTCAGGGGCGCGCCATGTGCACGCTTTGCGCACCAGTGGTAGGTTGCAAGCGATACGGGCGTACCAGAGCCTGCCCGGAGCATCGGATACCATTCAGGTACAGTGCTCCGGAGGGCCCACCTGCCCGCCCTCGCCCCTTACCTGTCCTTTGTGCCTTTGGTGATTTCACCCATGGCGCATATGGTGCCTGCGCAATGCTCCACCAAGCAGCTGGAGCATTGTGGAGGCTTGCGGAAAGTACGACGCATGTACGACGCATGTACGTGCGCACGTGGCATGTGGGTGATACCGGGGTAGTTCGAATCGTACCGGTTGGAATAGAATCCGGAACCCACCACTGTTGCGCGCGCATGCGCAGTACTTTAAAAATGTTTCTGCGCATGCACAGAAGCAAACGACAACATGGCGGAGCCTACAGCACCGCAGAGAAAACTGGTTTGGGGGCGTGGCAGGCTGAGTTACTACCTACTTGGCCGAACCGGTAGGAACCCACCTCTGGATGGAAGGTCTAATATTGCTTTCCCCAACCTGATGTCCGTAGAATAGTTGGGCAAACTCTTCTTCGCTGTCTGTAGGATACTAGAAGTGGGATGCTCAATGCTTTGAAGCATCTTTGGGGACGAGCCTCCCCTTAATGCTAACCTCTATAACGGTGATGGCGAACCTTTTCAGCACCGTGCCAAAAATGCATGCTTGCACACTTGCCTGGGCCACAACCCGGATGAGGAGCTGCCCAGGGCGCATGCATGTCCCCAGATATTGAACCTATGGTTTCCTATGCATGCCGCCCAGCTAGTCTTCTGGTTACTGGTGCGCATGTGCGTGCGACAATCAGCTGGCCAGTACACAAAACCAGCTCTTCCAGATTCCGGCACTGCCGCATGTACGAAGGCCAGCTGATCGTCATGCGCATATGCGTGCCAGGAACCCGAAAGAGAAATGGGTGATGCTGCGTGTGCCAAGCAACATGGCTCCGTGTTCCACTTTGGATTCCGGCATTGTCATAGGTTCGCCATCATGGCTCTATAAGGGCGCCGATGTGTTGTATCCCAGCTTGCCTTCAAAAATCATAGGTGCTTTTAAGAAGAGACACTAAACAATCACTTGTCTGAAACTGGAGACTGGAGGCTTTTAAGAAGAGACACTAAACAATCACTTGTCTGAAACGTAATAGGTTCTCCAGCTGGAGAAGGAGACCAGAAGACCGCCAAGGGCCCTTCCAGCTCTATTCTATTGAGTCTCCTAGGCCAGGGGTCCCCAACCCCCGGGCCGCAGACCAGTGCCGGTCTGTAGCTTGATAGTAATCGAGCCAGAGTGAGTGGCGGAGAGAGAAGCACAACTCTTAGGAGTGTAGCAAACACTCCGCTATCCTGGCGGCTGGCTGGGGCGCTCCCTGGGGGCAGGACGGGGGCATAGGCCCGCATTGGGGGGGGTTTCGGGGCACCACCCGGCCCTGCGTGGGAGGAAGGGACTGCCAGGCCCTCCTGCCTGGGATGCAGCCCGTCGTTCCCTGCCCCAGCCGAGGATCCTTCGCCCGGGACCCCTGGCAGCTTTCCCGCCCGGTTGCACACAAGGCGTCCTCCCCGGGTCGCGTTCCCATGAGACGCGGGTTCCCGCCTTGGGTTCCACGTGACCGCCGAACGCGCATGCGGCCCACATGGCTCGACTCACCCGCTGGAGGTTCCCACCGGTCCGCAGAATTTTTTTTACATGAAACCGGTCCCTGGTGCCAAAAAGGTTGGGGACCCCTGTCCTAGGCTAGTCTTTCTCAATAAGATATGAAGACTTCAATTCCCAGAATTCTCCCCACCAGCCATCTTGGCTGGGGAATTCTGGGATATGAAGTCTTCATAATCCTACGGTAGCTAAAGTTGAGAAGCACTGCCTTGAGCCTTAGACCCTCATTCCCAAGGGGGCGACCTCTGCATGTGTACATTGCAAACTCCCATGGTTCCTGGTCATTACATATGCTGGCTAGGAATTGTAGTCCCGGAGATTGGAACTGCCAGTTGTATAAATCAGGGGGTCTCCAACCGTGGCAACTTTAAGACTTGTGGACTTCAACTCCCAGAATTCCTCAGCCAGCATTGAAGTCCACAAGTCTTAAAGTTGCCAAGGCTGGAGACCCCCTGATTTATACAACTGGCAGTTCCAATCTCCGGGACTACAATTCCTAGCCAGCATATGTAATGACCAGGAACCATGGGAGTTTGCTATAAGGCCAGCCTTTTTCAAATAATTCTGGGAAGGTGGGAGGAAAGCCATGTTATCCTTTGAGGTTTAGAAAAGGTGGCCAAGATTTTTTTTCTTCTAGGATGCCCAGAACTGAGACATACATCTTGTCTGGCAGGATATAGGTCAGTGACTTCTGGTCCTCGTAGGGGCAGAGTTTAGGGTGAGTACTAGCATAGCATCACAGCAATTAAAAAGTATCAATTTCTAAATGGAACTTCTCTAATCAGGAGCAGTGTATCTCTGTGTCAAGATACCAGTGAGGGGGTAGTAGGATATATTCCCTTTAGTGCCTTTTGGGAGGGGAGGGGTAAGACATATTCTTGCTCATAAACATATTTATGATCTCTCCTAGCTAGAATTCTCTCTCCCAGGAAAAAAAACCAACTAGCAATATAAAATGTTGTGTTTCTGTATTCCTACAGTAAAAAGACCCAAAAGCAACATTGTAAGGAACTGCTTAAAAAGAAGTCGGATTAATATTGGTTACAAATGAGTAACATGTTCTCTTCCATGAGACTAGATCTCGTTGAGGTCATCAATCTTGGGAGTATTGCGAAAGCATCCACGATTGGAATATTTCTCCGAAACTTAAAATATCCACAGCAGGTGGAAATCTAGTCCAGGGGTTCCCAAACTTGGCAACTTGAAGACTTGTGGACTTCAACTCCCAGAATTCTCCAGCCAGCTCTGATCTAGTCCATCGTCCAACCAACTTTACTCCATGGGTTTGCCTAACTCTCCGCCCTTATCAAGCCCATTCAAGCTGTTTCCGTTGGACATAAACCTATCTCACACCACTGAAGATGGCAAACATTTTCCTTTCTGCAATTCTGGGTAATTCCCACATGGGATTGAAACACCGTCAACATTTTAAAAACGTGCAATAAGGTTTTCTGCTTAAAAATGCTATTGGTGCAGGCACAATAGCCAAGAGTTGTACAATGAAAGCCACTCGATACGATAGGTCTTGGTAGGGCATTGAACTGGGCAGCTCTCGGCCTTTCCGCCAACATTTCTAGAAGAAACATGGTTCCGGTTTGTATAAAGGCACGTTTATCTTTTAGGCAAAAACGAAACAAAAGCTTGAGCTGGAAACTGGCAGATTAATTCCTGCAGATTTCGAAGTCGGGAGGGTGCGTTCCTTGGACCAGTGGTGACAAAATCTATTTCATCAGGGTTCTGCTTGACCTTGGAAGGGGGCGTGGCCAGGGTGGGTGTGGCCAGCTCAACATCACTCATGCTGTGGTGGCCTGAGCGCTCTTGTCAGTGAAAAACGGGGTCCCGGGCTCTGTTTTCGGCCGCGATGCCCTCCTGCAGCCCTCTGCCAGTGAAAATTGAGCTCAGGAGAGCTGCACGCGGCCTTCGCGAGCTTCGTTTTTGACTGCGACGCCCTCCTGCAGCCCTCTGCCAGTGAAAACTGAGCTCAGGAGAGCTGCACGCGGCCTTTGCGAGCTTTGTTTTCGGCTGCGATGCCCTCTGCCAGTGAAAATGGAGCTTGGGAGGGCCGTATGTGGCCCTCTCAAGCTCCATTTTGACTGGCAGAGGCACTGTGTGCCAGTCCCTTGCTGTTTCCAGGGCAGCTCTGCGGGCCAGATCTAAGCACCCTGTGGGTTGGATCTGGGCCTTGACTTTGACACCCCTGCCTTAGACACTGCTCCAGTGGCATTTCCTGGTGTGTAATTGTGCCAAAATCATGACATAGGGACTAATTGGGAAAACGGGGAACTCCCAAAGGCACAGGTTACGGATTTCTACGGCCATTTAGCCATGTGTAAATCCATTTCCTTTCGAAATGCCCGATGTTCTCCCTTAGATCCACCACACAGGTAGTCCTCGAGTTACGATTATCGTGCAGCCTGCCCATCACAGTCAAAATCTAAATCGGATCACCCATCTAACCGCCGGTTTTTGTCGTGCCAAAAACCGGAAGCAAATGACAGTTTACAGCAAATCCATCATGAAATGGGGTGGGGCAGGTGATCCAATGACAGCTGGCTGTCAGACATTAAAATCCAGGTCCTAAGTACCTCCACAGAGGTCTGTTATAAGCAGTCGCTAAGTGGACAATTATAAATTGAGGACTGCCTCAACCTTTCAGATTTCACTGGGTGTTTAGCAGCCTTCAGCTCGTGGGATTTCTCCCGAGCTGCTCTGCATATGAACATTTAGCCTCCTTTAGAAAATTTCTGATGCACCGTATCTGCTTAGAATTGTGGAAGATCCCAGATGCTGCCAGGGAGGGGGGGGAACCCCATAATGCAAATACGTTTCTAGAGGATTCAAGTCAAAAACAAGTGACATTAATTGCAGAATGGAAGGGGGAGGTGGGGAAGCTGGTGGCCTATGCAGATTATCCGAGCAAGTACATAGGATGGGGGGTAGAAAGATGACATGAGGAAACCCACTTTTTATATGACAACAGAGGGAGGGAAATTACAATATAATACAATACAATAGCAGAGTTGGAAGGGACCTTGGAGGTCCCTTGGACCTATTAGGGATTTTTAGGGGTATTAGTTTTTAGATAGTCGGGGATTTTAGCGCAGGGTCTAGGTTTAATTCATTTTAAATTTGTATTATAATGTCTGTTGGTTTTTATATATGTGTATTTTTAATTCCCTGTGCACCGCCTCAAGTCCCTTCGGGGAGAGAGAGCGGTTTACAAATTAAATTATTATTATTATTATTATTATTATTATTATTATTATTATTATTATTATTATTATTAGTCATCTAGTCCAACTCGCTGCCTAGGCAGGAAAGCCTATACCGTTTCAGACAAATGGATATCCAACATCTTCTTCAAGACTTGCAGTGTTGGGGCATTCACAACTTCTGGAGGCAACTTCTGTTCCACTGATTAATTGTTCAAACTGTCAGGAAATTTCTCCTCAGTTCTAAGTTGCTTCTCTCCTTGATTAGTTTCCACCCATTGCTTCTTGTTCTACCCTCAGGTGCTTTGGAGAATAGTTTGTCTCCCTCTTCTTTGTGGCAACCCCTGAGATATTGGAAGACTGCTATCATGTCTCCCCTAGTCCTTCTTTTCATTAAACTAGACATACCCAGTTCCTGCAACCGTTCTTCATATGTTTTAGTCTCCAGTCCCTTAATCATCTTTGTTGCTCTTCTCTGCACTCTTTCTAGAGTCTCCACATTGAGAATAGCAATGGAAGAGGGTTCGGGAGACAGGGTAACCCACAGCCCTGGGTGATAACAGGTAGTCCTCTATTTACGCCTGCAACGGCCAAAATTTCTGCTGCTAAGCCAGACAGCTGAGTGAGTTGTGCCCCATTTTTATGACCTTTCTTGCTGTGGTTGCTAAGTAAACCGCTGCAGTTATTCAGTTTGGGACGCAGTTGTAAAGAGAAACATACACACACACTAACTCATCAGTAGGTCGCAAAAAGGGATTGCATGACCCCCAGGATAGTGCAACCGTCATAAATATGAATCTGTTGCTGAGCAAATTTTGATCACGTAACCACGGGGATGCAGGAATGAGCATAAATATGAAAGCCAGATATAAGTCTTTTTTTTTAGTAACTTCAAACCGTCGCTAAACGAATGGTTGTAAGTCAAGGACTACTTGTATGCCGGTGGCTGAGACAAGTGCCCCCTTAATTCAAAAGATTTTGAGTTTGGGGGAGTTCATGCTGACAATCCTTAGTGCTGTATGAAGCCTTAAAATTCTTCTCTCCTTCCTTCTATCCTAAAGCCTCTTTCCATTTAACCTGGGCGCACCTGATTCCAGATGCTGGAATAATTTTTTTTTGGTGAATGAAAACCTTTGCATGCAATCAGCAGCTGGCTGTGTGAAAGCTGGATGCTACAAATGCCGTGAGCTTTGTATTTTGGAAATGGGATGGTGATTTCACTCTGCACCTGGCACTGTACTGAGTAGCACTAATTTTCAACTGCGTCAAGGTTGAAAAAAAAATCTTGTGGGTTGGTTTGGACATAAGAAACAAGGAGTCAAATGGAGTTTCTGCCATATTTTTTTCCTGATCAATAGAGGCTTGGCTATTTGTCCTTAAAAGGCAAAATGTACGGTAAATGTAAAAATTTCCCTATGTGCTAGTCGTTCCTGACTCTAGGGGGCGGTGCTGATCTCCGTTTCAAAGCTGAAGAGCCAGCACTGTCCGAAGACATCTCCATAGTCATGTGGCCAGCATGACTAAATGCCGAAGACGCACAGAATGCTGTTACCTTCCCATCAAAGCTGGTTCCTATTTTTCTCCTTGCATTTTTACATGCTTTTGAACTGCTAGGTTGGCAGCTGAAACAAGTAATGGGGGCTCACTCCGTTATGCACTGCTAGAGATTCGAACCGCAAACTGCCGACCTTTCTGATCGACAAGCTCAGCGTCTTAGCCACTGAGCCACAGTGTCCTTAGAATTGGCTCAAGGTAGTCCTCGACGTACAACCACAATTGAGCCCAAAATGTATGTCGCTAAGTGAGTTTTGCCCCATTTTACCACTTTTCTTGCCGCAGTCATTAAGTGAATCGCTACAGTTGTTAAATTAGTAACACGGTGGTTGTTCCATGAACCTGGCTTTCCCGTTGACTCTGTTTCTCAGAAGTCGCAAAAGGTGATCACGTAGCCCCAGGCCACTGCAAAGGTGAACCAGTTGTCAAGCATCCAAATGTAAATCACATGACCATGAGGATATCTGCAAGGGTCATAAGTGTGAAAAATGGTCATGAGTCACTTTTTCCAGTAACTTTGAACAGTCACTGAATGAACTGTTGTAAGTCGAGGGCTCCTTTTATAAGTGGGGTGTTGGGCAGCCTTACAGATTTAATTCAGGGGTGGGCTTCAAAAATTTAAGCAACGGGTTCTCTGCCCAGTTGCTGGGTGGGTGTGGCCATGGTGGGCGTGGCCTAGTTGGCCTCGTGCACCATGGCGGCGGCAGGGGGACAGAACATTTTCACCTTCCCCAGGCTTGAACCTCTGGGAGGGTGAAAACTGCTCTGGGGGAGGCCCGTTTAAATAAATAAATAAATAAATAATTTAATTTATAACCCGCTCTCTCTCCCCAAAGGGACTCGAGGCGGGGCACAGGGAAATTAAAAGTACATATAAAACCACAAACAATACAGTATTAAAAAGAATTAAACTAAACCCTGCGCTAAAATCCCATGTTAAAACTAAAACAAGCCCCTAAAAAACCCTAAAAACAGTTAAGTTATCCCAAGCCGGCCAAGCAAAAGAAATGTGTTTTAAATTTTTGATGGAAGGAGCGGAGGTCCATGGTTGTTCTAATTTCGGGGCGTAGGTCGTTCCAGAGGGTCGGGCCCGCCACAGAAAAGGCCCTTCCCCTGGGCGTCGCCCGCTGGCATAGCCTGGTGGACAGCACCCAGAGAAGTCCCTCTCTGTGAGAGTGGATCGGCCGCAGGGATGTTTATCTCCCTCCCCGAGCATCCCCGCGCGCCCTGTACTTACCTGCATTCAAAACCAGCTGTGTGGGGACTCCTAGGAGAGGCGGGGTGGGCGGCGTCAGCCAAGGGGTGGGATTTGGAGGTTCTCCCAACAGGCCATAACATTAGCTACGGAGTTTTCTGAACTCAGGCAAACCCATAGCAGCCCACCCCTGATTTAATTAAACTAATTGCCCTTCACTATGGATCAACGTATAATCTCACCCTTAATTACACTTACTGATTTGCTGATTGATTTACATATTGGTTTATTTCATTCAGTATAATTATAGCCCCCACCCCAACTCTAGCCGGCCCTGGGTGGCTTACAAAATACAATACTAAACTGAAGCCAATTCAAAAGAAACACAACAAAATAGACATATTAGTAGTTCAGCCCCCGCCCGACTCTCGACCTCCAGAATGCCCCTAGGCTGAATATCGATTAAAACGTTTAAAATAATGACTTTAAAAGTCATTGCTATGAGGAAAAGCATAAATAGAAAGAGAGAATGATCAAATCAAATGAAAAGAAGGACCAGGGGAGACATGATAGCAGTGTTCCAGTATCTCAGAGGGTGCCACAAAGAAGAGGGAGTCAAACTATTCTCCAAGGCACTTGGGGGCAGGACAAGAAGCAATGGGTGGAAACTAATCAAGGAAGGAAGCAACTTAGAACTGAGGAGAAATTTCCTGACAGTTAGAACAATTAACCAGTGGAACAGCTTGCCTCCAGAAGTTGTGAATGCCCCAACACTGCAAGTCTTTAAGAAGCTGTTGGATAGCCATTTGTCTGAAATGCTATAGGGTTTCCTGCCTAGGCAGGGGGTTGGACTAGAAGACCTCCAAGGTCCCTTACAACTGTGCCATTGTATTGTAAATGGAGAAACAAACAGCACAGTAAAAGACACCCCTGGTCGCAATGGATCCTTCACGTATTTTAGCCCAATGTCTCTGGAAGAGGCTAAAAAAATGCTGGTCAGGGGCTCTTTGGATCTTGAGCTGAGGCTGTTCCAGAGGGCAGGGGCTGTTGTGGCTTGCTAGTGGCCAGCGGATGTGGCAGAAGAATCGGACAGTGAGGAGGTTGGGGAGGAACATGGGCCAATCTTGGAGTCTGGGGAAGGTTCGGATGAGGGCTCTGCGTTGGAAGCTGAGGCTGTCTGGCAGTTCTCAGCTGCCTTCAGAGCTAGACAGCAGTGAGGCAGATGAACAGCTGGAGCCTGTTCCCAGTGTGTGCATGCGCAGAGCTGCCAGAAGAAAAGAACAGCTCAGAAATCGGTGTCGACTTGGGAGTAAGGTTACAGGTGGACGGTGATTGGCCCCTCCCATAGGAAATAAAAGAGGAGCGAAAGGGGAGTGGCTTTTGCAGGAAACAATTTGTTTGTTTCAGGAATGTGAAGATCTGCCCGTGAATCTCAGAGACTCTGTGCCCAGTTTTTCCTTGCACAGCACCTCATTTGGGAAAATATTGACATGGCAGCTTTCCAAGCTAGATAAGGACTGTAGTCATAAATATTCCTTTGAAAGGCTGTTTGCCAGGCCTTTGCTGAATGTGAATGAGAGGGATTCACATTCGTTTAATAAAAAGGGGTTTTGTCAGGACCAGGACTCTGCCTCGTGCTTTTTGGGGAAGCCTAGATCAGAACAGGGGCTATGCCAGAGAAGATGCACCTCCTGGATCCCATTGAATGACATGGCTTCATAGGAAGGTTTTGCAGCATGCCAACTGTCTGATGTTACAAGTTGGGATGTCATCACCAGGGGTTCTTCTTAATAGGGAGCCAAGCTGGGAAAGATTAATTCAGGGTGACGTTATAGCAGGCTTCCAATGAGGGGTCCTTGGTGCTCTCTGAGCTTGCTTGCTAATCTTGCAATTAAACCCGTTCATTTCCCCACCCTCCAGTCAGAGCTGAAGAAGCTTCTCGAATGAGAAGCAAAACGTCTTCAAAGAAAAGCTCTCTCTGTGGAACCAGTCCCTGTTGCCAGAAAGGTTGGTGTGCACTACTTCAGGATCCAGCTAAAGCAGTGGTAGTCAACCTGGTCCCTACCGCCCACTAGTGGGCGTTCCAGCTTTCATGGTGGGCGGTAGGGGTTTTGTCCGATACTGAAGCACTTCCCTTTTTTAATTTAATTGACTTCCCTACTTCATATATCACCATTACTGTGGAACCGGTGGGCGGTTAGAAAATTTTACTACTAACAGAGATACAAAAGTGGGCGGTAGGTATAAAAAGGTTGACTACCCCTGAGCTAAAGACTATTACCATCAAAAAAGAAAATTGTTTCTAATGGTTGGAAGAAATGTCTTTCTGGGTTCAGTTCCAAGTGGGGAAAAAGATACTGGAAACATGGAGGCTGCTTGGAAAGACGGTTTATTGATGGACAGGATCACATGGCTTGAGTTCCTGAACAGGATCCCATGCTTCCAGATGTTAGGTGAAGAAGAAAAAGGCCAGAGATGCTGAAAGTCTCTGGTTTTCAGCCCTCTCTGTGCTTTGAACTTGTGCTTGTATTCTGATGGGTTGTCAGACTCCCATGGGGCCATGCAGGGGCAACTCTATAAGCTGTGTTTTGAGCCCAAGTTTGGCTGAGCATCGCTTCTTCTTCCCAGGGGCCATGTGGTGAGATCTGTAGTGGGTTAATCCTACCTTTGTTATGTAGAATAGACTGGCTCAGGCCTTTAATAGTCCATTGACAAAGGTGGGGGAGGAGATAGCTGAGTTTCTGCCTCTCTTGAGTTTCTACTGCTCTTTCAGGGGAAAAATTCTGCCTTTTTAGTATATCCTAAAATACTTCATTTTTCTAGGAGAGGGATGGGTTTTAACTTCCGACATAAGGAACTCCATTGCCTTTGAAATAGATTTCAGTTAGGTTTCTAGCCCTCGTGAAGAACAACCTGGAAAGAGCTTGCTGCCTTTCCTCTACCTGTTCAGTCTGGTAGCTAAATACAAATCAGGCAAATATGTCCCATTTCAGAAGTCAAAGCAGGGTGGCACGCTGCAGAAGCCCTTACAATTGCTGATGGCACCATGTTAAGGAGAGCCTTGTTACCTTGTTACCATTGCCTCTGGCCAGGTGCTTTCAAAATTATCCAGTAATTTGGCGGCTGTCAAAAAGAGAACAGCCTGATGAGATCTCCATGTCTCCCACGGCTGGATAAATGCCAAGCCAAATCTAGAAAGTTTAACCTTCACCTGATATTTACTGACATTTATCCATCAGTAACATTCCCTTCCGCTGGCATTTTAAAAGATCGCTTTGCACGGTTAGGGAAGCTGATAAATTACATTAAAAGGGAGTGGTGACGGAATAATCATGGCTTAATCTGCCCTCCAGTGGATCAGAGTTAATGCGGCGCCTGGCCAAAGGCGATGTCTGTTTGCCTTAAAACACAACTTGGGATACGTTCATTTTTAATGGTTCAGAGCAGTGGTGGGTTTCAAATTTTTTAGAACCTACACTGTAGGTGTGACCTATTTTGTGGGCGTGGCTTGGTAGTCATGTGACAGGGTGGGAGTGACCACCTTTTAAAATGTGGTGAAACTCATTTAACAACGCTCTTGCTTAGCAACCAAAATTTTGTACTCAATTGTGATGATAAATTCTTTCTTTCTTTCTTTCTTTCTTTCTTTCTTTCTTTCTTTCTTTCTTTCTTTCTTTCTTTCTCTTTCTTTCTTTCTTTCCTTTCTTCCTTCCTTTCCTTTCCGTTGGGTCACTGGCAGCGGCGGGCCAGATTTACTTCCAGGTACGCCAGTGGAACCCCCTCTCACCGGTTCTCTAAATTTCACCAACCGGCTCTCGCGAGTAGGTGTGAGCCTGCAGAAACCCACCACTGCTTCAGAGCCTCACCTGGTAAGTTCAGCCGTACAGATCTGGCCCAGACTGAAGGATGGGGATTAGGGTTAACTAATCTATAAAGAACATATCCAATTTTGCTTTGAACACACACGAAGAAATATTGGCTATTTCTGATTGTTGGTGTTTTTGACTTTTATTCAGAGGTGGTATTCAGCAGGATGGAAGGCTGAGTCAACCTTGAGCCGGTGACAATCGAACTGCCGAACTGCCGACAGTCAGCAGTCGGCAGAATAAGCCTGCAATACTGCATTCTAACCACTGCGCCACCATGGCTCTTAATGGCTAACAATGACCCATTTTTGAAGTTGTGACGGCTTCCTTCACAGTCACGTGATTATATGTTGGGTGCTTGGTAACCAACTTGCATTTATGGCTGTTCTGCAGTGTCCTGCAATCCCATAATTTTGGGACTGTTTTGTTGGTCTCCAGTATTTACTTTTGAGATTCTGGCAAAATACATCCGTTTGATGTAATGTATTTGTTTAATGACAGTTGCATTTGCTTAAGCATGGTGTTTGTTCAACAACTGCTGTTTGTTTAATGACCATTGCAAAAAAAAAAGTGTAAAATCAGACCTGTTTAATGACTATGACAACCATAATTCCTTAACCATGAAAGCCAGCTGGTTCAGGCCTGTCACTCTCTCTCACCTCAACCAACCTCATAGGGTTGTTGAGGTAAATAGAAGGAGAAAAGTCAGATGCACAACGGAGACAAATTTCTTGTTTGTCCAATCATACTTGTCCAATAAAGATTTCCATTCCGTTCCATCCTATTCCCTTGAATTATTAGTATTAATAATAAAGGCAGGATATAAATAAGATTATAAGCAAAAAAAAAAACACCTTACCCAATTTGGTGCAAATGTTTAAGTTCGATAAATAGCTTTTTGGAGGGGAGTGGCTTGCTAAAGCTTGCAAGTAGTTAAAAAATAAAAAGTGGTTAAAAATAAAAACTGCTCCATTCTCTAAAATCAGGGTAAAATCATGTAACTTCAGGGTACAACCCAATAAACTTCCAGACAGGGACCGATGAAGACAGATGCATTGCTGCCCCTTATTACAGGGGCTCAATTTTTTTAAAAAATGCAATTAACAAATGAATTCCTCCTCCAAAATTATCTAATTTGGGGGGAGGGGGTTGTGAGCAGCAGGTATAGAAGCTGTAATGGATTTCTGTGCTGAAATCACTGAAGAAAGAGAACTGTGTGTGTGGTGGCAAAACTCCCACTTTTCTGAGTAACACATTTTATCAAAAGACATACTGTAGAGTCCTCGACTTGCGACTGGTCTCGACATACGACCAGTCGCAGGTCTTCCATTCTGCCTGGAAGGACCATGGTAACAGGCTGTAGCCAGTCTGAACTGCCAGTCGCGTCTGATTGGCCCAGACGCAACTGGCGGGAAACTAGGTCCTCACGCGGCCTGATTGGCTCCCCGTTTAACAGCTCGCGTATAAATAGCTGTCAAACGCGGGAGCCCCTGTCTACCGCACTCCTTCTGCTCTGTAAATAGTTGTTCGCGTCTCTGTGTTTTTTGCCAATAAACGGCTTGTTCTTTCACTAGCCTGTGTCTGAACTCCCTCTGTTCCCGAGGGAGCAGCTCTTTCTTGAGCTGCACTTTAATAACATTTGTTAGTCAGAAAAGGTGCTATCTGACTTTTTCTGACTATTTGCCTAAGCCAGAAATCCCCACTACACCTAAATTATCCATCTGTTTCGACGGCAGCACATTACTTTTCTCTCAAAAATTAACATTTCTTTCCTCGATTCTCTGAGGAGATCCTTTGCTTCTGTTCCACACTTCCATGTCCTCCTTTTGTAGACCTCTGCCTGCATTTCTGGCAAAAACGGTTGAGAAATAGCTCCCCGGTTATAGATCAGGAGTGGGTTGCTGTCAGCGTTATTGCCATTTGCAAGCTGCACGCAATGTGCATGTGTGTGCAAGATGTGTGGTACATGTGTGTTTGCACTGCACACATGTGTGCTGTGCATATGTGTGCTATGCTTGGGTGCACTGTTCAATATAAATTGTTCATGCATGGGCATGTTGAGAACAATTTACAGTGAACTGTGCATGCGCAGTCACCCAAATCCAAAATGGTGGCAGCCAAGTGGCAGTGAGGGAACCAGTTCAGGGGCATGGCAGGCCTTGGTCGCTGCCGGTTCTGTGACCCAGGCCTGAATTCCACTACCGGTTTGGCTGAACCGGGCCGAACTGGCAGCAATCCACCTTCTATTATAGATTTGGGCTATTCTTTTGATAGGAATTGTAATTTATGCATTAAAGCCAAATTGCTTCTACCGTTGGCTCCTCAAATAACCTTGAGCAAATCATATCTGGGATTTGCCTGAGGTAAAGTGTCAATAATTCCTCCAGTACATTTCCGTTTCAGCAAAAAGTCTTGTTGGACGGTCTCTAGAGTGAATTTTATACACATATATGTATATATGTAGTCCTTGACTTACAACCCATTCATTTAATGACCGTCAAAGTTATAATAGTACTAAAAAAAGTGACATGACAGTTGTAGGATATTCTGCTTGGGCAGGGAGTTGGACTGGATGACCTGCAAGGTCCCTTCCAACTCTGTTAATCTGAGTCCCTTGGATTGCAAGGTGATCCAACCGGGCAGTCCTAGAGAATTTCAATTGCCCTTTAGAAGGCCAGATCCTGAAGAGGAAACTCAAAGACTTTGGCCACCTAATGAGAAGGAAGGACTCCCTGGAGAACAGCCTCATGCTGAGAACGATGGAGGGCAAGAGAAGAAGGGGATGACAGAGAATGAGGTGGCTGGATGGAGTCAGTGAAGCAGTCGGCGTGAGCTTAAATGGACTCCAGAGGATGGTAGAGGACAGGAAGGTCTGGAGGAACGTTGTCCATGGGGTCATGATGGGTTGGACATGACTTCGCAACTAACAACAACAACAAAGTTGGAACAAAGCTTTGGGTCAACTTGACTGATTCCTTTATAAATACAATTGCCCTTGTTTTGTAGATCTTTATCCTCCTTAATGTAAACTAATTGTCAACATTCCCAGTAATTTACCTTCAGAGCTGACACTAATAGTTATTTTTAACCCCTATTAGCCACTGCACCCCCCCCAAAAAACTCTCCACCTTGTTTTTAGAGCTCTTATCTATTTGAAAAGGTAATTCATATACTAGTGTCTTGCCTCCCTCTCTCTTGCTTCGGATGGTTATTTTTATTTTGATTTGGTTAACTTCATACTCATGAACAAGTAGTAAATATTTGGTTGTTTTTTAGAGGCAACATGTAGAAGTTCAAAATCTGTCTGCTTGCTAGTCTCCTTCCAGCTTGTAATTAGATAGCATAGAATGAGAAAAAAAGAAGTGTCAAAATGCTTCTTTGAAAATTCCTCAGCTCCGTGATTTTGTTTTCAAGCTGCAGATAAAACTTGCTGGAGAGCAGATGGTGCAGGCAGACACACTGCAAAAGAGAATTTCCATCACTCTGCAAACAGGCTAGAACAGTTCTGGTTTAAAAACAGGAACCTAATAGAACAGGAAATTCCTTCTGTCGTGGCAGGTAGCTCTCGACTTAGGAACGCAAGCAAGGCAGCTGTTAAGTGAGTCACGCCTGATTTTAGCACTTAGGCCAGTGATGGCTAACCTTTTTTTGGCTCGCGTGCCAAAAGCAGGGGGAGCGCAGGGGGGTCGTGCGTGGGCGTGCCACATCCATAATGCTATGTGTGCAACCCCCTGCTTTTGGCACGCTTTTTTCGCCCTCCCCAGGCTCCAGAGGCTTTCTAGGAGCCTGGGGAGGGTGAAAACAGCCTCCCCTCCCCACCTCCAGAGGCTTCAGGAGCTTCCGTGAAGCCTCCAGAGGGTGAAAAACGGCCTCAAAAGAAGGCCTAAATCAGCTGGCCAGGGCACACATGAGCACTGGAGCTGACAGGGCAATGCCTCGCGTGTCCTAAGAAATGGTTCTGCGTGCCATCTGTGGCACCCGTGCCATAGGTTCGCCATCACTGACTTAGGCTTATATACCACTCCACGTTCTGACCTAGGCTTTCTCAAACCACAAAGCAAACTCCTTCTCCCGACAAAAAAACCTTTTATTAATTTACTGCTCATTCACATCCGGTGAAGTTCTTTCAAGGGAGGATTTACAGTCACAGACCTTATCTGGCTTGGAGAGCTGACAGGCCAAACTTGGCAAGGAGTCTCGGAGAGTCATGAACCAATTAACCAAACTAATTATCTCTTCCAAACTCCCCTCCCCTTTTGCTTCTCTTGGGAGGGGCCATTCATCATCCACCAGTGGCCTTACTCCCAAGTCGCCCCTTGTTCCTTAGCTGTTCCCTTCATCTGGCAACTATGCGCATGTGCACACTGGGAACAGGCTCCAGCTGATGTCTGATTCTGAAGGCAGCTGATAACTGGCATATGGCTCTGGCCCCCTCTCTGCCTCTGACACAGAGCCCTCATCCAGGGGTGGGTTCCGGCAGCTGCTATTGCCAGTTTTTGCTTGTGGGCGTGCCATGCACACATGTGCAGTACAATAAAAATTGTTCTGCGCATGCGCAGAACCAAAAAACAAGATGGCGCCACCTAAGGCGCTGCCATGAGAACCGGTTCAGGGACGTGGCAGGTGCAGGTCGCTGCGGGTTCCAGCAACCCAGGCTGCCAAACCACAACCGGTTTGGCTGCCCTTATCAGAGCCTTCCCCAGACTCCAGGGCTGGCCCATCTTCCTCCCCAATTTTCTCACTGTCCGAATCTGCTGCCAGCTCAGCTGGCCACTGGTGAGCCACAACACTCCAAAATGCTTGACAGCACATTCTGAGAAATTTGCAACTATCAGCACAATGCCCCCAACAATCTGGCTCCTCATTTTATCGACCTTGGAAGGATGGGAGCCTGAGTCAACCTTGAGCAGGTCAGGATCGAACTCCAGGCTGCGGGCAGAGTTTGTCTGCAATATTGCACTCTAAATCACCGCACCACTCCTATTTTATGACCAATTGACTTTACTTATTGGAACCTGGTGGGGGTGAATTGCAAATGGTGATTATGTGATCCTAGAATGCTCCACCTTTATACAATACAATACAATAGCAGAGTTGGAAGGGACCTTGTAGGTCTTCTAGTCCAACCCCCTGCGAGGGCAGGAACCTTATACCATTTCAGACAAATGGCTATCTAACATCTTTTTAAAGACTTCCAGGGCTGGGGCATTCACAACTTCTGGAGGGAAGCTGTTCCAGAGGTTAATTGTTCTAACTGTCAGGAAATTTCTCCTTAGTTCTAAGTTGTTTCTCTCCTTGATTAGTTTCCACCCATTCCTTCTTGTCCTGCCCCCAGGTGCTTTGGAGAATAGTTTGACTCCCTCTTCTTTGTGGCACCCTCTGAGATATCGGAACACTGCTATCATGTCTCCCCTGGTCCTTCTCTTCATCAAACTAGACATACCCAGCTCCTGCAACCATTCTTCATATGTTTTAGTCTCCAGTCCCCTAATCATCTTGGTTGCTCTTCTCTGCACTCTTTCCAGAGTCTCCACGTCTTTTCTACATCGTGGCGACCAAAACTGTATGCAGTATTCCAAGTGTGGCCTTACCAAGGCACTATACAGTGGCATTAACACTTCACGTGATCTAGATTCTATCCCTCTGTTTATGCAGCCTAGAACTGTGTTGGCTTTTTTGGCAGCTGCTGCACATTGCTAGCTCATATTTAAATGGTTGTCCACTAGGACTCCAAGATCCCTCTCACAGTTGCTACTATTGAGCAAGGTACCACCTATACTGTACCTGTGCATTTTGTTTTTCTTGCTTAAATGTAGAACCTTACTTTTTTCACAATTGAATTTCATTTTATTAGATAGTGCCCAATGTTCAGGTTTGTCAAGATCCTTCTGTATCGGATCACAATGTGCCAATGGAAGTTTATAAAGAACTTGGGAAGAGGAAAAAAAGCCGATGGAGAATGTGGACTTTAAAAGAGGCAAATTTAATTCATCCTTGGAGAGACAACGGCTGAAAAGAGGAACTTTTATCCCTTGATGAGTAACAATTAGGCTGGGTTTAAATTACTATCAAGGATTATTAATTAATTAATTGTTAGCAATAACTATAGATGCTTAAAATAAGATTATGTTTGATAATGATATATATTAGTTTATCTATAGCTGGGGAATTGGGTTACTTAGATGGTTATAGAAAGATGATGTGTTAAGGAATGATATATATCTGCTTATCTATAGATGGGGAATTATGCTACTAAGATGGTTATAGAATACTCTTGGTAAATGTTTTTGTTAATGATATATATTTGTTTATCTATCGATGGGGAATTGGGTTACTTAAATGGTTATAGAAAGACTATGTGTTAGTGAATGATATATATTTGCTTATCTATAGATGGGGAACTATGCGATTAAGATGGTTATAGAATACTATCACTCTTGGTAAATGATCAATCAATTAGCAGTTACATAAAATTTTAGATAATTATATGGAATCTATAGAGATATGAGGGGATTAAAAAAGGGATATTAATAGTAAATAGGATTTAAAGATATTATTAAAGAAAAAATAGATTGAGGCTAGAATACTTGATAAGACTTGTGGATATTGATATTGAATCACAGGATAAATTGTTAGATTTAAAATTAATAAAATGAGATTACCCATGAATAATAACCACTCTTGGAAGGCACAGAATTTATGGATACCCGATTAGGTCTTCTTATATTTAAATTTATTTAAATTTATCTATACTGTTTTTGGTTCTTTTTTGTTTGGTTTTATAAATAGAACGTCATAATACAATTAGGCTTCACTTAAAAGGGTATTAAAACAACTAGCACGATTCGGGATTGAGATGTAAGAATTGTAATAATCGATATGAAAATTAAGCGATAAACCTTGAATCTGAAATTATAAATATCATCAACACAAAATAGAGCTGGCTCAGAGGCCGAAATACACCAAGTAAATGAGATGAAGAGTGTGGAGTAGAGGAGAGAGGTAAGGGAAGAAGAGAGAGAAATGAGAGAGGGCAAAGAGGGGGAAGAGGAGGAGAGAAAGGAGGAGTGGAAAGGGGAGAGGAGAAGGAGAGAGGAAGGGGAAGTAGAGAAGGGGAGGGCGTCAGAGGGAAGAAAGGAGGTAGGGAGGAGGAGGAGAGAGGGGAAAGAAAATGATGTATAAGGCACAAATATGGTGTATGGAGAGCAGAAGAGCCCTCTGGGAGTTTTCTGGGAGTTGATGGTAAAATGAAATGATGGTAAAATGGAATGATGTAAACATTTAATAATATAATATGATGTTGGCTATGTAACAGTATATATGTTGTTATTTACTTTGAAAATCGAAAATAAAATAAAAATATCTTTAAAAAAAAAAAAGATCCTTCTGTATCTTAAGCCTATCTTCTGGAGTGTTGGCTATTCCTGCCAGCTTGGTGTCGTCTGCAAATTTGATGAGTTCCCCATTTATCCCCTCATCCAAATCATTGATGAAGATATTGAAGAGTACTGGGCCTAAAACAGAGCCTTGGGGGACTCCACTGCATACTTCCTTCCATGTAGATGCAGTTCCATTGAGGACTACACGTTGAGTTCGGTTGGTCAGCCAGTTGCGAATCCATCTGACGGTGATGCTTTCTAACCCACATTTTTCTACTTTATCTAATAGTAGGTTATGGTCTACTTTATCAAATGCCTTACTGAAGTTCAAGTAAATTATATCGACAGCATTCCTCTGGTCCACTAATTATAAATAATGCTGGTCATCAAGCATCTGAATTTTGATCACGTGACCATGGAGATGCTCTGATGGTTGTAATGTGAGATCCAGTTGTAAGTTTTGTTTTTTTTAGAGCTGCTGTAACTTCGAACAGTTGTTAAACAAATGGTTGTAAGTTGAGGACTACATAAAATGTACACTTGAGACTGTCCAGCAGGAGTTTCTGGTCTCCAACCTTTGCAACTTTAAGTCTGAAGGACTTCAGCTCCCAGAATTTTCCAGCCAGCTTTGCTGGCTCCCAGAATTCTGGGAGCTGAAGTCCTTCAGACTTAAAGTTGCAAAGGTTGGAGACCCCTGCTATATAGGCTCTACATTTTGAAAATCTCAGATGCAGACCTTGAGACGGTCAGTAGATGGCGACAAAGAGACAGTGAAAATTCTTTACTGGCCTCTATTGGCCTTAAGGAGTTTTGTAGCACTGTTCTTTCTACATAAGTCTTTGACTTATGACCACAATTGTAGCCAAGATTTCCTTTGTTAAGCAAGGTGCTTGTTACATTATTTGGTGGTATGGTTATTTGTTAAAGCAAAATGGTTGCTCAGCAAAGTAATAATTACTATTCTAAACTGAATTGAATTGTTAAGTGAATCTGGCTTTGCATGTCAGAAGGTTGCAAAAGGGGATCGTGTGACCCTGGAACACTGCAAACCGTCATAAATAAGAGTCAGTTACTAAGTATCTAAATTTTAACCACGTGACCGTAAAGATGTCACAACTGCCCTAAGTGTGAAAAACCGTCATAAGTCACTTTTTTTCAGTGACAGTAACTTCAAATTACCATTTGGTAACTTCAAATGGTCACAAATGGCCGCCCTGAGGCTGTTTGGAGAAGGGCGGGGTATAAATTTAATAAAATAAAATAAATAAATAAATAAATAAATGAACTGTTGTAAGTCAAAGACCACCTGTATTCATATTCATCTCCTGGTCCAGTTCAAATAGTGATTGGAGCTTTATTGGAAAATAAATAGAATAGAATAGAATAGAATAGAATAGAATAGAATAGTTGGAAGGGACCTTGGAGGTCATCTAGTCCAACTCCCTGCATAGGCAGGAAACCCTATACCATTTCAGACAAATGGCTATCCAACATCTTCTTAAAGACTTCCAGTGTTGGGGCATTCACAACTTCTGGAGGCAACTTCTGTTCCACTGATTAATTGTTCTAACTGTCAGGAAATTTCTCCTCAGTTCTAAGTTGCTTCTCTCCTTGATTAGTTTCCACCCATTGCTTCTTGTTCTGCCCTCAGGTGCTTTGGAGAATAGTTTGACTCCCTCTTCTTTGTGGCAACCCCTAAGATATTGGACCACTGCTATCATGTCACCCATAGTCAGGGGTGAAATCCACTTACCTTT
Source organism: Rhabdophis nuchalis (assembly GCA_039707465.1). Taxonomy (NCBI): domain Eukaryota; kingdom Metazoa; phylum Chordata; class Lepidosauria; order Squamata; family Natricidae; genus Rhabdophis; species Rhabdophis nuchalis. The sequence continues at coordinate 395,430,775 of CM077643.1, read as the reverse complement.
GCTACTGATTTGATAGCAATGTGAGCCCCTGCGCGCACCACATCCATCCATGCTCTAGCCCTAGCATGCATGTGCAGAGCATCAAAATGATGTCCAGTTGAGTGGGCAGAGCATACTACCAAGCGAGTAAGCGAATAGCAAGGTAAGCGAACAGCGAGGGTGGGGGGAAATCTGCTGTACCACTCGATTTAGATTAGCTAGAATGAATCAGTAGCATATTTTTTTTTACTACTGGTTCGGGCGAACAGCTGGCATCTTTGCTACCGGTTCGGGCAAACCAGTAGCATGTCACCCCTGCCCTTAGCCCTTCTTTTCATCAGGCTAAACCCAGTTCCAGCAAGCGTTCTTCATACGTTTTAGCCTCCAGTCCCCTAATCCTCTTTCTTGCTCTTCTCTGCACTCTTTCTAGAGTCTTTTCTACATTGGGGCAACCAAAACTGGATGCAGTATTCAGTTCAAGTGTATCCTTACCAACCCATTTATAAAGTGGTTAGTCCTCTTCAGAGGTATTTGACTAGATATGGGACTTAGTGGTGCTTTCTGGAGCTTGAATTATCCATTATCAAAATGGGGACGGGATAAATGATGTGCACATGGGGAATACTACCTGGATTTCATTGATGTCATCATCATCTTCATTAAAGTCCAATCGGCATTTAATTGAATCAATTTCTGTTTGGCCCTAGTACCACCTTTTTTTTTTTAATGCTGCTTCCAATACTCCAAATATGGCTCTCAGCCAGCAAAGCTCCAGGATCAACAAATACTGGTCCAGGGGAGAAAAAATCTGCTTCCTATTATAGATTTTGCTTCCAGAGCAGTGGTGGGTTTCAAATTTTTTTAGAACCTACTCTATAGGTGTGGCCTATTTTGTGGGCGTGGCTTGGCAGTCAGTGACAGGGTCAGAGTGGCCACCTTTTAAAATGTGGTGAAACTCATTTAACAACGCTCTTGCTTAGCAACCAAAATTTTGGACTCAATTGTGATGATAAATTCTTTCTTTCTTTCTTTCTTTCTTTCTTTCTTTCTTTCTTTCTTTCTTTCTTTCTTTCTTTCTTTCCTTCCTTCCTTCCTTCCTTCCTTCCTTCCTTCCTTCCTTCCTTCCTTCCTTCCTTTCCTTTCCTTTCCTTCCCGTTGGGTCACTGGCAGCGGTGGGCCAGATTTACTTCCAGGTACGCCGGTGGAACCTCCTCTCACTGGTTCTCTAAATTTCACCAACCGGCTCTCGCGAGTAGGTGCGAGTCTGCAGAAACCCACCACTGATCCAGAGGAAGAGATTTCCCACTCCCAAGCCAGCATCGTAACCATGATATTGTACTGGATCAAGAATTATGAGAAGTTTTTCCCTTTTAGCTTTTTTTTTACCCTACCTTTATACTTTTTATAAATAACTAACCAATAACTCAAGTTGCCCAGGTATTTATTTACAGAAGGAAAATGTCCAGACCAAACATAATTTCTAATGTTGGATTTTTCCCCTTCCATAGGGAGCTCCCTTGTGGAGTACTGTGAAGCTGTTACCATGGCAGCTCCACTGTACAGTAGAATCCATTTAAAATCACAACAGGCTACATCTTAACAGAACACACACCCTGAGGGGTGTTAGGGGTGTCTTATCCCCACAGTATTTGTTTCCAGAGAGTAAATTATCTGTGTTCCAAGTTTGGTTGAGCATTCCAGAGTTATGCTGGAACATACCACCACCACCACTCACACCCACCCACCCACATTTATATATATAGATTCACAGTGGCAAACATATTTAATCTCTTTCCTCCTATTTTCCCCATAACAACTACCCTGTGAGGTAGGCTGGGCTGAGAGAGAGTGATTGGCTCAACGTCAACCAAGCTGACTTTCATGCCAAAGGCGGGATTAGAACTCTCAGTATCCTGGTGATTGGCCCAAAATCACCCAGCCAGCTTTCAAGCCTAAGGCGGGAGTAGAATTCTCAGTCTTCTGGTGATTGGCCCAAAGTCACCCAGCCGGTTTTCATGTCTAAGGCAGAACTAGAACCCATACTCTGCTTTCTAGGCCAGAACCTTAACCATTACACCAGACTGTCGCTTTCTTACTAGTTGCTTGCTTGGTATTCAGGCAATGGAGTGGTTAGAGTGCCATTCTAGGACTTCTGTGCAAGGCAAGATCAAATTAATGGAAAAGTGGATTTTTTGAGCTCAGTCCCCTAACACTAAGACATAATTTTGATTAAATGAAAATCTTCAGTGTCTGGTAGCTTTATGCATTTTCATGGAGTTTTCTTTTTGGCAGTAAGATAGCTCTCTCTCTCTGTCTCTCTGTCTCTCCCCCCCCTCCCTTCCTTCCCTTTCCATCTGGGTTGAGGGGAGAATATTCTAGAAACACAGAGGCTGATTGGAAAGATGGTTTATTGATGGATAGGACAACATGGGTTTTAAGTTCTGGGCAGCTGAACATATGAAGTTGAGAGAGAGTGGCATTTATACCCTCTCTTAGGCCTTGCCCTTGAGCTTCCTGTTCCTGTGCAAAAAAATTATTCTATTGGTTGTCAGACTCCCAGGGAGGAGGCTATGCAGGGGCCATAGCTGAGGTTGTCTGAGATAAATTTGGTTGAACCTTTCTAGGTGATGCAATGAAGGGGCTTGGTGGTGCCATGTGGTGAGCTCTGCTGATAATCCCATTATGTCCTGGAGTGTCATGTCTTAATCCTATCACCCTGGAGCTGGAGGTCTAATTGTTTTGTAGTTAGGCTGGCCCAGTCTTAATGTGTGGGGCTATTAAGGAAGGTGGGGGCTGCTTCCCAAGAGCATGCCTCTCCTTTAAGGAAATATAACATTCTGCTTTTTAAATATTTCCTAAAATATGTCATGCTTCTAGGAGAGGCGTGGGTGCTAACTTTCTACAAGTGTATTGTAAGAAATGTCCTTCTGGGTTCTGTTCCTAGTGGGGACAAAGACACTGGAAACATGGCGGCTGCTTGGAAAGATGGTTTTAATTGTGGATAGGACCACGTGGTTTGAGATCCTGGGGAAAAGGGGGATCACATGCCTTGAAGATCTTGAAGAGCAGGGAGAGATGCTGAGACTGCCTGGGTTTTATGCCCTCTCTTGGCTTTTGAAGTTGAGCTTGTATTCTGACTGGTTGTCAGACCCCCATGGGGCCATGCAGGGGCAACTCTGTAGGTTGTCTTTTGAGTACCAAGCTTGGTTGAGCCTTGCTGGGTGATGATGAAAGGACTTTGGGATTCCTATTATAGCTCTGTCTGAAGGAGGTAGTTGTTATGTAGAATAGATTGTCCCAGGCCTTAATGGCCCATTGACAAAGGTGGGGCTGGGGCTGAGTTTCTGCCTCCCTTTTAGGGTAAGGTGACCAGATTTTAAAATTTGCAAAGCAGGACACCGTCGACAGGGGGCAAGGGGAGGGGCTGGCATCAGCAATTTTTGAATATTATGGCAAAATCTCCACTCGGGTCTCCCTGCAGCAACGGTGGGCGGGGCGAACGTGGGCCAATGGTGAGCCGCGCCACTTTAAAAGTCCCCATCGCCGCCTTAGGAGTGCCGCCATCATGTACTGCTGCTTGGCCTCTTCCCCGCCCTGCGCAGAGCCCTGCGTGACTGCCTCCCCGTCCGAGCCGGCCGTTGTCAGTGCATCGCGGCGGCAGCCCTGAGAGTGGCCGGCTCGGACGGGGACAGAGGCGGCGGCGGTGGTGGCCGCCTCCCCGCCCGAGCCGGCTGCTCTCAGCGCATCATGGCAGTGGCGCAGCCCAAATTCAGGGCCGTGCGGGCTCCAGCTGGCTCTCCTCCTCTTCTGCCGCCTGCTGCCTGGGCCTGGCTCCTCCCTCGCTGGCCCTCCCCTTCCGCCAGCCCGCCAGCCCGCCGCTTCCTGCCCACGCCCCGTGCCTCTGAGCGCGTGCAGAGCGCCCGCCGCCCGCCCGGCCTCCCGCCGCCAAAAAGCAGGACATTTTTAAGAGCCCGCGGGACGCAGGACAGAAGCTTGGAAAATGGGACGTCGCCTTATTTTAGGGGAAAATATTCTGCCCTTTTAATATTTCCTAAAATATCTCATTTTCTAGGAGAGGGGTGGGTTATAAAATAGTCAAACCTAGATATTTGGTCAGATGTACATCTTTTGCACCAGCAGAATATAGTAACCATCATCTAGTATAGTGTCTGAACTGAAGAGTATTAATCTATGGCTAAATAGGCTCTAGATCAGTGTTTCTCAGCTCTGGCAACTTCAATGTGTAGTTTTCAATCCCCAGAATTCCCCAGTCAGCAATATTTAACCATCCAATGGTGACTTTCAAAGGGGTAGTATTTCAGCCTGCCACTTATATTTATTTTGTTGATTTTGCAATGTTTATAGCCTGCTCCAGTCCTGCTGAACTTTGGGTGGCAAACAACAAAGGCCCTAAATCACAATGACAAAATACAATGAATACAATGAAATACAACAATTAGGTAATGAAAAGTCATTTGAGTAGCTTTATAGTAATTGTATCACCATATTCTTTGCGGTGGCACAGTGGATAAGACACTGAGCTTGTCAATCACAAGCGTCAGCAGTTCAGCGGCTCGAATCCCTACGCCGCATAATGGAGTGAGCTCCCGTTACTTGTCCCAGCTTCTGCCAACCTAGCAGTTCAAAAGCATGTAAAAAATGCAAGTAGAAAAATAGGAACCACCTTTGGTGGGAAGGGAACAGCGTTCCGTGCGCCTTTGGCATTTAGTCAGGCTGGCCACATGACCACGGAGACGTCTTCAGACAGCGCTGGCTATTCAGCTTTGAAACGGAGATGAGCACTGCCCCCTAGAGCCAGGAACGACTAGCACATATCTGCAAGGCGGGTGGGTTGCAGGTAGTACGCCCCAGTATGAGCGTAACGGTGCCTGCCCGGAGCACCAGGTGGCGTTCTGGTACGATGCTCCAGAGGGCCCACCCACCGCCTGAGCTCCTTACCTGTATTTGAGCTGTTTGGCACTTCAGCACATGCACATGCCTGCGCAATGCTTCTCCGAGCAGCTGGAGCGTCATGGAGGCTTGTGGAAGCGTCGCAAGAGGTAACAACGCATGTGTGCGCTGCACACATTCATGCAGTGGATGCCGGGCCCCCTTCCAACCGTACCGGTTGCAACGGGATCCAGAACCCAACACTGGTGCGAGGGGAACCTTTACCTTGATTCTTCTTGGTTCTTTTAAATTAATATTCTATTTTTACCTTGTTGGGTTTTCATGACTTAAACCATGAAGGACCGTGTTTTGAGCCTGGTGATGTTGTGGGAAGAAATATCCATCTGGTTCAATTCGAAGCTGGGAGAAAGACTCTGGAAACACGGAGGCTGATTGGAAAGATGGTTTATTGATAAAGCAGAATCACATGCGTTAGTGGCTCTGGGCAGCTGAGAAAATGGAGTTGAGAAACGGGAGGCTTTTATACCTTCTTTGGGCTGTGCACTTGAGCTTCCTGTTCCTGTGCAAAAACATATATTCTATTGGCTGTTGCCAGATTCCTATGAGCTCATGTAGGGGTTATGTAGCTGGCTCTATAGGCGAAAGAGGAGATGCAAATGCTAGGTTTTTGTCTGAGCTTCCAGGTTTGGTTGAAGTTTGGACTCCTTTTGGGGTGATGGAATTCCTATTGTGCCTTAAGGGCTTTTGTCCTGTTTTGGCTCTTGGGTGAGGGTATTTGCTTATGAACGGAGCTATCTAGATACTTGTCTTCTTTCAATAAGCTCTTTATCTCTTAAGTGCTGACATCTGCTCTGAGCTATTCAGAAAAAGTGGGAGCTGCTTTCTGCCTCTTAAAAAACCTGTTTCTCTATTTCTCATTTAGGGAAATGCAATATTCTGCCTTTTTAATATTTCCCAAAATATTTCATTCTTCTGGGAGGGAGGGCTTCCCACGGTATAAAAATGAAGGATCGGATAGAGAAAATCTCCAGCTTTTGCTAAATGAATGTTTAATAACCAGTTACCTACACTGTGACAACTATTTTGCAAAAAGACAGTTCTTCCCTTCCCTTCCCATGGCAGGCATTTTGTGGCAGCTCTCACGAGAGGCTCTCCGCATTCCATGCCTGTTTTCTATTCCGTAAAAGTTTGCTCCCACTATGCTGAGTAGGTTTGCCTAGAATTGTGCTCTGTTATATCTGAGAGCTGCATTATAGCTGAAATCTAATTTTTCTAATTTATCATCTGCAGACCAAACTTCAAGGGAAATAAAACATTTCTTGTTTTCGAATGCTCCAAACCTCTTTAAAAGAAAACAAAAGCAGCCCATTAGGACAGTCTGGTATTTTGGATTAATGGCTCCAAAGTGCACAGAAGACTAAACATTACTCTTATCTATAAAACACTTTTTGGGGAGATTGAACTTGAGACCTTTACAGCTTGAATCCTGAAACAAAAAGCAGGTGAGTGACAGGTGCAGGTATGATGTGTGTTCAAAAAATGATGACATAATTAACTGTTCATTCTCTTGCCGGCGGGAGCCGGCTCCAACGCAAATTCTAAAAACATGATTTCTTCGCTGCATGAACTCTCTTAAAGTTATTAAATCATATATTCAGAGATACATCCAGTCTCAGCCATGGAAGCATCCTGAGAACCTAAAGGCCAGTCCTATTGTCTCACTGCTATCTCTGCAGGGTTGTTGTTGTATGGGACAATAAATACAAGAATGAAACAAACAGCGCACAAAAAAGGCTAGATATTTTTGCCATGCATTCTACCTCGGGTTGCCTTGAAGACTATCATATTTTTCGGACTATAAGACGCACCGGTGTATAAGACGCACCAAGATTTCAAAGAGGTAAGTAAGAAAAAAACTTTTTTGCCTTTCCTCAGCCTCCAGCAGCCCTCTGCAGGCTTCAGCAGGGCTGAGGCAAGACAAAAACACCCCCCCCATTTTTCACCAAAACGGGGGCATTTTTCCCTTGTTCCAGCCCTGCTGAAGCCTGCAGAGGGCTGTTGGGGGCTGAGGGAAGGCAAAAAAGCCTCAGTTTTTGCGAAAAACAATCTGAGGCAGGGCTTTGGGAGACCAAAAAATTGCTGTATTTGGTGTATAAGACGCACCAACATTTCCATGCTCTTTTGGGGGGAGTGGGGAGATATTCTTATACTCCAAAAAATACGGTAATCAAAAACTACAATTGATTCAAAATGCAGTATATTTGCAAATCAAATAGGACGAGAGGGGAGCACTGGACATACTGTCCCCAAGGTGCTTTTTTTGAGGGGCAACTGGACTTTCTGGTTTTTCTTTGAAGATGTTTCACTTCTTCTCCAAGAAGCTTCTTCAGCTCTGAAGAAGAGCTGAGCTGGAGAAGCTTCTCAGAGAAGTAAAATATCTTCAAAGAAAATCCAGAAAATCCAATTCTGACTGAGAATCTCCATAGACCTTCTGCCTTAGCTCCTAAATGAAAAACTAGGATTATCAATCCAATCAATAAGACAGACTGCAACGGACACTGGAGTGTTTACTCTCGCTCTTTCTCCTTGTAGCCATGTTCACTCAATGAATAGAATAGAATAGAATAAACCAAAACAGACCAAAACAGAACAGAACAGAATTCTTTATTGGCCAAGTGTGATTGGACACACAAGGAATTTGTCTTTGGTTCATAAGCTCTCAGTGTACATAAAAAGACAAGATGCATTCGTCAAGACCCATAAGGCACAACGATAATCATAGGGTACAAATAAGCAATCAGGAAACAATCAATATCAATCGCAAGGATACAAGCCATAAAGTTACAGCCCTGCAGTCATAAGTGGGAGGAGATGGGTGATAGGAATGATGAGAAGACTAATAGTAACAGTAACGCAGCCTTAGTGAATGGTTTGACAGTGGTGAGGGAATTATTTGTTTAGCAGAGTGATGGCGTTCAGGGAAAAACTGTTCTTGTGTCTAGTTGTCTTGGTGAACGTTGAAAGGTTGTCTTTGCAAATCAAACAACTGACTATACCGTAGCTGGTTTTACATCCATAAGCCCCAATTACCCCATGATTTAGATCAGAACAGAACAAAACAAAACAGAATGGAATAGAAAATATGGAATGGAATGGAAAATAGAATAGAATAGAATAGAACAGAATAGAATACTTTATTGGCCAAGAGTGATTGGACACACAGGGAATTTGTCTTTGGTGCTCTCGGTGTACATAAAAAGACAAAATACATTGGTCAAGAATCATAAGGCACAATATTTAATGATAAGTCATTTACCGCGGGCATCTGCAGGTTCAAACAAAGGTTGCCTATCCTTTCTATATACCTGGGAGTTAAGAGAACGGTAGAATATATACATCCCGCCTTACACACAGCCCGGTTTTCTGGATGGCCAGCACTCTTGTGAACCACCAACCGATCCCACCAGTTTGCCCAACACACCTTGATCCCGTGTGAACCCAGGACACGGCTACGACGAACGGGGGCGGGGGAGAGGGGGGGGGGCTTTAGCGAGGCGCCTCTAACTTGGAACACCACCGCTCCCGCCCCCTTTAGTCTACCTCGCAGGGTTACTTTTCCAATTCAAGCGGCGGGGGGGGGGGGCAAAGAAGAGCAAAGATTGCAGAGTTAAGAGACACCATCCACCCCCACCACCCCCGGCGTTCTGTCCATGCTCTGGAGCCCTCGGCTTTCCCCCCAAGGTTTGGAGATACCCCTTCCTGCACCCCTTGCCTTGACTAGCCAAGAGACAACCCCTGCCCTCCAGCCGCCTGCGCGCCCCTCCCCATCACACAAGTGTATTGTTACTAGATAATCCCCCCTCCCCTCCCCTCCGGGCGCTTCCCTCTTTCCTCCTCTTGCCCCCCCACCCCCGGGGACAACCAGGTTGGGCCAGCGGGAGTGACGTCAATGTGGGGGAGGCCGCGGAAGATGGCTGCAGCGGCGGCGGCTGAAGGGGTTGCCCGCTGCAAGAGCGAGCGCAGGGCTGCGGCGGCGGCGGCGGCGAAGCAGCAGGAGGAGGAAGAGGAGGAGGAGGAGGAAGGCGCCTGGCTGGCTCGCCTCTACGGGGCCGGTCGGTCCCAGCTCTGCAGAGCGCAGCGCCAGCGGGAGCGGGAGACCCCCGCCCTGCCTTCGCCCCCGGCTTAGTCCGCCTTTCCTTACTCCCATTTCCGATCGGCCCGGAGACCCTTCGTGTCCCCCGCGGCACCATGAGTTGCTCGGAAGATGCCGCGAAGGAAAAATTGCTGTGGAACGTGAAAAAGGAGGTAAGGAAGCCGCGGGTTGTGGTAGTAGTGGTCGTCGTTAGCTTGTCTGCCTTGCCTTGATTGTCCACCGATTTGGGGAGGGGGGGTGTAGGAGAAAACCGGACCACCACGCCTCTCCCTTGTCGAGATCGGGTTGCATTTGGGGGTTAGTGCACGATAACAGAGTTGGAAGGGACCTTGGAGGTCATCTAGTCCAACCCCCTGCTCACGCAGGAGACCTGTGCTAGGGATTCGAACCGCAGAACTGCCGACCTTTCTAAGCGACAAGCTCAGTGTCTTAGCCGCTGAGCCTCCTAGTCAGGTTTGGGGGTTGGCATCCCACGGTGACCAGATGAGTCGCTAAGTGGGAAAGTCCTTGCCTTATGGCTCCTAACTACGAGTTGGACGCTGCGCCGGTCTTAAATGAAACAGTAAAGAAGGCGAGAGTCATTCGTGGCCGTGTTCCCACGACTCTCTTGCCTGCTTCTCAGCACTGATCTGGGTGCTGCTACGGACCACGTTCATCCGCCAGCGAGCCCCTCAGGTTGGGTCCATTCCAAGCGATAAGTTGCAATGAAGTTGGCTTGCATCGCGGCTCTTGGGCTGCCTTCGCACAACCTGTAGTAAATTCAAAGCAGAGTATGTTTGACGAAGCTGGCTTAGAGGTTGATTTTTTGTCTGGCTTAGTGTCTGGGGAAGGACGTGGATCCGAGGGTTGTGCGAATCCAAAGAGTGCGTTAATTCAATGATGTTCGTCCATCATATTCGAATAAGGACCTTGACATCTAATGATGCGGGATGTCAAAATTTGCGCGTTCATTGAGTTAATTCAATAGGGAGAGATCCTGAAACCCGGATCAAGAGAGCCAGTGTGTTTGTGCTTAACCAACTATAACGTGTAGGATGGGGGAATAAAGCTGAATGCGTGCGTGCGCACGCACACACACACACACACACACACACACACAAAAGGATTAAAATTTAGAATATAAAATAACAGAGTTGGAAGGGACCTTGGAGGTCTTCTAGTCCAACCCCCTGCTTAGGCAGGAAGCCCCACACCACTTCAGACAAATGGCTATAAATACCCTTTGCAAATCTTAAAATTTGCAAAGAGTATTTATAGAAGCATCTCTTTCACTCTTCTTTGGAGTGAAGCTGCAGCTAAGACGGTGGACGATTTCAAAATCTTTTCGAGAGAAATGGAGACTTTCTTGTGCCTGAATTGAGCCAGTCTGCCAGGTTTTGATCAAATATACATGCCTGCCGTGCAAGCTTAGAGACCTCTTTGTCGCTCTCTTGTCCAACCAGGTGAGATGAGGGAGGACAAACATTCAGATGGCAGCTTTTACCCTTTTGCTAATCCTGTGTACTTTGGCACAAGCTGTGTTTGATTATGATGGACCTACTCAAGCTCATTTCACCCATCTTCAGCTTGGCAACCGGTCAGCTTTGTGGTGAATGCAGGTGGTAATAGTGAGAGCTTATGGAATCAGGCAGGCTCCCCCCCCCCCCCTTTTTTTTTCCAGGCAACTCAAAAATAGCATATAGTTGTTATTAAAGGCTGTTTCTCTCTCTTGATTTCATGCAAAGGCTTCGGGTTTCATCCTTGACGTGTCTAGTTCAGAAGGGACCCAGCTGACGCAAAGGACCTGTTTATGGATAAGGTCTTGGAAAAGGAAAGGGATGTAATACAGCTAGTTCTCGACTTACAAAGGTTCATTTAGTGACTGCTCCAAGTTACAACGGCACTGAAAAAAGTAACTTTTAAAAACGTTTTTTTTTTCATTTAGAACCTTAATCCAGCATCCTCACAAACATTTATATCAAAATTCAGACGCTCGGCAACTGGTTCATATTTATGACCGTCGCAGTGTGCCAAGGTCATGGGATTCTCTCCTTTTGTGACCTCCCAACCAGCAAAGTCAATGGGGAGGTCAGATCACTTAACAGTGGGGTTACTAACTTATCAACTGCAGTGATTCACTTAACAACGGTGGCAGGAACGGTTGTAAAATGGGGCAAAATTCACTTGACAGATGTCTCACTTAACAAGAGTGTTGGTTCCATTGTGGTTGTAAGTCGAAGAGTATCTGTATTAGGCAAAATGTCTGCTGGGGCAGACCGGGGCCACTCAACTTTTTCTCTGCTGATACAAGCAAGAGGGCCTCTGAGGGCATGCAGAATATTATGGTCTCACAAAGGGCCTGTTGCTGACAGATATGTTCCTAGGACTGGTGTGATGGTTGTGGGGTCAAAGGAACAAAGTTAGAAAGTTGCCTACATTCTCTGAATCATACATATCAAATCTTAAAGAAAGTGATGGAGAAATGCTCCAATCACTGTAAAATCTGGGCCTGTTTTACTTATTTATTTATTTATTCAAAAAATCATCTAAAATCATGATTCAGAGTCAATTCCTGGAGATTGTATAGATCTTGCGGTTTCCTTGGCATGACATGATTTGATTTGTTACAGCTTCCTTTCAGGTTATGTTTGGGACTTCTCAGCACTAAAATCTCCTGGTGGTATCCCATCCAAGCGCCAACCAAGTTGAAATTTGCTGCTCTAAGATCCATCAAAGTCCATTAGGAGTATCACCTAATTGGATCAGAAATCCATTATGCAATTGGGGTCTTCCAGGTGTGTCAGGGCTACAAAGCCCAACATTCTCAGCCGTGGAATTCTGGAGATTATATTCCAGGTGAAGGTAAAGGCAGTGCACTGCTGGCCATAAGCATGTACATTTGGAAAGTACCAATTTGCTGAAGGCTTAGTATGGCTTAGTGTGGTGTTGCTCAAGCTTGGCAATTTTAAGACGTGTGGACTTCAACTTCCAAAATCCCCCAGCCAGCTGAGAGATCTGGGAATTGAAATCCACATGTCTTATTGTTGTCAAGGTTGAGAAACACTGGCTTAATATAGTTTAATAGTCTCCTGTTACATGTTTCTGGCCAGCAGTGGCTTTCAACTGGACAGGAATCTTTTTTTTTACCTAGAACCATGATGGTGAACCTATGGCCTGCGTGCCACAGGTGGTATGCAGCACCCTCTCCGTGGGCATGTGAACCGTCGCCCTAGGTAGGCTGCACCGTGCATGCGCGCATGCCTCCCACCAGCCAGTTTGTTGTTGCGCATGCACAATGCCCCTTGCGGGGATGTGCGCGCATGCATGGGGAGCGGGGAGTGTGCGGGGGGCTGCACGCACATTGCATTTTGGGGATTCAGACGTGCGCATTTTGGTCACTCCATCCAGAAAATGTTAGCCATCAGTGACCTAGAGAATTAAACTGCCAGGTGTCTGGGTGCTTGGCTCCTGTGCCAGGGTGCAGTTAAGAGGGCAGAGAGCTTTATGGCTCTTCAGAGGCTGAGAGGTATGTTCTGCAGAAGCCTTTATAGTAGGAAGATTGCTGTTTAACGATCCATCTCTGCAGGAAATTGACACAAGATTTCGTTTTGCTTCTTGTTCCAAAATCTCCAACAGCAAAATAATTAATGGCCCTGTTCTTGACAAGGAAGATGCTTGGGGTAATCTGGAGGGAGCGGCCACGCTGAATAAATTCTTCTGCTCAGATTTTTTTTTTTAAAGTGTATCTTTCTTGCATCAGGACCGGTTAGCAGAACCTGGAAATTTTCAGTCCAAATCCAATTGCAAATGTGATTACCTAGACCTGGGCAGTGTCAGGATGGGGAGTGGGGAAAGGATTGCAAAGAATAGAACAGAATGTCCATTGAATGCATCTTTTAAGAAAAGACGCTAACAGCCTTTTTCTGCTCCGTTTTCTATGAAAAGGACGGTGATGAGCAATATAGGGGATTTATCGTAATGTTCCATCTCTCTATCTTCTTCCATTATCTCCCACCCATCAGTTGCTGTGATCTTGATGACGCAGATGCTACAGTCGTGCTTGCAACTGTGAATGTGTGTTTTGGGTGGGAGGGGCTGTGCAAGGGTGGGGGGAGAGATAGAGAGACCATTCATTCATTCATTCAGAAACGAAAGCCTTTCCTTCTCTTTCTGTGTTACCGATGCAATTTCAGCCCTGCTCTTTCCACCGTCATGCAGGACGTGGTTGATTAAGTAAGGAATGGATTATTAACAATATGGGAAAGAGAAAAAGGGAAACATTATTTAGAAATACGCACAGTCACTCAAGCGCTCGTCACCTCCCGCCTGGACTATTGCAATGCTCTCTACATGGGGCTTCCCTTGAGGTGCACCCGGAGGCTCCAGCTACTCCAGAATGCGCCCGTGCGGGGGATTCTGGGAGTGTCTCGACACTCCCATGTAACACCTCTCCTGTGCGAGCTGCACTGGCTGCATGTGGCCTTCCGGGTGCGCTTCAAGGTGCTAGTAACCATCTTCAAAGCGCTCCATGGCATGGGACCTGGCTACCTGCGGGACCGCCTCCTACCACATACCTCCCTTAGACCTGTCCACTCCCACAGAGTGGGCCTCCTCAGGGTGCCATCCGCTGGACAATGCCCATGGGTGGCCCCCAGGGGGAGAGCCTTCCCTGTGGCAGGGCCTGCCCCCCTGGAATGACCTACCCCCCCGACCTTCGGATCATCACGGACCTACGCCTCTTCGGCCGGGCATTAAAGACACATCTGTTTCAAGAAGCCAGCCTGGCTTAGTTTTAATGGATATAGTTTTAAATTGATTTCAACCCTTTTTTAATCTAAATTTTAACACAGACTTTAATTTAATTTATTTTTAAACTGTTTTGTATTGCATTGTTTTTATATTTTTATATTTCTGTGCACCGCCCTGAGTCCCCTAGGGGAGATAGGGCGGTATATAAATCTGACAAATAAATAAATAAATAAATAAATAAATAAATAAATAAATAAATACATACATACATACATACATACATACATACATACATACATACATACATACCAATGTGGCTTTCAACAATGGAAGCATTGACACATCCAAATACTAGTAGTATGAAAAAATATTATTAGATATAAAGGTACCTTAACAGAAAGGGGGGGGGAGAAACTAAAATAAAAACAAGAATTAGAAGAACAAGAGATTGATATAGGTTGGTTTTCACTTTTGCAAATACAATCAAGATATGAAAAAGATAAAAGGGAGTATGGTTTTAACTTGGGAAGTTCAGAGTTGGATAAGATACTTATGGGAACAGAACAAAGAATAATCAAGAAACTATATAGACATCTATTAAGAACTACCATATTTTCTGGAGTAGAACATGCACCTTTTTCCCTCAAAAAAGAGGCTGAAAATCTGGGTGCATCTGATACACTGAATACAGCATTTTTTGGCTCCCGAAACCCTGCCTCCTTCACCAAAATGGCCATGCAGAGCCTGTAGGAGGCTTTCAGAGTGCTCCTGAGGGCTGGGGAGGGCAGAAATGAGTGAAAAACAGGCCATTTTGCCCCCCCCCAGCCTCCAGCATCATTCTATAACAGGGGTCTCCAACCTTTGCAACTTTAAGTCTGAAGCAAAGCTGGCTGGAGAAGTCTGGGAGCTGAAGTCCTTCAGACTTAAAGTTGCAAAGGTTGGAGACCCTTGCTCTATATGGTTATGCATGCAATTTTGTTTGACAAAAAAGAGGCAATTTTTGCAAAAAACGGGCCGTTCTTTGCTCATTTGGGGGGGACACCCCCCAGGAGCACTCTACAAGCCTCCTAAAAGCTATTCATGCTTTTTTTTAAAAGGGGGGCCATTTTTGAGAGGTCTGCAGAGTGCAAAACCCCTTTTTTAAAAAATTTGCCTCTTCAAAACCTTGGTGTGTCTTATACTCCGGTGCATCTTATACTCTGAAAAATAGGGTAGGCTAGAAGAAGAAGTGGTTAAAGATACAGTGTTAATTTGGGCAAAGTCATTATTTCTTTGCTTTACAATGTGGGGTCCTAGCAGTTGTGGGCTCAAAACAGGCATTCCCTTTTGTTAGCCAGAGGGAGAAGAATTTGGAATCTGTTCTAAAAGAGATGTCATGTATTAGATAGACATTTCCCCCCTTCCAATTTCTCCCACCCAACCCGACCCCTATACAGGTAGTCCTCAACTTACAACAGTCCATTTAGTGACTGTTCAAAGTTACAGATGCACTGAACATCATCCCCATGGTTGTGTGATCAAAATTCAGGTGTTTGCCAATTGGACATATTTACCGTATTTTTCAGAGTATAAGACGCACCAAGGTTTTGAAGAGTATAAGACGCACCAAGGTTTTGAAGAGGCAAATTTAAAAAAAAGGTTTTGCTCTCTGCAGACCTCCCCAAAACGGGCCTGTTTTGTTTTTGTTTTTTAAAAAGTGCATGCATAGCCTTTAGGAGGCTCATAGAATACTCCGGGGGGGGAGGGGGAGGAAACGGACGGACAAAAACAAGCAAAAAAATGGCCCATTTTTCGCTCATTTCTGCTCCATAAGGGTATGCAAGGCCATTTTGGTGAAGGGGGCAGGGTTTCAGGAGGCAAAAAATGCTGTATTCAGTGTATAAGACGCACCCAGATTTTCAGCCTCTTTTTTTGAGGGAAAAAGATGCGTCTTATACTCCAAAAAACACGTTATATGACAGGTGCTGTGTCAGCTTATATGTAACAGCTGCCTCTAAGTCCACATTTCAAATGTTTCTAGTCTCTTCAAGTGGCTTTCTGTCAGAGACCAACTCTCTACTCCATAGAACAAGATAGAACAAATCTTCAGTCTTAGGCTTAAGCCGTGACTGCAAAAGACCTTTTTCATTTTGAAGAATCCTGTTCAAGCTTTCTCTATCCTTGCCTTTACTTCACTCATCATGTCCCAGCTTTCATGTATTTATTTATTTATTTAGATTTCTAGACCGCCCCTCTCCCCGAAGGGACTCGGGGCGGTGTACAGGTAAAAATTAAAACTATCAAAACCATAACAATACATATAAGCTAAAATTAAATAGTCCTCTGTACAAATTTATAAAAATTAAAATTAAACCCATAAAACCGAATAAAATAATTTAAAATTACAGAATGGGGCAGGAAGCATGAAGTTAGGCCAAGCCGGCTAGATGAAACAGGTGGGTTTTGAGTTTCTGGCGGAAGGAGCGGAGGTCCGTGGTCGTTCTAATATCAGGGGGAAGGTCATTCCAAAGGGTCGGGCCCATCACAGCCTTTCAACTTTTTCTAGTGGCATTCCTTCCAAATTTATCAGTGGTAAATTAATGGGTTGTTTGCTGATGACCATGATCTTGGTTTTTGAGGTGTTAAGCTTCCAGCCATATTTTTCAGATATTTCTCTGTTGATGAGGAGCTGAAGGTCTACATGCTTACTGGCAAGCAGAACTGTATCATCAGGATACCTTAAATTGTTGATCTGAACACGGTTTACTTTGAAACCAGCATCAATATTTTCCAGTACTTCTCTGTGGCGGGTCCGACCCTCGGGAACGACCTACCCCCTGAACTTAGATCTATCCCGGACCTCCGCTCCTTCCGTCAGCAACTAAAAACCTACTTTTTCCAACAGGCCGGCCTGGCCTAACCTACCGTTTTTAGCCTTAGTTGTTTAGTAGAGAAATTTTAAATTGGGCTTTAGGGATTTTAATGGGGTAGTTTTTAGCACAGGGTGTAATTTAATATAGTTTTAATGTATTTATATATTTATTGTGATGTATTGTATTTTTATATTTGCCTGTGCACCGCCCCGAGTCCCTTTGGGGAGAGGGGTTGGTTAATAAGTCGAATAAATGAAATGAATAAATGAAATGAATGAAAATTGAGTAGATATTAAAAAACAGTGGAGACAGAATGCAGCCCTGTCTGAGCCCTCTTCGTATTTCTGCATCCTCTGAGTGTTTTTGGCCTAGTCTCAACATTTGCTACCTGTTGCCAGTATACATTTTTTATGATTCAGATGTCTTTGTCATCTAGTCGCACTTGTTTCAGGATTTGTAATAGTTTGTTGTGTCTTATTTTATCCAATGCTTTTTCAAAGCATTGGATAACACTGTAACACATGTAAACACTGTGATTGACATCTCTACAAGAACCTGAATGCTGAATAGGGCATCTTGTGTACCAAGATTGTTTCTGAAACCAAATTGTATGTTACTTAGACACTCTTCAATTTTGTTGTGTATTCTTGTGCGAATTATTCTCAGGAATATATTCAGGGCGTGACTCATTAAGCTTATTGTTCTGTATTCGGAATATACGTCTTTGCATTTATTTTGGGGGGGGGGATTGTCACAAAGGTTGATTTTAGCCAATCATTTGGTACAGGGGTCTCCAACCTTTGCAACTTTAAGTCTGAAGGACTTCAGTTCCCAGAAGTCTGGGAGCTGAAGTCCTTCAGACTTAAAGTTGCAAAGGTTGGAGACCCCTGATTTGGTATCTCTCCTGTTTCACATATTTAATTGAAGATCTGCAGTAAAAATTTATTCCCATTGTCTTCCAGCAATTTTTAAATTTCTACTGGGATATCATCAGATCCTGTGGCTTTTCTTGTTTTTGCTATTTGCTAAGCAACCTAAATACTGGGCCCCCAATTGTCATAAATGGAGGACTGCCTATTTTGCATTGGACAGCATAGAAATCATTGTTTCTCCTTTCATAAAGTCTAGAATAGTTGCTGGTAAAAATCTTGTGAAGTGTTTTTGTAAACGATGTAATTGCTTTCTTTTTTTAAAAAAAAGGATATTCTTTGAAGGGCTCAATTGTAAATCTCCTGTGATCTTTAAATGAAGGTGTTAAGTAAACAAAAATGAAGGGATCTAATTGAGTTCTGTTGAAATCAGCCTCCTCTTTTCCCATATTGAAGCATTTTGATTGCTCTTAAATTAACCAGTTTGTTGTTGTTATTATTATTTTTCTTCATTTCTCCACCTGGAACAGGTAATCTTTGCGTAAGGCCAAATGGTGAGCGTCTAGCCAGGAAGCTTCCATAGCAAGCAGAGTTTTATTCATAAAGCATTTATTTTATCACCCTGGGTGCAATTTCCGTGTTCTCGGTGTTCAGGAGTGGGCAAAGCTTTTCCCAAAGTTGTCCTTAGCAGATATGTAACGACTTGATTTTTCTTTTCAGCAGCTTTTGCAATTCCCATTAGTACGAGATTTATTTATTTTTTAACTTGGAATAGAAAGGCAAGCTCATATTGCCGCTTGGAAATTTGACTTGAGTTGCTTGCTTTCCTGCTAGGATTGCTTTTAAGCCCCCGTGTCTAACATTTTGCTTTTCCGTGACAAGATGGAAAAGGGACACCAAGTTCTACAGAACAGGATGTTGTTCAGCTGGCCCATCCATCAGAGCCCAGTTCTCTCTGCTTCAATTAGCAGCTAAGTGACCTGGTTACTCACAGCCATCAAAGTATCTGACACAGGTAGCTTTTTTTTAGGATCACCATCTCGCCAGATCAAAACTAAGATTGATCAAAACTAAAACTAAGATCAAAACGAAAACTAGATCACCATCTCGCCAGAGCAAAACTAAGATCATGGCATCTGGCCCTCTCAATTCCTGGCAAATAGATGGGGACGAAGTGGAGGTAGTGACAGGTTTTATTTTCCTGGGCCCCAGGATCACCGCAGATGGGGACTGCAGTCAAGAAATTTAAAAGACGCTTGCTCCTGGGGAGGAAAGCGATGGCAGATCTACACACCAAACTAAAAAGAGACATCCCCCTGACAACAAAAGTCTGTCTAGTCAAGGCTTTGGTTTTCCCAGTTGCAATGGATGGCTTTGAAAGTTGGACCGTAAGAAAGGCTGGGCGCCAAAGAATGGAGGGCTTTGAACTCTGGTGCTGGAGAAGACTCCTGCAAGTCCTTTGGACTGCAAGGCGATCCAACTGGTCAGTCCTAGAGGAGATCCACCCTGACTGCTCTTTAGAAGGCCAGATCCTGAAGAGGAAACTCAAGTACTTTGGCCACCTAATGAGAAGGAAGGACTCCCTGGAGAAGAGCCTCATGCTGGGAACAATAGGGGGCAAAAGAAGAAGGGGACAACGGAGAATGAGGTGGCTGGAAGTAGTCAGCATGAGCGTTAATGGACTCCAGAGGATGGTAGAGGACAGGAAGGCTTGGAGGACCCCCTCCATGGGGTTGCGATGGGTCAGACACAACTTTGCAACCATCAACAACAATCTCACCAGAATAAAAGCTCCACTCCGTTGTAGAATCCACAACTGGGAAATTTCTTCCGGAATGGCCAGATCATATAGATAGGTTCCTGCCCCCCAGATCTAGCAAACTGTTCCAAAATTCCTCTTAAAGTTGCCAATCTATATATTTTAATACAATCAACCATATTAATTGAAACACGGCCCCTGGCATGTAACTGCAAGGAGTCTTCAATTTACGACCGCAATTGAGCCCCAAATTTCAGTTGCTAAGTGAGACAGTTGTTAAGTCTTCACTTACCACTCAAGACAAATTATTTTGATATGAGACTTACAAAATCTCAAATCTATGCTGTTCTTTCCAGGTAGGACTGTTCCCCCACCCCCATCCCTCATGGGCAGTGGTGGGCATCATATAATGGAGCAACTGCTTCACCCAGCACTGGTAATGTAAGCGTGCGTAGATGCACATGCACACGGCCTACTGCGCATGCGCATGGCTCCCAAAAGCACCCAATATATGGCCAAAATAGCACAGGGGCAGGTGAGCGGGCCTACCGGTTGGAACTATCGGTTCGTCCGAACCGGTCTGAATGGGCAGTAGGCCACCGCTGCTCCTGGGCTTTTTTAAACGATGGGACATCTGGAGGGAAATGTTTATGGAGATTCTTAGTCCTCCAGGTCACGGTTGCTGTCTCAAAGGTGGTTTTTCAAAAGGCAACTGGACTTTCTTTGTTTTTCCTTGAAGACGTTTCGTCTCTCATCCAAGAAGCTTCTTTGGTTCTTGCTTCAGTTCTGACTTTTTCTGGGTGGGAGACAGTGGTGGGTTTCAAAATTTTTTAGAACCTCTTCTGTGGCTGTGGCCTGCTTTGTGGGAGTGGCTTGCCAGCCATGTGACCGAGTGGGAGTGGCTTGGCAGTCATGTGACTGGGTGGGCGTGGCCAACTTGTAAAATGTGGTGAAGCTCACTTAACAACGTTCTTGCTTAGCAACCAAAATGTTGGCTCAGGAACTCTGGCATTTGAAGCACACAAGCCTTAAAGCTGCCAAGTTACAAGACCCTTGTAACACCCCTAACCCTTTAGAAAAAAAAAAACCCAGGGGTGT
The DNA here is from genome assembly GCA_039707465.1 of Rhabdophis nuchalis. Taxonomy (NCBI): domain Eukaryota; kingdom Metazoa; phylum Chordata; class Lepidosauria; order Squamata; family Natricidae; genus Rhabdophis; species Rhabdophis nuchalis. The sequence continues at coordinate 395,410,426 of CM077643.1, read as the reverse complement.
TCAAACTTGACAGCTTTAAGACTTGTGGTCTTCAACTCCCAGAATTCCTCCTCTTGCTCTTCATCTTGATGATGGGCAGACAGGCGGAGGGAGGGAGCTGGAACCGGTTCTAAACGGCACTGTAGATTTGTGGAACCTCTTCTATAGAAGAGGCTAGAACTGGCAGGAACCCACCTCTGGTGGGGGAGCAGGGGTGGGTTACGACTGGTACACCCTGGTACAGGCGTACTGGTGCCTGCCGGGAGCACCAGGTACTGTTCCGGTACGGTGCTCCGGAGGGCCCACCCGCCCGTCCACGCTCCTTACCTGTATTTGAGCTGTTTGGAGCTTCTGCACACGTGCAGGGAGCGTACGGCACCCGTGCGACGCTCCGCCGAGCAGCTGGAGAGTCATGGAGGCATCGCGGAGCGTAGTAAATGGTAAGTACGTATACGTGCACTGCACATATGTGCACGTGTGTTGCACACATTCATGTGGTGGATGCCTGGCCCCGCTGCACCATACCAGTTGCACCAGGATCCGGAGTCCACCACTGGGGTGGGGTAGGGGGTGGGGAGAAATTGTTGAAGACTGCATCCGAATGTTTTAGGAGTCAATCTTAGCAAAAAAACAGCAGCAGAATGATTATTCCCAGATTGCTCAAGTTGCATTCACACATCGCCTGTGTTTCAAGCCTGCTTGCTTTCCCGGCTTCTGTTGCCAGCTGCCTGGTGAGTAACACAGCTTGAAAAAGGAAAAAAGGAAATAAGCTCTCCGGGCTCCTCACAGTCGGTAGAAGTTTCCACGTTTTGTTCAAAAGCTGTTGCAGCAGAAAACACGGTTGGTAGGTTTTGATTTTTTTCGTCCTTGTTTGCTCATTCCTGGCTGTGAAGCCCCATGAAGGAAGAGAAGGGACTGTAAATCTCCACGTGGCTTCCTGAAGGATGACGGAGCCCAAATGAACGGGTAGGGTCTGATGCAGTACAATACAATACAATAGCAGAGTTGGAAGGGGCCTTGGAGGTCTTCTAGTCCAACCCCTTCCCTAGGCAGGAAGCCCTATACCATTTCAAACAAATGGCTATCCAACATCTTCTGGAAGACTTGCAGTGTTGGGGCATTCACAACTTCTGGAGGCAACTTCTTTTCCACTGATTAATTGTTCTAACTGTCAGGAAATTTCTCCTCAGTTCTAAGTTGCTTCTCTCCTTGATTAGTTTCCACCCATTGCTTCTTGTTCTGCCCTCAGGTGCTTTGGAGAATAGTTTGACTCCCTGTTCTTTGTGGCAACCTCTGAGATATTGGAACACTGCTATCATGTCTCCCCTAGTCCTTCTTTTTATGCGATTTGGAGTAGAGAATAATCGAATAACAGCAATGGAAGGAACCTTGGAGGTCTTCTAGTCTAACCCCCTGCTCAAGCAGAAAACCATTTCAGACATCTCTCAGTGGCATTCCCTGGTATTTATCATGGTGCTCTCAATAGCTCTCCACATCCATTCCCAGTTGCAAAGCCTGGAGAAATTCTTGCTTTTTGGCAGCCCGTCCATGCGTCTAGCATGCTGCCTAAAGAGACCACGAATCTGTCTTCGGGAGACTCAAGTCCAATCAGCCTTTTGCATCCTTCAGAACTGTGGTCAGTAGATGTGAAAGCAGCTTAATTCCTCTTGTGGACCACTTGTTCTGAGCAACTAGCTCTGGATCAGCTAATGTGCAGGATCATAGAGCATAGAATATCAGAATTGGAAGGGATCTTGGGAGGTCTTGTAGACCAACCCCCTGCTCTAGCAGGAGACTCTATAGCCATGATGGTGAACCTATGGCACATGTGCCAGAGGTGGCATGCAGCGCCGTCTCTGTGGACATGCGCACCATTGCCAGCTGGTCTTCTGGTTTACGGCACGCATGAAAAACGGGCTGAAAATGGCCCTGAAAATGGCCTGAAAATGACTCCAAAACAGCACAAAAACAACCCCAAAATGGCCTGAAAACAGCTAAAAAGCAAGCATGCACACACTGGCTAGCTGGTCTTCGGGTTTCCGGTGCTCCAGCACACGCACACACACATGCACATATATGCACGTGCGTTCTGGTTTGGGCACTCAGGTGCTGAAAAGGCTTGCCACCATTGCTGTATAGTCTATACCACTGATGGCTAACCTTTTTTGGCTCGCGTGCCAAAAGCGGGGGGAGCGCAGGGGGGTCGTGCGTGGGCGTGCCACACCCATAATGCTATGTGCGTGACCCCCTGCTTTTGGTGCACTTTTTTCACCCTCCCCAGGCTCCAGAGGCTTCCTAGGAGCCTGGGGAGGGTGAAAACAGCCTCCCCTGTCCACCTCCCCCCCCCCCCGGAGCCTTCTCAGCTCCTGGAAGGAGGCTGACCGAGTGCACGAGCGACCAAGCGCGGCGGCGGCCGCCCAGGCGGGGCAGGCTAAGGCGAGTGAGCGAGTCGAGCCGGGCTGAGGAGACTCCGTGGTGGAAAGAAAGAAAGAGAGAAAAAAAGAAAGAGAGAAAGAGAGGGAAAGAAAGAAAGAAAAAGAGACAGAAAGAGAAAGAGAGAAAGAAAGAGAGGGAGAGAGAAAGAGGGAAAGAAAGAAAGAGAAAGAGAGAAAGAGAAAGAAATAAAGAGAGAGAGAAAGAGGGAAAGAAAGAAAAAATGAGAAAGAAAGAGAGAAAGAGGGAAAGAAAGAAAGATAAAGAGAGAAAGAGAAAGAAAGAGAAAGAGAAAGAAATAAAGAGAGAGAAAGAGAAAGAAAGAGGGAAGGAAAGAAAGAGACAGAGAAAGAAAGAGAGAGAGAGAGAGAGAGAGAAAGAAAGAAAGACAGAAGGAAAGAAAGAAGAGAGAGAGAGAGAGAGAGAGAGAGAGAGAGAGAGAGAGAGAGAGAGAGAGAGAGAACTTATGACCACAATTGAGCCCAAAAGTTTGGTTGCTAACCAAGACCATTGTTAAGTGAGTTTCACATTTCCAAATTGGCCACGCCCACCCAGTCACATGACTGCTGAGCCACTCAGCCGGTCCGCAGAGTTTTCTTTAAAATGAAACCGGTCCCTGGTGCAAAAAAGGTTGGGGACCCCTGGCTTAGAGTGCTTATAGCAGTGATTATAAAAGATAAAAATGAAAGCAATGCCATTAAATAGTTTCCATCCTGATGTCACCTAGGTTCAAGTAATTGTTGGAAATTAAGATATAAAAGTTGGAGAATCTCTGATGTAGGTGGCCACCCGTTTCGTTAGGTCACCCTGGTCTGTCTTTTTACTCAGAAATGGATGGTTATGTAGCTACCTGGTCTCAGGCTGGAGCAAATTTGGCAGCTGTTTAATTTAAAAGCCAAAGAGGTGAATGTTTTTGACTTAGGGAGTTGGAGACCATTACTAAGAAGCACCGTGGACAGCAGGAGAAATCAATCCATCAATCGTGGACCAAATAAAGACAAACCGCTCCCTGAAAACTATAACTCACAAGGAGAAACACCCAGGTCTTCTATCCGGGGTGTAACTGGAACAGTGGATTACGGCAGGGGTCTCCAAATTTAGTGACTTTCAGGCTTGTGATTTCAACATGGCTGGGTTAGGGAATTCTGAGAGTTGATATATTTATATTTATATTTATTATATTTATATCCCGCCCTTCTCCACAGAGGACCCAGGGCGGCGCACAGGAAGTTTAAAAATATACAAAAATACAAAAAATAAATACATAATTTAAAATATATATTAAATTACCTGATCCTATGCTAAAACCAAATTATTAAAACCCAATTTAAAACTTTCTAAAAGTCCCCGTGGGAGGTTAGGCTAGGCCAGCTTGTTGAAAGAAATATGTCTTTAGACATTGGCGGAAGAGGCGGAGGTCGGTGATGGTGCGTAATTCAGGGGGTAGGTCGTTCCAAAGGGCTGGGCCCGCCACAGAGAAGGCTCTTCCCCTGGGTGTCGCCAGTCGGCATTGTCCGGCCGACGGCACCCTGAGAAGGCCCTCTCTGTGGGAGCGTATCGGTCTAAGGGATGTATGGGGCAGGAGGCGGTCTCGCATATAACTAGGCCCCGAGCCATGGAGCGCTTTAAAGATGGTCGTCAAAACCTTGAAGCGCACCCGAAAGACCACAGGAAGCCAATGCAGCTTGCGCAGGATCGGTGTTATGTGGGAGCATCTGGTGGCTCCTGTAATTACCCGCGCGACTGCGTTTTAGACTAGCTGTAGCTTTCGATTGCACCTCAAGGGGAGCCCCATGTAGAGAACATTACAGTAGTCGAGTCGGGACGTCACGAGAGCTTGAGTGACTGTGCAAAGGGCAGCCCGGTCCAGTAAGGGGCGCAATTGGCGCATCAGGCGTACCTGATGAAACGCCCCCCTGGCCACGGCCACCACATGGTCCTCCAAGGACAGCCGGGAATCCAGGAGGACACCCAAATTGCGCGCCCTCTCCACGGGGGCCAGTGTTCCGCCCCCAATGGCCACAAGGCTTAAAAGTGGCCAGGTTTGGAGAACCGTGGATTAGGGGAAACACAACTCTTTGCAGCTTCTTCATTGTATCTTTGAAGTCTTGGCTTTCACACGACACTTAATCGCACTTTGGGATTTACTACCATGAGTTTTGGTGTTGAGCATCCTCTTGGCCGGCTTCAAAAAAAGGTTGGACCAATGCATGAAAGTCATGAGGTTCGGTGACTCTTAGCATTGTGGTGGCTGCCTCTGAAGGTCATCTGCTAAGAGACTGGTGGACCTCCTTGTGGAATTGGTCACTCACTGCCCGAAGAGGTTACTGGACTAAATGAGCCAGAGCTCCAATCCAGCAGGAAATGGCTTGTGTGCCCATGACTCCTGGCAACTAGCTGGACAACATTCCAATATTTTGAGGGGCTCCTACGAAGATGAGGGAGTAAACTATTTTCCAAAGGACCAAAAGGCCAGACAAGAAACAATGGATGGAATCTAATCAAGGAGAGAAGCAACCTAGGAGAAAATTAAAGAGAAAATTCCTAATGGTTAGAGCAGGGGTAGTCAACCTTTGTATACCTACCACCCACTTTTGTATCTCTGTTAGTAGTAAAATTTTCTAACTGCCCACCGGTTCCACAGGAATGGTGATTTATAAAGTAGGGAAGTCCATTAAAGTAGGGAAGTGCTTCAGTATCGGACAAAACCCCTACCGCCCACCAGGAAAGCTGGAACCGCCCAGTACTGGGTGGTAGGGACCAGGTTGACTACCACTGAGTTAGAGCAATCAACCAGTGGAAGGGCTTGCCCTCAGAAGGTCTGGGTGCTCCATCACTGGAGGCTTTCAGAAAGAGACAGGATATCCATTTGTCTGAAATGTTATTGGGTCTCCTGCTTGAGCAGGAGGTTGGACTAGAAGACCTCTAGGGTCCCTTCCAATTCTATTATTTTGTGTTCTAAATCCATGGAGTCTTCTTGGGAACATTTTCAGAAGGGTCTATGGCTGAGATGGCAAACCTATGGCACACGTGTCACAGGTGGCATGTAGAGCCCTCTCGGTGGGCATGTGAGCCGTCGATCCAGCTCAGCTGCGCATGTGCACACCTCCCGCCAGCCAGCTGATTTTTGGGTCTATGCCATGCATGCAGGAGATGTGTGTGTATGCGCAGGGGGCAGAAGAGGTCACGTGTGCATGCGTGAGGGGGGATTGCCTGGGGGCGCGTACACATGTTCATGCGGGGGGAGGTCATATGGGAGGTGCGCGTACATTGCATTATGGGTGTGGGTGCGCATATGTGCAGGCATGCACATGGACGCATGCTTTCGGCACATGATGGCAAAAGGGTTAGCCGTCGCTGGTCTATAGAGATTCTCAGTCATCCAGGTGGTGGTTGTTCCAAAGTTGCTTTTTTTTCAAGAGGCAACTGGACTTCCTTTGAAGGCATTTCGCTTCTCATCTGAAAAGCTTCTTCAGCTCATTCAGTTGCCTTATTCAGTTCCCTCTTGAAAAAAGCACCTTTGGAACAATATTCAGAAGGGATTCTGATGTGGGTTAGACAGCATCACCACCGGATGGATTCGTAACTGGCTGACCAACCGCACTCAACGTGTAGTCCTCAATGGAACTGCATCTACATGGAGGGAAGTATGAAGTGGAGTCCCCCAAGGCTCTGTTTTAGGCCCAGTACTCTTCAACATCTTCATCAATGATTTGGACGAGGGAATAAATGGGGAACTCATCAAATTTGCAGACGACACCAAGCTGGCAGGAATAGCCAACACTCCAGAAGTGTTACAGATACAGAAGGATCTTGACAAACTTGAACATTGGGCACTATCTAATAAAATGAAATTCAATGGCGAAAAGAGTAAGGTTCTACATTTAGGCAACAAAAATGAAGTGCACAGGTACAGTATAGGTGGTACCTTGCTCAATAGCAGTAACTGTGAAAGGGATCTTGGAGTCCTAGTAGACAACCATTTAGATATGAGCCTGCTGTGTGCAGCAGCTGCCAAAAAAGCCAACAGAGTTCTATGCTGCATAAACAGAGGGATAGAATCAAGATCACATGAAGTGTTAATATCACTTTATAAGGCCTTGCTAAGGCCACACTTGGAATACTGCATTAGGTTTTGGTCAACACGATGTAGAAAAGATGTGGAGACTCTAGAAAGAGTGCAGAGAAGAGCAACGAAGATGATTAGGGGACTGGAGGCTAAAACATATGAAGAACGGTTGCAGGAATTGGGTATGTCTAGTTTAATAAAAAGGACTAGGGGAGACATGATAGCAGTGTTCCAATATCTCAGGGGCTGCCACAAAGAAGAGGGAGTCAAACTATTCTCCAAAGCACCTGAGGACAGAACAAGAAGCAATGGGTGGAAACTAATCAAGGAGAGAAGCAACTTAGAACTAAGGAGAAATTTCCTGAAAGTTAGAACAATTAATCAGTGGAACAACTTGCCACCAGAAGTTGTGAATGCTCCAACACTGGGAGTTTTTCAGAAGATGTTGGATAACCATTTGTTTGAAATGGTGTAGGATTTACTGCCACGCTGGGGGTTGGACTAGAAGACCTCCAAGGTCCCTTCCAACTCTGTTATTCTATTCCATTCCATTCCACTCTAACCAGAACTGAAGAAGCTCCTTGGATGAGAAGCGAAACGCCTTCAAGGAAAAACAAAGAAAATCCAATTGAAAAAGCACCTTTAGAAATTTGATCCTGTTTTGAGCCAGTGATGTATTTTAAATATTGGATATACATAATCTCTCTGCTTGTTTCTAACTTTAGAGGAAAGATCCCCCCTCCATTGCACCAATCATGAGTCACTCTGTTTCCAACTATCCCCCTTATCCTTAAGTAGCTCGTGTTTCTTCTTTACTCCTACATACCCAGGCAACAAGACAATGTCTAGTCTAATGAAAAGAAGGACTAGGGGAGACATGATAGCAGTCTTCCGATATCTCAGAGGTTGCCACAAAGAAGAGGGAGTCAAGCTATTCTCCAAGGCAGGACAAGAAGCAATGGGTGGAAACTAATCAAGGAGAGAAGCAACTTAGAACTGAGGAGAAATTTCCTGACAGTTAGAACAATTAATCAGTGGAACAGCTTCCCTCCAGAAGTTGTGAATGCCCCAACACTGGAAGTCTTCAAGAAGATGTTGGACAGCCATTTGTCTGAAACGGTATAGGGCTTCCTGCCTGGGCAGGGAGTTGGACTAGAAAGATTAACTCCAAGGTCCCTTCCAAATCTGCTATTGTATTGTATTGTATTGTAAGATTCTAGGGCTGAGAGAAAATGAGAGGCACAATGATCCCCAACTGGCCCTGTGCCTAAGACAGGACTAGAAATTCATGTTCTCCCAGTTTCTAGCCTGGTGTCTTTAAGCACTACGGCAAACAGACTCTCTGTGGAGGTTTGTGGAAGTAGCAGAAGATAGAAATGTCAAACATTATAGACACAGAAATTAAGCTTAAGTTGGTCTCACATAATTAAACAAAGAAACTTCTCCAGGTCCTTTCTTGCATACATTACATTGCCAATTTGGGGGTACAGATTGAGTGGTTGTAGCCCGATTGTGCTATTTGGGTTTCTGTCATTGAAACTAGGAATAATTTATTTATTTGACTGAAATCCAGCCTATTTAAAACATGATTTAAATGAGGGCAGAAGAAGAAGCAATGGGTGGAAACTAATCAAGGAGAGAAGCAACTTAGGAGAAATTTCCTGACAGTTGGAACAATTAACCAGTGGAACAACCTGCCTCCAGAAGTTGTGAATGCCCCAACACTGGAAGTCTTTAAGAAGAAGTTGGATAACCATCTGTCTGAAGTGGTATAGGGTTTCCTGCCTAGGCGGGGGGCTGGACTAGAAGATCTCCAAGGTCCCTTCCAACTCTGCTATTGTATTATTGTATTATTGTATTAAATCACTAGTAAAAAAAAGGCTTGATTTAAATCAACTCGATTTAAATCATCACTTTTAAAGAGCAGCTCTGTCCCGCAACGGCTCCTCCTTTGACCCGCTTTTGACTCAACAACAGTCCCATTCATTTTAATGGGACGGCTGGTGATGTGGTAGCGACCCAACAAAGGGACGTGGCGGACAGCAGGTGAGTGGATGCCCTCTAACAGGCGCTGCCATGATGGATCTGAAACGACAGGTGCTCTTTAAATGTAAGGACTCGCTCATGCTGGTAGTTAGAATCTTCCGTATGATTATTTGCAAGCAAAATGAAGGTTTCCTATTTAGCTCGCGTTCACCGATTGAGTTCACCAAAAATGTAAATATTGCAGAATATATAGCCTCATCCTACATAACTAAGCTCCATTTCATGCTGAATAAATTTAACTATGAATGTATCTTAAAAAGAAAACTATCTTTAGATGGGTTTTTTTACTCTGAAAGCATTTTATTAAAATTAATTTGATTATTTATTTATTTATTTATTTATTTATTTATTTATTTGTTTATTTAAAAAAGGTCCAATTTAAAATTTAAAATATCTGATTTTTAAAATATTTTTTTTAAAAAAAAATCATCGATTTTTATCCACCCTGACAGTTGCATACTGCTCGACACAACCATGTTGGCGAGTTGGCCATCAAGTCATTATTGACTCCTAGCGACTACATAGATAGTTTTTCTCTGGGATGATCTGTCCCTAACTTGGTCCTTCCGTTCTTTCAGTGGTGGCTTTACACTATAGCTGTGATGGCAAACCTGTGTAGCACACGTGCCAGAAGTGGCATGCAGAGCCATCTCTCCAGGCACACGAGCTGTCGCCTGTTGCTCTTCCGGGTTCCGGTGCGCCAGCCAGCTGGTGTTCATGTGTGGGGAAGTGCCAGAAACCAAAAAAACCCTCAGCCGCCTGGTGCGCACATGCACACCAGAAATTAGGAGACTACGTGGCCAATACGCATGTGTGTGCCGGAAACTGGAAGATCATTTTCCTGGTGCGTGCCTCTACACTGGGCGGCTCCTCTTCTGGTTTCTGGCACACGCGCATGTGTGCTCCTTTTTTGGGACTTGGTGCCGAAAAGATTCGCCAACACTGCACTATAGCTTAGCCTTAGCCCAACAGATGACTTTCTCTGCTATCCAGGTCGTCCTTGACTTCATTTCGGGACTGTTCAAAGCGAATCGGCCGTGAGGCGAATCGGCCTCACGGCCGATTCGCTCCCACAGAGAGGGACTTCTCCGGGTGCCGTCCACTAGACATTGTCAGCGGGCGACACCCAGGGGAAGGGCTATCTCTGTGGCGGGCCCGGCCCTCTGGAACGACCTTCCCCCCGATATCAGGACGACCACGGACCTCCGCTCCTTCCATCTTAAATTAAAAACTCACTTTTTCTGTCTGGCCGGCCTAGGATAAGTCTCTCTGTCTTTGGGGTTTTTATTGGGAAATTAGGACTGTTTAGTTTTAATGGGGAATTTTAGCGCAGGTTATGTTTAATTTGTTTTTAGAATTGTTTGTATGTATTTATTGTTTTTATTCTACCTGTGCACCGCCCCGAGTCCCTGTGGGGAGAGGGTGCGGTTTTATAAATATTAAATATTATATTATTAATAACGGTATAGGAAAAAAATGACTTATGACCATTTTTCACACTTAAGACTATTGTAGCATCCCCATGAGGTCATGGGATCAAAATTTAGGTGCTTGGCAACCAGTGGTGGGTTTCAAAATTTTGAAATTCTGATTATCCTCTGAGGTCTGTGTCTGCCTTGTTGGGTTGCAGAACCAAACCAGACCGTAATGGAGGTGCAGATGACGGACTCAATGATCCCTCTTTACACCCATCTCCTCCTACGCTGTTTACAGGCAAGAGCATTTCCATGTTTTGGGGAACCACCAAGTTTGTAAAGAACAAACACCATGGAAGAATGTGTGAAAAACCAGAACGAAGAGACCGTTTGATATAGTGGTTAAGGTGTTGGCCTAGAAACCAGGAGACCAGGAGTTCTAGTCCTGCCTTAGGCATGAAAGCCAGCTGAATGGCTTTGGGCCAATCACCAAGAGACCCTGAATTCTACCTGACCGACCCAATTTTCTGACTCTTTTGGTGACAGTTCTTAAGTGAATGCTGTGGTTATTAAGCAAACTCACTGTTTGCTATGGCATGGTTTTGTTCAAAACTGCAAGTGCCATAAAACCATCGTGACTTTGGATTTGGATCATGAGTAGCCCAAAGGACTATGGAGATTCTCAGTCATCCAGGTCATGGTTGTCCCAAAGATGCTTTTTAAAGAGGTAAGTAGACTTCCTTTGCTTTTCCTTGAAGACATTTCGCTTCTCATCCAAGAAGCTTCTTCAATTTCGAAGCTTCTTCTTTAGAAGAAGCAGAAGCTTCTTGGATGAGAAGCGAAACCTCTTCAAGGAAAAATAAAGCCCAGTTACTTCTTGAAAAAGCATCTTTGGGACAAATAGCCTAAAGGTAGGTCAGTTGTAATTTAGAAAGGTCGCTAAGAAACCAGTTGAGTACTATCTGTATTGTAAATAAGGTAGTCCTCGACTTGCAACAGTTCATTTAGTGACCATTCAGAGTTACAACAGCACTGAAAAAAGTGACTTACGACCATTTTTCATAGTTACAACCATTGTAGCAGCCCCATGAGCATGTGATCAAGATTCAGATGCTTGGCAACTGAATTTCATACTTACGACTGTTGCAATGTCTCGGGGTTATGCGACCACCTTTTCCTGCAACCTTTTGACAAGCAAAGTCAAGCCAGATTCACTTAACGACCGGGCTACTAACTTATCAACTGCAATGGTTCACTTAACAACTGTGGCACGAAAGGTTGTAAAATGGGGGGGGAAACTCATTTGACAAATGTCTTATTTAACTACAGAAAGTTTCCTCTCAATTGTGGTCGTAAGTCAAGGACTACCTTGTACAGCGATTGTTTACCTTGGCAGCTTTAAGATGTGTGAACTTCGACAGCCAGAATAGCCGGCTGAGGACTTGGTAACACATCTTGAAATGCCAACGTAAAGAAACTCTACGGGCAACATCTATGGCAGGTCTCGGTGCTATATTTTATTGTTCAATACTGATCAAAATTGCTTCGAGGCCACTTGGCAATGAGAAATATGGAAGAAAATTGAATCAGTCTCTTTCCTGATGCAGTTTAAGGTGCTGAAAATCACACACAGCTAAGGATTTGTCTTCAAGAGAAATTACAAAGCCAGATTATGTAGAAGCTTTGGGGAGGGCTAAGTGGCAGGGCAGGTGGCAAACTGACATTCAATTTGACTTTTGGAACAGCACAATTTGTTACGGCTGCAGAGTTCGTGGAAACAGCTCAAGGAAAAAAATGCCATCCAATCCATTCTCTTTAAATCAGGTAAATAAGCTGTTGAGGCTTGACTCTGGTTATTGGTTTTTAACTTACCGCTCTTGAGTTCAGTGTTTCTCAACCTGAGTAACTTTCAAACTGGTGGACTTCAAGTCCCAGAACTCCTCATGCTGCCTGGGGAATTCTGGGAATTGAAGTCCACCCATCGGAAAGCTGCCGAAGTTGAAAACCACTCCTCTAGACTATTTTTCATGGAAGATCTTTAATTTTCCAGATAGAAACTACATTTTTTTTTAAAAAAAGTGAAACAAAACATTATTTCTGGGATATTAGGGGGCTTCCTCCTGGAAGTTTGAAGATATATATTTAATGCCCCAATTATATCATTTGAATGTCTGAAGTTAGCAGTAATTTGTTTTATTATTGTATACTGCCTGGAATGTCATTTTGGTGAGTGAGATATGTGTATGTATGTATATGACACCCAGATGCCGAAAATTATATAGTTTTACAGCCCTCTCTAAGCAGTTTACAGAGTCAGAATATTGCCCTCAACAATCTGGGCCTTCATTTTACCAACCTTGGAAGGATGGAAGGCTGAGTCAACCTTGAAGCTGGTTAGGATCGAACCCCTGGCAGTGGGCAGGCTGCAATACTGCATTCTAACCACTGCTACCACCTGCCAGAAACCTACTGCCACCTACCGCTCAGGAAAGAATAGGCTTTGCCACTGAAAACCCTTTTCCTCTGTTGTCTCTCTAATAAGTCACATTTTTCAGTGCCGTTGTAACTTTGAATGTTCACTAAACAAACTGTTGTAAATTGAGGACTACCTGTATAGATAGTATTTGACTTACAGCCACATCTGGGACCAGAATTTCCATTGCTATTGAAGAGGAATAGTAATAAGGATACAAACTTGTTGATTAGTAGAAATATTTGTGTTCTGTAACACACATATATTATGCCTTGTAGTTGTAACATAATAAGCCTGCATGCTGTAAGTGCCTTTTGTTACTGACTTCCTGTGGTGCTGTTATTAGGGTCTGTAAAATATCTGGCCAATGTCAAAACCTGCGATCCTTGCCATTTGAACCCTTATCCATCTGCAATCTATGGCCATAGAACTTATCCCGGAATGGAACTGTAAAGAACTATAAAACTGACACCTTTGATTTGTTTTTTGATTTGATTTTATTGAATTTATACCCCGCCCTTCTCCAAACGGACCCAGGGCGGCGCACAGGCATATTAAAAAACATACAAACATATAAAACTTTTTTAAAAAAACTTATTCAACTAAAAAACCTGTGCTAAAACCGAATTAAAATCCCCATTTTAAAACTATCTATGAGTCAGAATTGGAGGCGACGCTAGGCCGGCTAGTTGGAATAGGTGTGTCTTCAGACACTTGCGGAAGAGGCGGAGGTCAGAGATGGTACGGAGTTCAGGGGGTAAGTCGTTCCAAAGGGCTGGTCCCCCCATCCTGCCTGAGAACGTACCTCACCTTTGATCTGTGCCCTTCACAACAGGGGGCCAAATGGCCAATTGTGGGAAGAGAGGAAAGAGATAATACTGAGTAAAAGCCAGGTTGTTATTCTAAGATGCTGTAACTTTATAAAAAGCAGCTACACCTTCTCTGAAAAGTAGTTCTTCCATGCATATCCTCGGGGTATGTTGGAAACAGCTGACCATCATGTCTTTAAACTTTGATCAAAGATTAAATGCTGATTGTTATTCAAGCCTCCGTTTAAGTCTCATGTTTGGCTCATTTTGACTTGGATGTGTTCTCAAACTTCTGTGGGTCTCAACGTATTCTCAAACCTTACACTAGCAAGGGAGTTAAGTGAGTCACGCCTGATTTTATTACCTTTTTACCACTGATATTACCAGTGCGCAGGTGTTTTCTATAGTTACTGGTATCTCGGAGAATTCATGTGCTGTCAGAATCCCACTCAAATCAGAGGTACGTTCATATTGGTTTGTACCGGTAGGTAGTAACTCGGGTGGCCACACCCCCAAGTTGGTTGCATCGGTGCTGCCGTAGGCACCGCCATCTTAGTTTTTTGCTTCTGTACATGCGCAGAAATCATTTTTTACTACTGTGCATGTGCGCATAGTGCACATCCAGTGCTCACGCACCCGAAGCGCGTCTCTGAGCAAACCGGTAGTAACAGAAGCCAGAACTGATCCCTGACTCAAATGACACATCGTTTTTAGCCTTTCCTTCTCCCCTTCCTGTGCTTATAATAGAACAGGGGTCTCCAACCTTGGCAACTTTAAGACTTGTGGACTTCAACTCCCAGAGCTCAAAATCGCGCGTCAGGGGTGGGTTCCTGCCAGTTCTAGACTCTTCTATAGAAGAGGTTCCACAAAACTACAGGGCCGTTTAGAACCGGTTCCAGCTCCCTCCCCCTGCCCATCCGCCCATCATCAAGATGAAGAGCGAGAGGAGGAATTCTGGGAGTTGAAGTCCACAAGTCTTAAAGCTGTCAAGTTTCAACACCCCTGGGTTTTTTTTCTAAAGGATTAGGGGTTCAAGGATCTTTTAACGACAGCTTTAAGACTTGCGTGCTTCAAATGCCAGAGTTTCTGAGCCAACATTTTGGTTGCTAAGCAAGAGCGTTGTTAAGTGAGTTTCACCACATTTTACAAGTTGGCCACGCCCACCCAGTTACAAGACTGTCAAGCCACTCCCACCTGGTCACATGGCTGGCAAACCACTCCTACCCGGTCACATGGCTGGTAAGCCACTCCCACAAAGCAGGCCACACCTACAGAACAGGTTCTAAAAAGTTTTGAAACCCACCACTGTCGCCCGTGAACCAAACCTGCAGTAATGCCGGCAGAAACCCACCCCTGCACTAAACCAATGGTTTTAAGTTGAGGACTAGCCGTAACTAGGCATGATGCTGGAGCGAAGATTGAGTGGATAAACATTGTATAAACAGGAACAGAGGGACACTCTTAGTTTAACAATATCCCCCAGACCTCCCAAGGATGCTGTTTACATTCTAATCATGTCTGCTAATGTTTCCTATTTCTTAAAAAGCAACACTTCCACCTCCGCTGTTTTTTCTGGATCAAAGCAATTTATTTCTGGAAGGATACCTTCCCCTCCCTTCTGGATCGATAAGAAGTATGGCAAGGAACCAACAGTCCAAGATTAACTTTGGCTGAGTGGTTATTATTATTTTTTGTTTGCTTAAATTGGCAAATGGCGCAGGTATTGCCTCTGCCAAGGATAAGTTTTGTTTGTTGTGGGATTAATTTCCTCTCATGGGCTATTTAAAGGACACCACAGCTGTTATCAAGTTACTTTTGTCTCTGTTGCTGTAGGGTAGGGGTGTCCAACACAACTTTAACACTGATGGACTTCATTTCCCAGAATTCCACCATGGGAAAACTGCTGCATTCTTGGAGGATTTGTTGTTTTGGCTTAATGTATTTTTTAGTGTTGAGATGGGAATGATAAAATCTTGCACATTTACAATACAATACAATACAATGCAATACAATACAATACCAGAGTTGGAAGGGACCTTGGAGGTCATCTAGTCCAACTCCCTGCCTAGGAGGAAACTCTATACCATTTCAGACAAATGGCTATCTAACATCTTCTTGAAGACTTCCAGTGTTGGGGCATTCACAACTTCTGGAGACAAGCTGTTCCACTGATTAATTGTTCTAACTGTCAGGAAATTTCTCCTCAGTTCTAAGTTGCTTCTCTCCTTGATTAGTTTCCACTCATTGTTTCTTGTTCAGGTGCTTTGGAGAATAGTTTGACTCCTTCTTCTTTGTGGCAACCCCTGAGATATTGGAAGACTGCTATCATGTCTCCCCTAATCCTTCTTTTTATTAAACTAGACATACCCAGTTCCTGCAACCGTTCTTCATATGTTTCATTTATTTATTAACATTTATTAATATTAAGAGCCCCGGTGGCACAGTGGTTAGAGTGCAGCACTGCACGCTACTTCTGCAGATCACCAGCTGCCAGCAGTTTAGCAATTCGAATCTCACCAGGTTGAAGGTTGACTCAGTCTTCCATCCTTCCATGGTGGGTAAAATAAGGACCCAGATTGTTGGGGGCAAATAGGCTGACTCTGTAAGCTGTTTAGAGAGGGCTGTAAAGCACTGAAGTGGTTTACAGTGGTCTTCAAACCACTGAATGGAAGATTTTAGTCTGTGCCGAAATGGACAGACTAACATTAAAAATAAAAGACAAAGGAGGGACAGAATTTTATGAAACATGGAACAGATTCTACCAATGGTTAGAAGCACAATGTGAAAGTTGGAATATGGAAAAATTTGGTTAGGTAGATTTGGAAACAGATACTACAGTGATCCCTCGTTTTTCGCGGTTTCATGTTTTGCGGCTTCAGTGCTTCGCGGGTTTTTCAAAAATACAGAGAAAAAAATGCAGCGGTAGGAGGCAAGCGCCCCCTAGTGCTTGCTTTAAACGATGTCCACCAACTCAAGTTTCCAGTGCGAATCCTACTTCGCGGTTTTTCAGTTTTTGCGGAAGGTTCTGGTCCCCATTAACCGCGAAAAACGAGGGATCACTGTATACAGTAAATGCATTGGTATATTAGAATGAATATGATGGTCAAAAATAACTGTACAATGTGAGCACTGTTTAAATCAGAGGTTTTCAAACTTGGCAACTTTAAGGCTTGTGGACGTCAACTCCCAGCTATGCTGGCTGGAGAATTCTGGGAGTTGAAGTCCACAAGTCTTAAAGTTGCCAAGTTTGGGGACCCCTGGTATAAACAGTATGTATGTTATTTGTTTCTCACTTTTGTTTTCATGGCAAGTGAAACGCCAGGACAATCACACTGTAATTCAATATATTTATATGCATATAAAATAAAATAATATTTTTTTTAAAAAAACACTCAATGGGATGCAGCAGCAATCCCTATGATGAAAATGTCTGAATGAAAAATATAAATCGTTTTGCTAATTTCTAGCTTTTAGTTGGCCTTCCTGATTAATAGGTTACTCAACCAGTTCTAGGTATTTTCCTCCTTTCCTTTAATGGACTAGCAATGTGGGCTGTATGGTTGTTTTTTTAATTGACTATTCCAACGGTTTAAGGGCTGTTAGTGATGTTTACTTTTGTGTGCCATTTGACATAGGCTCCTCTGCTTTGAGGAAAGAGCCATTTGAATCAGGCCCGTAATGGCTGTTTCTATTTATATTTATTTATTGCGTCTTATTGTCCCTTCTGACCATATGGAACATTAGCTGTCCTCTGATCTATAAGTTGTCACGAGATATGGCTGTTATTTGGAAAATCCATGCAAGCTGCCACAAAGAAGAGGGGGCCAAGCAGAGGTGGATTATCACATAATATAACAACTAGTCCATGAGCACCGGAAATGTGAGTGCGCGCGTTATCCATTTAGCTCTTGTGCATGCCATCCGCGCAGCTCGCATGTGTGCCATGCGCACTTGCACGTGGCTGCAAAAACATGGCGGTATAGGATGAAACGGAAGCAGCCCACCACTGGGGTCAAGCTACTCTCCAAAGCAGCGGTCACCAATGGGTGGTCCGTGAGAAAATTTTGGTGGTCTGCAGAAAAATTATTGGCATTTTTTATATTGTACTAAATCAGAGGTCCTCAAACTATGGCCCCTTGGCAACGTGCTTGTGTTGCTGCAGAGAGTCTTCCCTCTTCTGGGTCTTTTTGTGCGGGTCAGAAGGGGGCAGAAATTCTGACATGGGGTCTGCTTCGGCCTCCTGGTGTGGGGCTTTGGGCGAAGGCTGGAGGGAAGTGCTGGTGGTGGCAAAGAGCCGGAAGGCCTTGTTCCAATGGGACTGCATCATGGCCTGGAACTGGCTGACCATCTCAGCCCAGTGAGCCTTCAGGCACCGGTACCTGGCCTTGCACTCCCGCAGGTCTTCCCTCTCCTTGGAAAGCCTGTGCTCGTAGTCCTCAGTGAGGTGCTTCTGCAGGAGCCTCCTCCTCAGTCAGATCAAATTTGAACTGAGCCAGATGCTTTGCCAACTCTTTCTCGTGGTGACTGCTTTGTTCCAATAACTGCTTCCTGTTGGGGCCCTAAGGAGCCTGGACCGGCAGGCAAGGAGTGGCGATTAGAGGCTGGTGAGGCACTCCTCGACATGAGTGACATCAAGTTGGCCAAGCCCACTCAGTCAGTCATTAGGCAGATCATGTTACTGGTCCACGGGATTTAAAATTATGAATTTAGTGGTCCCTGAGGTCCGAAAGGTCGTGGCCCTTGCTCCAAAGCACTTGAAAGCAGGACAAGAAGCAATGGGAGGACACTTAATCAAGGAGAGAAGAACCAACCTAGAACTAAGGAGAAATTTCCCTACAGCTAGAACAATTAATCAGTGGAACAACTTGCCTCCAGAAGTTGTGAATGCTCCAATATTGGAAGTTCTTAAGAAGAGATTGGACAACCATTGGTCTGAAATGGTATAGGATTTCCTGCCTCAGCAGAGGGGTTGGACTAGAAGACCTCTAATGTCCCTTCCGACTCTGTTATTCTGTTAAGTACCATTACTAAGAAAGCCTGCAGGTGAATTGGAGCAGTGTGTGCTTGTGTGTGAGTGTCTCTATGTGTCCCTGGGTGAAGACAATGCTGATAGGGCAGGTGATATTGGGCTAAAAGATAAGCAAGCTACGTGTTTACTTATTTATATACAGTGGTAGGTTCTTACTGGTTCGGCCCGGTTCGGCCGAACCGGTAGTAGTTTGGTGGCCTGGGTCACTGGAACTGCCTGGAATCAGCCAGCCTCCAAACTGGTTCTTCCAGTGGCGCCATAGGCACCACCATCTTGTTTTTTTGGTTCTGCACATGTGCAGAACAATTTTAATTGCACTGTGCATGCACACCTGGCACACACATGAGCGAACTGGTAGTACTGCCTGTTGGAACCCACCTCTGTTTATATACCTAACCTTTATTACTTTTATAAATTACCTGTTTGGGAACATGCCTATTTCACCTTCTTCCTATTTTCCACTCAACACAACCCTATGAAGTGGGATGGGTTCAGAAAGAGTGACAGGCCTAAAATTACCCAGCTGGCTTTCATGACTTCGGTGGAACTAGAGTTCTCTATTTGCTGGTGATTGGTCCAAAGTCATCCAGCCAGCTTTCACGCCTAAGGCGGGATTAGAATTCTCTATTTCTTGGTGATTGGCTCAAAGTCACCCCAGCCTGCTTTCCAGCCTAAGGCAGGATTATAACTCACAGCCTTCTGGCTTCTAACCTGGTGCCTTCACCACTAGACCAAACTGGCTTGTGGTATGTTACCTCCAGTGTTAAGTCAAGTTCTTGGCTTTCTGTGTGGGAGGTTTGAGGAAAATTCCATTTCTAGCATCTCCGGTTAAAAGAATCTGGAGCAAATGATGACAAACCATATCCTGCTGAAAATCCTAGCAAGTCATTGCCAGGAAGAATGTGAGTCATAGTACTTTGGGATGGTTTTTTTAAAAAAATGAAAGACTAATATATATATATATATATTTACAAGTAATACAGCTCTGGTTGGAGATCCAGGTTGATATCTACCTTTAGCCCATAGAAACAAATTGTGTTCGTGCCAATCTATGTCTTCCAACCGAGCCTACCACACTGTTATTTTTTTTTTTAATGTGGCTACCATGCAGTGGTGGGGTTTCTGCAGGCTCGCACCTACTCGCGAGAGCCGGTTGGTGAAATTTAGAGAACCGGTGAGAGGGGGTTCCACCGGCGTACCTGGAAGTAAATCTGGCCCGCCGCTGCCAGTGACCCAACGGGAAGGAAAGGAAAGGAAAGGAAGGAAGAAAAGAAAGAAAGAAAGAAAGAAAGAAAGAAAGAAAGAAAGAAAGAAAGAAAGAAAGAAAGAAAGAAAGAAAGAAAGAAAGAAAGAAATTATCATCACAATTGAGTCCAAAATTTTGGTTGCTAAGCAAGAGCGTTGTTAAATGAGTTTCACCACATTTTAAAAGGTGGCCACTCCCACCCTGTCACACGACTGCCAAGCCACCCCCACAAAATAGGCCACACCTACAGAGTAGGTTCTAAAAAAAATTGAAACCCACCACTGCTACCATGAAAGGTAATTTGTGTGTAAACCACTGAATTCCTTGAAGGAAGTCAGGGATTAAACAACCTGTCTTTTATTAGGCTTTAAAAAACTTTATGTTTTATATGATATATATATAAAGGACAATAATGAATCTAATGTGTAAGAGTGGATGATCTGAACGCTATGTATAATTTTAAGTAGTGAGCATTTGATACTGGAAAGATTTTTTGTATGTTAAATGGACTAATGGATGTAATGAATAATTGATACATACATGAATTGAAATATCTAATAACTACTTGGGGTAATAATGGAACTGAGCACACAATGCTCAATAATAGCGATGTATATTATATTTATATATTATATTTATTAGATTTATACCCCGCCCTTCTCCAAGAGGACCCAGGGCGGCGCACAGGAATTTAAAAGATAGATACAAAAATCAAATAGAAAATTTAAAAACTTATTAAATACCCATCCTGCGCTAAAACCAAATTAAAATCCCCAAAAATTAAAACTATCTAAAATAGTCACAGCGGAGGTTACGCTAGGCCAGCTTGATGAAAGAAATGTGTCTTTAGACACTGGCGGAAGAGGCGGAGGTCTGAGATGGTGCGAAGTTCAGGGGGTAGGTCGTTCCAAAGGGCAGGGCCCGCCACAGAGAAGGCCCTTCCCCTGGCTGTCGCCAGTCGGCATTGTCCGGCCGACGGCACCCTGAGAAGGCCCTCTCTGTGGGAGCGGATCGGTCGAAGGGATGTATGGGGCAGGAGACGGTATGGGGCAGGAGACAGTATTTATATATGTTTGATGGATAACCTGTGATTCTAATTCTAACTGTAAAAAAGCTTGTAACATGTTTGATGAAATTGAGGAAAATATTGTATATGTGTTGTTTTGTCTTTGTTTTAAAAAATAAAAATTTTATATAAGAAAACTCTTTATGTTGTCTCCTGTATAACATAGCGAGCACGTGTAAAATCAGTAAATGCTTTATTTTGACTTTGCTGCTCTGGCATACTGATTGGGATATGGTGGCTCAGTGGATAAGATGCTGAGCACGTCGATCAGAAAGGTTGGCAGTTTAGCGGTTCAAATCCCTAGCGCTGCGTAATGGAGGGAGCTGCCATTACTTGTCCCAGCTTCTGCCTACCTAGCAGTTCGAAAGCATGTAAAAAATGCAAGTAGAAAAAAATAGGAATCACCTGCGGTGGGAAGGTAACAGCATTTCATGTATGCCTTTGGCATTAAGTCATGGCCACGGAGACATCTTCGGACAGCGCTGGCTCTTCGGCTTTGAAATGGAGATGAGCAGCGCCCCCTAGAGTTGAGAACGACTAGCACATATGGGCGAGGGGAACCTTTTAACCTGATTGGGGAATTCTGGGACTTAGTTCATATACCTTAATTGGCCAAATTTGAAAAACACTGGTTTAGCCCTATGTGAAAATCCAGCATTAGTTTAACTCGGAAGGGCATTTATCCCTATCAGTTTCAATTCCTGTGAATAACCTTTTACGTACTTTTTATTTTCAGGTCAAGCAAATAATGGAAGAAGCTGTCACCAGGAAGTTTGTGCATGAAGACAGCAGTCATATCATTGCTTTGTGCGGTAAGGAGTAAAGGGGGCACCTTGTGATTTTTCTGAACATATTTTGCTATCAATGGTATCTCAGTGGTATCACAATATCCCAGAATAGAGCCAAGGGATATATTTGGAATCCTTGTCTCAGGTCCCCAGAAGACATTCACCCAACCTGAATTTACTTATCATTTATTCCACTGTTTCCCAGCCCTAAATTAGCAACTTTAAGATATGTGAACTTCAACTCCCAGAATCCCCCAAACAGCCATGCTGGCTGAGGAATTCTGGGAGTCAAAGTCCACATATCTTAAACCTGCTGACTTTCTCAAACCAATTCTCTGGCATGAAAAGTAGACTGCTCAGTGAGCCACATGAAATACAGTCGGCTAATTTGTGATTCATTGTGTGCTTCTGAGTAGAACGAGTACCAGTCAATGTAATGTAGTGGGCAAGAAAAGTATGAATGAAGACCAGGGGATGAAGACCAGGGGACCCTCTTAGCTTCAGAAGCTCCCTATGGAAATTTTGGCCATCCATCTCTTTCATGTTGGCCTACCTCACAGGGTTGTGGTTTTGGAGATAAAATGGAAAGTATAACTCTTTGAGCTCCTGCAGTCAAGGCAAATTATTGATCTAATAGTCACACATTCATCTACTTTGTCCCACTGTATCTTCTGAAATCCGGTTGGAGATGATGGTTGTGTGTAGATCAGGGATAGGAGACTCAAAATTTAAGATGTGTGGACTTCATCTCCCAGAATTCCCCAGCCAGCATGCCGTCTAGGGAATTCTGGAAGTCCACATATCTTAAAATTGGCAAACATTAACACTGTAAACAGCATTTCATTGTTTTTGTGTTATAACATATTTTAATATTTGCGGTTTTGATTACAATTTTCATTTAAAATTGTAACGTTATACGGCATTCTGTTTTGCTTTATTTTAAATTCTGTGTATCGTGTCTCTCTTTGGTCGTCCTATGTAAACTCTGCCATTTAACTCAACAGCATTTGGTAAATGAAGAATAGCATTGCATTCAGTTATCTAAAGCAGGGGTCCCCAACCTTTGCAACTTTAAGTCTGAAGGACTTCAGCTCCCAGAATTCTGGGAGCTGAAGTCCTTCAGACTTAAAGTTGCAAAGGTTGGAGACCCCTGATCTAAAGGTTTGATCAATGTTTCGTTTTACCTAAAATTTGCTTATCCATTTCTCTTTGTGAGAGTAATCGATTTTCACAGCCAAATCACCAAATTACAGGGTGATGTGCATCCTTTTTTTTTTTTTTTATGAATGCAGCATTTGTATATTTTTGAAATATACAACTGATAGTGTAACAAAAGAAAGGAAAAACAAAGGAAACGCAAACAGCACGTGTGTGTTTTTCTCTCTCACTTTGGAATAATAACAAATGCAGCTGTTCAAAGACACAGTTGCTTAATCCAGACACAATGAGCATTTATTTTTATCTCGTTCTGAACCATTCTTCCTTCTCCTCTCCTTTTTTTTTTCATTCAAAAAAATTGTTCACAGCTGTGAAATGAGAAACTGTCACGGCAGGGCTAAACTATCACCACTGTCAAATGCCTCGGTGATTTATTTGAAGTGTGATTGGATAGATCAAGCCAGCTTCTGAAATAAATAAAAAAGTTTGTCCATCTTGGCTCTCTTCCCTTGTAGTAAAAAGGAATTATACTCTGCCAAGCCACGGCTGGAAATGTGGAAGTGAAATTTGTTCCAAATGTTAAAAAAAAACCAAAAACCAAGAAAGTCCAGTTGCCTTTTGAAAATATTTGTTTATGCTGAAATTTATATTTGCCGGTATTTACAATCTAAGACTCATAATTACCCATGGTGGCGTACTGGTTAAAGTGCAGTACTGCAGGCTACTTCTACTAATTCCCGGCTGCCTGCAATTTGGCAGTTCAAATCTCACCAGGCTTAAGGTGAACTCAGCTTTCCATCCTTCCAAAATGGGTAAAAATGAAGACCTAGATCAGGGGTAGTCAACCTTTTTATACCTACCGCCCACGTTTGTATCTCTGTTAGTAGTAACATTTTCTAACCGCCCACCGGTTCCACAGTAATGGTGATTTATAAAGTAAGGAAGTCAATTAAATTTTAAAAAGGAAAGTGCTTCAGTACCGGACGAAACCCCTACCGCCCACCATGAAAGCTGGAACACCCACTAGAGGGCGGTAAGAACCAGGTTGACTATCACTGACCTAGATTGCTGGGGGCAAGAGGCAGACTCTGTAAACCGCTTAGAGAGGACTGTGAAGTGGTATATAAGTCTAAGTGCTATTGCTAATTAAGAATACATGAGATACAGCAAATACTACACTGTTATTGTCATAGCTACATCTCTGCTATCCAAGCTTCATGAGCTGACGGCCTGACATTAGCAACAGGGGTGGGTTACTTCTGAAACAACTTAAGCTTCAGTAAAGTATATTCTTGGCAAAAATAAATGGCCAGTAGTCTTTCTTTGCTAGGTGACTGACTGGGATAATGGTTGACAGTTATGTTCTTGCGAATAAACTGAGAATTTTAGATGTCACAACACACCATAACAATTCACATTATCTTCTTGACGGATGGGCTTATCTGCAAGTATAAAGAGTAATACTTATTTTTAAAGTACCTGTATATCCCATATATTCTGGTTGATAAGCCCATCTGGGGATAAGCTGACCCTTATTAACCAAAATACCATGAAAAATGGATAATCCATGGATTACCCATGATTAAGGCAATTGTGAAAATTAAAACGCACAGAACATTTTGAAGGTCAGCCTATCCGTGGGTGGTGTGTTTTTCACGGCAGTTTGGTTAAAAATTCAAGAGTCGGTTAGTCTGCAGATGGACTCATATGTAAGCATATTCAGTACTTATGGTTTCTTTCAAAAAATACAAGCTAGGAATGAAACGTATAGTAATATTAGCTGGATACCCGTGCTTTGTGATGAAACTATGTGATTGGGCTATGCAGAAGAAATTCGGTTCACAATCTGTTGGCTCAGTGGTAGTCGGTGATTGAAATACATAAGGGAACATTGCTCCCACTGTCTTGAGTCCGGAAGCAGTTCCATAGGTGGAAAGCATAAACATTTTGGTGAGGTGCCGACATTTAGTACTGTAAGGAGCCCCGGACCTCTCTTGAGTGAAGGAGTGGAACGCCTGCCAGTTTGAAATGAAGTAACAGAATGTGAGGCAACTGGCAATTGGAACAGAGTTCTTTTCAGGTGGGGAGGGGGAGTAGAATGTCTAACTCCTTAGCATCAGAGTGTGTTAATATAAAGCAACTGGCAGTTGGAACAGTTGGATCTTTTCAGATGGGGACTGGAAGTAGAACTCCTTAGCATCAGAGCATGTGAATTATTGATCGAATTATTATTGAGTCGATCTGGACGAATTATTGAGTCGATCTGGACTCGACTTCTGGTTTTCGTAGGCGACGGACGTGTTTTGGTACTCGTCCGCCGCTTGCTCTCCTGGTGCCCCCCCCCGGGGGCACAGGGGGTTCTGGAGGAATCCCCTGCCGTACAGGCGGCCGCTGTAGACCCCCAACCAGGCGGCGGCCGGTGGGGTGTGCTTCCAGCCTCGCCCCAGGAGCCGGGAAGCAGAAGGGGGGGCTTTGCCCTTTCGCCGATGGACTCCGGAATCAATGGAAGAATTTGAAAGCTGGCTGGAGTACCGGAGATGGAGGGTCTTTCCTAATCTCCTGGTCTGCAATTGAGGGACATACGAGCACTGTGAGTTTTACTTTCAATCAACTTTAAACGGAGAATAGAGGGGGGAGTTTATCTGGTTTAACCCCCCCTTGGAATAAAGCGGCGGTTGAAAAAGCTCTCCCCAGGAATGGGGAGAAAAATAGGACTAGTCTGTAATCTGAAATAACAAGAGTTAAAAAAAATTGTATCTATATTATCGCAGTTGCAACATATATCGTGGAAACTTTTTGCAACAAGAAAATGAAACTTTCACTCTCCTTCCTGTGAGGAGGCGGGGTGAATGGCTCCTCTTTGTTCCCTGCCGGAAAACTTTCCTTTGTTCATGAACTCTTCCTTCGGCGTTTGAGATCGCAAGACTTTAAATTTTCCACCTTAACTTCTCCTCGGTAAACCTTTGGTATCTCTCCCAATACGTGGACATCTAGATTTTAATAACACAATCCTTTTTTCTTGGTTTTATATGCTACCCGGACTGAACTTTTATCCGAGCTGTTCCGATACCTTGGACTTCATCGGCTGCCTGCTTTTCTGGCGCTATTTTTTCTACAAATTAGAACTTATAATTGGGACAATGGCTTCTAAAAAACCACCTATTGGAAAGTCCTTTTCTGCTCCATCATCAGCTCGTTCCAATCCAGTTATGCAACAGACAAAGATCACCGCATTGTTGCAAAAAGAAGGGACTGGTGAGAGCACCCAGGAATTGTCAACAAATGAGATGCTTCAGGACGTAATGAAAAATGTACATGAAATGCGAAAAGAGCTGACAAGTCTAAAAATAGAGCTGTTGGAAACACAAAGAAATACAATGGATAACAAACAAAAAGTTGAGGTGTTAGAGGGGGGATCAGCTGAGATGAGGGAAGAGGTAAAGGAAATTCGGAAGGAAAGCGCAGAACTGGGAGGTCATATGACCAAGATAGAATTCAAAAGAATGTCTTTTTTTCTGAGGGTCCAGAACGTACCAGAGATAGAGGGAGAAGATCTTAAAGATCTATGAGTACAATTTTAGCAGATTATATTAAAAGAAATAAAGAACAACTCTGGTGGGATATGGACCTGGTTTATAGAATTAACTCAGCATATGCTAGAATAAATGATGTACCAAGAGAAGTTCATATTAAATTTTTAAGGAGGTCCACAAGGGATGAGATATTGAGGGCCCAGCGGGGAGGACCCTTGAAATACCAAGAAAAATAAGTTACTATTTTGAAACAAATTCCCAAAAAAATTAGAGAGATAAGAAGGAAATATTCCTTCTTGTCCAAGAAATTATATAAAAAAGGAGTTTGGTTCAAATGGTTACTGCCAGAAGGAATGTTGGTCTTCTGGGAGGGAGGTAGAATCAGAGTTAAAACCTTAAGAGAGGCGGAGGCCTTTCTTCAAAAGCACTCCTCACTCCTAGGAGACGAAGAGGAGGGAACGGGGGGGGGGGGGCATGGCCCCGCCCGTCGATGGGAAGGGAGAAGAAGAATCAATAGCAAAAAGACTCAGATCCCAAAAATGATTTTATTTGAAATTTCTACTGTGATAATTGAAACTAGATGGCAATGAAAAACATGATTGAACGTATGAACTATACAATGTAACGTATATGTATGCTTGCCCTTTGTTTTTTATTTAAAAAAAATGTATTTGTATGAAGTTTTGGGAGGCCCACCACCTCCAGCATGGAAGCCACTAAAATGTTATATTTACCCTACAACCCTTTTCCTATACATATTGTAAAAACCAATAAAAATTGTTTAAAAAAAAAGAAATACTAATGATCTGATGGTCATTTCGAAAAATTCTTTCTTTCTTAGCGAGCACCTAGAAGCCAAGAGGAACAAATGTGCCAAATTTCGTTGACTTTACGGTTCTGGAGATTTCATGATGCGTTAGTGGTACTTTTATTTCTAATAAAATGAAATTCAATTGTGAAAAAAGTAAGGTTCTACATATAGGCAAGAAAAACAAAATGCACAAGTACAGTATAGGTGGTACCTTGCTCAATAGTAGCAACTGTGAGAGGGATCTAGGAATCTTAGTGGACAACAATTTAAATATGAGCCAGCAGTGTGCAGCAGCTGCCAAAAAAGCCAACACAGTTCTAGGCTGCATAAACAGAGGGATAGAATCTAGATCACGTGAAGTGTTAATGCCACTGTATAGTGCCTTGGTAAGGCCACACTTGGAATACTGCATACAGTTTTGGTCCCCACGATGTAGAAAAGACGTGGAGACTCTGGAAAGAGTGCAGAGAAGAGCAACCAAGATGATTAGGGAACTGGAGACTAAAACATATGAAGAACGGTTGCAGGAGCTGGGTATATCTAGTTTGATGAAGAGAAGGACCAGGGGAGACATGATAGCAGTGTTCCGATATCTCAGAGGGTGCCACAGAGAAGAGGGAGTCAAGCTATTCTCCAAAGCACCTGAGGGCAGGACACGAAGCAATGGGTGGAAACTAATCAAGGAGCGAAGCAACTTGGAACTGAGGAGGAATTTCCTGACAGTTAGAACAATTAACCTCTGGAACAGCTTGCTTCCAGAAGTTGTGAATGCCCCAACCCTGGAAGTCTTTAAGCAGATGTTAGATAGCCATTTGTCTGAAATGGTATAAGGTTCCTGCCCACACAGGGGGTTGGACTAGAAGACCTACAAGGCCCCTTCCAACTCTGCTATTGTATTGTATTGTATTGTATTGTATTGTATTGTATTGTATTGTATTGTATTGTATTGTATTGTATTGTATTGTATTGTATTGTATTGTATTGTATTGTATTGTATTGCATTGCATTGCATTGTATTGTATTGCCTATACATACATACATACATACATACATACATACATACATACATACATACATACATACATACATACATACATGCATCTTACAAACAACACCGGAACTAAATGTTTCTTCTCACAGCAGATACTTATTGGTGCATCTTTACCAGTTATTGTTTCTCCTCCTATACATTTGAGTTTCACATTTTTGGTCACCTTGTTTCTTACTCCAAAATGTACCATTCCTTAGTTGGTTATGTTTAGCTGTTTATATCAGACTGTCACATTACCTTTATTATATGATATATATTTTTCTTACGTTAGTCACACGATTTATTTAATGATTGCAGTGATTTTCTTGGCGAAAAAGGTCATGAAATCAGGCATTGTTTAACAATAGAATTTCTGGAAATTGTGGTCCAGATTGTGGTCATAAATCAAGGACTTCCTGAAATACCATCTGCATCTATGTATTTTATTTTATGCATTTAAATATATTTTCCCAAGAATGCATCCAACTCAAAAGAGTCCCTGGCAGTAGAATCTCTGATCAAAAACCTTCATGTTGCCCATAACTGAAACAAATAAACAAAAATAAATTCTTCAGGAAGTGTATTTAATGTTCTGAATTATCCTATCCGGGAGAACCTCTTACTATCAACATGCAGCCGAAAGAGCTAACTTTTTTTTCTCCATCAACTAAAAAAAACAAACCACAAGCCCTGCGGTTAATAAGGCAGGAATCTCTCTCTTCCTCTTTTTCCATCCTTAAAACGATGAGTCAGTAAAAAGCCACTAGCTTAGAACAGCAGGTGTCGATCAAATCTAATAACCTTCAACGCCACACAACAGCAAAGCGAAATGATCCGCTCAAACAGATTGCAAAGGGCACACTGAGTCGTGAGACATCCTGAGGTGAGCTGTGGGCCCATCTCGCCTAGTTGTTCTAAGTATGAACTGAATGGCTGTGCAATTTGCTATTTTCGCCGATTTGCTAGGCTAAGCTAAATTACAGAAATCTGAAATGTCAAGTGTAAAAGAATGGTTATCAATGAGAATTAGAGTTAAAAAAAAGGCACTTAAGAGATATGATAGGTAGGTAGGTAGGTAGCAGTGGTGGGTTTCTGCAGGCTCGCATCTACTCGCGAGAGCCGGTTGGTGAAATTTAGAGAACCGGTGAGAGGGGGTTCCATCGGCGTACCTGGAAGTAAATCTGGCCCGCCGCTGCCAGTGACCCAATGGAAAGGAAAGGAAAGGAAAGGAAAGGAAGAAAGGAAAGGAAAGGAAGAAAGGAAAGGAAAGGAAAGGAAGGAAGAAAGAAAGAAAGAAAGAAAGAAAGAAAGAAAGAAAGAAAGAAAGAAAGAAAGAAAGAAAGAAAGAAAGAAAGAAAGAAAGAAAGACACATCTTTTTCAGCAAGCCGGCCTAGCCTAACCTCCCGCTGGGGCTATTTTAGATAGTTTTAAATTGGGGTTTTAATTTGGTTTTAGCATAGGATTGTCTAATTTAATATGCTTTTAAATTTTGTATATTTTGTTTTATATGTTTTTAAATTCCTGTGCGCCGCCCTGGGTCCCTCGTGGAGAAGGGCGGGATATAAATCGAATAAAGTAAATAAATAAATAAATAAAATAAATAAAGAAAGAAAGAATTTATCATCACAATTGAGTCCAAAATTTTGGTTGCTAAGCAAGAGCGTTGTTAAATGAGTTTCACCACATTTTAAAAGGTGGCCACTCCCACCCTGCCACATGCCTGCCAAGCCATGCCCACAAAAAATTTGAAACCCACCACTGGTAGGTAGGTAGGTAGGTAGGTAGGTAGGTAGGTAGGTAGGTAGGTAGGTAGATAGATAGATAGATAGATAGATAGATAGATAGATAGATAGATAGATAGATAGATAGATAGATAGATAGATAGATTAGGCAGGTAGGTAGGTAGGTAGGTAGGTAGGTAGATACAATAGGTAGGTAGTTAGATACAATAGGTAGGTAGTTAGCAGAGGTGATTCAGCAGGTTCTGACCAGTTCTGGAGAACCGGTAGCGGAAATTTTGAGTAGTTTAGAGAACCGATAAATACCACCTCTGACTGGCCCCGCCCCCATCTATTCTCTGCCTCCTGAGCCCCAGCTGATCTGGAGGGAATGGGGATTTTGCAGTATCTTTCCCCTGCCACGCCCACCAAGCCACGCCCACAGAACCAATAGTTAAAATTTTTAATCCCACCACTGGTAGGTAGGTAGGTAGTTAGGTAGGTAGGTAGCTCAGCAATTAAAGATGCTGGGTTCAAGACTTATTTGCCCCAGTCCTGCCCACCAAGCAGTTCAAAAACACGCAAATGCAAGTAGATAAATAGGTACCCACTTTGGTGGGAAAGTTACAGTGCTGTCCATAGGATCACGGAAATTGTTTTCAGACAATGCTGGCTCCCTCAGCCAAGAAATGGAGATAAGCACTGCGCCCTAGAGTCGGACATGACTGACAGGAAAACCTTTACATATATGTATGTACATATGCACGTATGCAGGTATGTATGTAAAGGTTTACCTGCCAACGGTGCCCGACTCTAGGGCATTTCAGTCGGCCCTCAAATCTTATTCAGCCTTTTCCAGTCGTGTCCCCTTCTCTTCTCTAAAGTGCAGCTATTCTTTTCATCTTGTGAAACGGGGGCACATCTAAGAATAACAGTCTCAAAGCCTCTTCCCTGTTTCAGCACATTAAGAGGAAACGCAGAGGCACAAACTTTGCATAACACCGAGGAGATCCCATCTTAGATTTCTATCCTGACCCATTTCAGATGAAACGGAAAGTTGCATCTTTTATACCAGGGGTCCCTTTTATACCAGCTTTGCTGGCTGGAGAATTCTGGGAGCTGAAGTCCTTCAGATTTAAAGTTGGAAAGGTTGGAGATCTCTGTTTTATACTGTCTATTGTTAGAAAAACTGGGGGATTTTATGATCATGATGTCGCCAGCTTTCTTCCTTGTGGCCAAGGCTCCCATACATCCTAGAAGACTGAAATTTCTGTAGAAAAATCTAAAACTATGGTTTATAGATTTGGAGAGATTATTCAAAGACCTAGGTTCCCTGGAGAAGCTCTGATGCTGGGAAAGATGGAATGAAAGATAAGAAGAGAACGACATTGGGAGAGCTCAAGGACCAGGTTGGAAAGAGGCCATCTCCAAGAAGGTCTAGCTAGGCGGTTCCTAGGAATAAAAAAAAATGGATGGAAAGTAGTCCGTCCATCCGTCCATCCAATGGCTCATAGAAGTTGTCTGATGCCCATTTATTAAGCCCAAACACATCGTTTTGTAGCGGAGAATGGGTATATATATATATGATATATATGATATGTATGTATGTGTGTGTGTGTGTGTGTGTGTGTGTGTGTGTGTTAGATTTTTAAGGGATGATTAATAATTAATTAAGAGACCAGGATGGATCCATTTCGGGCTCCTTAGCCCTCTTCAGCTGGCCATACTTCCCTACAGGGATTTGAACCGGTGCTCTCCAGCACTCAAGGCAAGCCTCTCTATGCCTTCAGCTAACCAGCTTCCCTGATTACATCATCCTTTTTACAGGACTTATTGATGAGCGAATATTTTTTACAGCTCCTGTTAGGCCTATTTTTAAGGGAGGAGACAAACTTGTCATCCTTCTCTGCCCTTCGACTCAACCTAGAGATCATCCAGACAGAGACCTATTAAGATTGCTGCTGTCTTTTTAGATATGTGTTAGATTTTTAAGGGATGATTAATAATTATATATATATAATCAGCTAGTCATAGTCTTACTGGGATTCGAACCGGGGCTGTATTGCATATCAAGCAGGAGCCTGTAACCATTCAGCCAGCCAGACTCTCCCAATTGCATCAGCTGAGACAGGAGGATTATTATCTATAAATGTTCCACTTGCCCTCTTTTTATTTTCTAAGAATACCTCCCAGGAATGTGGAGGAGGCTTGCTTGATAGCATCCTAAGTACCATATTTTTCGGAGTATAAGATACACCAGAGTATAAGATGCACCAAGATTTTGAAGAGGTAAATTTAAAAAAAAAAGTTTTTGCACTCTGCAGACCACCTGAAAAACAAAAATGCCCCCCCCCCAAAAGGGCATGTATAGCCTCTAGGATGCTTGTAGAGTGCTCCTGGAGGTGCACCCCCCAAAACGAGCAATAAATGGCCTGTTTTTTGCAAAAAAAGGGCACGCATAGCCTTTAGGACACTTATAGAGTGCTCCTGGGAGCTGGGGCGGGGGCAAAATTGAGCAAAAAACACTCCATGTTTTGCTCATTTCTGCCCTCCCCAGCCCCCAGGAGTACTCTGCAAGGCTCCTAATGGCTCTGCACGGCCATTTTGGTGAAGGGAGCAGAGTTTCAGGAGGCCAAAAATGCTGTTTTCAGTGTATAAGATGCACCTAGATTTTCAGCCTCTCATCTGAGAGAAAAAGGTGCGTCTTATACTTCCAAAAATACAGGTAAAAGAGAAGTTAACTCCTTTTTGTTAGCCAACTTGTGGTTGCTAAGCTCCTTTGATTATTTCTGGGAATCTAACCAACCACCTGTCCTGACATGTGGAGAGGTTCCTGTAATAATTGCACTTAAACAACCGGGAGGAGACATCTGTCTGGGTGTTGTGATCACACCGTGACCAACTGGACCAAGAAAGACCAAGCTGTTTTGGAGAGATGGCATTTTCCTTGGCACTGACTTCCGGATAATATATTTAGCTTGTTTTCCATCTCATTAGGATTCTTGCAAGCGTGTTCTTTCTCTCTCTCTCTCTCTCTCTCTCTCTCTCTCTCTCTCTCTCTCTCTCTCTCTCTCTCTCTCTCTCTCTCTCTCTCTCTCTCTCTCTCTCTCTCTCTCTCTCTCTCTCTCTCTCTCTCTCTCTCTCTCTCTCTCTCTCTCTCACACACACACACACACACACACACACACACACTGAGTGAGTCACTTGCTGCAAGCACAGGGCTTAGCTCTGGTTTTTTGTGTGTATCTGTGTTCTCGACCTAATGCCATTACTTGGCAAGCGCAACTGCTAGTTAGAAGGAAATGGTCACCTCTTTTGTGCCCTGTCTGGCGTCTCATTTATTTGCTCATTCATAAATTCGGATCACAAGGCTACCTGTATCTTAAAGCTGCCAATATTAAGGCACACTGACTTAGAGGAAGAGATTCACAGAGAACATTCTTGCTTCGGTGGCAATTCATTATGACAAATCTCTCTTGTTTTCAATAGATTGTGTGTCTTTGGGGGGAAACCACAGTGAGAAGATGAACAGAATAGAATGGAATGGAATAGGAATAGAATAGTTGGAAGGGACCTTGGAGGTCTTCTAGTCCAACATCCCATCTCAAGCAGGAAACTCTATACCATTTCAGACAAATGGTTATCCAATCTCTTCTTAAAGACTTCCAGTGTTGGGGCATTCACAACTTCTGGAGGCAAGTTGTTCCACTGGTTAATTGTTCTCACTGTCAGGAAATTTCTCCTTAGTTCTAGGTTGCTTTGAAGTCAGCCACTCTGAATAAAATGCTGCATCGGACAACCTCAAGATCTGACTTAGTAGTGGTGTTATGTTTTATTTGCCTGCCTGCTTTCCAGAGAATTGGTTTTATACAGATGGAAGCGATGTTCTGCTTAGTAAAATCAATAGGGGTAGAAGAATGTGGTGTGTATTCTATCAGTTCAATTCTCTCTCCCTCCCACCATACGCATATGTTTATAATTTACATGTGGGACTCCATCATAGATACGTATCTCCCTTACCAATAAAGGAAAGTATTTGTAGCTCAAGGTTGAAATGCTTCTGGCTTGGTTGTTTCCTTGCAGATGTTATATTACCTAAACTAGGTAACATTAGTGTTGATGATGTAACCTAGTTGGGGTTATAAAACGTCTGCAAGAAAACAGTAACAGTAACAGGGATGGAAGGGACCTTGGAGATCATCTAGTCCAGGGCTCACCAATCTTTCGAACCACAGGGACCACTAAATTCATAATTTTAAATTATGCGGACCACTAATATAATCTGCCTATTGAGTGGCTGGGTGGGCGTGGCTAGGTGGGCATGTGACTTGGTGGGCATGGCCAACTTGATGTCACTCACATCGATGGGCGCCTTGCAAGCTTCTACTCGCCCCTCCCCTCCCAGCCACTCCTCGCCTGCCCGCCCTTAGGTTCCAACAGGAAGCAATTGTTGGAGCTAAGCAGCCATCATGAGAAAGAGTTGGCAAAACAGCTCAGTTCAAATTGGATCTGACTGAAAAGGAGGCTCAGCAGAAGCACCTCACTGAGGACTACGAGCATAGGCTTTCCAAGGAGAGGGAAGACCTGTGGGAGTGCAGGCCAGGTACTGGCGCCTGGAGGCTCATTGGGCTGAGCTGGTCAGCCAGTTCCAGGCTATGATGCAGTCCCACTGGAACGAGGCCCTCTGGCTCTTTGCCACCAGCGGCAGTTCAGTCCAACCTTCGCTGCACCAGGAGGCAGATCCCAAGTCGGCATTTCTACCCTCCTCCGACCTGCACAAAAAGATCCCGAAGGGGGAGACTCTCTGCAGCAACACAAATGTTCATTGCATGTGTCCGGCCCAGGGGCCGTAATTTGAGGACCCCTGATTTATTGCAATATAAAAAATGTCAATAATTTTTCTGCAGACCACCAACATTTTCTCATGGGCCACCAGTGGTTCACGGACCATCAATTGGTGACTGCTGATCTAGTCCAGCTGCCTGCTTGCTTCTTTCCTTCCATCCTATCCTGACTTCTCTACACGGTGCCTCTGAAAGCGAATAACCATCTTGTTTGAAGTACGGCAGCCAGACCCAATTATATAAGCCAGCTCGGGTTCTTCCTGAAAACCTCCGGAGACACTGAATTGTTAGAGCTTTAAAATTAGAATTTTAATATGATTTCCAAAGAGCTCTGTTTCTCTCTCCGTGGAAGCGGCAGAAGCAGCAGCTCTAACTCTGGTTGAAGCCACCAGGTCCCTTGTAATGCTACTGTCTAAACGGCGGGGGGGGGACCCCCACATCTTTTTGACTTAGCGCTTCTTAAAGATACGGGGAACAAAGAACCGTATTTTTTGAAGTATAAGACGCCCCTTAGTTTTTGGGGAGGAAAATAAGGGGGGGGGAATCTGCCTTTGCCTACCAGCATCCATGGTATTTAGCTGGCTAGCGTCCTGTCAGTGTGTGAGAGAGTTGAGGGATCTTTGGAAACAAACAGTATTTGCTGTGTGAGCCACAAGGAAGGAGACAGCAAGGAGCCTGGGCGTGGCTTGTTCTGTCCTAAAGCTGCATGCTGTGCTGATGTTGCAGGAAATCAGGAGACTCGGACAACAAGATCTAGATAAGCCTTTTATTTTTGGCCAAAGGTCCGAGCAGAAAATAAGTTTTGCTAACACCTGGATGAAGATCCATAGAAAAAGCAGATTCTTACATATCTTTCAAGGAGCAGTTTTGAATGTGGAAATACTTAAACCATTTCTATTGACTACCTTGAGGAACAAGCCTTGTAAGGAGTTGGGGGTCTTTAATTCTCCTTTTGTCTTAAGCCATACGTGTCTCTAAGTGAACTTTAGCTGAACCTTGTGGTTTTGTGAGAACTATTGAACTCTGCGGTTAGGCACTCATTTTCCTGTTCTTTTGTAAGCTATAACGGCCTATGTCACCTTTGAATATAGAAGTAAAAGAGGCCCTAAGAGGCTGTCTAGCCTGACCCAGTAGGTTTCACACTTAATGACCAATTCTCACTTTGCATCCTGCCGTACTGATAACTGAAACTAAAAGTGAAAGTGAAACTTCTCTACTGAACTACCACATTGGAAAACCTGCTTTTGGTATTGTATATTTACTTAATGTATTATATTATATATAAAGAGGTTATTGAATCCTGTTGAATCAGTTACTTGTGTGTGTTTTCTGAAGGTGATTGTTGCTGCAAATTCTGACACATCCTTGCAGCAAATAGCAAACAGCCATGTCAGCTTCAGCACATTATTGCAGCCTGATTCAGCATGAGCAACTGATTGGCGGGTGGATTGGCCTCCCAGAATACCCCCAATCAGCTGTTCCTGGCTGCAGGGATTGCCACAGATCATCGCCTCCTCCGTGCCTCACCTTTTTGGCTACATTTGGTGTATAAGATGCACCCAAATTTTCATCCTCTTTTTGGAGGAGGGGAATTACGTTTTATACTCCAAAAATACGGCATTCCCAGCATGCCTATAAAACAGCAGTTTAGTGCCCTAATTCTCCAAATAGGGTTAATCATCATCATCATCATCATCATCATCATCATCATCATCATCACCACCATAATAATCTTTATTGTCATTGTAATAATATTGTAATAAAATTTCTTATGCATCTGTGTGGCAAATCAGCAGGGAGAGGAGGATGTAGCTTGCAAGTAGCCATTTTGCATGTGTACGTGTGCATACAGACATACTAGTGGTGGGTTCCGGCCGATACTCAGTCATCCAGGTCATGCTTGTCCCAAAGGTGCTTTTTCAGGAGGCAACTGGACTTTTCTCTTCTCATCCATCATGAAGAAGTTTCTTGGATGAGAAGCGAAATGCCTTCAAATTAAAAACAAGAAAGTCCAGTGGTCTCCTGAAAAAGCACCTTTGGGACTAAGATGAATTTTTGGACTATGGTACAAATGCGGCAGAGGTGGCATTCAGCAGGTTCTGACCAGTTCTGGAGAACCGGGAGCGGAAATTTTGAGTATCGTATTTTTCAGAGTATAAGATGCACCTTTTTTCCTCAAAAAAGAGGCTGAAAATCTGGGTGCGTCTTATACACTGAATACAGCATTTTTTTTGCCTACTGAAACCCCTTTGCAAAAATGGCCATGCATAGCCTTTAGGAAGCTTCCAGAGTGCTCCTGGGGCTGGGGAGGGCAAAACATGAGTGAAAATGGGCCGTTTCTTGCTCATTTCCCCCCCCCCAGCCCCGAAGAGCACTCTGTAAGCCTCCTAAAGGCTATGCATGTTGTTTTTTGACAAAACACGGGCCCGTTTTCACAAAGTCTGCATAGTGCAAAAAGTTTTTTTTTTAATTTGCCTCTTCAAAATCTTGGTGTGTCTTATACGGTGTGTCTTATACTCCGGTGCTTCTTATAATCTGCAAA
The DNA here is from genome assembly GCA_039707465.1 of Rhabdophis nuchalis. Lineage (NCBI taxonomy): Eukaryota > Metazoa > Chordata > Lepidosauria > Squamata > Natricidae > Rhabdophis > Rhabdophis nuchalis. Next base: position 395,373,436 of record CM077643.1, on the reverse strand, counting down.
ATATGGTAGTTTGGAGAACCGGTAAATACCACCTCTGACTGCCTCCGCCCCATCTATTCTCTGGCTCCCGGGTCCCAGCTGATGGGGAGGGAATGGAGATTTTACAGTATCCTCCCCCCTGCCACGCCCACCAAGCCACACCACGCCCACCAAGCCACACCCACAGAACCGGTAGTAAAAAAAATTGAATCCCACCACTGAAATGTAGCCACAAACACTGTACCACATTGAGTTACATTTAGATGCAGGTATCTCTTTCAGATCCATCAGAGATCATTTAGAGGCAGGATCTCCTCCATTTTTTCCCCACTGTAATGGTCGGTCTTTAATTTGGGCCCAGTTTGCACCACCTCTCAGAAGAGACAGGCAGAAAACTTTTTCTTTTTACTCTTATCATAGATAGAGGAGGAGACTGGCAAGCAGAGATGGCTTAGCCCAGGGGTCTGCAAAGTTGGTTCTTTTAAGCCGGGTGGACTTCAACTCCCAGAATTCCCCAGCCAGCATGGCTGGCTGGGGAATTCTGGGAGTTGAAGTCCACCCGGCTTAAAAGAGCCAACTTTGCAGACCCCTGGCTTAGCCTGTTGCTTTCTGGCTGAGCTACAGCATGTCTGTTCATTATGTAGCCAGTTTAATGTAGTGATTAAGGTGCTGACCTAGAAACCAGGAGTTTCGAATCTCGCCTTGGGCAGGTAAGCTAGCTCGGTGACTCTGGGCCAGTCGGTCTCTTTCAGCGAAACTCAATATCACAGCATTGTGGTAAATAGGAGAAGAAGTATTGGATATGTTCGCTGCCTTGAGTAACTTATTTGTCTACATATATAAAAATGGCTGTGTGTGTGTGTTCCAGCATAACTCTGGAATGCCTCGAGAAATTTCAACCAAGCTTGGTACACAGATGACTTACTCTCTGGAAACAAATACTGTGGGGCAGAGGTGGGTTCCTGCCACTTCTAAGCTCTTCTGTAGAAGAGATTCCACAAATCTAAAGTGCCGTTTAGAACCGGTTCCATCTCCCTCCCCCCTGCCCGTCCGCCCATCATCAAGAGGAAGAGCGAGAGGAGGAATTCTGGGAGTTGAAGTCCACGAGTCTTAAAGCTGTCTAGTTTGAACACCCCTGGGGGTTTTTTTCCTAAAGGGTTAGGGGTGCGAGGGTCTTGTAACCTGACAGCTTTAAGACTTGCGTGCTTCAAATGCCAGAGTGTCTGAGACTGAGTCCACATTTCGGTTGCTAAGCAAGAGCGTTGTTAAGTAAGTTTCACCACATTTTACAAGTTGGCCATGCCCACCCAATCACATGGCTGGCAAGCCACTCCCACTCAGTCACATGGCTGGCAAGCCACTCCCACAAAGCAGGCCACATCTACAGAAGAGGTTCTAAAAATTTTGAAACCCACCACTGCTGGGGGGGGTAAGATACCCCTAACACCCCTCAGGATGTGCGATCTCTTAAGATACAGCCTGTTATAAAATGGCTTCTACTGTACAGAGCAGTGGAGTTGCCATGGTAACGGTTTCACAGTACTCCACAAGGGGGATCCCTCTGGTAAGGGGGAAAACCCAACATTAGAAATCATATTTGGTCCGGACATTTTCCCCCTATAAATAAATACCCAGGCAATGCCGAGTTATCAACTAGTAAAGTAATAAAGGTGGGATAAAAGTCTAATGAGCAAATATTAAAATACATTAGATTGTTGTCCCACCTCTATTCTGGCATACATAATACTTCCTCTTCTAGTTTTCCCATAACAACTCTGTGAGTAGGTTGGGCTGAGTAGATAGTGTCCCAGTTCAGGTGAAGGCCTTGCAGCTAATATTTGCAAAACTAAAGTAGTATGAATTCCACTTAACTTATTTTGTAGCTTAGCATGTTGCAAAACCCCCATCTATTTAAGGGAGAGGTGTCTAATAACCTTGGGAACTTTAAGTCTTTTGGGCTTCAACTCCCAGAATTCCCCAGACAGACATGATGGCTGGGGAATTCTGGGAGTTGAAGTCCAGAAAACTTAAAGTTGCCAAGACTGGACACCCCTGGTTTAAGGAGATGTGTAAAATCTATATATTGCATAAACACCCCCCTCCCCTCCCTACACACACCTTTGGTTTAATCTACTGATCAGATTAATCATATTGGAAGAGTTGGAAGAGTTTTGTGGTTAAGGATGGACTTCAGTCTGGGTTTATCTATCCAGTCCTGTTCTAAAACATTTGTAACACTGCACTCAAATGATGGTTTCAATCCAGATCAATGCCAACAAGCTTGTGGCATTCTCCATCCTCATGTCTCTCTCGTTTTAGAATAGAATAGAATAGAATAGAATAGAATAGAATAGAATAACAGGGTTGGAAGACACAATGGAGGTTTTCTAGTCCACCCCCCTGCTTGGGCAGGAAACCCTACATCATTTCAGACAAATGGTTATCCAACATCTTCCTTAAAACTTCCAGTGTTGGGGCATTCACAACTTCTAGAGGCAAGTTGTTCCACTGATTAATGGTTCTAACTGCCAGGAAATTTCTCCTTAGTTCAAAGTTGCTTCTCTCCTTGATTAGTTTTCACCCATTGCTTCTTGTCCTGCCCTCAAGTGCTTTTGACAATATCTTTACTCCCTCTTCTTTTTGGCAGCCCCTGAGATATTGGAACACTGCTAACATGTCTCCCTTAGCCCTCCTTTTTATTAAACTAGACATACCCAGTTTCTGCAACCATTCTTTATATATTTTAGCCTCCAGTGCCTTAATCATCTTTGTTGCTCTTCTCTGCACTCTTTCTAGTGCCTCAACATATTTTTTACATCGTGGCAACCAAAACTGAATGCTTCCTGTTTCTTCTCCTTCACCATGTCTGAACCATCTACAAGCTGCCCCTTATTTGGGCAGTCCATTTGAAATGACAGTAAATGCAGATGGACTCGCTTGGCAGACGGGATCCCTCAAGAGTGGGGCTTGCATAACTGACCCAGCCCTCTTCTGAAGTTCCAGTTTGCTGCCGTCATTGCCGTGATTGTGGGAGCTTTGGTAACCATCCCCACTGCTGCTGGGGTGGAGGAACCGTTCATAAGTGCCAGTCCATTAAGGGCTATTAATAACTGCTGGCAATCTCAATAGAAAGGAAGCGCGTGGCAGGAATGAGGAAACAGCTCAGATCTCTAGATATCTGTGTGGGATGTAGAGAAGACAGCCATGGAAAATTTATCTCGTGGGCAGAAGCAAGCGGTGAACCCATCTGTGTCTCTCTGAAAGACGCTGGTTACCAAGCTCTTGACATGAGGAAGTAACTGTCCTGTGAGAAATGCTGAGCTTAGACTGGCCAACAGTAAAACCATATTCATTTGATTCTGGATTTCTTACTGTTTAATTGACCGAGTCTACTGCATTCAATGCCTTTGGCTTCCGATGTCTAGATCTACTAGATCAGTCTTTGGATGTTGATCTTTCCTTCTCTTGAGTTTTCAGTTCCTGAATCTGAAACAGAGTGGATTGATTTAAAGCCTTGATTTAAATCCACTCGATTTAAATCATAATTTTATCTCTCTTTTCAAGGTTTTTATTTTTATTACAAATTATTACCTATTTTATGAACAAAGTGTTGTCTGGGTCTTTTCTTTTACATCCTCTAATACACATAATCCATTTAACACAGTGATGAAATTTAACAGGTTCTGGAGAACCCGTAGCAGAAATTTTGAGTGGTTCAGAGAACCAGCAAATAGGCTGGCCCCGCCCTACTGCTTCCCAGCTGATCTTTTGTTGCCCTTTACAGGAGAACAGAGCTGGAAAGCAGGTTAGTGGGGTGGGGAGGGAATGGAGACCTTGCAGTATCCTTTCCCTGGAGTGGGGTGGGAATGGAGATTTTGTAGTATCCTTTCCCTGGAGTGCGGTGGGAATGGAGATTTTGCAGTATCCTTTCCCTGGAGTGGGATGGGAATGGAGATTTTGCAGTATGCTTTCCCTGGAGTGGGATGGGAATGGAGATTTTGCAGTATGCTTTCCCTGGAGTGGGATGGGAATGGAGATTTTGCAGTATGCTTTCCCTGGAGTGGGATGGGAATGGAGATTTTGCAGTATGCTTTCCCTGGAGTGGGATGGGAATGGAGATTTTGCAGTATGCTTTCCCTGGAGTGGGATGGGAATGGAGATTTTGCAGTATCCTTTCCCTGGAGTGGAGAGGGAATGGGGACTTTGCAGTATCCTTTCCCTGGAGTGGGATGGGAATGGAGATTTTGAAGTATCCTTTCCCTGGAGTGGGATGGGAATGGAGATTTTGCAGTATCCTTCCCCTGCCATGCCCACCACAGAACCGGTAGTTAAAAAAAATTGAATTTCACCACTTATTTAACATTATATCTCTGTTTCCTATTTCAGACATATTATTCTCTTTCCATATTTTTTATCTTAAGCTTATTTTCTTCTTAGTGCATAAACAATATCACTAATAACCCTTAATTTCTAATCTCTTACAATAGCATCACCTCCATCCCTAAGTACTTTTCTCAAACACCATCCCACTGTTTAACATTTCATCTTCATCTCTTAACTTAAATTATCTTCAAAGTTAAACCAAATTATCTTTTCACATTTCATCTGTTAGTCTGTTTTGCTATAAGCAACATACATTATCAAATTCAATTTTTTTTTACATAAAGAACATTTAACTTAAGGAATTGATTTAAACCATAACTTTAAAAGAGCAACTGTCATCTCTGTCCTGCAGCGGCTCTTCCTCTGACTTGCTGTTGACTCAACGGCAGTCCCAATATTGCAGAATACACGGCTGCATGCGATATAACTAAGCTCCATTTCATGCTGAATAAAATAAATGATTAATGCATCTTAAATAGAAAACTATCTTTAGATAGATTTGTTTTTACTCCAAAAGCATTTTATTAAAATAAATTTGATTTTAAAAAATGCAATTGAAATTTTTAAAATTCAATTTTTTAAAATCAATTTTTATCCATCCTGATCTGAAAGCCTTGAATTGAAACCTTTAATTTAAGTAATGGATGGAAGCTTATCAAAGACAGATCCAGCCTAGAACGAAGGAGAAACTTCCTGGCTGTGAGAACAATTAATCAGTGGAACAGCTTGCCTCCAGAAGTTGAGGGCGCCTCCATTACTGGAGGTTTTTAAGAAGAAATGGGCCAACCATTTGTCTGGAATGCTATAGGGCAGGGTTGGCGAACCTTCTTGGCACTGAGTGCCAAAACGGGAGCGCGTGCACCAGTGGTGGGTTTCAAATTTTTTAGAACCTACTCTGTAGGTGTGGCCTATTTTGTGGGCGTGGCTTGGCAGTCATGTGACAGGGTGGGAGTGGCCACCTTTTAAAATGTGGTGAAACTCATTTAACAACGCTCTTGCTTAGCAACCAAAATTTTGGACTCAATTGTGATGATAAATTCTTTCTTTCTTTCTTTCTTTCTTTCTTTCTTTCTTTCTTTCTTTCTTTCTTTCTTTCTTTCTTTCTTTCTTTCTTTCTTTCTTTCTTTCTTTCTTCCCTTCCTTTCCTTTCCTTCCCTTCCCTTCCCTTCCCTTCCCTTCCCTTCCCTTCCCTTTCCTTCCCGTTGGGTCACTGGCAGCGGTGGGCCAGATTTACTTCCAGGTACGCCAGTGGAACCCCCTCTCACCGGTTCTCTAAATTTCACTAACCGGCTCTCGCGAGTAGGTGCGAGCCTGCAGAAACCCACCACTGGCGTGCACATGTGCCTGCCAGACACTAGAAGAGCAGTCGCCTGTGCATGCACGTGCTGGGAAGATAATCTTCCAGTTTCTGGCACACGCATTTGCACCGACCATTTGGTCTTCACATGCACATGTGCACCAGAAACCCGAAGAGCAGGTGGCCAGCACGCATGCATGTGCCAGAAACCAGAAAATCATCTTCCCGGTGGGTGTGCACATGCATACCGGCGGCTAGTCTTCCAGTTTATGGCATTCCCACGCACCTGGAAATCAGCTGGTTGGCACGTCGGAACCCGGAAGAGCAACAGGCGATAGTTTGCATGACCAGAGAGAGGGCTCTGCGTGCCACTTCCGGCACACGTGCCATAGATTCGCCATCACGGGTATAGGGTCTCCTGCTTGAACAGAGGGTTGGACTACAAGACCTCCAAGATCCCTTCCAGCTTCGTTATTCTGAATCAGGAGTGGGTAAAAGTAGATATTTTGGAGATGGTCCGAAACTGACATCTTCAAGCATTCAAGTGGTTCCTCCATGAAGCTAAAAAGACATGATGAATTTTCAAGCTCTTCAAGAGTTTATTTCTTGAGCCAGTATAGTTCCCCAGTTTAATGCTGATGCCTGAAAAAACAATATTTGGCTCAACATGGTCCCAAAGAGGAAGGGGAAGGGGAAGGGGAAGGGAAGGAAAGGAAAGGAAAGGAAAGGAAAGAAAGGAAAGGAAAGGAGGGAGGGAAGATAGGAAGGAAGGAAATAAGGAAGGAAATCAGTTCTGGACAGATAATAGTCTGCCTTTTTCTTTATATATCTTCCATATTAAATTTATCATTGTAAACCTTGCTGCTTACGTATATCTATCCCTCTGACCTAGCATAAATAGCTTTTCAAGGTTAGCCTCTGCTTTTTTAAAAAAAGAGTGCTAAAGTTGTAAGCATCTCTGTGTGTTATGATTCAGATACTCAGATAAGTTAGTTTTGTTCTACTGAGCTGCAGCTGATTTTATTACAGGTTTTTTCCCCCCTGTAGTTGTATTTTACACTTAGAATATATTGTACTGTTCGTTCCTCGGGCTGCCTATCATAACCTCCTTTGGATAGATTTTGAAATGCACATTCACACACACGCACCCCGCCTCCAGGGAAAACATATATTTTCAGAATTTCTTGGCTAATATAGTGATAAATATATTTGTCTCCCTTGAGAGACAAACTTATTTTTGACAAGATGGGATTGGAATCCTCAGTTGAATTTTCTGTGGTTGCTAAATTAAGCTGCTTCTTTCATAAGTAGCCGGTTCACATGACAAGAGGACTTTAAGTAAACATTAAGAAAAACTTCTCGATGATCAAGTTCTTGTCACTCTTAAAAGTGTATATAATCCTTTGCAAGAAATGCCGGGCACTGGATTCACAAGTGGCCAATATGTGACTGTTGAGGCTGCTCTTGATTTTATGATTCCATACATTTTATGAATTGTCTAGAATATTTCTCTTCCCTTTTATCCTCCAGATCATTTATTTCAAAATTTTAACAGGGCCATGTTTTTATATCAAACAAGCGCTTTGGAAGATGCTGTGCAGGCAGTCCTGAACTTATGACCGTAATTAAGCCCAAAATTTCTGTTAACAAGGCCATTAAGTGAGTTTTACCCCGTTTTATAACCTATTTTGCCAACGTTGTTAAGCGAATCACTTAGTTGTCAAATGAATCATGCAGTCGTCAAGCGAATCTTTCTTCCACCTTTGACTTTGCTTGTCGGAAGCCGGCTGGGACGGTTACAAATGGTGATCACATGACCCCAGGACAGTACAACTGTCATTTTATTTATTTATTTATTTTATTAAATTTATACCCCGCCCTTCTCCTTGTTAGGACCCAGGGCGGGGTCATAAATACATGCCAGTTGCCAAGCGCCAAGTTTTGATCACATGACTGTGGGAACGCCACGATAGTTTTAAATCTGAGAGCCTATCATAGGTCATTTTTTTCAGTACCATTGTAACTGTGAATGGACATTAAATGAATAGTTGAAAGTCAATATAACTGGTTGTATTAGCCAATACAATTCTGTTCACACAAAGTATGGCATTCCAATAACATCAATCTGTCAGAATAGAGCTGGAAGGGACCTTGGAGGTCTTCTAGTCCAATCCATTGTTCATGGAGAACACCATATACCATTCCAGACAAGTGACTGTCTGGTCTCTTCTTAAAAATCTCCAGTGATGGAGCACCCACAACTTCTGAAGGCAAGCTGTTCCACTGGTTAATTGCCCTAATTACCATATTTCTTGGAGTATAAGATGCACCAAGATTTTGAAGAGGCAAATTTAAAAAAAAGGTTTTTGCACGCTGCAGACCTCCCTAAAACAGCCAGTTTTTTGTGAAAATGGGCCTGTTTCCCCCCCGAAAAAGGACATGAATAGCCTTTAGGAGGCTTGTAGAGTGTTCCTGGGGGCTGCCCCCCCCAAATGGGCAAAAATGGCCCATTTTTTGTGAAAACGGGCCTGTTTTCCATCCAAAAAAGGGCATGCATAACCTTTAGGAGGCTTATAGAGTGCTCCTGGGAGCTGGGGGGGGCAAAATTGAGCAAAACCAGCCCATTTTCGCTTATTTCTGCCCCTCCCCAGCCCCCAGGAGGACTCTGCAAGGCTCCTACAGGCTCTTGGTGAAGGGGGTCAGGTTTCAGGAGGCCAAAAATGCTGTATTCAGTGTATAAGACGCACCCAGATTTTCAGCCTCTTTTTTGAGGGAAAAAGGTGCGTCATACTCTGAAAAATACGGTAACTAATAGTTAATTAACTAATAGTTAACACAACATGCTGTAGTGTTAACTATCCACTTTGATTATGGCAGCCTTAGTTGTGTGAATCCAAGCTGCTGCTGCCACCTGGATCACATCCAACACATTTTTATGTATGAAATCATCGGATCATTGTTTCTCCTTTAGGCGTGGAGCCAAAAATGACCTTGCATTTTATCTAAAGATAGAGATAATTCATTGCGGAATCTTATAAGTACTATAACATAATTTAATGAAGTTTGTTTGTTTATATAAAGTAAAATATCCTAATAAAATGGTAAGGTGGGGACTTTACGTGATGGATATCACATTGGCCTAAATTTTATGTGCATTGAAAGAAGGTCTGTTGCACTAATTCAGGAGTGTCAAACTCGCCACGTCATGTTGCTGTCACATGACGTTCCCCTCCTTCGCAGAGCTGGGGTGGGCGTGGCCTGCACCAGAGGTTGTGCTTAGTTCAGCCCAGATTGGGCCAACCAGTAGTAGCGGCAGCGGGAGGCTCCGCTCACCCACCCAGACGCTTCTGCACATGTGCTGAAGCTTCTGCGCAGAACCGGTAGTAAAAAAAATTAGCAACCCACGACTGGCCTGCTCATGACGCATCCAGCCTGCAGGCTGCCAGTTTGACACCCCTGCTCTAAGTATAAAAAGACTAGGTCCAATTTACTTTTGCTCTTTTTCTTCTTTTCATCAACTGTAACTCCCATTTTGCTCCAATCCTTCATCCCACTCATTTGCAATTTTAAAGCTGACATAAAAATCCATGCCTGCACATTTCTTCTGATTTTCTGCATATATGAATTTTGATCAGCAACTTCCTTTAATTATGTATTCCTTTTACAAGTGTGTAAAGGATGCAAATTTGAGCTTGTTTTAATTATATATTCCTTTTACAAGTGTGCCCCAAGGATGCAAATTTGAGCTTATTTTCATTGGCGTGTACATTTGGGGGGGCGGGAGGGCGTCCCATCTCTTTTAGAAGCCTGGCATTGCCAGATTTAGAAATGTTCAGTTACGACTGAAGGACGTAACTGAATCCTGACTAGCATTCTAGCTCAGAAAATACGCACAAAGGAACATTTGAATTACTTTGTCAGTGGAAGAAATTTAACTCCCATTGTCGGCCTGCAATTTTGTGCGGTGGCTATTATCATCTTTCCAGATTTCGGCCAGAAGGCTTTTTACGCACACCGCTGTATTGTTTTATTATGGACTTTTTTTTCTTTCTCTAGTCAAGAAACATTCCCATGACAGGGAAACAAGGGTTCCAGTTTTCCATTTTTACAGGTGGTCCTTGACTTACAACCTTCAAAGTGACCATTCAGAGTTACAACGGCACTGAAAAAAGCAACATGACTGGATCCCCATGGATCCCCACGTGATCAAAATTCAGACGCTTGTCAACTGGCTCTTATTTATGACGATGACAGTGTCCTGGGGTCATGTGATCCTTTTTTGCGACCTTAAGAACATAAGAACAGCCTTGCTGGAACAGGCCACAGCCCATCCAGTCCAGCATTCTGTCTCACACAGTGGCTCCCCATTTGCTTCAGGGCATTCCCAAGCAGATGTCTTCACCTGCTTGTGATTCCCTGCAAATGGCATTGAGAGATATCCTGCCTATCTCTCCAATCCGGAGGGTGTCCTTAGGCATCCATCATGATAGCCATGGATACCCTTGTTCTCCATGAACTCGTCTAATCCTTTCTTAAAGGTGTCGAGGCTGACAGCTGTCACCACTTCTTCTGGCAGGGAGTTCCATAGACCAGTGATCCTCTAGGTGAAAAAGTACTTCCTCTTATTTGTTTGCGGTCTAGCTATCAAAAGTTTCATGGAGTGCCCCCTAGTTCTAGTGTTGTGCGATAGGGAAAACAGTTTTTCCTTTTCTACTTTGTCCACACCGTGCATGATTTTATAGACTTCAATCAGGTCACCTGTCAGGCGCCGTCGTTCTAGAGTGAAGAGGCCCAGCCGTTGCAGCCTCAGATGGTAAGGAAGGTGTTCCAGCCCCCTTTGTTTGACCTTCTGAACAAAGTCAATGGGGAAGCCAGATTCGCTTAACAGCCCTGCTGCTAACTTACCGTAAGAACTGCAGCGATTCACGAAAGAACTGTGGCAAGAAAAGACGTAAAGGGGGGCAAAATTCACTTAACAACTGTCTTGCTTAGGAACAGAAACTTTGGGCTCACTTGTGGTGATACGACAAGGGCTACCTGTTTTCTTGGCATTCAAAAATGGGGATGTTGATAATTCAGAGAGGGATTTGTCCTTGTCTCCACTGCCTTGCAGCAGGGGTGTCAAACTCGATTTCATTGAGGGCCACATCAGGGTTGTGTTTGAGCTCGGGTGGGGGGGGAAGGGGGAGTGTTTGAAGGGTGGGTGTGACCAGCTCAATGTCACTCGTATTGGGGGTGCCTGTGGTGGCCCCAATACGATGGGCTCGAGCTTGGTTTTTGGCTGCCTCGGCCTCCTCTGCCAGTGAAAATGGGCTCCCGAGCTCCGTTTTTGGCTGTGAAGGCCTCCTGCAGCCCTCTGCCAGTGAAAATGGGCTCCCGGGCTCCATTTTTGGCTGTGACAGCCTCCTGCAGCCCTCTGCCAGTGAAAATGGGCTCCCGAGCTCCGTTTTTGGCTGTGACGGTCTCCTGCAGCCCTCTGCTAGTGAAAATGGGCTCCCGAGCTCCGTTTTTGGCTGTGACGGCCTCCTGCAGCCCTCTGCTAGTGAAAATGGGCTCCCGAGCTCCGTTTTTGGCTGTGACGGCCTCCTGCAGCCCTCTGCCAGTGAAAATGGGCTCCCGAGCTCCGTTTTTGGCTGTGACGGCCTCCTGCAACCCTCTGCCAGTGAAAACAGAGATCCGTTTTCATTGACAGAGGCACCATGGGCTGGTCTTTTGCTGTTTTCAGATCTAAGCGCCCCATGGGGCGGATCCAGCCCATGGGCCTTGAGTTTCACACCCCTGCCTTACAGCTTCGGTATATGGGTCCTAGTAGCTCTGACTGATGATCAGACTGCCCACAAGTGAAGCATGCATTTTACTACAGGAGTGTGAAACATGACTCTCAAATCTGAGTGCTCTGCATGATTACTGTTCATGCTGACAAAAGCTGAGAAATCAACAACATCTGTGGACAGTGGGTTCCCTATTGCCTGTACTTCACGGCAACGGCTTCTTCACGTGGGAGTTTACAATCTCTCCTTCGAGTTGGTTTTTTTTTTTTTTTTTGCAAATTGCCAAATCTAATTTGGTCAATTGTTACTAACAAGGGCTTTTCAATGGCACTTGACTAGGTTGCGGCACTCCAAATTAAATTGCTTGAAGTGCAAATAATAAAGCTTTTTCATTCAGGTGGTAAAGAGACATCCTTATGGATGGGCTGATCCCCACTTTTGGGGGTATTGTTGTACAGCAGGGGTCTCCAACCTTTGCAACTTTAAGTCTGAAGGACTTCAGCTCCCAGAATTCTCCAGCCAGCAAAGCTAGCTGGAGAAGTCTGGGAGCTGAAGTCCTTCAGACTTAAAGTTGCAAAGGTTGGAGACCCCTGTTGTAGAGGATAGCAACGTGGCACTTAAACCACAACATTTAAAAAAGAACCCAGTCCTTGATTACATGAAAATCCAACCACTATAGAGAAAATTGTATTTAATGTTGGATGGGGAAATGGTTTTTTTAGCTTAGAAAAGAGAACAGGGTATAACTTTTATGTTCTTATAAATCATGCAACATTTGGGAATAAACGAGTATTTACATGCAGCAAAGCTAGGAGGGAAGACTGGAGCAGGGTGTGAGAAATGTTTTGATATAGTTTGCTTGCACATCGCACGAAGCTATAATATTGTTTTTCATTAATGTGGCTTGTGAAACCAGCCATTATGACTTCTAAAAAACATAATTTATGGTTAGTGTGTGAACAAGAGCAATGGTAGTTTATTTGACAAACTAAAAGCCCACCCCAAAAGCCAGGACACAATGTGAAGTGCATTTCAGTTAAGAGAAACATTAAGAGCCATGATGGCGCAGTGGTTAGAATGCAGTATTGCAGGCTAATTCTGCTGACTGCCAGGGGTTCGATCTTCACAGGGTCAAGCCTTCCATCCTTTTGACATGGATAAAATAGAGGACCAAGATTGTTGGGGGCAATATACTAACTGTATAAACTGCTTAGAGAGGCTGTAATGCACTATGAAGTGGTATATAAGTCTAAGTGCTATTGCTATTGCTGGCAAACTCTGCCCACTGCCAGGAGTTTGATCCTGACTGGCTCAAGGTTGACTCATCCTTTCATCCTTCTGAGGTTGATAAAATGAGGACCCAGATTGTTGGGGGCAAAATGCTGACTCTAGAGAGGCTGTAAAGCACTATGAAGTGGTATATAAGTCTAAGTGCTACTGCTATTGCTGTTGCAGGCAAACTCTGGCCACTGGCAGGAGGTCGATCTTAACCGGCTCAAGCCTTTCATCCTTCCGAGGTCAGTAAAATGAGGACCTAGATTGTTGAGGGCAAGATGCTGACACTGTAAACTGCTTAGAGAGGGCTGTAAAGCATATATAAATCTAAGTACTATTGATATTTTTATTGATAATCAATCAATCAATGGCCCTCAAGGCTGGGGGAGCCAACCAACCACCTGGTTCTATTAAGTTGCTTTTAATTATCAAAATATTTAACTGAAATGCAGCTTACATTCAGTCCTGGACTCTGGCGTGGGTTTTTAGTTTGTAATGTAAACTGCCATTGCTTGTGTTCATGCAATCTATGAAACCATAAATTATCTTTTAAGAACCATAATGGTTGATTTCACAAGCAACACTAAGGCATAATTTAAATCTGCCCTCAAATCATTGTCAGCACATAGTGATCACAGAGATACAGTCAGGGGTGGATTCTGGCAGCCGCTACTGTCAGTTTGCTCATGGTCGCGCAATGCTTCGCACTTGACACACACTGTGCATGCTTGCGCAGTACTATAAAAATGCTTATGTGCATGCGCAGAAGCCAAAAACAAGATGGTGGCGCCTATAGTACCGCCAGGAGAACCGGTTTGGGGGCATGGCAAATCACTACTGGTTCAGCTGAACCAGTCCGAACCAGTTGGAACCCACCATTGGATACAATATAGTGCCACTGTAACTTTGAATAGTTGCTACACCAACAGTTGTAAATTGAGGACTACCACTAATTTGAACCTGGTCATTAGTGCCTTGAGTGAGAATTCCAGATTTACAGGTAGTCCTCAATTTACGGCCACAACTGAGCCCCAAATTCATGTTGCTAAGTGAGAAATTTGTTAAGTGAGTTTTGCGACGTTTCTTGCCACATTTGTGAAGTGAATCCCTGCAGTTGTTAAATTAATAACACGGTTGTTAAGTGAATCTGGTTTCCCCATTGACTTTGCTTTACAGAAGGCCAGAGAAGGGGATCGCATGAGCTCGGGTACACTGCCACCGTCATAAACGTGAGTCAGTTGTCAAGCATTCGAATGTAAATCATGTCACTACGGAGATGCTACAACGGATCTAAGTGTGGAAAATGGTCATAAGTCACTTATGGGGCATACCACCTGCAACCCACCACTTCAGTCAATCAGTCAAATTACCTCTCCATTAGTCTCTTTTGTTATATAGTTACTATCAATCCATATACATATCCAGTTCCTACCTATCATACAATATTCATACCATATTCCAATTCTTAACTTATCTGTGTTGTTCTGTCCCGACTTTTTCCCCTTTTTCTAACCATTGGTACCAAGGTGTTAGTTATCCTCTTTAAAGCGCTCCATGGCACGGGACCCAGCTATCTGCGGGATCGGATTCTGCCCCATACATCCCTGCGGCCGATCCGCTCCCACAGAGAGGGACTTATCCGGATGCCGTCCACTAGGCTATGCCAGCGGGCGACGCCCAGGGGAAGGGCCTTCTCTGTGGCGGGCCCGACCCTCTGGAACGACCTTCCCCCCGAAATTAGAACAACTACGGACTTCCGCTCCTTCCGTCAAAAATTGAAAACACACTTTTTCTGCTTGGCCAGCCTAGGTTAGTCTTCCGTTTTTAACTGGGTTTTTTAGGGGGGTGTAGTTTAGTATAGTGGGTTTTAGCGCAGGGACAATTTGTTTAATTCTTATTTTAGCTATTTATGTATTTTATATTTGCTTTTTTAACTTTCCCTGTGCACCGCTCCGAGTCCCTTTGGGGAGAGGAGGCGGTCTATAAATAAAATTATTATTATTATTATTATTATTATTATTATTATTATTATTATTATTATTATTATTATTATTATTATTATTATTATTATTATTATTTGTCCCAGATTTTGTGGTATTCTGTCTTACCCTTGTCTTTCAGCTCCAGAGTCAGTCCGTCCATTTCTGCACTTGTTAGCGTCTTATTTATTATTTCTTGTTCCGAGGGGGTCTCTTTTGCCTTTCCGTTTTTGTGCGAAGGTCAATCTTTTTAGCATGAACACCTCGCTTTTCTAATAAACCAAACTCTCCTCCTTAACTTTGAGTGCCACTTTGGAGAGTTAATTTCTGAGCTTTGCAGAAGTGGCTCCCCCTCCCCCCCCCCCCCCGTTTCGGTGTCCTGCCTCAGTAGCCAGTAGCTATCCATGCTCATTGAGGGACCATCTCCGAGCTGTCAAAAACAATTTGAATAAACCTCTCCAGCCTCTTTTGAGCTGTCAGGGTTCATTAGCCAGCACTCCAGTGTAATTAAAAAGAGAAGAAGTGTGTGAGAGAGAAAGAGAGAGAGAGAGAGAGAGAGAGAGAGAGAGAGAGAGAGAGAGAGAGAGAGAGAGAGAGAGAGAGAGATCTTTTCGCTTCGGGGCCAACTGCCGATCGCTTGTCAACCGTACAGCTGGAATGTACCAAGCTTTGCGGTGTCCTGCAGATCACATCTGGAACCATGGTTCCCTTCTTGTTGCCATGGTAGCCCCCTGTCAGCTTTTCTGATTCTTAAATCCCTCTTCTATCACTTGAGGACACATGGCAGTTTGGCTGCATAAGTTCCTCTGCTGTCCTTCCGAGCGTCGGATCATTATTTTTTAGTTATCAACAAGTCTGGGTTTTGGTTTTTTTTTTTTTGAGCCGGCTAATGACGGATTGCTGTGTTGACTGTAATGAGACGATTAGTGCAATTGACTCTGTCTCTCTTGCCCCCTTGCTCAGTGCTGTTAAGTGAGCCGGGGTGGGGGAGTAACGTAGGTGGGCACGTTGCCTCCTTGCCTAAGGAAAATAGAACCCAGAGTTGCAAATCAACAGGACCCAGGAGGTGAAAAATAAAGAAAACAATGCAATTTTAACTGTCTGGCTTAACTTACTGCCCGCAAAACAATTCTACGCAGCCCATTTCAACCATATTGCTTAAGTAGCATCTGTTGCATATTGAGATTTGAAATTTCCGGGCAATTAGGAGACGGGACATGGGTCTCGGGCTAAGACCCATCTTTTCTCTTAATGAGGTTACCTAGTGTTGGAAGAAATAGCCATCTGGTTCATTCCAAGCCGGGAGAAAAGCACTGGAGACAAAATGGAGGGTGGAGGTTGATTGGAAAGAGAGTTTCATTTATTGATGAAGCAGAAGCACATGGATTGTTCTGGGCAGCTGACCACATGGAGTTGAGAGTGTGTGTGTGCGCGGGGGGTATTTATACCTTCCCTTGGGCTTTGCACTTGAGCTTCCTGTTTCTGTGCAAGAACATGTGTTCTATTGGCTGTTGTAGGGGTCATAGCTAACTTTGTAGGTTGTCTGAGTCCTGGGTTTGGTTGAAATTCGCTGGGTGATGCAATGTCCCCAGTGACTGTGCCATGTGGTGAGCTCTGATGCTAGATGGGTTAATCCTATTATGTCCTGGAGGGTCAAGTCTTCCATCACCCTGGAGCTGGAGATCTTTTGTCTAGTAGATCAGGGGTCACCAACCTTTCGGACTTCAGGGACCACTAAATTCATAATTTTAAATCCTGCGGACCACTAATATAATCTGCCTAATGACCGGCTGGGTGGGCATGGGTAGGTGGCCATGTGACTGGGTGGGCATGGCCAACTTGATGTCGCTCACATTGAGGGACGCCTTGCTGGCCTCTACTCACCCCTCCCCTCCCAGCCACTCCTCGCCTCCCCGCCTGGACTTCTTAGTGCCCCAACAGGAAGCAGCCGCCATGAGAAAGAGTTGGCAAAACAGCCCAGTTCAAATTGGATCTGACCGAGAAGGAGGCTCAGCAGAAGCACCTCACTGAGGAGTACGAGCAGAGACTTTCCAAGCAGATGGAAGACCTGCGGGAGTTCAAGGCCAGGTACCGGTGCCTGGAGGCTCACTGGGCTGAAATGGTCAGCCAGTTCCAGACCATGATGGAACGAGACACTTCGGTTCTTCGCCACCAGTGGCACTTCCCCCCCAGCCTTCGCCCAAAGCAGGAGGCTGAAGCAGACCCCAAGTCAGAATTTCTGCCCCCTCCAAAACGCATAAAAAGACCCTGAAGGGGGAGACTGTCTGCAGCAACACAAGCGTTCATTGCATGTATCCAGCCCAGGGGCCGTAGTTTGAGGACCCCTGATTTAGTGCAATATAAAAAATGCAAATCGTTTTTCTGCGGACCACCAAAATTTTATCATGGACCACCAGTGGTCCACGGACCACCAGTTGCTGACCACTGTTCTACTCTAACCCCAAACCCTACACTACTTCAGACAAATGGTTATCCAATACCTACCGACCTTGGAAGGATGGAAGGCTGAGTCAACCTTGAGTCTGGTGAAGATCGAACTGTACCAAGTGCCAGTTTGCAGTGTATTTCTCGATGGCTTGTTATTTGGCTTATTATTTTACTATTTGCAGTTGATCCCTGTCAATTTTAAGGCTTTGTGTATTGATTGTACGACGTACTTTGATATTGAATGCAGGGTGGATGAGCAAGGGAAAAGCTGCAGAAGAATTAGTGAGGATATCCTATTTTATGATCATTAACCCCGGTAATGGCATGTGCTTATTTAATGAATTAATCATTTGGCTGCTATTTGAAAGATATATTTTCACCCTTGCTTGATTAGCATTCCTACAATTATGGTGTGTGTGTGTGTGTGTGTGTGTGTGTGTGTGTGTGTGTGTGTGTGTTTCCTTGAAGACTTATGGCAATTGAGTCTACTTATCTCATGCCTGCCAAGGCTGTTTTTCAGCAGTCTCCCCGCAGCAGCCAATACGGCAAAAAATTCCCTGTGCTATGGAGATAATTAGATCCCCCCCCTCTTACAAATGCAATTAGGAAGCCCTGCTTGCCTGGATTTTGAAGCAGTGAAGCATAGATGTGTGTGGATGTGTGTTTGTGGTGTATTTCGCCCCAGCCGTCAAAATAGTCAAGCTGTGTTCTTTTTAAGCACGGCAAAATGACAAACAGGGGAGGGCAAATTGCAAAGAAATTCTAATTTCACAATATCCAGGAATTCACATAAGTTGGGGGAATGGATGGTTACCATCTATGCTTAAATTTGAAATAGATTGGGAAGCATCTGCCAGGTACAGGGTGAAAAAGCAAAAAACAAATTTTTGATTTCTGTCTGGGACTCTGGGGTTTTAGATGGAGTGATGGGCGGCTATTGGAAAGATTTGTTTTCCGTTATTTTTAAGTACCCTTACTACGTGCTACATTCTCTACTAAATCTCTTGATTTTTTGGCACAAGTTGGCCTGTACAACCTAAGCAAGCTTTTTTAAAATCCCATTTTTATCCCAGGCCTACGCATGTCACTAACATATAACGGTAGTTGCTCAGATCTCAACAGCTAGGAATTATTTGCAGTTTGCTGACACACACCAAGGACGTGCAGAGTTTCATGAAAATTATGTAAGATGAGATCTCCCCATTTTTTCCTTTCAAGTTTTTTTCTGTGCTTTTATTGAGCAAATGAACAGCAACAGCAATAACAGCATTGGTAGTGCAAAGCAATACAAAATATGCAGGTGAAATTCACCTCTGGAAGATAAATATTAACCACCTATATACAGGTAGTCCTCGTTTAGCGGCCGCCTCATTTAAAGACTATTCACAGAAACAACAGTGATGAAAAAGTAAATTTACAACCAGTCCTTGCATTGATGATGAACGGCAAAGAAAGCTGTGGTAAAATCATAAGCAGGGTTGTGGTTTCACTTATCAGGAACTGGGTATGTCTAGTTTAATAAAAAGAAGGACCAGGGGAGACATGATAGCAATGTTCCAATATCTCAGAGGTTGCCACAAAGAAGAGGGAGTCAAGCTATTCTCCAAGGCACCTGAGGGCAGAACAAGAAGCAATGGGTGGAAACTAATCAAAGAGAGAAGCAACTTAGAACTGAGGAGAAATTTCCTGACAGTTAGAACAATTAATCAGTGGATCAACTTGCCTCCAGAAGTTGTGAATGCCCCAACACTGGAAGTCTTTAAGAAGATGTTGGATAACCATTTGTCTTAAACGGTATAGGGCTTCCTGCCTAGGCAGAGGCTTGGACTAGAAGACCTCCAAGGTCCCTTCCAGTTCTGCTATTGTATTGAATTATCAGCTGCTTTGCTTAATGACTGAATTGCGGGTCCCAATTGTGGTTGCTAAATAAGGACTACTTTTAATCTCAAGAAATAAACGTGGACGATTGGATACAGCAAAATGATTGGATTTGTATGACACAATTCCCATAATAACATTCCATCCACTAAAAACACAGCTCTGCTCCTTCATTCAAAGTGGTCCTGAAAAGTATTCTGCAGCTCCTCAGAATGTTGTGAATCTGAGTTACAACTCCAAATCCGTCGTATGTTGCCCATCCTGTTATAAACAGTTCATATTCAAAGAAAAATAAATAAAAATCAAATTATAATTTAAAACAGGGGTCTCCAACCTTGGCAACTTTAAGCCTGGAGGACTTCAACTCCCAGAATTTCTGGGAGTTGAAGTCCTCCAGTCCTCCAGGCTTAAAGTTGCCAAGGTTGGAGACCCCTGTTTCAAGACTCTTACAGCACCAGGACCTTTTCACAGATTTGAGAATTACAAGGAACAGATAAGATCTATGAATGTAAGATCCAATATCTCAGGGGTTGCCACAAAGAAGAGAGAGTCAAGCTATTCTCCAAAGCACCTGAGGGCAGAACAAGAAGTAACGGGTGGAAACTAGTCAAGGAGAGAAGCAACTTAGAACTGAGGAGAAATTTCCTGACAATTAGAACAATTAGTCAGTGGAACAGCTTGCCTCCAGAAGTTGTGAATGCCCCAACACTGGAAGTCTTAAAGAAGATGTTAGATAGCCATTTGTATAGGGTTTCCTGCCTAGGCAGGGGGTTGGTCTAGAAGACCTCCAAGGTCCCTTCCAACTCTGCTATTGTATTGTATAATGTATAATGATTTAGCTTATGAGAGAAGGTTAATATTTCTCTTTGAGGTTAATATTTCTCTTTGAGAATTAACTTGCCCTTGGCTCTGAGCAGACCTCAGTTAAATAATTTCAGCTGGAAAATTCCAATTAAACCTCTCTGCTCCATCACTTCCACCTCGAGGTAGATTTTTTTTAAGAAAACCCACTTTCCTGCCTGCCTTATTACAGGGTTTCTCCTTTCTGTGATCTATGGGGCTTTATTCCTGTCAGCTTGCAGTGTTGGCTGATATATAGTTTAATTAGCTTCCTTTCCTAACTCACAGGGGCCACTTTAAGAAAGTTTTGAGTTCCCACCATTCCATTCATGATTCAGGCCATTCTTCAGAGATTGGGACGGTTTCAGAATATGTCAAGTTCTAAACAGAACCACAGAGTTGGAAGGGACCTTGGAGGCAGTGGTGGGTTTCTGCAGGCTCGCACCTACTCGCGAGAGCCGGTTGGTGAAATTTAGAGAACCGGTGAGAGGGGGTTCCACCAGCGTACCTGGAAGTAAATCTGGCCAGCCGCTGTCAGTGACCCAACGGGAAGGAAAGGAAAGGAAGAAAGGAAAGGAAAGGAAAGGAAAGGAAAGAAAGAAAGAAAGAAAGAAAGAAAGAAAGAAAGAAAGAAAGAAAGAAAGAAAGAAAGAATTTATCATCACAATTGAGTTCAAAATTTTGGTTGCTAAGCAAGAGCGTTGTTAAATGAGTTTCACCACATTTTAAAAGGTGGCCACTCCCACCCTGTCACATGACTGCCAAGCCACGCCCACAAAATAGACCACACCTACAGAGTAGGTTCTAAAAAATTTGAAACCCACCACTGCTTGGAGGCCTTCTAGAGATCAATCCCCTATTCAAGCA
Organism: Rhabdophis nuchalis; assembly: GCA_039707465.1. Taxonomy (NCBI): domain Eukaryota; kingdom Metazoa; phylum Chordata; class Lepidosauria; order Squamata; family Natricidae; genus Rhabdophis; species Rhabdophis nuchalis. The sequence continues at coordinate 395,352,719 of CM077643.1, read as the reverse complement.
GAACACCCTATACCAGTGATGGCTAACCTTTAATGCAATGCGCCTGCAACCACTACCACCCTGTGCCCTACCCCCTGTTCATGGGCACACTCTCCCTGCACTCCCCCCGCGAATGCGCGCATGACACACACACCCCACCCATTTTGGGCCTAGTAGGCCTCCCTGCAGCCTCCTGGGAGCAAAAATGGGCCGGGCAGGGGGGGAGCGCTGTAACCCTCCCGCACCCTGTTTTGGGGCTAGTAGGCCTCCCTGCAGCTTCCTGCCCACCCACCCCCAGTGCATGTATGCACGTCTCCTGCATGCGTTCCCCCCCCCCCCCGGCATGCGTGGCAGAGACCCGAAAATAAGTTGCCCGGAGGGAGGCACGCAAGTATGCCACTTCGGGCACACATGCCATAGGTTTGCCATCACGGCCCTATACCATTCCAGATAAACGCTTCTCCAATCACTTCTTAAAAACCTCCAATGTTGGAGCACCCACAACTTCTGGAGACAAGTCATTGACCATTAATTGTTCTCGCTGTCAGAAAATGTCTCCTTTTTTCTAGATTGGTTCTCTCCCTCATTAGTTTCCATTCATTGCTTCTTGTTCTGCCTTGAGGTGCTTTGGGAGAATAGCTTGACTCCTTCTTCTCTGTGGCAGCTTCTCAGATATTGGAACACTGCTATCATGTCACTCCTAGTCCTTCTTTTCATTAGACCAGACATACCCATTTCCTGCAACCGTTCTTCGTATGTTTTAGCCTCCAGCCTCTTCATCATCTTTTGTTGCTATTGTCTACACGGTTTCTAGAGTTTTCAACATCTTTTTTTGTATCGTGGTGACCAAAACCGAATGCAGAATTCCAAGTATGGTCTTACCAAAGGAGTAGTAACACTTCATGTGATCTTGATTCCCCAATGTTGTAAATATTGCTCATATTTATTATCAACCATCATCCCTTCCTGTCTTCAGAGGTTTCTTAAAGGAGTCCAAACAATTTGTTTTTTAATGTTTGCTTTTTTTCAGTTGACCAGCTGCCTGACAAGGTAGCCCTAATGTTATTTATTTATTTATTGCAATTTGTTATCGTTTGTAAGTGGGAAGGATTGGGAGAAGATATTCTGAGAAGTTTGAACAGGGAAGGTCAGAATCCGCAGAATCGCTTCCATATCTCTGTGGTTATGCTGCTTTCCTAATTAAGAAAATAAAGAAATTGGCAGATTGTTTTTTTTTTTAAGAAATGTCATAGATATCAATCATAGTCCTCTCTCTCAGCGGAATCAACATTACTACCATTTCCCCCCGAAAATAAGACAGGGTCTTATTTTCTTTTGACCCCTGAAATAAGCTCTTGGCCTTATTTTCAGGGAGTTCTTATTATTTTTGAGGTGCAGGAGGCGGTGAGCATGGTCACCTCATGGCTGCTGCTGTGAGGGGGCTTATTTTTGAGGGAGGGCTTATTTTAGTGCATGCGCTAAAAAGCCCAATTGGGCTTATTATCTGGGGAGGGCTTATTTTGCACAGGGTATGGTGCAAAAGAGGAGTAAGAGAAGGCAGTCAGATGGCTCCTTAGAATTGACATCACGGCTTGGTCAACTCTCACCTAATATGAGGAAGAGATGTGGATGTTATAATAAGTTTGTGCTACTCCTGCAAAATGGTGTTGTGCCTTAGCTGTACTTTTTCTCACACACCACAGTCCTTGATAACTGTAAGACCAGTACTGGTTTCAATCCTGAGGATAGTATTAAGAATGGTTGTTTCTTATTTAGTCTGTTAATTATGTGTTTTGAACTGTTCAGATCTTGCCCCCCCCCATTCTGTTCGTCATCAACATAACACCGCTGGAGGAAGTTACACTGAGTTTTAAAGTAGGACATTCTCAGTACAGGTAGTCCTTGACTTACAACCACAACTGAGCCCAAAATGTCTGTCGCTAAGCGAGACAGTGGTGAAGTGAATTTTATCCCATTTTATAACCTGGCTTGCTACAGTTGTTAAGTGCTAGAGGTGGAGCTCTCGCCTCCCAATCAGGAGGTTGTGAGTGCAATCCTAGGTAGAGGCAGATGTAGGGTGTCCTGCTTGGGCAAGGGGTTGGACTAGATGACCTGCAAGGTCCCTTCCAACTCTGTTAATCTGAAATCTGAATCTGAAAGCAACTCTGTTTTTCCCTTTGATTTTGCTTGTCCTAAGGTCACACAAGGGAATCACATGACCCCGGGACACAGCAACGGTCGTAAATATGAGTCAGCTGCCAAGCGGCTGAAATTAATCATGTGACTATGGGTGCAGTGCAGTGGTCGTAACTGTGAAAAATGGTTAGAAATCACTTTTTTTCAGTGCTGTTATAATTTTGAATGGTCACTAAATGAACTGTTGTAAACTTTCCTGCAAGGTTACATTAACATAATTTTGTGAGTCTGAAAGTACCCCTCTGCCCTCTGTCACTTTTACGCTCCCCTTCTGAGCTTCTTTCTCCAGCCTTCCTCCTTTGGATTCGGATTTCATTTATCACACAATTGTCTTCGTTATGGCTCTTCCTTCTGTCTCTCAAGGTCATGTATCACTACACTAAGCCATCTTTGCCCTTTGGAGGTAAATTCTGTAAATTGGATGGGCAGTGGTGGGATACAACCGTACAACCTGTATGCCCATGTACGGGCGTACCGGTGCCTGCTGGGAGCACCAGGTACTGTTCCGGTACGGTGCTCCGGAGGGGCCACTCGCCCGCCCACACTCCTTACCTGTATTTGAGCTGTTTGGGGCTTCTGTGCATATGCATGGAGCATATGGTGCCTGCACGACACTCCGCCGAGCAGCTGGAGTGTCACGGAGGCATCGCGGAGCGTCGCGGGCAGTAAGTACGCATGCGCACGCTGTGTGTGCGTGCTGCTCACGTTAATGTGGTGGCCACCCAGTTCCATTGCACCATACCGGTTGCAACGGGATCTGAAAGTGGACAACCATTTAAATATGAGCCAGCAGTGTGCAGCAACTGCCAAAAAAGCCAACACAGTTCTAGGCTGCATAAACAGAGGGATAGAATCTAGATCACGTGAAGTGTTAATGCCACTGTATAGTGCCTTGGTAAGGCCACACTTGGAATACTGCATGCAGTTTTGGTCACCACGATGTAGAAAAGACGTGGAGACTCTGGAAAGAGTGCAGAGAAGAGCAACCAAGATGATTAGGGGACTGGAGGCTAAAACATATGAAGGACGGTTGCAGGAACTGGGTATGTCTAGTTTGATGAAGAAAAGGACCAGGGGAGACATGATAGCAGTGTTCCGATATCTCAGAGGGTGCCACAAAGAAGAGGGAGTCAAACTATTCTCCAAGGCACCTAGGGGCAGGACAAGAAGCAATGGGTGGAAACTAATCAAGGAGAGAAGCAACTTAGAACTAAGGAGAAATTTCCTGACAGTTAGAACAATTAACCTCTGGAACAGCTTGCCTCCAGAAGTTGTGAATGCCCCAACCCTGGAAGTCTTTAAGAAGATGTTAGATAGCCATTTGTCTGAAATGGTATAAGGTTCCTGCCCACGCAGGGGGTTGGACTAGAAGACCTACAAGGTCCCTTCCAACTCTGCTATTGTATTGTATTGTATTATCTACTTATTTTATAGCTTTCTTCATTTCCTTTTTTCCTCTCTTTATTATAAATTTCAGGTAGAATTCCTAGCAGAAATGTTTCTGGCTTCAGCTCAGTATGCTGTTGTAACAATGATGTTCTGAAGGCATCAAAAACCTGGCCGTTTGACCAGAAACCTGAGATATTTTTGTTGGACATTCTACCGGGAAAATATGACAAAAAGACCAAATATCTGATTTTACATGTATTAACTGCAGCTAGATTTGTATTTGCTCAACAATGGAAAAATGATGAAATACCATCAGATTAGAGTGTAATTAAGAAAATATTAGAATGGGCACAAATGGACAGATTAACACTTGTTATTTAAAGAAGAAATTGAATATTTCTTGACGTGGGATGTATTTTACCAATGGTTAGATCAGTGGGAGTCAACCTGTTCGATACTGCCCACTAGTGGGCGTTCCAGCTTTCCTGGTGGGCGGTAGGGGTTTTGTCCAATACTGAAGCACTTTCCTTTTTTTAATTTAATGGACTTCCCTACTTAGAAATCACCATTCCTGTGGAACCGGTGGGCAGTGAGAAAATTTTACTACTAACAGAGATACAAAAGTGGGTGGTAGGTATAAAAAGGTTGACTACCCCTGGGTTAGACAATGGAAACAGAAGTTAGAAAGGAGATATAAACAAGAGGAAATGTTAATATTGAGAGAATTTGATGATAAAGATGTTATGTACTATTGTAATTATATTGATATATAACTATATTATTAATATTATTGTGATGAATATTATAACAAATATGTGGATTTTGATTGTCTAAAACCCAGATCTCACACTGTTCAGTGGAAATAGAAAGTAATATAAATTAAATAAAACATGGGGGAAAACCCCTAGCTGTTTCTGCAGGCCTTGGGGCAGAGGCTGAGTGAGCCCTTCTAAGATTTTTTTAATGGCTTTTCTGTATGACTGTCATCTCCTTTTTATAGTGTTCTGTTTTTTTTTATTATGTAAGTTGGTTAGAGTTGGGAGTTCTTTACATCCAGCTAATAAATACATAAATAAAACAAATGAAATTCTGCTTTAGCCATTTTCTAAAAACAAGTTTGTCAAAATTCCAAGAAAGCTTCCAGTAGGCACCCACAAATGATTATTTGCTCCATTCTAAACACAGACAAGGGATTTATCAACACGGGCCATTGTCTTTATAATGTGGAAAATAAATCTTTATGCTTTCCCCCACCCACCCACCCCGCACGCTGCTTTTTCCTCTTCCCTGCACCCATTTTGGCATCTCCATGACACTGTCTCTTTACAACCTGTGAGAATGGCCTTCATTGTTGTTGCTAGTTGCAAAGTCATGTTCGGCCCATCGCAACCCCATGGACAATATTCCTCCAGGCTTTCCTGTCCTCTACCATCCTCTGGAGTTCATTCAAGCTCAGCCGACTGCTTCAGTGACTCCATCCAGCCACCTCATTCTCTGTCGTCCCTTTCTTCTTTTGCCCTCCGTCATTCCCAGCATGAGGCTGTTCTCCAGTAACTCCTTCCTTCTCATGAGGTGGCCAAAGGACTTGAGTTTCCTCTTCAGGATCTGGCCTTCTAAAGAGCAGTCAGGGTGGATCTCTTCTAGGATTGACCAGTTGGATCACCTTTCAGTCCAAAGGACTCGCAGGAGTCTTCTCCAGCACCATAGTTCAAACGCCTCAATTCTTTGGCTCTCAGCTTTCCTTATGGTCCAACTTTCCCAGCCTACATTGCAATTGGGAAAACCATAGCCTTGACTATACACAATTGATTGTAGGGCGATGTCTCTGCTTTTTAGTATGCTGCCTAGCTTTGCCATAGCTTTCCTCCCCAGGAACAAGTGTCTTTTAATTTCTTGGCTGCAGCCCCCCATTTGTGGTGATCTTGGAGCCCAGGAAAATAAAATCTGTCACTATCTTCAGATGGGATTAAAACCATTTATCTAGCCGAGAAGAAGAAAACAGATTTCAAAACCCTAATGGTAATAACCTTCACTCCCTGTTGCTTTTTTTAAAAAAAAATAGATATTTGGGGCCACAAATAAGCTGAAGGCATGGACAATTGATTGATCTAGGCTACTTTTCAATCTCTTCATTCAGTCTGTTGTTCATTTTGTTGTTGTTGTTGTTGTTGTCCTGTAGAACAGGGGTCTCCAACCTTTGCAACTTTAAGTCTGAAGGACTTCAGCTCCCAGATTTCTCCAGCCAGCTTTGCTGGCTGGAGAACTCTGGGAGCTGAAGTCCTTCAGACTTAAAGTTGCAAAGGTTGGAGACCCCTGCTGTAGAACACTGTTTCTCAGCCTTGGCCACTAAGATGGGCAGACTTCAACTCCCAGAATTCCTCAAGTTGGCTGGGGAATTCTGGGAGTTGAAGTCCACGCATCTTCAGGTTGTTGAGCTTGAAGATAGGCTTAAGATACAGAAGGATCTAGACAAACTTGAACATTGGGCAATGTCTAATAAAATGAAATTCAATTGTGAAAAAAGTAAGGTCCTACATATAGGCAAGAAAAACCAAATGCACAAGTACAGTATAGGTGGTACCTTGCTCAATAGTAGCAACTGTGAGAGGGATCTCGGAATCCTAGTGGACAACCATTTAAATATGAGCCAGCAGTGTGCAGCAGCTGCCAAAAAAGCCAACACAGTTCTAGGCTGCATCAACAGAGGGATAGAATCTAGATCACGTGAAGTGTTAATGCCACTGTATAGTGCCTTGGTAAGGCCACACTTGGAATACTGCATACAGTTTTGGTCGCCACGATGTAGAAAAGACGTGGAGACTCTGGAAAGAGTGCAAAGAAGAGCAACCAAGATGATTAGAGGACTGGAAACTAAGACATATGAAGAACGGCTGCAGGAGCTGGGTATGTCTAGTTTGATGAAGAGAAGGACCAGGGGAGACATGATAGCAGTGTTCCGATATCTCAGAGGGTGCCACAAAGAAGAGGGAGTCAAACTTTTCTCCAAGGCACCTGGGGGCAGGACAAGGAGCAATGGGTGGAAACTAACCAAGGAGAGAAGCAACTTAGAACTAAGGAGAAATTTCCTAACAGTAAGAACAATTAACCTCTGGAACAGCTTGCCTCCAGCAGTTGTGAATGCCCCAACCCTGGAAGTCTTTAAAAAGATGTTAGACAGCCATTTGTCTGAAATGGTATAAGGTTCCTGCCCATGCAGGGGGTTGGACTAGAAGACCTACAAGGTCCCTTCCAACTCTGCTATTGTATTATTGTAAGTGTCTGCCCAAAGAGATGACGACGCTGGTACAGGAAACGTCTGTTTGTCTTGTGAAATATTGTTGTGTCTGGCACACTTTCTCTCAAAGCATCCCATAAAATTTGCTTGGAATGGCAAGTGTGTGAGTGATTTTTTTTTTAATATTTCCTATCAGATGCTGCTCTGGAAGTTAGGCAGATGGCTTATGTTGGCATTGGGATTTGGGTTCACATTCTACTCTGTATTTCTCAACCATGGTAATCTGAAAATACATGGACTTCAACTCCCAGAATTTCCCAGCCAGCATGGCGGCTGGGGAATTCTGGGAATTGAAGTTCAGACATCTTCAGGTTGTCAGGAATGGGAAATGCTATTCTACTAATCCAGTTTTGCTCGCCACGATGTAAAAAAGATGTAGAGACTCTAGAAAGTGCAGAGAAGAGCAACAAAGAGGATTAGGGGACTGGAGGCTAAAACATATGAGGAACGGTCATAGAAACTGGGTACGTCTAGTTTAATGAAAAGAAGGACCAGGGGAGACATGATTTATTTATTTATTTATTTAAATTTATATCCCGCCCTTCTCCACGAAGGACCCAGGATAGCAGTCTTCCAATATCTCAGGGGCTGCCACAAAGAAGAGGGAGTCAAACTATTCTCCAAGGCACCTGAGGGTAGAACAAGAAGCAATGGGTGGAAACTAATCAAGGAGAGAAGCAATTTAGAACTAAGGAGAAATTCCCTGACAATCAGAACAATGAATTAGTGGAACGACTTGCCTCCAGAAGTTGTGAATGCTTTAACGCTGGAAGTTTTTAATAAGATGTTGGATAACCATTTGCCTGAAGTGGTGAAGAGTTACCTAACTAAGCAGGGAATTGGACTAGAAGACCTCCAAGGTCCCTTCCAACTCTGTTATTCTATTCTATTCTTTTGGAGGAATGAGATGAACGTTGAATTGATTGCAGCTGGGTATCTTTGAGGGGCATAAAAATCAAGATGGCAACTGCAATTATATTATCAAAGCCCCACCCTTTTTTTACCTGTGTTGTGGCAGACATAAAAAGGAACATGATATTGGCTGCATGTTTATGGCTGCTCTTGACTTTACCCCATCCCCACAGGCATGGTTGAATGAGCAAAATGCCATCAAACTGTGCCATCCAAAGGATTAATGACCTGTTCCGAACATGATTCCGTGGCCTGAATTGACTCTCTGAAGTTGGGTTAACTTTGAGAGCTAACCAAAACAAATAGGGAGCATTGGAGATTAATTTCTTTTGTTTCCCCCTAAAAGGAGCTTCAAACTAGGTAATCGTGTTGGAAGCTACCCAAGAATGCTGACTTCTGACAACAGCCTTTTTTTATGCAGTTGCCACTTTTTTGGATAGTGCCAAGGCTGATGTGGATAAGATTGCTCTGGATATCGACTGCAACCCCGAGAACAGTGAAAAACTTGGCCTCCTGCCCGTTTTTTGCTCGGTTTGTTTCATTAATATTTGATTGATCTCTTTAAAAACAAATTGAAACAACAGCGGTTGAGCTACAGCAGGTGGTTCCTAAGCAACACGGTCACTTCTGATGCCCAATTCTTTTTTCAAAGCTTTATTAATAAGGGTTTGGATGCTGAGGCTTCTCCTTGGTATCCGCTGTGTTTGGTTCAAACCCTGTTGAAATACAAAATCTGCCAGCTGTCCCTTCCAAGACTTCCCTTCCCACTCATTTGACAAACACATTTTTTCCGTCTTCCTTGCTCCACCTGTTTTCTAAAACATATATCAAATGTGCTTTCATCATTGGCAATAGATGCATTTGTGGGGTCTTTGATGCTCTCTGAGCTTCTGTTGTGGCCATCGGCGTTGGCAGCAAAGGTGGACAGTGAGGAGGTTGGGAGGGACGTGGGCCAGTCCTGGAGGCTGGGAAAGAGGGCTCTGCGTTGGAGGCAGAGAGGGGGCCGAGGCTGTCTGGCAGTGATCAGGTGCCGACGGAGCTAGACAGCAGTGAGGCAAAGGAACAGCTGGAGCCTGTTCCCAGTGTGTGCATGCACGGAGCTGCCAGAAGAAAAGAACAACTCAGAAATCAGGGTCAACTTGGGAGTAAAGTCACAGGTGGACGGTGAAAGGCCCCTCCCATAGGAAATAAAAGAGGAGTGAAGGGGGAGTGGGCTTTTGCAGGAAACAATTCGTTCGTTTGGTCATTAGATTCGTTTCAGGAGTGTGAAGATCTGTCCGTGAATCTCAGAGACTCTGTGCCCAGTCTTTCTTTGCACAGCACCTCATTTCGAAAAATATTTACATGGCAGCTTTCCAAGATAGATACAAAGTCTGTGGTCATAAATATTCCTTTGAAAGACTGTTTGCCCGGCCTTGCTGTATGTAAATGAGAGGATTCACATTTGTTTAATAAAAGGGGTTTTGTCAGGACCAGGGCTGTGCCTCGTGCTTTTTGCGGGATCACATTCTGCCCCATACATCCCTGCGGCCGATTCGCTCCCACAGAGAGGGACTTCTCCGGGTGCCGTCCACTAGGCTGTGCCAGTGGGCGACGCCCAGGGGAAGGGCCTTCTCTGTGGCGGGCCCGACCCTCTGGAACGACCTTCCCCCCGAAATCAGAACAACCACGGACCTTCGCTCCTTCCGACAGCTATTAAAAACACATTTCTTCCGCTTGGCTGGCCTAGGGTAATTCAAATTTTAAATTGTTAAGGGGTTTTTAGGGATAGTTTTAATTTCATAGAAGTTTTTAGCGCAGGGTAAGTTTAATTCGATTTTAATTTTGTACTTTGTCTGTTTTAATTGTTTTTTAATTCCCTGTGCCCCGCCTCGAGTCCCTTCAGGGAGAGAGAGCGGGTTATAAATAAAATTTATTATTATTATTATTATTATTTTGGGGGGGGGGGGGTCAGAACAGCTTTGTTGTTGTTGTTGTTTTTTTTTTTTTTGAAAAAGTATTTTATTGGTTTTCAAAAATTTTACAAGGGAAAAAGGTGTAGGGTACAGGTAACATTTTGGTAGCTTCCCTGCCGTTGGTGGCGGCTTTCCCCAAACTTCATAAGTTTACAATTTTAAAGGTAAAGGATAAACATATAAAAAGATTACATTGTATAGCCTATATATTCAATCATATATTTTTTTTGGCCACTTTATCTTGTATCAACAATTACAATAGTGTTTCAAATAAACTCATTTTTGCGATCTGAGTCTTTTTGCAATTGACTCCTCTTCCCTGTCCCCCTCCGTTCCCCCATCTTCACCTCCCAGCTGGGGGGAATGTTTTTTAATAAAACCCTCTGCCTTAGTGTTTTGATTTTTACTCTGCCTCCCTCCCAGAAAATCAACATTCCCTCTGGTAATAACCACTTGAACCATATTCCCTTTTTATATAATTTCTTAGACAAGAAAGAATACTTCCTCCTTATTTCTCTAATCTTTTTCGGAATCTGTTTCAAAATGATTACTTCTTTATTCTGGCATTTTAAAATTCCATCCCGTTGAGCCCTCAATATCTCATCCCTTGGGGATCTCTTAAGAAATTTAACATGAACTTCTCTTGGTACATTATTTATCCTGGCATAAGTTGAATTAATTCTATAAACCAGGTCCATATCCCACCAGAGTTGATCTTTCTCTCTTTTAAGGTATTCTGCTAATATTGTACTCATAAGGTCTTTGAGAGCTTTGTTGTTTTCTTGAAGATGTCTCATTACCCGACTAGGTAACAACATCAGTGCTATGGACATTCAATTTGTGGTCCTTCTGATACTGTAGGTCATAGGTGTTTCAAACTGGCAGCTCATGGGCCAGAAAAAACGTCATAATAAGTCACATGATGGTAACATGACGCTGTGAGTTTGACATCTGTGCTGTAGGAGTTCAATTCCCTCCAACCACAAGTATAAGACGATCAAGGAGGATGGGAATTGTAATCCAACTGGGCTTCAGCTTGTGAAAGACTGCTTATAGCTTGTCAGAACAGAATATAGAATATTAATAGAGTTGGAAGGGATCTTATAGGTCTTCTAGTCCAATCCCCTGGTCAAGCAGAAGACCCAATGCCATTTCTGACAAGTGGCTGTCCAGTCTCTTTTTGATAGGCTCTGGTGATGGAGCGCCCACAACTTCTGTAGGCAACTTCTCTTCCACTGGTTAATTGTTCTCATTCTTAGGAAGTTTCTCCTTAATTACAGGTTGCTTCTCTCCTTGATTAGTTTCCATCCCTTGTTTCTTGTCCTGCCCTCTGGTGCTTTGTAGAACAATTTGACCCCCATATCTTTGTGGCAGCTACTCAAATGCTGGAACACTTTTACCATGTTACCCTAGTCCTTCTGTTCTCTAGACTAGCCATAGCCAATTCCTGCAACGGTTCTTCGTGTTTTTATCTCTAGCGCCTTAAATAATCTTAGTTGCTCTTCTCTGCACTTTTTTCAAATGACTCACTTAGAAGTAGAAGTTCTCGTCTCAATTGTGGTCGTAAGTCAAGGACTACCTGTGCTTAGTAGTGCCCAAGTAGACATTGAAGAGGAAAACGCTTCAGATTCAGCACTAAAAAAAAGAGAAAATGGTTTGGCATGAAGAATGGGGCTAGAAACTACCCTTAAGTTTTCCTTTAAAACAGCCACATCTTTTTACCATAAGTGATAATAGCTGCAGAGGGCAATTATGCCATCTTGGGAAAAGAGAGTTCTCTGCTGGTCTAATCCCACCTTAGACATGATAGTTGGCTTGTTGACTTTGGGCCAGTCACCAAGAAACAGTGAGTTCTAGGCCTGCCTTAGGCATGAAAGCCAGCTGGGTGACTTTGGGCTAGTCATTACCCAACGATGCCGCCGAGGTGCTGTCCCGGTGTTTGGAGGCCGTACGGATCTGGATGGGTAGTAACAAACTCAAACTCAACCCGTCCAAGACTGAGTGGCTGTGGTTTCCGGCACCCCGGTTCAGCCAGATTACTCCAACTCTGGCCATTGGGGGCGAAACACTGGCCCCCGTGGAGAGGGCGCGCAATTTGGGTGTCCTCCTGGATTCCCAGCTGTCTATGGAGGACCATGTGGCAGCCGTGGCCAGGGGGGCGTCAGGTACACCTGATGCGCCAATTGCGCCCCTTACTGGACCAGGCTGCCCTTCGCACAGTCACTCAAGCACTCGTGACATCCCGGCTCGACTACTGCAACGCTCTCTACATGGGGGTTCCCTTGAGGTGCACTCGAAAGCTACAGTTAGTCCAGAATGCGGCCGCGCGGGTGATTACGGGAGCTTCGAGGCACTCCCATATTACACCGATCCTGCGCGAGCTGCACTGGCTTCCTGTGGTCTTTCGGGTGCGCTTCAAGGTTTTGACGACCATCTTCAAAGCGCTCCATGGCTCGGGACTTAGTTATATGCGAGACCGTCTCCTGTCCCATACATCCCTCAGACCGATACGCTCCCACAGAGAGGGCCTTCTCAGGGTGTCGTCGGCCGAACAATGCCGACTGGCGACACCCAGGGGAAGAGCCTTCTCTGTGGCGGGCCCTGCCCTATGGAACGACCTACCCCTAGAACTCCGTACCATCACTGACCTCTGCCTCTTCCACCAGTGTTTAAAAACACACCTCTTTCATCAAGCCAGCCTAACATAACCTCTGCTGTGACTAATGTAGATAGTTCTAATTGGGGATTTCAATTGGTTTTAGCGCAGGACTGATATTTAATAGGTTTTAAAAAAAAATTGTATTATTTTGTATGGGTCCCTCGTGGAGAAGGGCGGGATATAAATCGAATTAAAATAAATAAAAATAAATAAAATTTTCAGCCCAACCCACTTCACAGGATTGTTGTGGGAAAAAGAAGAGGAAGATGGAGTATTAGTCTACATATATAAAAATGGTTGTGTATGCATGTGTGTGTGTACCGGCATAACTCTGGAACGCCTCGAACAATTTCAGCCAAACTTGGTATACAGATGACTTTCTGGAGAAAAATACTGTGGAGGTAAAACAACCCACACACCACTTGGGGTGTGTGTTCTGTTTAGATGCAGCCTGTTGTGCCTTTAAATGGCTTCTACTGTACAGTGGAGTTGCAATGGTAACAGCTTCACAGTACTCCACAAGGGGGCTCCCTCTGGTAAGGGGGAAAATCCAACATTAGAAATTACGCTTGGTTTGGACATTTCCCCCCTATAAATAAATACCCGGGCAATGCCGGGTTATGAAAAGAAGGACTAGGGGAGACATGATAGCAGTCTTCCAATATCTCAGAGGCTGCCACAAAGAAGAGGGAGTCAAACTATTCTCCAAAGCACCTGAGGGCAGAACAAGAAGCAATGGGTGGAAACTGATTAAGGAGAGAAGCAACTTAGAACTGAGGAGAAATTTCCTGACAATTAGAACAATTAATCAGTGGAAGAACTTGCCTCCAGAAATTGTGAATGCCCCAACCTTGGAAGTCTTTAAGAAGATGTTGGATAGCCATTTGTCTGAAATGGTATAGGGTTTCCTGCCTGGGCAGGGGGTTGGACTAGAAGACCTCCAAGGTCCCTTCCAACTCTGCTATTATATTGTATTGTATCTAGTTATTTATAAAATAATGAAGGTGGAATATAAATAAATAAATGCATCCCAACTCTGCAATTAAAGGTGAAACAAAATGAGAATATCCAGAGGTGAAGAATTCTGGAGATGGCTGGAAAAGGGGATGAGTTGAGCTTGGCAGTAACCCAGATATCAAGATGGATGCCACGGGTCTTTTAAGTGCCCACGGTATTTCCTAAAATGCTCCTCCAATATTCAGATAGCTATGTAAAATTTCTTGTGCATTGTGGTTGTTCCTCGTGACTGATTCATATGTGTTGCGTGCATGACATTGACTTAAAATACATCTTCTTTTAGGCTGAAAGAAAAACCTCAAAGCAGCATGGCTGGCTAGGGAATTCTGGGAGTTGAAGTCTACAAATCTTAAAATTGCCAAGGTTAGACACTCCTGCCGTAAACAATAAAAATGGGAAGTTGCTGTTTTTGGGTTTATTTACATTATGTTGGAAGACAGGTCCTTCTGGGTTCAGATCCCAGTGGGGAAAAAGACACTGGATTCATGGAAGTTGCTTGGAAAGATGATTTATTGATGGACAGGATCACATGGTTTGAGTTCCTGGGGGAAGAGATGCTGAGAGTGCCCAGATTTTATGCCCTTTCTGGGTTTTTGAATTTGATCTGGTATTCTGATTGGTTGTCAGACTCCCATGGAGCCATGCAGGGGCAACTCTATAGGCTGTCCAGAGTCCCAGGTTTGGTCGACTCTTTCTGGGTGATGATGTAATGAAGGGGTTTTGGGATTCCTATTATGGCTCTGGAGGAGATAGATTTTTGTTGTGTAGAATAGACTGGCTCAGGCCTTAATGGCCCATTGACAAAGGTTGGGGGGTGGGAGGCTGAGTTTCTGCCTCCCTTTTAGGGGAAATATTCTGCCCTTTTAATATTTCCTAAAATATTTCATATTTCTAGGAGAGGGGTGGGTGCTAACTTCCTGCAATTATACAGAGATTCAATATGAAAGAATAAAAGGTCAGGAGGAAGAAAAGAAATTAAGTCTACCACAAATTCTTAATATTTAATCGTCGTCAGTCAAAATTAGTGGAAGTGAGCAATGGAGAAAGGCCAAAAGACTAATATCTCTAGAATTGATGCTTTTAAGGCTGTTCCTTTTAGACCTTTATGTCGGATTATAAAGAGATCAATATTGGCTTTTTGGGGACGACAATATTATAAACGAGAAATCACCCGCCCAAATACAATAACAATGAGTGGAGATGACCTTTGGATAACAATAACTGCAATTTTACATTCCGTGCAACCAATTTTTTCTCCCCCTTTCTCCTCAACTTTTGGAACGCAAGCAAGACTCGTGAGCTGCATTAGTAGTACCTCTACAAATTGTTGTGTCAGTTTTAGCTCTTTATTGCCAGCAATAAAACTCAAAAACACTTTTCGGAGAACAGGCCTAGTTTTGCAACCAGCAGTCACTTCATTTGTGACAGCCATTTGATTTGGGATTGATTTTAAAGAGGATCCGCCGATGTGCGTAAATCTGCAACTGAAATTGATGTGATTGATGCAGATACTCGCCAACCAATATTGAAAAGCTTTGTCTTAAAGGAGGCATCTCATCATTCCTTCATAGAGGAGGGCGGGGGTATCAGGGGTGGGCTGCTCCGGTTTCACCTCGGTTTGAGCAATCCTCTAGCTAAGATTCTCCGCGGTTCAGTGAACCCCCAAATCCCACTCATGGCTGACCCTGCCCTGCCCTCCCAGGAGTCTCCGCACGGCCGGTTGTGAATGCTAGGTAATTGCAGGGCCCGCATGGAGGCTCGGGGAGAGCGAAAAACAGGCCTCCATTTCCGGCCACCAGGTTGCCTCCAGAGCCTGTGGGAGGCCATTGCTTAGCAACCTGCCTTGCTTAGCAACAAAAATTCTGGTCTCAATTGTGGTCGTAAATCGAGGACTGCCTGAAGTGGAATAGTAATAAGGATACAAACTTGTTGATTAGTAGAAATATTTGTTTTCTGTAACACACCTATATTATGCCTTGTATTTGTAACATAATAAGCCTGCATGCTGTAAGTGCCTTTTGTTCCTTGAAGTCATCAACTGACTTCCTGGGGCCCTGTTATTAGGGTCTGTAGAATATCTGGCAAATGTCAAAACCTGCGATCCTTGCCATTTGAACCCTTATCCATCTGCAATTTATGGGCATAGAACTTATCCTGGAATGGAGCTGTCAAGAGCTGTAAAACGGACACCTTTGATATGTCCCCCCTTCTGCTTGAGAAGGTATCTCACCTTTGATCTGTGCCCTTCACAACAGGGGGCCAAATGGCCAATCGTGGGAACAGAGGAAAGAGATAATGCTGATAAGGCTAGTGAGTAGTATTGTAAAGCCAGCATGTTATTCTACGATACCTCTAACTGTATAAAAAGGAGCTACACCTTCTCTGGTTCTCCCTTGCATATCCTTGGGGTATTTATTTATTTTATTTATTTTATTAAATTTATACCCCGCCCTTCTCCAAACGGACCCAGGGCGGCGCACAGGAATGTTAAAATACATGCAAAACATATAAAATTTAAAAAACTTATTCTAATAAAACCCTGCGCTAAAAACCGAATTAAAAACCCCAAATTTAAAACTGTCTAATAGTCAGTAATGGAGGTTACGCTAGGCCGGCTAGATGGAATAGATGTGTCTTCAGACACTTGCGGAAGAGGCGGAGGTCGGAGATGGTGCGGAGTTCAGGGGGTAAGTCGTTCCAGAGGGCTGGGCCCGCCACAGAGAAGGCTCTCCCCCTGGGTGTCGCCAGTCGGCATTGTCCAGCCGACGGCACCCTGAGGAGGCCCTCTCTGTGGGAGCGTATCGGTCTGAGGGATGTATGGGGCAGGAGGCGGTCTCGCATATAACTAGGCCCCGAGCCATGGAGCGCTTTAAAGATGGTCGTTAAAACCTTGAAGCGCACCCGAAAGACCATAGGAAGCCAGTGCAGCTCGCGCAGGATAGGTGTTATGTGGGAGTGTCTAGGCGCTCCCGTAATCACCCGCGCGGCTGCGTTCTGGACTAGCTGCAGCTTTCGGGTGCACCTCAAGGGGAGCCCCATGTAGAGAGCATTACAGTAGTCGAGTCGAGAGGTGACGAGTGCTTGAGTGACTGTGCGTAAGGCACCCCGGTCCAGTAAGGGGCGCAATTGGCGCATCAGGCGTACCTGATGAAACGCCCCCCTGGCCACGGCTGCCACATGATCTTCCATAGACAGCCGGGAATCCAGGAGGACACCCAAATTGCGCGCCCTCTCCACGGGGGCCGGTGTTTCGCCCCCAATGGCCAGAGTTGGAATAATCTGGCTGAACCGGGGCGCCGGAAGCCACAGCCACTCAGTCTTGGACGGGTTGAGCTTGAGTTTGTTACCACCCATCCAGATCCGTACGGCCTCCAAGCACCGGGACATAACCTCGACGGCATCGTTGGGGTGGTCTGGTGTGGATATGTACAACTGAGTATCATCAGCGTACAGATGATATCCCACCCCAAAACCACGGATGATCTCACCCAGCGGCTTCATATATGTGTTGAACAGTAGGGGCGAGAGGACCGACCCCTGAGGAACCCCACATATGAGGGGCCTCGAGGCCGACCTCTGCCCCCCTGCCAACACATATTGCGACCGACCAGAGAGGTAGGACGAGAACCACCGCAAAACGGTGCCTCCCAGCCCCAACCCCCCCAGTCGGCGCAATAGGATACCATGGTCGATGGTATCAAAAGCAGCTGAGAGGTCTAATAGGACTAGGATAGAGGAATATCTATGTATGAATGTATGTTGGAACAGCTGACCATCATGTCTTTAAACTTTGATCAAAGATTAAATGCTGATTGTTATTCAAGCCTCCGTTTAAGTCTCATGTTTGGCTCATTGTGACTTGGATGTGTTCTCAAACGTCTGTGGGTCTCAACGTATTCTCAAACCTTATACATACCTATATGAATCCTAATGTCTGCAGGTCATCAGGATGCTAATTGCTAGATAAATATTCCAGACAGAAATACATGTCTGAAAAGGGTGAGTTAAGACTCAGGTTGGAAGGGCTGATTGCCGTGTTTCATTTCTTCGCCCCCCGCATTCCTTTAGGTCACATGATTGCATTTTGGACACCGGGCAAATGGCCTGCATTTAATGGCTTGTTTTCAGTGTTTGCGATCATGTGATTGTGACTTACAACATTGTTTTGTCTGAAACGACTGCAGTTTTCAAGCAAGGTGAAAGGATAGAGGCTGAAGTGGCCTTTAAGCTTTCTGTGAGCTGCCTCCTTCCTTTCATTCTGTATAAAAATGCTTTTGGAATTACTGTAGCAAGCTAGCTAATTGGATTTTTCAGTCTCTTAGTGGATTAAGTTAGATTAACTCAACAATACATAATCAACCCCCCCCCCTCCCTCCCTCTTGCCTGGTTTCCCCCAAGCTCTGTAGATCTCTTGGCAGAAAAAAATATTTGCATATTAAAAAAAACCCTGGGTTTCTTTCCTGGAAATTTCAGGTCCAACCTGTAATAGATTTTGACAGAAATCCTACAATACCATTTTCCTAAAATGAATAGAATAGAATAGAATAGAATAGAATAACAGAGTTGGAAGGGACCTTAGAGATCTTCTAGTCCAACCTCCTGCTCAGGCAGAAAAATCTACACCATTTCAGACAAATGGTTATCCAACATCTTAAAAACTTCCAGTGTTGGAGAATTCACATCTTCTGGAGGCAAGCTGTTCCACTGATTAATTGTTCCAACTGTCAGGAAATTTCTCCTTAGTTCTAGGTTGCTTCTCTCCTTGATTACCGTATTTTTCAGAGTATAAGACACACCAGAGTATAAGACGCACCAAGGTTTTGAAGAGGCAAATTACAAAAAAAAGTAGGTAGGTAGATAGAGGGATAGAGTGGGAGAGAAAGAAATACGGTAGGTAGGTAGGTAGGTAGGTAGGTAGGTAGGTAGGTAGGTAGGTAGGTGGAGAGAGTAGGTAGGTAGGTAGATAAAGGGATAGAAAGAGAGAGAAATAGAGAGAAATACAGTAAGTAGGTAGGGAGAGAGAGTGTATGTGTAGGTAGATAGGTAGGTAGAAGGATAGAGAGAGAAATATATATAGAGAAAAATACAGTAGGTAGAGAGAGAGAGAGAGTGTGTGTGTGTAGGTAAGTAGGTAAAGGGGGGGAGAGGGAGAAATACAGTAGGTATATAGGGAGAGAAAGTGTGTGTAGGTAGGTAGGTAGATAAAGGAATAGAGAGAGAGAGAAATACAGTAGACGGGTAGGGAGAGAGAGTGTGTGTGTAGGTAGGTGGGTAGGTAGAAGGATAGAGAGAGAGAAATTGAGAGACAAATACAGTAGGTAGGTAGGTAGGTAGGGAGAGAGAGAGAGAGAGTGAGTAAGATAGGTAGCTAGGTAGGTTGATGTTTCCAGGTGTATTTATCCATGTCCTGGAGAAAGAAATCGCTGACAAACCTTAAGACTTTTTCTCCTGGCACAGAAACAGTTAAAGAGCCTTCTGAAAGAACTTTCCGAAAGTGTTTTTGCAGTCTGCAAACCTCCCCAAAACTGCTAGTTTCTCCACGAAAACAGGGCCGTTTTTCTTCAAATAAAAAGCATGACTAGCCTTGGGGGGTCTTGCAGGCTGCGCCTGGGGTGTGTGTCAAAAATTAGCAAAAAATGGCCCATTTATCATGAAAACAGGCCATTTGTGTGTCAAATAAATTGCATGCATAGCCCTATGGAGGCCTATAGAGTGCTGCTGGAGCTGGCGGGGCAAAAAAGGCCCAATTTAGGCTAATTTCTGCCCTCCCCAGCTCCCAGGAGCTCTCTGGAAGCCTCCATAAGGTTTGGGGAGGCAAAAAATGCTGTATTTGATGTATAAGAAGCACCCAGAATTTCAGCCTCTTTTTAGAGAGAAAAAGGTGCGTCTTATACTCTGAAAATACGGTAGTTTCCACCCATTGCTTCTTGTTCTACCCTCAGGTGTTTTGGAGAATAGCTTGACTCCCTCTTCTTTGTGGCAACCCCTGAGATATTGGAAGACTGCTATCATGTCTCCCCTGGTCCTTCTTTTCATTAAACTAGACATACCCAGTTCCTGCAACCGTTCTTCATATGTTTTAGCCTCCAGTCCCCTCATCATCTTTGTTGCTCTTCTCTGCACTCTTTCTAGAGTCTCATCTTTTTTTTTTTACATCGTGGCGACCAAAACTGAAGGCCGTATTCCATGTGTGGCCTTACCAAGGCCTTATAAAGTGGTATTAACACTTCACGTGATCTTGATTATATCCCTCTGTTGATGCAGCCTAGAACTGTATTGGCTTTTTTGGCAGCTGCTGCACACGGCTGGCTCCTATTTAAATGGTTGTCCACTAGGACTCCCAAGTTCTTTCTCAATAGTTACTACTATCAAATGCTTGGCAACTTGCATATGTTTATGGCGATTGCAGCATCCCAGGGTTATGTGACTGCAATCTTCCGAGGGAACTCCCAACACAGTCATTGAGGGAGGCCAGATTTGCTTAACTACCGCATGATTCACTTAATCACTGTGGCAAAAAAGCTCATATAATCTGGCATGACTCACTTAATGACTGCATTACTTAGTAATGGAAGTTCTGGTCCTAATTGTGGTTTCGTGTTGAGGACTGTCTGTAATTCAGCTCACTCCTCATTCACAGTAATTGGGTGACCAGATATCCAGTGGTGTGATTGGCTGCCTCTGAGGTCGGTTGGCAGCTCCTCTTTTCTGACTTTCAGGATTCTGTGCATGGAGCCTTATAATAAAGTAGAATTATCTCATCTTGTGTCTCTTGCCTGGTCTACTTTGGAAGGCTGACATCTATTGACTTTCATGCTTCCTCTGATATATCTAATCCTATCTATCTATCTATCTATCTATCTATCTATCTATCTATCTATCTATCTATCTATCTATCTATCTATCTATCTATCTATCTATCTACCTATCTACCTATCTACCTACCTACCTACCTACCTACCTACCTACCTACCTACCTACCTACCTACCTATCTATCTATCTATCTATCTATCTATCTATCTATGCCTGCCTGCCTGCCTGCCTGCCTGCCTGCCTGCCTGCCTGCCTGCCCTGTTTTCCCAAAAAATAAGACCTCCCCGGATAATAAAACCAATCAGGCTTTTGCGCACATGCGCTATAATAAGCCCTCCCTGAAAATATTTAAATGCATGTGCAGTCGGTCCCTGCCATTTCCTCTGCTTGCTTGCTGCGCAAACAACACAAGGGGAGGGGAGGGCGGAGGGGGGGAATGGAAGGGAGGAGCATGCCTCATGCACCTCACACGCCCTTGCCTAAAGGCTGCTGCTGCAACCCTAGCCACCATGCCCCTTCTGTCATGCTAACGGCCGCCGCAAAAAGAGTGGCAGGTCCAGTGATGCGCAACACAGCAGCAGCCATGAGGTGACCACGCTCGCTGCCTCCTGCACCTCAAAAATAATAAGACCTCCCTGAAAATAAGGCCAAACGCTTATTTCGGGGGTCAAAAGAAAATTAAGACCCTGTCTTATTTTCAGGGAAACATGGTATCTATATATCTATCTAGATACGACGGCGCCTGATAACGACGGCGCCTGAGAGGTGACCTGATTGAAGTCTATAAAATCATGCATGGTGTGGACAAAGTAGAAAAGGAAAAACTGTTTTCCCTATCGCACAACACTAGAACAAGGGGGCACTCCACGAAACATTTGGAAGCTAGACCTCAAACAAATAAGAGGAAGTACTTTTTCACCCAGAGGATCACTGGTCTATGGAACTCCCTGCCAGAAGACGTGGTGACAGCTGTCAGCCTCGACACCTTTAAGAAAGGATTAGACGAGTTCATGGAGAACAAGGGTATCCATGGCTATCATTATGGATGCCTAAGGACACCCTCCGGGATGGAGAGATAGGCAGGATATCTCTCAATGCCATTTGCAGGGAATCATAAGCAGATGAAGACATCTGCTTGGGAAGACCCTGAAGCAAATGGTGAGCCACTGTATGAGACAGAATGCTGGGCCAGATGGGCTGTGGCCTCTTCCAGCAAGGCTGTTCTTATGTTCTTATTCTTATCTCTAGAGATAGATAGATAGATAGATAGATAGATAGATAGATAGATAGATAGATAGATAGATAGATAGATAGGTAGGTAGGTAGGTAGGTAGGTAGGTAGGTAGGTAGGTAGGTAGGTAGGTAGGTAGGTAGGTAGGTAGGTAGGTAGGTAGGTAGGTAGATAGATAGATAGATAGATAGATAGATAGATAGATAGATAGATAGATAGATAGATAGATAGATAGATAGATAGGCCTGTCTGTTTGTGTTTGTCCATTCATCTTCTATCTTATCTATCTGTCTGTCTGTGTTTGTCTGCCTGCCTGTTTATCTATCTAGCTCTCTGACTGTCTGTCCATCCATCATCCATCCATCCATCCATCCATCATGATAAAGATATATAATGAAGTGAAACACTTGGTTAGACTCAGCAATTTCTACTTGTGTGATAAACCTTCTTTCCCTGCAGCAGACTTTCTGCCATTTCAATGTGTATCAATACTTTGAGTGTTAATCCTTAAGGCTGAGAAGCCAACAAAGGTCAGTCATCTTTCAATTCAGATTCTCATCTGGAGAATATAGCTGGCATTGAATAGCATGAGAATGCTTGGGGCAAACCTTTGGTTCATTTTATAATGCACCGGCCCAATCTTTTATTTATTCATGTAGCACATGTACTATATAGCCACCCACTCATCTCACAAAAAGAGATTCTGGGCAGCTTCAGAGCAAATAACAATTAAAACCTTATCAAAATATTTTAAAAAGACATAGACAAGACAAAGACAAATCAGGCATAAATAGCAGAAATAAAAATGCAAAGGAATCAAACTTAAAAGAACTGCAAGATAATGGGAGCAGAACCATTATTTACCTTCATTAATCAATTTTTCAGGTTCACCATGGGATGTCCAAGGTTGATTGGAAGGGCCATGTTTTCAGAATAACAGAGTTGGATGGGACCTTGGAGGTCTTCTAGTCCAGGGGTCTGCAAAGTTGGCTTTTTTAAGACTGGTGGACTTCAACTCCCAGAATTTCCCAGCCAGCAAAGCTGGCTGGGGAATTCTGCGAATTGAAGTCCACCACTCTTAAAAGAGCCAACTTTGCAGACCCCTGTAATCTAGTCCAACCTCTTGTTCAGGCAGGAGACCCTATACCAGTGGTGGGCAAACTCATTAGTCAACAGAGCCAAATATCAACAATACCACGATTAAAATTTCTTTTGAGAGCCGGAAGGTGTGGCCTGTTTTGTGGGAGTGGCTCAGCGGTCATGTGACTGGGTGGGCGCGGCCAACTTAGAAAATGTGGTGAAACTCACTTAACGTCGGTCTTGGTTAGCAACCAAACTTTTAGGCTCAATTGTGGTCATAAGTTCTTTCTTTCTTTCTTTCTTTCTTTCTTTCTTTCTTTCTTTCTTTCTTTCTTTCTTTCTTTCTCTTTCTCTCTCTTTCTCTCTCTCTCTCTCTTTCTCTTTCTCTCTTTCTTTCTTTCACTCTTTCTTTCTTTCCCTCTTTCTCTCTCTTTCTCTCTTTCTTTCTTTCTCTCATTCTTTCTTTCTCTCTCTTTCTCTTCTTTTCTCTCTCTTTTTCTCTTTCTTTCTGTCTCTCTTTCTCTCTCTCTTTCTTTCTCTCTCTCTCTTTCTCTTTCTTTCTCTTCCTCTTTCTTTCTTTCTCTCTCTCTTTCTTTCTCTTTCTTTCTTTCTCTATCTCTGTCTCTCTCTCCTTCATCCGCCCATCTCTGTCACTGTGTGTGTGTCTGTCTCTCACTCACTTAATCAGTCTCTATCTATCTGTCTCTCCCTTCCTCTCTCTGTCTCTCCCTGTCTCTGTGTGTGTCGCTCTCTCTGATTCTCTCCCTCCCTCCCTCTCTCTGTATGTCTGTCTCTCCCTCTTTCCCCCTGTCTGTCTCCGATTCAATCCCTCCCTGTGTCATTCTCTATCTGTGTCTCTCTCCGTCTCTCTCCCTCCCTCTCTTTCTCTCTGACTCTGCCTGTCTCTCTGTCTTTTCCTCCCTCCCCCTCTGTCTCTCTCTGTGTCTGTCAGTCACTCCCTCTCTCCCCTCTCCTCCCCCCCCACCCCGGGAAGCAGCAGAAGGGCCGGCATGCCGGAGGTTACGGACGCCTCCTCCCGCAGCGGGCGAGGGAGCAGGCGGGGCGAGCACCCAAGGCTACCGTCATCTTAAGCACCGCCGAGGCTGTCGCCCGGCAGGGGCGTCGGGCAGAGAAGCCGGTCGCGTCTCCATCGCGGCTCCCTCCAGCAGGCACCACGGCGCACGTTCTGGGGCCGCGTGTCCATCTCCCTCCCAGCCACGCAGCGGCCCCAGAATGTGCAGCTCCCGCCGCCCAAGGTCGCCCGGCAGGTCACCCGGCAGGGGCGTCAGGCAAGGAAGCCGGTCGCGTCTCCATCGCGGCTCCCTCCGGCGGGCACCACGGCGCACGTTCTGAGGCCGCACGTCCAGAACGTGTGCCATGGTGGCTGTCGGAGGGAGCTCGTGGAGATGTGCCCGGCTTCCCTGCCCGATGCCCCTGCCGGGCGACCTGCC
Source organism: Rhabdophis nuchalis (assembly GCA_039707465.1). Lineage (NCBI taxonomy): Eukaryota > Metazoa > Chordata > Lepidosauria > Squamata > Natricidae > Rhabdophis > Rhabdophis nuchalis. The sequence goes on along the minus strand of CM077643.1, from coordinate 395,328,741 downwards.
GGGCGACACCTCCCGCAGCGGGCGAGGGAGCAGGCGGGGCGAGCACCCAAGGCTACCGTCATCTTAAGCACCGCCGAGGTTTCGCCTGGCAGGGGCGTCGGGCAGAGAGGCCGGTCGCGGCTCCATCGCGGCTCCCTCCGGCAGGCACCACGGCGCACGTTCTGGGGCCGCGCGTCCACCTCCCTCCCAGCCACACAGCCCCAGAGACAGAGGGAGGAAGGGAGGGAATCAGAGAGGGACTGAAGAGCCACATGCAAGGGGCCAAAGAGCCGCATGCGGCTCGCGAGCCGCGGTTTGCCGACCACTGCCCTATACCATTCTGAACAAATAGCTGTCCAATCTCTTTAAAAACCTAACACCCACAATTTCTGGAGGTAATTTGTTGCAGATTCATTGTTCTCACTGTCAGGAATTTTGTCCTTAGTTTTCTAGGTTGGATCTCTCCATGATTAGTTTCCATTCGTTGCTTTTTGTTCTGCCATCAGGTACTTTGGATAAATCGTCCTACCCTTCTTTTGACAGCTTCTCAAACAAAAGACTGCTATCATGTCACCTCTAGTCCTATTTGTGAGACTACGCATAGCCAGATTTTGCAACTATCCATTGAATGTTTTAGCCTCCACTGCCTCCTAATCATCTTTGTTGCTCTTCCCTCAACATCTTTTTAATATCACGGTGACCAGAACTGCCTGTGGTATTCCAAATGTGGTCTAATCAAATAAATATTTATTTTTTTATTTTTTTATTCATTTGTTTGTTTGTTTGTTTGTTTCAATTTATAAACGGCACCCTCTCCCCGAAGGGACTCGGGGCGGTGCACAGGAAGTTAAAAAACATATATACATGACAAATATAAATATTTAAAACCCAAATTAAATAGTTATCACCCTGTGCTAAAATCTTAAAAGCTTAAAACTATATTTATTTTATTCAATTTATACCCCTCCCTTCTCCAAACGGACCCAGGGCGGCGCACAGGAATGTTAAAATACATACAAAACATATAAAATTTAAAAAACTTATTCTAATAAAACCTGCGCTAAAAACCAAATTAAAATCCCAATTTAAAACTGTCTAATAGTCAGTAATGGAGGTTACGCTAGGCCGGCTAGATGGAATAGATGTGTCTTCAGACACTTGTGGAAGAGGCGGAGGTCGGAGATGGTGCGGAGTTCAGGGGGTAAGTCGTTCCAGAGGGCTGGTCCCGCCACAGAGAAGGCTCTTCCCCTGGGTGTCGCCAGTCGGCATTGTCCAGCCGACGGCACCCTGAGGAGGCCCTCTCTGTGGGAGCGTATCGGTCTGAGGGATGTATGGGGCAGGAGGCGGTCTCGCATATAACTATCCCCTTAAAATCCCAATTTAAAACAATTTATACTTCAGATTGCAGGCTAGGTGAGGTATATTAGGCCAGGCCGGCCTGATGGAAAAAATAGGTCTTTAACTTTTGGCGGAAGGAGCGGAGGTATATAGACGTACTAAGACGTCCCCTGAGCTTGATTCTATCAGGTTTGTCCTGTGACCAATCCATTTTACGATCCTCAGGACTTACAATTGTGATGGACAAGCTCCATTAAATTCATGTCGAACATTACTTTGTCCTGGACAACTTCAGAACATCCCATTCTAGTCAATTGGTTCCCAACTGTTCTTTGATGGAGTGCCATCTTTTCTCCCTCAGCTTTTCCATCTCCCTCGGAACTTAAACGAGAGCTGCCTGGTTTTATATTTTTTTAAGAGCTAGCCCTGCGTGTCCTATGTTTTTGTCAATATTTTTTGACTGCCGTTTACCACTGGCCATCTGCTGCAAACATTGTGCCATTAAATTTCATCCCACTTCATTTGATTAAAGTTAGTCCTGATCGGGCAGGTAAATTCCAAAAAAATCCCTACTCCTGTCAATCGACAAAGCGAGTTGTGTCTTCAGGCAGTAGTTGTCAGCATGGGTCAGAGTTGTGCACAGTGTATGAATCGGGGGGGGGGGGGGGTTCCTGCCAGTTCTCACCTCTTCTATAGAAGAGGTTCCACAAATGTACAGTGCCGTTTGGAACCGGTTCCAGCTCCCTCCCCCCTGACCCTCCGCCCATCATCAAGAGGAAGAGCGAGAGGAGGAATTCTGGGAGTTGCAGTCCACAAGTCTTAAAATTGTCAAGTTTGAACACCCCTGGGTTTTTTTCCCTAAAGGGTTAGGGGTATTACAAGGGTCTTGTAACTTGACAGCTTCAAGACTTGCGTGCTTCAAATGCCAGAGTTCCTGAGCCAACATTTTGGTTGCTAAGCAAGAGCGTTGTTAAGTGAGTTTCATCACATTTTACAAGTTGGCCACACCCACCCAGTCACATGGTTGGCAAGCCACTCCCACCTGGTCACATGGCCAGCAAGCCCCTCCCACAAAGCAGGCCACACCTACAGAAGAGCTTCTAAAAAATTTTGAAACCCACCACTGGTATACAGAGGTGTCTTGTGTCCCTCTGTTATTGCTTAATACCTGGATACAGGTAGTCCTCGACTTGCAACAGTTCATTTAGTGACTGTTCAAAGTTATAATAACACTGAAAAATGTGACTTATGACCTTTTCCCACAGTTACAACCTTTGTAGCATTCCCATGATCACATAATCAAAATTCAGACGCTGGGCAAATGGTTCAGACTTATGACTGTTGCTGTGTCCTAAAGTCATGGGATCACCTATTCTGACCAGCGAAGTCAAATGGGCAGCCAGATTGACTTAATTGGGTTACTAACTTATACAACTCTGGTGATTCGCTTAATAAGTGTGGCCAGAAAGGTTGTAAAAAGGGGCAAAACTCACTTAACAAACTGTCTCGCTTAGCAACATTTGGGCTCCATTGTGGTCAGACATCGAGGACTACCTGTAATTAAGAGGAGCATTTCTAATTTGGTTAGGCCAGGGGTCTCCAACCGTGGCAACTTTAAGACTTGTGGACTTCAACTCCCAGAGTCCCTCAGGCAGCAAAGCTGGCTGATGAATTCTGGGAGTTGAAGTCCACAAGTCTCAAAGTTGCCCTGAGGAATTCTGGGAGTTGAACTCCACAAGTCTCAAAGTTGCCCCGAGGAATTCTGGGAGTTGAAGTCTACAAATCTTAGCCATGGTGGGAGATTCCTTGTAGGCTCTATATTAACAAAAAATAATAATATTACTAGATAAACTTAGTTAATTAGGCCGCATTAGACATTCACCCTCTTTCAAACAACAGCCTGTGAAAGCTTTCCATGAGGATTTAAAGGCAGAGTCGCAATCTTTTCCTGCTGTATATTTCTGAGATAAAATATTTTGGAAGGAGAAAGATTTGCCTTTTTTAAAACAACCCCCCCCCTCACCTATCTTTCCCCGTAGATCATGGTTTTTCTGTTGCTTTATTTTTTGTTTTTAAGCTGCCAAAAAGCCAGCTTGTTTGCTTAGAAATTGCTTGCTCTAATTGGCAGACCAGACAGACCTCTGTGGTTAGATCAGTCTGGAAAAGACAAAATATATTTTATAACCCTCCTTTCAGGGAAGGGTGAAGAAATTTGTAGGTTGGGTTGGGAACCAGGCTGTCTTTAAGATTTCTGTGCCTTCCCGTGCCGTGCATCTCTTTTTTGCTATTGCATTCTTTTTTTAAAAAAAAAAATGATATCACAGATCTACCAAAGTTGTTCCTAGATGGAATATTCTGTGGGTGTTAAGCACAAAGAGAGTTCAATCCAGTTGACAGCTTCAGATTTTAATACATGGGCATAAACGGTGAGATCAAAGAGGAGAGAAGGAGCTAAATTCAGCCATCGGGTAATTTAACAAATGAATTATATGTCAGATGTCTTTATCAACATTGCAGAGTCACAAACATTTCTCATTTCTGGTAATATAAAGTGGTGATTCATAAGCTTTCATGTTTCCGAGAGCTCATTTTACACGATCTGAATTGTGTTGGAATAATTGATGCCAATTCCCAGAGAGACTGATGGATGACTGTTAGATGTTCACAGAGGCTGCAAACGTTAGAATCAAATTTTGCATTGGAACTAAGCCTCTTTGCTTCAAGAGTTCAGTGTTATGGGTCCTTCTTTGTGCACAGCTGGCTATGCTCACACATTAAACACAACCATATCAATGATACACTTCCATTTTCACAAATGCAGCTTGGTAGGTGTCAACTTGGCTTACGCTTTTTAATGGTTTGCTGTGCTGTGTGAAAGCCTTGGTGCTCTCTGAGTTTAGTTGTTGTCTTGCAGGCGTTTCATTACCCATCTTGGTAACACCATCAGTGCTGATATCTGCAAGAAACATCTGCAAGAAAACAACCAAGCTCAGAGAGCACCAAGAGCCCCACAATTCAGCCCCATGGTTTGCTATCCTTGGTGCTCTCTGAGTTTGTTTTCTTGCAGACATTTCATTACCCAACTAGGTAACATCATCAGTGCTGATATCTGCAAGAACCAGCTGCAAGAAAACAACCAAGCTCGGAGATATTCTGTGTGAATCCAGCACTTTTCCTTAATTTGTGGTTGAGTGTCCCAAAGGTGCTTTTTTTTCAGGAGGCAACTGGACTTTTCTTATTTTTTCTTTTGAAGACGTTTCGCTCCTCATCCAAGAAGCTTCTTCAGCTCTGACAGGATAGTGGGGAATGGTTTATATTCCTTGCAGACAGCTGGTCATTTGCATCCTTTTAGAGCAGGGGTCTCCAACCTTTGCAACTTTAAGTCTGAAGGACTTCAGCTCCCAGAATTCTCCAGCCAGCTTTGCTGGCTGGAGAATTCTGGGAGCTGAAGTCCTTCAGACTTAAAGTTGTAAAGGTTGGAGACCCCTGTTTTAGAGGGTCCTTGAAACCCTTGGAGATTACCTGTGTCCTCAGGGTCACCTGAGATGGTGCTCCTGGTTCCTGTAGTCGGCAATTTTTTCCTCTGGAAATCCATTCCTACTCCCACATCATTCAAAAGGTGTTCGTCCCAAATTGTATGTAGAGATTCTCAGTCATCCAAGTCATGGGTGTCCCAAAGGTGCTTTTTTTTCAGGAGGCAACTGGACTTTTCTTATTTTTTCTTTTGAAGATGTTTCTCTCCTCATCCAAGAAGCATCTTCAGCTCTGACAGGATAGTGGGGAATGGAAGGATTTATATTCCTTGCAGACAGCGGATCAGTTGCATCCAAATAAACCTCCAAGTGACCTCAACGACTCTCTACAAAGAATGCAAACAACCAGCTGTCTCAGTGGTGGGCTCCAGATCCCGCTGCAACTGGTATGATGCAACGGGGCCTGGCATCCACCACATGAACGTGCGCAGCACGCGCGCATGCATCCTTACCTCCTGCGATGCTCCACGACGCCTCCGTGACGCCTCCACAACACGCTGCTTGGTGGAGCATTGCGCAGGCATCATACACTGTGCGCGTGCACGGAAGCGCCAAAGAGCTCAAATCGGCCTGCGGCCGATCCGCTCCCACAGAGAGGGACTTCTCCGGGTGCCGTCCACCAGGCAATGCCAGCGGGCGACGCCCAGGGGAAGGGCCTTCTCTGTGGTGGGCCCAACCCTCTGGAACGACCTACCCCCCGAACTCAGAACAACCACGGACCTCCGCACCTTCCGCCAGAAATTAAAGACACTCCTGTTTCATCAGGCCGGCTTGGCCTAAGTTATTTACCTAGCCTACAGTCTGTACCATAAATTGTTTTAATTGGGTTTTAGATGGGATTATGTTTTAATATTTTTAAATTTTAGAACAGGGATAATTTATTTAATTTGGTTTTAATTATTTATAATTGTGATATTGTCTGTTTTAATTTCCTGTGCACCGCCCCGGGTCCCTTCGGGGAGAGGGTGCGGTTATATAAATTCAACAAATAAATAAATACAGGTAAGGAGGGTGGACGGGCCCCCTGGAGCACTGTAACCCCAGGAACTGGTATGCCCGTACCAGGGGCATCCCACCTGCAACCCACCCCTGAACTGCCTGCAAGGAATATAAATCCTTCTATTGCCTTAGGGGGCCCTGAGCTCCCTTTTCGCTGGCAGAGGATGGCAGGAGGTGGTCACAACTGAAAATGGAGCCTGGGAGGGCCACATGTGGCCCTCCCGAGCTCCATTTTCACTGGCCGAGGCGCCATGGGCCGGTCCTTTGCTGTTTCTAGGGCGGCCCCGCGGGCCAGATCTAAGCACCCCATTGGCCGGAGCTGGTCCCCACCCTTGGGATAGAGACTCCTGTTCGAGCAAGGGGTTCAACTAGATGTTCTCCAGGGTCTCCTCCAACTCTGTTATTCTATGATTTAAATATGTGTTTCTGCTACAAGAGGCTATGGCTCACTGGCCCTGTATTCTGTTGTGTGTTTTTTCTCTCTCTCAGGGATGGTAGAAATTTGCCTTCTCCACATGCTGAAGCGTCGGGCATCCGGCTTCTTGCGGACGGACAAGATCGCTGCACTTTTCACCAAGGTTGGCAAGACCTATGACGTGGCCAGTGAGATATGCAGGAAAGTGCAGGAGTTGCTGCAACAGGCTGAAGGCAGGTGAGGGAGACGTTCGTTTTGTGTGTGTGTGTGTGTGTGTGTTTCCTAGTGGCCAGTCAGATGCCCCAAGCTGCTCACCATTAGGAGAGGGATCATCCCACTCTTGGGCGGCACAACCGGAAGAGATAATTGTGCACCTCTGCAGCCGTCGTGATCGTTTTTAATGAGATGATTCCAGGATCAGAGCATTGTGGATGGGGCCCATCATGTTTCTTTAGTATATAACAGCATAACAGAATTGGAAGGGACCTTAGAGGTCTTCTAGTCCGACCCACTGCTCAGGCAGGAAATCCTACACCACTTCAGACTAAAACCTCCAGTGTTGCAGCATTTACAACTTTTGGAGGCAAGTTGTTCTACTGATTAATTGTTCTATATGTCAGGAAGTTTCTCCTTAGTTTTAGGTTGCTTCTCTCCTTGATTAGTTTCATCCAGTCCACAGTCTCTTTTTTCCCAGTGCCCTGGAATCTAAAAAATGAAAGATTTTTCTCCTGGCATTATGAGATTTTTTTTTCAAGGTGTTGGGGAATATCTCCTTTGAGAGACAGAACGTTGTGCAGCGGAATGTGCAGCTAGAGAGAAACCTGTTGCTAGTATACACACAAATACAGTCTCAGACACTGCTAGTAAAAACAAGTACCTTTACTGCTGTGTAAAACTAAACTACTGCTTCACAAGCACTGATAGTAGATATCAAATCAAACAAAGTCCTTAACAAACAAACAATTGCTTACAGTCGCAATTCACGAGTCTTCCTTCTTCCTTCAATCAGTCAGTCAATGTCAGTCAGCAAGCAGGCAGAGAGCGATCAAGCCGAGAGAGAGAATGAGCTCTCCTGACTTCCTCTTATTGTGGAGATAATTACAGCTTCTAATTACATTTAAAACATTTAAAGCAACAAAGACAATTTGTCATCATGGTATATATATATATATTGCCTACCCAACACTAGGAGTATACTCCTAACACAAGTTACATATGATTCCTGGGGAAAGCGCAGGAAGGGAAGAGAAAATCATCTGACCATTATTAATCCAATCCCTTGGGGATCATGTTGACTTTATTCACTTCTGTGCCTCTTAAGTTGAGATCCCAAGTTATGTCTGCACGCATTCAATTCCCACCAAGAGCTTCCAAAGAGAACTTGTCCGTTTCTTCTTTTCCTTTGCAGATCACCTGTAAGCCACGGGGAGAATGTAGGCAGGTGGTTCGGCTTTCCGACTGTGTTTCCATCTTTCTTCAGGTCACTAGTTTATATTAAGTGAGAATCGGATGTAGTAGAGAAAAATAAGATCCTCTTTTCCTCCTGTTGACGGGGTAATTCGAAGAGGGAGAAAATGAACATTTTGTTTTTATTTTCCCCTTCCCTCCAAATTTCCATTTTTTAACTGCCGTTATTTTTTGGAGTATAAGATATACCAAGATTTGGAAGAGGCAAATTTAAAAAAAAAAAGGTTTTGCACTCTGCAGACCTTCCAAAAATGACCCGTTTTTCACAAAAATGGCCCTGTTTTTTTGTTTTTCGGAGTATAAGACACACCTTTTTCCCTCAAAGAAGAGGGTAAAAATCTGGGTGCGTCTTATACAGCATTTTTGGCCTCCCGAAACCCCGCCCCCTTTGCGATAATGGCTGTGCATAGCCTTTAGGAGGCTTATAGAGTGCTTCTGGGGGGCTGGGGGGCAAAAATGAGCAAAAAAGCAGCCTATTTTCCACTCATTTCTGCCCTCCCCAGCCCCCAGAAGCACTCTATACGCCTCCTAAAGGCTATGCACAGCCATTTTTGCAAAGGGGGCGGGGTTTCGGGAGGCCAAAAAAGCTGTATAAGACGCACCCAGATTTTTACCCTCTTTTTTGAGGGAAAAAGGTGCGTCTTATACTCCGAAAAATACGGTAATTTGCAAATGGCCATTTGGGTGGTCAGGAAACACTTTGGAAAAATGTGGATCCCACCCCCCTCCCTTAGTGACATTTCAGCATTTAAGCAGCTGATCGAGTTGGCTGTGAAAGGAGTTGGTTGAACTGGCAAGCAATGTTGCTGCCTTTGCCAGTGAAACCGCTAGGGGGTTTTTTTTGGCTGCTCTCCCCTCTTAAACTCGGTTTTCCACCACTTTGCGCCTGGATTTTACATAGCAACGGCCAAAGATGGAGACAATTTACGATGAAGAGAGACAGAGACAAAATAAAACATTTACTTAGGCTGCCCTGCCTGGCAGATTTTCTTCTGGCAGACAGGCATAATTGGAGCTATGAATGCAACCTCTCGTTATATGTGGTGCAGAGGAGAATTGCTTATTTTCTTGTGTATCTTCAAAATGTATATGAGAAAGTTTGTTAAGTTATTGCCTCTGCTCACTTTCAGTGGCCAGCAAAGGGGTTGACCGCATGAGGGATGAAGGCTGCCCAGTGGGTCTTATGTAGCAGATGCGACATTATTCCAGGATTTTTATTTATTTACATACCACATTTCCTATTATTTATCAATAACTCAAGGTGATACAATACAACAGCAGAGTTGGAAGGGACCTTGGAGGTCTTCTAGTCCAACCCCCTGCCTAGGCAGGCTGCCCTATACCGTTTCAGACAAATGGCTATCCAACATCTTCTTAAAGACTTCCAGTGTTGGGGCATTCACAACTTCTGGATGAACACATCTTCCTCCAATCTTTAGCATAACAACAATCCTGTGAATGAACCAAAGCCACTCAGTTGGCTTTCATGCCGAGGGTGGGACTAGAATTCACAATTTCTGGTGATTGGCTCAAAGTCACACAGTCGGCTTTCATGCCTAGCGTGGGACTAGAACTCTGGTTGCCTAGTGATTGGTTCAAAACCACCTAGGGGGCTTTCATGCTTAGGCAAGACTAGAACTCACCGTTTCTGGTGATTGGCCCAAAGTCACACAGTTGGCTTTCATGCCTAGGGCAGGACTAGAATTCAGGTTGCCTGGTGATTGCCTCAAAGTCATCCAGCCCTCTTTCTTGCTTAAATGGGACTAGAACTCACAGTTTCTGGTGATTGGCTCAAAGTCATCCAGTTGGCTTTCATGCCCAGGGCGGGATTAGAACTCACCATTTCCTGGTGATTGACTCATAATCATTTAGCCAGCATTCATGCCTAGGCGGGACTAGAACTCATAGTTGCCAGGTTTTTGGCTCAAAGTCACCCAGCTGGCTTTAAGCCTAGGGCAGGACTTGAACTCACGGTTTCCTATTGATTGGCTCAAAGTCATCCAGTCGCCTGTCATGCCTAGGGCGGGACTAGAACTCGTGGGTTGCCTGGTGATTGGCTCAAAACCATCCTTTCATGCCTAGGACCAGATGGTCTCCTGAAGTCCACACCTCTTAAAGTTGCTAAGGTTGAGAAACACTGTTCTAGATAGTTAATAATACCATGGGGAAATTAAAATGAAATAGAAATCAATAATATTGGAGCCTCCTTTGTGGTGACTGAGACTGGGGCATCAGTGCTCTGCCAGTATTTGGAGATACAGTACTTGTAAATACAACCTTTGATGTGGATTCTGCTTCCCCCCACCCCCTTCTTAACAGAAAATACCAGCCAGCTGGCCAAGAATCCCTGAAGAGGCAAGCTTCAACCACAAACAAACCTCCTTCTTTGTCCCCACAAGCCATCAAGCACATCTGGGTGCGCACCGCCCTGATCGAGAGGGTGCTTGATAAAATTGTGCAATACCTTGTGGATAACAATAGGTAAGAAGAGTGACAAGATTTGCTCAGGTTATTTTTTGTGTGTGCTCATTTTGTTCAAGGGATGGTATATGCAGTCCACTTTTCAGAGCACTGAGTGGTGGATGTTACATGAGGGCATGTCCAGTAATCGTATCCTATTATCTTCACTACTGGTTTGGTAGCGGGAGCCCACGCTCCCACGCGCCCACTTCATTCGCCCAGGGCATATCTGTGCATGCGCAGAATCTTCTGCTCATGTGCAGAAAGTCCGTGATGATGTCTGGGTGGTGGGCGGAGCCTCGCACTCTCACCACTACCAGTTCGCGTGAACCGGCAGCAAACCACTTCTGGGCATGTCCCTGCATACAAGGTTTTTACATACTTCCGTCCTGCTTTTGGGTGGTGTGAGGAGTTTCTCTATTTTTGCCTAGTGTTACGTGGTGTTTTTACTTATATTGCTCACTAGGAGGCAGTATGTGACTAATTTCCTCCTATAGCGGGACTCATCAGATATATAGGTAATAGCAATAGCACTCAGACATATACTGTATACTGCTTCATAGGGCTTTACAGCCCTCTCTAAGGAGTTTGCAGATTCAGCATCTTGCCCCCAACAATCTGGGTCCTCATTTTACCGACGTCAGAAGGATGGGAGGCTGAGCAGACCTTAAGCTGGTCAGGGTCGAAGGCATTGAACCTCCTGGCAGTCGGCAGAATTAGCCTGCTATAGCAATAACACTCAGACTTATATACCCCTTCCTAGTGCTTTACAACCTTTCTCTAAGCAGTTTACAGAGTCAGCTTATTGTCCCCAACAATCTGGGATCCTTGACTTACCACCGTAACTGAGACTGGAACTATGGTCGCAAATTGTGGTAGTATTTATTTGTTTGTTTGTTTGTTTGTTTGTTTGTTTATTCGACCTATCTCCCAAAAAGGGACCCAGGGCGGCGCACAGGAAATTAAAACAAATACAAATATACAAATACATAATAAATATCCTAAAACTAAATTAAACTTAGAAAACCCTGTGCTAAAATATTGTTAAAATCCCTCAGATTAAAATTTGCTAATTTAGAACTCCGTCGTTATAGGGTGGTCACGCTAGGCCGGCTTGATGGAAAAAGTGCGTTTTCAGGCGCTGGCGGAAAAGGCGGAGGTCCGTGGTGGTACGGAGTTCAGGAGGAAGGTCGTTCCAGAGAGTCGGGCCCACCACAGAGAAGGCCCTTCCCCTGGGCGTCACCAACCGGCATTGCCCGGCTGACGGCACCCAGAGAAGACCCTCTCTGTGGGAGCGGATCGGTCGAAGGGATGTGTGGGGCAGTAGACGGTCTCGCCCATAACTAGGCCCCGTGCCATGGAGCGCTTTGAAGATGGTAATCAACAACCTTGAAGCGCACCATGTAAACGGCACCATGTGACTGCACCCAATTTTATGGCCTTTTCTGCAGTACTTTGGTCATTAAGCAAACACAGGAGTCATTAAAGCAATGACTTTATCCAGTGAGTGGTTTTTTTTGCCAGAAACTGGAAGTAAACATCAGAAACTGACCAAAAACATCAAAAATTGCAGTCACAGGACCTTGGGACACTACAAAGGGCTGTAAATGTGAGCCCGTTGCCAAATGCCCCAAAATGAAACCACAAAACTGCAGGTTATAATGGAACTCCAGAATCGGATCATAAGCACAGGCAGTCTTTGACTTACGACCACAATTGAGCCCCAAATTTATGTTGCTAAGTGAAACACTTAAGTGAATTTTGCCCCATTTTAGCACTTTTCTTGCCACAGTTGTTAAGCTAGGAACAGCGTTGTTAAGTGAATCTGTCTTCCCCATCGACTTTGCTTGTCAGAAAGTCGCAAAAGGGGATCACGTGACCCTGGAATCCTACAGCCGTCATAAATATGAATCAGTTGCCAAGCATCTGAATTTTGATGGCGTGATCTTGGGGATGCTGCAATGGTCGTAAGTGTGAAAAAGGGTCATAAGTCACTTTTTTCTGTGCTGTTGTAACTTCAAAACAGTCGCTTATTGAACTGCTGTACGTTGAGGACTGCCTATACCTTTTGGGGGATCAGGCATAACTTTGAACAAGTCCCTAAGTGATTGGTTGTTAAGTGAGGACTACCCGTAGCAAGGAAGGGAAGGGATCTTTGTCAATCCATAGCATCCCTCGTGGGTTTGATCTCTGCCTAAGGAGGACTGAACTGGTGATTCCTGTCTTCTATTGGGAATAGCGGGATGGTTTCTAATTAGAGGAACCTCACCAGCTTCAGCAGATCTGATTGCAGAAGCTGCTGGACAAAGGCAAGGCTTGGATCTCTGGCTCCATCTATAGGTGAAACAATGCTACTTCTCTTTAGGATTGCATGACTTCCCAGGAAAACAGGAAATATCTTTTTTAAGGGACTTGGATATTAGACCAGTGGTAGTCAACCTTTTTATATCTACTGCCCACTTTTGTATCTCTGTTAGTAGCAAAATTTTCTAACCGCCCACCGGTTCCACAGGAATGGTGGTTTATAAAGTAGGGAAGTCAATTAAATTAAAAAAAGGAAAGTGCTTCAGTATCGGACAAAACCCCTACCGCCCACCAGGAAAGCTGGAACGCCCACTACAGCTTTATATATGAAGCCAGCCATAGTGGCACATCATAAGCTGGATTCAAATAAAGAAGGACTGTGAGAGTCCAGCTGAAATTCGTCCATTTGACCCAGATTGTTGGAGGCAATGTGCTGACTCTGTAAATTGCTTAGAGAAGGCTGTAAAGCACTGCGAAGCGGTATATAAGTCTAGGCCAGTGTTTCTCAACCTTGGCAACTTGAAGATGTCCGGACTTCAACTCCCAGAATTCCCCAGCCAGCATTCGCTGGCTGGAGAATTCTGGGATTTGAAGTTCGGACATCTTCAAGTTGCCAAGGTTGAGAAACACTGGTCTAGGTGCTATTGCTATCTAACCTATGCCTTGCAACGAAGATGATTAATAGGGATTGCTGGGATTAATATAAAGGGTTTTAAGGTTTTAAGATTTTAAACTTTTAGCGCAGCTAAATTATTTAATTCTATTTTAAATATTGTATTGTTGTATTTATATATGTTTTTAAAGTCCTGTGTACCGTCCCGAGTCCCTTCGGGGAGAGGGGGCAGTCTACAAATCAACGCCGCCCTGGGTCCTTTGTGGAGAAGGGCGGGATATAAATTTGATTAAAATAAAATAAAAATAAATTGAATTGAAATTGAATTGATTAGGAGGCAGGAGGCTAAAACATATGAAGAACGGTTGCAGGTACTGGGAATGTCTAGTCTAGTGAGAAATGATAGCAATATTCTAGTATCTAAGGAGTTGCCACAAAAAAACCAACCTATTGGGGAAACAACCTATTCTCCAAAGCACCAGAAGGCAAGACAAGAAACAATGGATGAAAACTAATCAAGGAGAGGAGCATCCTGGAACTAAGGAGAAATTTCCTGAGAGTGAGAGCGATCAACTAGCTTGCCTTCAGAAGTTATGGGTGCTTTTAACAAGAGACTGGACAGCCATTTGTCTGGGGTGGTATAGGGCCTCTGGCACGCAGGGCCCTGTCTGTGGGCATGCGTGCAGTCGCCAGCTGTTCTTCTAGGTTCCGTCACGCACATGCAGACACACACACGCCAGAAACAGGCTTAGACCTACATGCATAACTAAGCAACCTTTTTATGATGTTATGAGGGCGGGATATAAATGTAATAAAATAAAATAAATAAATAAATAAATGATACAATACAATAGCAGAGTTGGAAGGGACCTTGGAGGTCATCTAGTCCAGGGGTCTGCAAAGTTGGCTCTTTTAAGACTGGTGGACTTCAACTCCCTCTTAAAAGAGCCAACTTTGCAGACCCCTGATCTAGTCCAACCCCCTGCCTAGGCAGGAAGCCCTATACCATTTCAGACAAATGGCTATCCAACATCTTCTTAAAGACTTCCAGTGTTGGGGCATTCACAACTTCTGGAGACAAGCTGTTCCACTGATTAATTTTTCTAATTGTCAGGAAATTTCTCCTCAGTTCTAAGTTGCTTCTCTCCTTGATTAGTTTCCACCCATTGCTTCTTGTTCTGCCCTCAGGTGCCTTGGAGAATAGTTTGACTCCCTCTTCTTTGTGGCAACCCCTGAGATATTGGAAGACTGCTATCATGTCTCCCCTAGTCCTTCTTTTCATTAAACTAGACATACCCAGTTCCTGCAATCGTTCTTCATATGTTTTAGCCTCCAGTCCGCTAATCACCTTCGTTGCTCTTCTCTGCACTCTTTCTAGAGTCTCCACATCTTTTCTACATCGTGGTGACCAAAACTGGATGCCGTATTCCAAGTGTGGCCTTAGCAAGGCATTAATGATATTATCCATTCTGTCATGTTCGACTCTTGCTGATTTCATGGGTCAGGTCTATCTACATCAGTGGTGGTATTCAGTCGGTTGGAATTGGTTCAGGCGAACCGGTAGTGGCGACCTGAAGGTGGACCTGCCAGCCCACCCTACCCCAGCGCTGTGCCATCCTATTTAGCCACGTTTTCTAAGCCACACGCATACGTGCCAGCTACATCTGTGAGCAATGTGCATGCGTGGAAGGCTGCACACATGCCCAGAAGGTGCGCCTGCAAAGCAAGCATGCGTGCGCGCACACTCACAGGTTAAAGTTATGTGAAACCCATCTCTGCTCCACGTCTTTTGATCTTGTATCCCAAAGTCTGCTTAAAAAGTGGAGTTGAATTCCTGATGGCAGTTGACCATCAGGTGTAAAAATAGAGAAAAGGAAGATTTCATAAGAGGAGAAAATTGGCCGCATCTAAACTTAAGTGAGCACATAGGTTGAAGAGGTTCTGATTTCCCATTGACCCTTTCCAGATGTTCCCCTGGCCACACCCTTTTCAGATGTTCCGTTTCCCACATACGCACATGGGAATTAAAATAAAAGAGGGATCAAGTCAGGTTTATGGTCATTTTAACTTCTGTTCCCTTCAAAATTTTGCCTTAACACACTACCTCTATGTATTACAAATATTGTGTTCACATTTTTCCTTTCTTTGTTTAATTGATTGTGGGGATTGGTTTCTTCTAGCAAATATTACGAAAGAGAGGCATTATTGGCAGATCCAGTATTTGGACCCATCTTGGCCTGTCTTCTAGGTAAGTAGCCTTCCTAAATGTTGTTGTTGTTGTTAGTTGTGTAGTTGTGTCCGACCCATTGTGATCCCATAAACCAGGGATGTCCAAACTTGGGAACTTTAAGACTTGTGGACTTCAACTCCCAGAATTCCCCAGCCAGCTATGCTGGCTGGGGAATTCTGGGAGTTGAAGTCCACAAGTCTTAAAGTTCCCAAGTTTGGACATCCCTGCCATAAACAATACTCCTCCAGGCCTTCCTGTCCTCTACCATCCTCTGGAGTCCATTTAAGCTCACGCCAAACTGCTTCAGTGACTCCATCCAGCCACCTCATTCACTGCCGTCCCCTTCTTTTGCTCTCCATCATTCCCAGCATGAGGCTCTTCTCCAGGGAGTCCTTCCTTCTCATTAGGTGGCCAAAGTCTTTTGAGTTTCCTCTTCAGGATCTGGCCTTCTAAAGAGCAGTCAAGGTGGATCTCCTCTAGGACCGACCAGTTGGATGGCCTCGCAGTCCAAGGGACTCACAGGACTCCTGCGAGTCCTAAATGTTACTTCAATGCAATTTTGAAGAACCTGGTTCCCCATGTTGTTTTCCAAAGATGTTTGGAAAAATTAAAATGTGAATCCCAAATGTAATACAGTTGCACAAAAGGAATTGGGGGGAGGGGGCCGTTTGTGAATTGGTATAGTTAATCCAATATTTCTTAGAGTTCCCTAAACTATTTTGTAAGATTGTAAAAATTTCAGAATATTAGAAAGCTTTTGGAGAATATAAAATTTAACTGTTCAAGAGAAGGATTTAAACTCCTATATTCAATACAATAATATAATAAAATAGCAGAGTTGGAAGGGACCTTGGAGGTCTTCTAGTCCAACCCAGTGCCTAGGCAGGAAACCTTATGCAGTTTCAGACAAATGGCTATCCAACATCATCTTTAAGACTTCCAGGGTTGGGGCATTCACAACTTCTGGAGGCAAGCTGTTCCACTGGTTAATTGTTCTAACTGTCAGGAAATTTCTCCTCAGTTCTAAGTTGCTTCTCTCCTTGATTAGTTTCCACCCATTGCTTCTTGCCCTGCTGCTAGGTGCCTTGGTGAATAGCTTGACTCCCTCTTCTTTGTGGCAACCCCTGAGATATTGGAACCCTGCTATCATGTTTCCCCTGGTGCTTCTTTTCATTAAACTAGACATACCCAGTTCCTATGACCATTCTTCATATCTTTTAGCCTCCAGTCCCCTAATCCTCTTTGTTGCTCTTCTCTGCACTTTCTAGAGTCTCTACATCTTTTTTACATCGTGGCGACCAAAACTGGATGAGTAGAATAGCATTTCCCATTCCTGACAACCTGAAGATGTCAGGAAATTTCTCCTCAGTTCTAAGTTGCTTCTCTCCTTGATTAGTTTCCACCCATTGCTGCTTCTTCTACCCTCAGGTGCTTTGGAGAATAGCTTGACTCCCTCTTCTTTGTGGCAACCCCTGAGATATTGGAACACTGCCATCATGTCTCCCCATCTTTTTTTCATTAAACTAGACATACCCAGTTCCTGCAACTGTTCTTCATATGTTTTAGTCACCAATCCCCTAATCATCTTTGTTGCTCTTCTCTGCACTCTTTCTAGAGTCTCAACATCTTTTCTACATCGTGGCGACCAAAACTGAATGCAGTATTCCAAGTGTGGCCTTACCAAGGCATTATAAAGTGGTATTAACAGTTCACGTGATCTTGATTCTATCGCTCTGTTTATGCAGCCTAGAACTGTGTTGGCTTTTTTGGCAGCTGCTGCACAATGCTGGCTCATATCTAAATGGTTGTCCACTAGGACTCCAAGATCCCTCTCCCAGTTACTACTATTGAGCAAGGTACCACCTATACTGTACCCATGCATTTTGTTTTTCTTGACTAAATGTGGAACCTTACTCTTTTAACCATTGAATTTCATTTTATTAGACAGTGCCCAATGTTCAAGTTTGTCAAGATCCTTCTGTATCTTAAGCCTATCTATTCATTCACTGTTTTCATACACTTTTTCCTGGAAATCCAAAGTTTTGGTGGAGGTCCTCGCAAATTTTATCTCCAGCACGGATCTGTCAGATTGGACTTAAAGATATTTTAATTGGCCCACAGTCACCCAGTGAGCTTTGTCGTTGGATAGGATTTGAACATTGGTCTCCCCAAACCAAGTCCAACACACTAATTGTTACATTACAGTTAATCCTTGACTTACAACCATTCGCTTATCAACTGTTTGAAATTAGAACAGCACTGAAAAAAGTTATTCATGACTATTGCAGCGTTCCCATGGTCATGTGATCAGAATTTAGGTCAGGGGTATCAAACTCGCTGTGTCACATTGTCGTCACATGGTGTATCACAACTTCCCCCCCTTTGCTAAAATGGGTGTGGGTGTGGCCAGTGCGTGATGCATCCACCCTGTGGGCCACAGGTTTGACACCCCGATTTAGGTGCATGGCAACTGGCATATATTCACAATGATTGTGGTATCCTGGAGTCATGGGATTTCTATTTGCAACCTTCCCAGCTGGCTTTTGACAAGCCAAGTCAATGGGGAAACCTGGTTCACCTAACATCTGTATGATTCACTTAACAATTGTGGCAACAAAGTTTGTAGAACCTGGTTTGACTCTTAACAGCCACCTTGCTCAGCACTTAGAAATTCTGATTCCAACTGCAGTCGTAAGTCAAGGACTACCTAGTATACACTGTCTAGCACAGAGGTCTTCAAACTTGGCAACTTTAAGACTTGTGGACTTCAACTCCCAGCTATGCTGGCTGGAGAATTCTGGGAATTGAAGTCCACAAATCTTAAAGTTGCCAAGTTTGGGGACCCCTGATCTAGCACAAAGAGCAGATTTAAACTATAAATGCACTACAGTTTCATCTTCTTTTCCTCCCCCAGAACTTGGGTGTTTCATATATCCTTGGGGACAGGTCAGAGAAACCTCTGGATTTGACATTTAGAAAAACAGACAATCAATGCCTATTGTTTCCAGCATTTGGGGTTTGAAGGATGAGACGAGTTTATGGAGAACAAGGGTATCCATGGCTATCATTATGGATGCCTAAAGACACCCTCCGGGTTGGAGAGATAGGCAGGATATCTCTCAATGCCATTTGCAGGGAATCATAAGCAGGTGAAGACATCTGCTTGGGAAGACCCTGAAGCAAATGGGGAGCCACTGTGGGAGACAGAATGCTGGACTGGATGGGCTGTGGCCTGTTCCAGCAAGGCTGTTCTTATGTTCTTATGTTCTTATGAACCTAAATGCATCCCTCCACCAAATTGAGCCTAGTTTCAGGATTGACTTGGAGGAGTACGAATGGCAGAAACTGGGGGCAGAATTAAAAGATGGATTAGCCTAGAATCCTTACATAGCAACAAGTGAACTAAATCTAAGATCCCTTGAATTCCATGAACTCTTAGCTAATTCCAAGCAGATGTTAATAGCAGAAGATTTCTATACATTGGCTGTTTAGCAATAAATCAGTTTAATTAGACTTTCAGGTATTGATTGACCTGGTCTTTCAAACCTGACACCACTAAATCTAAGATGAGCAAAGTTGGAGGATCTGTAACCTTCCAGACATTGATGATTGGCAGCTTCTAGTATCCTTCCTCAGTAGCTGTGATGGTTGAATTATAGACTTGTGGCTTGAAAATCAGCCAGATTTCCCTCAGAATCATGCACAGAGGGAGATAAAATTAGCTGATATAGAATTTCAGACATTTGTGGTTTAATTTATGCCTCACTTCCCAGCTGTTCCCCACTTTTACTACCCTGTAGCTGAATAAATTCATAGCTAGTTGAGTTCAATCAATAAAGAGTGCAGAGAAGAGCAGCAAAGGGGATTAAGGGAGTGGATGCTAAAACATGAAGAACCGTTGCAGGAACTGGGTATGTCTAATTTAATAAAAAGAAGGACTAGGGGAGACATGATAGCAGTCTTCCAATATCTCAGAGGCTGCCACAAAGAAGAGAAAGTCAAACTATTCTCCAGGGCACCTGAGGGCAGGACGAGAAGCAATGGGTGGAAACTAATCAAGGAGAGAAGCAACTTAGAACTGAAGAGAAATTTCCTGACAGAACAATTAATCAGTGGAACGACTTGCCTCCATGAGGTGTGAATGCTACAAAAGTGGAAGTCTTTAAGAAGATGTTGGATAGCCATTTGTCTGAAATGGTGTAGGGTTTCCTGCCTAGGCAGGGAGTTGGACTAGAAGACCTCCAAGGTCTCTTCCAACTCTGTTATTCTATTCTAATATTTTTATTTGAAAAGACGGGAGGGGGCATTTCGTTGTTCGCAGGATTCAGGATTAGTACAGACCAAGATGGGCTTCCAGATACACAAGCAGTTCATTTTTGAAACAAAATGGCTGCTGTAAGAGACACAGGCCTGACCCCCAAATATTTTGCTGACATTTCCAGATCTAGCATTGGAACTTCTTCTTTGATCAAATGACAGGGCCAACCCTGACCTGCCCACTCAGGAGGGAAGGAAGGAGGCAAAATCTATTTATCATTTAAATCAGCATCTCTCAGTCTTAGCAACTTTAAGATGTGTGCACTTTTAACTCCCAGAATTCCCCATGGGCAGAATTCTGGAATTTAAAGTCCATACATCTTAACTGCCATAATTGAAAAACACTGGTTTAAGCAAATGAATGTTTACTTGAGGATTGGTCAGCCAACCTCAATTTTTAGGCCTCTTTGGGGGAAGAGAAGCATGTGACTCCATTTCCCATTTTCTCTGTCTGGCTTCCAGTCGGGCCTTGCGCCTTGGATTACACCAAGCTGAAAACGGCTGACCACTTCTGGACAGATCCCTCAGCGGACGAGTTGGTCCAGAGGCATCGGATTCATGGAACTCATAATCGCCAAGACTCTCCTTCCAAACGGCCAGCCCTAGGAGTAGGTGGTTTCTTCTCTTTTGATATCCCTCAAGCCTTTTTTTTTTAAAAAAAAATTAATTTTGGAATATCGTGTTTCCCTGAAAATAAGACAGGATCTTACTTTCTATTGAACTCCAAAATAAGCGATTGGCTTTATTTTCGGGGAGGTCTTATTATTTTGGAGGTGCAGGAGACGGTAAGCGTGGTCACCTCATGGCTACTGCTGAGTTGCAATATTTTCAGGGGAGGGCTTATTTTAGCTCATGCGCTCAGAAGCCCGATTGGGCTTATTATCCGGGGAGGTCTTATTTTCAGGGAAACAGGGTATAGGCATTGCTTTTTTAATTTCTTGTATTCCAGAATGTTTTGTAATAGCAGCAGTATGATTTTATGCAGGCATCTTCAGATCATCAAGTGTTGGAAACAGACAGTGAAGAAGGTGGGCAGATCATGTCAAACTCAAACGGATTTGAATCCAAGCACCCCATTTTGATCAAACACGGGCACTTGATCATTTGGAAATGTTCCGAAATCAAAACATCTCTGTTTTGACCTCAGAATACTCCCAAAGCAGGAAACAGCTTGTATTGTGCTCAAAAATGATGTTTTGCACCCTCAATCAATCAATCAATCAATTTAATATTTGTAAACCGCTCCCTCTCCCCATAGGGACTCGGGGCGGTGCACAGGAAGAATAAAAAACACAATAAATATATACAAACATTTCTTTAAAAAACAAATTAAACCTAAACCTGTGCTAAAATTCCCCATTAAAACTAAGCTGTACTAAAAAACTTTCCAATAAAACCCCAGAGACAGAGAGACTATCCTAGGCCGGCCAGACAGAAAAGATGTGTTTTTAATTTAAGACGGAAGGAGCGGAGGTCCGTGGTCGTCCTAATGTCGGGGGGAAGGTCGTTCCAGAGGGCCGGGCCCGCCACAGAGAGAGCCCTTCCCCTGGGTGTCGCCCGCTGACAAAGTCTAGTGGACGACACCCGGAGAAGTCCCTCTCTGTGGGAGCGAATCGGCCGTGAGGACCCTGGATGGGATATTCTATTATCTCCCTTTTATGAATGGTTTTGCACAGCTCCGCTAATATTAATTACCAGGATTTACTATATATTGCAAAGTAGGTTGCTGAATTAAATGACCAATTCTGACCTTTGTCATTTTGAACATGGCATTGTCATATAATTTATCTTTTGAATCTTGATATAGCAAGGATTAGTTCTCTGAATTTTGCTGAACTAAGACTCATAGCAGCTCTTGGAATTAATCAGTGGAACAGCTTGCCTCCAGAAGTTTTGGGTGCTCCATCACTGGAGGTTTTCAAGACGAGATTGGACAGACATTTGTCCTGAACAAATAGGACAGTGTTGGCAAACCTTTTTGGCACTGAGTGCTGAAATGGGAGGGCGCACATGCACATGCGAAGACCAGCTCCCCGGTGCCTATACCCGCACTGGAAACCAGAAGAGCAGCCACCTGGTGCGCATGCACACGCCAGGAAGATGATCTTTCGGTTTCCACCGAGCGCATGTGAACCAGCCATCTAGTTTTCTGGTTTCTGGCACAAATATGTGCATCAAGACCGACTGGCCAGTGTACATGAACATGCCGGAAACCAGAAGATCATCTTCTCAGTGCATGCATGCGTACCAAGCGACTGCTCTTCCAGTTTCTGGCACTCCCGCGTGTGTGAAAACCACCTGGCTGGTGTGCCAGAACCTGAAAGAGCAACGGCTCATGTGCCTGATAGTGGTGATTTGGCCTGGGTTGCAGAACTGGCAGCGACCCAGGCTGGCCACGCCCTCGAACCAGTTCTCCAGTCTCTTCTGCAATTGCTGGCATGTTTCTGCGCATGTGCAGAACAATTTACAGTCAACTGCATATGCATGAGCAATGCACGCGGCAAGCAAACCAATGCCAACCAGTACAGAACCCACCCCTGCTCTGCGTGCCACTTCCAGCCTGCATGTCATAGGTTCACAAATCTGTCAGATTGGACTTCAAGATATTTTAATTGGCCCAGTGAGCTTTGTGGTGGGATGGGATTTGAACATGGGTCTCTCCAAACCAAGTCCAACACATTATTTTTATTTAATTAGATTTATACCCCGCCCTTCTCCAAAGAGGACCCAGGGCGGCGCACAGGAATTTAAAAACACATACAAAAGTCACAATACAAAATTTAAAAACTTATTAAATTACCCATCCTGCGCTAAAAACCAATTAAAATCCCCAAAATTAAAAACTGTCTAAAATAGTCACAGCATTAATTGTTACATTACAGTTAGTCCTTGACTTACAATCATTCGCTGGGCAGGCAGTTGGACAAGGAAAACCTCCAAAGTCCCTTCCAATCCTATTATAGTATGATCTTCACTCAGCATTATTTCTGTAGACCAAGGCATTTAGTTCATATAGTACTAGACAACCTATGTCCCATTAGGTCTTAATTTGAGGTATTAGCTTACCAGATTCCTCAGTTTCTTCAACGCAACTTCTCATATACTGCCTTCACTCAAAAAGTTGGGATACATATTGAGAGATGTATCTGCCTTGAAAATAATCCATTGAATTGCACGGCGTAGCTAAACATCAGCACAGGAAATGTTTTATGACGTAGCACATTATGAAATGTATTCCATATTGCATCATAATCACATTTATGCTAATGTGTATCATCGCCGCCCCGGGTCCCTCTGTGGGAGATGGGTGCGGGATATAAGTATGAATAAAACGAAACTAAATAAACTATTTTTATAAAAATTGCCAAATTCCAATCCATGGTCATGTGATAGGTTCCGGAATTTGGACATATTCTTTAAATTAGCCAATTTGAAAATGATGACCAGTGACGTACCTTTTCACCCAGTTCAAAGTTAGAGGAATCACAATTTTAGTGGCATGTTATAAATCTCTTTATCATTCAGAAATATAAAATCTTTCTTGAGTTGACCTCTACTCAATGGTGGCATCTTGGCAGCAATAGTTTAGCCCAGGGGTCTGCAAAGTTGGCTGTTTTAAGGCTGGTGCACTTTAACTCCCAGAATTCCCGAGCCAGCATAGCTGGCTGGGGAATTCTGGGAGTTGAAGTCCACCAGCCTTAAAAGAGCCAACTTTGCAGACCCCTGGTTTAGCCATTATCTTCTTCTAATGGAAACATCTCATGACTTAATGTCGCAAAGGTGCTTTTTTCAAGATGCGACTGAACTTTCTAGTTTTTCTTTGAAGACGTTTTGCTTCTCATCCAAGAAGCTTCTTCAGCTCTGACTGTGCCTGTCTCTAGAGCCAGTTTTTCGTGCTCCGGAGGCTTCAGGGAAGCTCCTGAAGCCTCCGGAGAGCCTCCGGGGGTTGTGGGGGTCGTGGGAGGTTGTTTTCCCTTCCACAGGCTCCTATAAAGCCTCTGGAGCCTGAGGAGGGTGAAAAAAGCATGCCAAAAATGGGGGGGGGGGGTTGCTGGTCGTGCGCATAGCATTATGGGTGTGGCACACATGCGCATGACCCGCCCTACGCTTCCCCCGGTTTTGGCATCAGAGCTGAAAAAGGTTCGCCATCACTGATCTAAGCCAACCGTGGCAACTTTTAAAACTTGTGGATTTCGACTCCCAGAATTATCCAGCCAGCATGGGAGTTGACTGGGGAATTATGGGAGTTGAAGTCCGCAAGTCTTAAAATTGCCAAGTTTAGACATCCCTGATCTAGCTGTTTGCCCCTGCTGTAATTTATCAGAAAACACAGTATTACAGATAGACAAGCAGACAGACGGACAGGCTTTCTGTTAGAAATTGAATTGTTTGCGCAACATATTTGGAGTGGATGGGGACAACTCAGGAAGTAATCAGTTGATTGATGATAAGGAAACCAAAATCTTTTGTGGAGGCCAGGAATGGAAAGGACATTAATGTTTAAAAAAAGAAATTGCAGTAGTACAAGCCTTGGTGAACATTAGTTGAATGGTGAGTAGCTTGCAAGGTTGTCCTTGAGATGGATTGTAGCCAGTGGTGGGATTCAGACGGTTCGCATCTATTTGGGAGAACTGGTTGTTAATTTTCTAAACAGTTCAGAGAATCGGTTGTTGGAAGAAATCTCTTTTTGTTTTTTTCCACTTTACAGGGCTAATCCTGTAAGGAAGGCAGGAAGGAAACATTCTGGTGTAGTTTCTAGCCTCATCTTTATTGCCCTGCTTATAGAAACTGCCTCTCCGGTTAACCCTTATTACATTGTAACAGCTAAGACAAAGCGCCCATTGATCTGAGTGACGTTGAGTTGGCCACGCCCACCCAGTCACATGACCACTGAGCCCACCTACCCGGCTCGTCATTAGGGCAGAGAACCGGTTGTTATATTATTTGAATCCCACCACTGATTGTAGCTCAGCCTCTCCTTGTTTGTCAATGTTGGATCCTTTTGTGCTTCAGATCAGGAAGCGTCAATCAAGTGGAAGCACATCAGAAGATCGCTTTGCTGCTTCGGCCAGAGATTATGTGGAGTCGTTGCATCAGAATTCACGGACACATTTATTGTATGGGAAGAACAACGTGCTGGTCCAGCCGGTAAGTGCTTCGAGACAGAGTAAAGGTAGTCCTCACTTTATGACCACAATTGAGCCCGAAATTTCTGTTGTTAAGTGAGACAGTTCTTAAATGAATTTTGGTCCATTTTATGACTTCGTGCCAGAGTTGTTAAGTGAATCACTGCAGTTGTTTATGCTAGTAACATGGTTGTTAAGTGAATCTGACTTCCTTATTGACTTTGCTTGTCAGAAGGTCTCAAAAGGGGATCACAAGACCCCAGAACAGTGTAACCGTCATAAATAGGAGTCAGTCACCAAGTGTCTGAATTCATGTAACCATGGAGATGCTGCGACGGTTGTAAGTGTGAAAAATGGTTATAATGGTCACTTTTTTCAGTGCCATTGTAACTTCCAACAGTCACTAAACGAACTATTGTAAGTTGAGGGCAACCTGTACAGTAAGTAATATACAAGTAATCCTTGATTTACAACCACAGGTGGGGTCAGAAAATTTGAGAATGTGTGTGGCTGTTACGTGAGGTACTGTGACTGCACCCAATTTTACGTATTTTTTGGCTGCAGTCATTAAGCGAATCCCTGCAGTCCTTAAGCAATGTATTGTGTGAATGCAATTTGCAACTCCCCTGCCAGCTTCCGCATTCCAGAAGCCATCTGGAAAGGTTGCAAATGACAATCATGTTATCCTAGGACAGGGGTCTGCAAAGTCGGCTCTTTTAAGACTGGTGGACTTCAACTCCCAGAGTTCCCCAGCCAGCTGGCTGGGGAATTCTGGGAGTTGAAGTCCACCAGTCTTAAAAGAGCCGACTTTGCAGACCCCTGTCCTAGGACAGTGATGGCAAACCTTTTTTTGGCTCCCATGCCAAAAGCGGGGGGAGCGCAGGGCATGCCACACCCATAATGTTTTGCACACGACCCAGCGTGCATGTATGAGCGCCCTCCCCCCTTGTGCATGCGCGCATGACCAGCACACACACACACACACACTGCTTTTGCCATGGTTTTTTTTGCCCTCCCCTGGCCCCTCAGAGGCTTTAGCAGCTTCCCTGAAACTTCCGGAGGGCGAAAACGGCCCTATGGGGAACCTGGAAGTTCAGGAATGATGACTTCCCATTTGCTCATAGGGCAGGTTTTTTCCCCTCCGGAGCCTTCAGGGAAGCCTCCTGAAGGCTCCGGAGGGCAAAAAACAACCCTACGGGCAAACCGGAAGTCCGTCCCTGAACTTTTCCCATAGGGGTGGTTTTTTGTGCTCTGGAGGCTTGAAGGAAGCCTCCGAAGGGTGAAAAACGGCCTCAAAAGAAGGCTGAAGGCAGATATCCAGTGTGCACATGCATGCTGGAGCTGACAGGGCAACGGCTCGCTTTACCCTGTCAAATGGCTCCACATGCCACCTGTGACACGCGTGCCATAGGTTCGCCATCACTCTTCTAGGACAAGGGTCAGCAATTTGTGGCTCTGGAGCCGCATATGGCTCTTTCATCCCTCTGCTGCAGCTCCATGTCGCTCAAAATATGCGTCACAACTGCCAATTTGCGACACCCCCGGCATGTGATTTATTGAGCTTTTCAACCCCCAGTAGACCAACCATGGATAAATTCAAGGAAATAAAAGTTTCATAAGAAAACAGAATGTCTAATTCAACTACATATGCTGGTTCTGTGGCGGCTGGCTCAGGCATGGGAAGGGTTTTGTGGGTCCCGGTGTTTCCTTTTCTGTGGGAAACGGGTCCAAATGGCTCTTTGAGTGTTTAAAATTGCCGACCCATGTCCTAGGACATCGCAACTGGTATAAATGTGAGTGTGTTAAGATTCACTTAACAACTGTGTTATTAACTTAACAGCTGCAATGATTCACTTATCAACTGTGACAAGAAAGGTCATAAAATGAGGCAAAATTCATGTAAGCTCTGTCTTGCTCAGCCACTGAAATTTTGGGCTCAATTGTGGTCGTAAGTCAAGGACTATCTGATCTTCAGCAAATGTCCAATATTTCTGTCTTGTTTTTTTTCTTATCACTATTGGGGTAACTTTTGGAACAGAAAGACGACATGGAGGCCATTCCGGGATATCTGTCACTTCATCAGTCTTCTGATTCTTTAACTCTGAAATGGACACCAAATCAGCTCATGAACGGGAACCTGGGGGATTCGGAACTGGAGAAAAGGTAAGGCAATGCAACAGGGGTTTGCTTGCGGTGAAAGATTAAGTTTGAAAGATTAACGCTAGCAAGGAAAAAGACACATAGATGTGCTCCTTTGTTGTTGTTAGTTGCGAAGTTGTGTCCGATCCATCGTGACCCCATGGACAACGTTCCTCCAGGCCTTCCTGTCCTCTACCATCCTCCAGAGTCCATTTAAGCTCATGCCTACTGCTTCAGTGACTCAATCCAGTCACCTCATTCTCTGTCGTCCCCTTCTTCTTTTGCCCTCTGTCTTTCCCAGCATTAGGCTCTTCTCCAGGGAGTCCTTCCTTCTCATTAGGTGGCCAAAGCATTTGAGTTTCCTCTTCAGGATCTGGCCTTCTAAAGAGCAGTCAGGGTGGATCTCCTCTAGGACTGACCAGTTGGATCACCTTGCAGTCCAAGGGACTCGCAGGAGTCTTCTCCAGCACCAGAGTTCAAAGGCCTCCATTCTTGGGCGCTCAGTCTTTCTTATGATAGATGTGCTCCTAGCAAATTATTTTTGGCAAAGTATCCTCATTGGGATGCGACACTCAGAAAAATAGAGCATACTTCACATCGCCAATGTCCGATGATGGATATGGCACAAAAAGAAGATCCTCATTAAATTCTAAATTGCTCACGAGCAACAGTGTGGGAAGAAAGCTGGGTTAATCTATGGTAGGAAAAAAACCAGGAATCTGTTTCTGATACACAAATGTTATTCAAAGCCACAAGCTTTTGCAAGGTGTGGCTTGGTTCATCAGATGTAAATGTTTCTCAGCTTTGGTATCTTTAAGAAATTTGGACTTCAATTCTCCAGCTGGGGAATTTTGGAAGTTGAAGTCCAGCCATCTTAAACAAAGGACTAGATTCTTGTAGGATTTAAAGTAGGATGATGCCAGGGGAGCAGGAAGGGGAGGTGAAGACAAAGTGGTGAATACAAGTTACAGGTCACACAGATTGCAAGAATTTTATCAAATAATAACTAACATATGTTAAAACTCATTGTATTGTAAGACTTTTTGGATACGTCGTGGCTGGCTGTAAGCTGAGTCCAATATCTGATTTTTTTTTTCATGTAAACAATGCTGCACTTCAATGATTAGATGGATTAAGGGCCGTCTTCATAGTTGTCATTGAATATGATTCCAGGATCCAATGGTGTTTACTACCTTAAAGTCCAGTTTTCTATGCACGAGTCCAAATTACAGCTTTCTTGATAGATGGTTGCCTTGCCTGTGCTTAAACTCCTGAAGGGAAGTCAACCCTTCTCCTTTCAACTGTTGTCACACTTCATTGTCACCATTATCTCATTTTCAGCATCTACTGGGACTACGCCTTGATTGTACCGTTCAGCCAAATTGTCTGCATCCACTGTCATCAACAACGTAAGTCTTCATATCTATATAAATAAAAATGTAACTATGAGTTTGTTCAAAACCGCTAATCTCAGAAAGTACTGCACTGATCACCACCAAATTTTCACACAACGTTCCTTACAAGTGCAGCACCAATGATATGTATAGATTGTGTGGATGGCACACCTGTGCCAGGTGCACACTACACAAATGTAAAAGTGTGGCACTTCTGAGTTTTTTTTTACCTCCCTTTAGCTCCTCCCACCCAGCTGCTTCTTATGCTGTGTTACGCACAGGTGCAGCAGCGCATGCTGACGCCCTTCCCCCAACGTCAGGGGAAGGTAGGTAGGTAGAGGAATAGAGAGAGATAAGGAGAAATACAGTAGGTAGGCAGGTAGATAGGTAGGTAGAGGGAAAGAAGAACAAATACTGTAGGTAGGTAGGTAGGGGGAGAAAGTAAGAAATACAGTAGGTAGATAGGTTGCGGGTTATACAGTCGTTGTGTGTACACAGGTTGGTTGGCCATTTAACCAGGCTGGGCCACAGCAATGCGTGGTCGGGTACATCTAGAATAGAATAGAATAGAATAGAATAGAATAGAATAGAATAGAATAGAATTCTTTATTGGCCAAGTGTGATTGGGCACACAAGGAATTTGTCTTTGGTGCATATGCTCTCAGTGTAAATCAGTGTACATAAATGATGGGTTTGAACACCTACAACAGAAGCTAGCAGTGATTTAAGAGAGCATCTTTTCCCTGAGTTGCCATAACTGATGAAATATGTCTTGAAATCGGTAATCACGTTAATTTATTAATGAATTGCACCGATTTCACATGGTTGGTGATTTAACTTTGTAAGCATACTCTTTAGCTGAGCGCTGTCAGAGAAGGAATTTGAAGTGGCTTGGAGAACTTTGTTGAAGATCTCCAGAACATAGGATGATTAATATGTTAAATAAGAGAAGCTAGTAATTGAGGAAACAAAATGCCACCCCAACTAAGCATCTGCTCGTGGGGAGGATCGGATATATTTTTCATAGGCTACAAGTATGTCACTGTAGCACTTTTTTTCTCCCTCCCCTACTTCCATACAAAATAAATTGTCTGCTTACTTAAAATAGAATAAAATAAAATAACCAAGTTGGAATGGACCTTGGAGGTCTTCTAGTCTAACCCCCCTCCTTAGGCGGGAAAACCTATACCATTTCAGACAAATGGTTATCCAATCTCTTCTTAAAAATTTCCAGTGTTGGAGCATCCACAACTTCTGGAGGCAAGTCATTCCATTGATTAATTGTTCTAACTGTCAGGAAATTTCTCCTTAGTTCTAGGTTGCTTCTCTTTTTGATTAGTTTCCACCCATTGCTTCTTGTCCTACCTTCAGGTGCTTGACTCCCTCTTCTTTGTGGCAGCCCCTGAGATATTGGAAGACTGCTATCATGTCTCCCCTGGGCCGCCTTTTCATTAAACTAGACATACCCAGTTCCTGCAACCATTCTTCATATGTTTCAGCCTCCAGTCCCCTAATCATCTTTGTTGCTCTTCTCTGCACTCTATCTACAGCCTCGACATCTTTTTTTACATTGTAGCAACCAAAACTGGATGCAGTATTCCAAGTGTGGCCTTACCAAGGCATTAACCACTTATCTTGATTCTGTCCTTCTATTTATGCAATCTAGAACTGTATTGGCTTTTTTGGGAGATGCTGCACACTGCTGGCTCATATTTAAATGGTTGTCCACTAGGATTCCAAGATCCCTCTCACAGTTACCATACTTAGGGGAGTAGAGGCTAAAACATATGATGAACATATGAAGGCAAGACTCAACTGAAGCATGATTAGGGGACGGAGACTAAAACATATGATGAACTGTTGCAGGAACTGGGCATGGTAGTCTAGTGAAGAGAAGGACCAAGGGAGATATGATAGCAGTCTTCCAATATTTGAGGGGCTGCCACAGAGAGGAGGGGGTGTCAACTTATTTTCCAAAGCACCTGAAGGCCAGACAACAAATAATGGATGGAAATTGATGAAGGAGAGATTCAGTGTACATAAGGGGGAAGTTTCTGATAGTGAGAACAATTTCTGATAATGGGAACCACCAGGTTTACCCATGTAACACCGCTCTTGCGCGAGCTGCACTGGCTGCCTGTCGTCTTCCGGGTGCGCTTCAAGGTGTTGGTTATCATCTTTAAAGCGCTCCATGGCTCGGGACCTAGCTACCTGCGGGATCGGATCCTGCCTCACACATCCTCACGGCCGATTCGCTCCCACAGAGAGGGACTTCTCCGGGTGCCGTCCACTAGACTTTGTCAGCGGGCGACGCCCAGGGGAAGGGCTCTCTCTGTGGCGGGCCCGGCCCTCTGGAACGACCTTCCCCCCAATATTAGAACGACCACGGACCTCCGCTCCTTCCGCCTGAAACTAAAGACACATCTTTTCCGCCTGGCCGGCCTAGGGTAGTCTCTCTCTCTATGGGTTTTTTAATTGTTTATTTATATTTAGTGGGGATTTTTAGTTAATGGAATTTTAGCACAGGAATTTGTTTAATCTGTTTTAAATTGTATGTATTTTGTATATTTATTGTTTTTATTCTCCCTGTGCACCGCCCCGAGTCCCTGTGGGGACAGGGAGCGGTTAATAAATTCAACATTATTATTATTATTATTATTATTATTATTATTATTATTATTATTATTATTATTATTATTATTATAATCAACCAATGGAACAACTTGTTTTGGAAGTTGTGGGAAATTTATCACTGGAAGTTTTCAAGTTTTCTGTTATGTCTAGTTTAATAAAAAGAAGGACCAGGGGAGACATGATAGCAGTGTTCCAATATCTCAGGGGTTGCCACAAAGAAGAGGGAGTCAAACTATTCTCCAAGGCACTTGAAGGTAGAACAAGAAGCAATGGGTGGAAACTAATCAAGGAGAGAAGCAACTTAAAACCGAGGAGAAATTTCCTGACAGTTAGAACAATGAATCAGTGGAACAGAAGTTGCCTCCAGAAGTTGTGAATGCCCCAACACTGGAAGTCTTCAAGAAGATGTTGGATAGCCATTTGTCTGAAATGGTATAGGACTTCCTACCTAGGCAGAGAGTTGGACTAGATGACCTCCAAGGTCCCTTCCAACTCTACTATTGTATTATTGTATTAAGAAGAGAATGGACTGACATCTGTTAAAAATTGTGTCCTGCTTGGGCAATTGGGGTTGGACTAGATGATCTCCAAGTTCTCTATCAGGCCTATGGTTCTATGACTCTATGAAATTGATATGCAAGGCATTCCTAAGTAATTTGTTTGTCATGCACGTTTGTCCTACTTAACGTCAACTGTGTGTTATTATTGCAATTCTATTCTGCCTTTGTTGCTGTGGAAACTAATAGTAAGGAATGTTTCCCCCTGCAGCTGACCAAGGTGGGACTTTGGTGCTGGTGAGCCAGGATGGTATCCAGAGGCCCCCACTCCATTTTCCACCTGGCGGACATCTCCTGGCCTTCCTTTCTTGCCTTGAGAATGGCCTCCTGCCCCGTGGGCAGCTGGAGCCTCCGTTGTGGTCTCAACAGGGAAAGGTAAGGCTAGAGACTCCAACTCAGTAGAACGATTGCTTTGCTTCAGCCTTCTCCAACATGCTATACCTCTAATTTACAGGTAGTCCTTGTTAAGCAAGGACTATCTCTGTATGAGAAGGATTGAAGGGTATCAGGTTCTGGAGAAGGCGTAGTTAGGAATGTAATCCTAGTGTTGGGTTGGCAATATATATAAGCCATGTTTGGAATATGGTATCTGTAACTTTAACTGCTACAGTGAAATGTGATTGGCTGCTGTTTCTTCAGTCAGCCATAAGAGGAAACAGAATCACTGTTAGTTTGCTGATCTCTTGGATGAAGGCTCGGGGTATGTCTGTTAGATCAGCAAAAGCAAAGAGAATTGTGAGTTGAGCAACTGTAAGCCAACTGTTTGAGTAATAGACTGTATTTATGATTCAGGACTACTTATCACTTGTTTGTGAAGAAGTGTATCTTACTTTATTTTTCCACCGCAAGTAGAAGTCTACTTGTTTTTACCATCAGTGTCTGTGACTGTTAGTGTGGAAACCTAGCAAAATAACTCTTGCTACATTCCGTTGCACAATTCCAGTCTCCTAACGAAGATATCTTTAACAGGGGTGTCCAGCCTTGACATCTTCAAGACTGTGGACTTCATGGCTGGCTGGGTAATTCTGGGAGTTGAAGTCCAGAGGTCTTAAAGTTGTCAAGGTTGGACGCCCCTGTTCTAGAGCAACTTAATGATTCCCTTCCTAATTGGCTCCAGTGATGACATTAGAAATCCCAAAGCTTGACATCTGGAAATGGCACGTGGAGGTGATTTCATTCCTGCAGAAGCTGTTAAGTGAACTGGTGATTGGTGGCTTCTCCCTAAATTAGAATCCATCACTTTTTGACTTCTCCTGTTCCCTAATCCCCTTACTTTTAGCTGCTCTGAATTGGCTGCTAATCTTCTAGGTTGGGGGTTCCCTCTCAAATCTTAGCATCCCAAGAGAGGAACTTCAAGTACAGTAAACTCACTCACATACTCAAACCCCTGGCCAACAGCTGCACTGTTAGATGTCAAGCATCAGATTCACATGTTAAGTTCCAGTTAAGCTGATATATTACTCGTATCAAAACAAAGGAGTCTAACTAACACTAATGCTAAATTAGCACTAGATAATAACAGAATTCAAGAGGGGTCGGATTTGGATTGCTTGTTGGGAACGTAATGATTCCAGGCTGATTCCTCTCTTGACTCCCCCTCTCCAAGAGGCTCTGTCTCGTCTCCTATATACTATATACTCATATCACTTCCAACTGAATACTGAGGCACAAGGGGTTCTTTGGAAAACATGGAGACCCAGTGAATTTAAAGTAACTTTACTACAATGTACATTTGCTCTTTCTCACAAGTACCCACAAACTCATTCACACTTACCCACGGCCTTCTCAGCTAGGCTGGCAGGCACTACCTAGAGAGATGGAAACCACCCTGGATTCAAAGATGACTCGAAGAGTGGCTGGGCTTCAGGACCCCATGGATACCCCAAAATCCTTGTTGTGTGGATTTTAGGTACCTCGGGGTGGTTTTCCACGCACAAGGGACGTGAAAGGCACACCTGGATAACATTTTTCAAGTAGCCACTAGGTCCGCAAACGCAATTAAACATTTCTTTTACACAGGTGGCGGCCAGTTAGTACCCGCTGCCCTAAAACCTTTTGAGGTCAAAACATTGGCACAAATACTATATGGGGCACAAACAGGAATCCTCATAAAGAAAGACTTGATAGAAACCGTACAATCCAAATTCCTGAGAGCCATCTTGGCTGCACCCAATGGAACTCCAAATGCCCAGTTAAGAATTGAGGCAGGTATGCCTCAAATTCAGGTAAGAGCCTGGAAGATGATGATCATCCATTGGCTTAAAATGCAATTCTTTCCAGAGGGGCTCTCCCCACTAGTGTTGATTGACAACTTCCCCTCCCCCTGGAATCAGGCAATTGAGCACAAGCTGGGCACTTATGGGCTTTCACCGGTACTTTTAATGTCCCTGGACTTTGATCAAGCGAAGCAAGTAGTAACGAATAGAATGAAGGACATGGAGTTCCAAGAAGAACTAAATAGATTACCTTTCCATAATAGGAACAGAATCATTCAGGGTGTGTGGGAATCAGCAAGATATTTAAATGACCTCATCTTCCCAAAACAAAGAATAGCTTTCTTCAGAGCCAGATTTAACATTCTACCTTCAGCACTTCTCCAGGGCAGGTATAAGAGAACACCTATAGCAGAACGGGTTTGTATATGTGGTAAAAGAGAAGTGGAAGATATCTCACACGTTCTACTACACTGTGAGCTATACAGAGCTTGCAGGTCTGCATATATTCTCCCCTTATTAGAGAGATTACCAGGGAGGGCAGGCAATTTTTATCTGGACTTCCTCCTCCAGGACACGAACCCGGCTACTACGCATGCAGTGGCAAAATTCTGTGCTTCCGCAATGTCCATAAGAAAAAAATTGGTTATAGAAGGATAGTTGTGATCTTGTACCAATCATTTGGACATATCTCTAACAATTTCTGGACCATGGTTTTTACATACATACTTAACGCTTTTGCACCTAGGACTAGGTAAACCAGCAAATGACCTGAACAAAGTGAGAACATGTATGCTACTTTCCACTTATACTCCTGACATTTTTAAAATTATATCTTAAAGTTAGTACTTTTTAATATTTGGTTAAATGTAACGTGTATTGCTGGTCTTTGACCGTAATAAAGATTTATTCTATTCTATTCTATTCTATTCTTGTTGTGTGGATTCTCAACACCAGCAGCTGCTCTTGCCTTTTTGTTTTTCAAGTCTGGTACCTCTTGATGGGGCTTGGGGAGGGGTTTCCCATGTGCTCAGATCCAAGGTCTTGTCTGGTTCAGGTGGCATTTTTTCCCTTTTGTTTCCTTAACAACTTGGCTCCTTGTTAACAATCTTCCCCAAGAGATCTTTTTGATAACATTCCTGCTTTTCTGTCAGGGGTGGGATTGAAAACTTTAAGCAACCGGTTCTCTTGCCCTCCCCAGACTCTGGATGCTTTGCTCGAACCTCTGGAAGGGTGAAAACAGCCTTTCCCAGCCTCTGGAGACCCTCCAGAGGCCAGAAACAGGCCCGAAACAGGCCGGATTCTGAATTTCCAGAATTTTTGGGAGACCCATTTTTCACCCTCCACAGGCTCTGGAGGTGTTTGCCAAGCCTCTGGGAAGGTGAAAATGCTGCCCCTGCCCCGGGCTCCGGAGGCCCTCCGGAGGCTGGAAATGGGCTCATTTCTGGATTCCGCATGGGCCCTGCACTTACTGTATTTTTTGGAGTATAAGACGCCCCGGATATAAGACGCACCAAGGTTTTGAAGAGGCAATTAAAAAAAGGTTTTTCCACTCTGCAAACCTCCTAAAAATGGCCCATTTTTCACGAAAACGGACCTGTTTATTAATTTTTTTAAAAGGGCATGAATAGTCTTTAGGAGGCTTGTAGAGTGCTCCTGGGGGGTGGCCCCCCCATAAATGAGCC
Source organism: Rhabdophis nuchalis (assembly GCA_039707465.1). Taxonomy (NCBI): domain Eukaryota; kingdom Metazoa; phylum Chordata; class Lepidosauria; order Squamata; family Natricidae; genus Rhabdophis; species Rhabdophis nuchalis. Next base: position 395,293,338 of record CM077643.1, on the reverse strand, counting down.
AAAAATGGCCCATTTTTCATCAAAAAAAGGGCACGTATAGCCTTTAGGAGACTTATAGAGTGCTCCTGGCGGCTGGGGGGGGGGGCAAAATTGAGCAAATAAATTGCCCGTTTTGTCGCTCATTTCTGCCCCCCAAGCCCCCAGGAGCTCTCTGAAAGCCTTCTAAAGGCTATGCACGGCCATTTTGGTGAAGGTGGCAGGGTTTCAGGATAACAAAAATGCTATATTCAGTGTATAAGACGGCTCCAGATTTTCAGCCTCTTTTTTGAGGGAAAAAGGTGCATCTTATACTCCGAAAAATACGGTACCTGGCATCCAAAACGGGCCATGTGGAGACTCCTGGGAGGAGCATGGCAGGGTGGACGGGGCCAGCCAATCCTTGGAACTACCGGTTAACATCCAGTTTGCCCGAACCAGTCTGAACCAGCTGAATCCCACCCCTGCTTTTGGCCTCTCTGCTTACTTGCCTGCTTTATCTTTAGGTATGGCAGCTTCAGCTTCATCTCACACCACCTTGTCTTGCAGGGCAAAGTTTTTCCAAAGCTCCGGAAACGGAACAGCCACAACCGGTCGATGGACATGGAAGAAATGCCATCGGTCATAGAGACGGCTACCGATTACGTCTTCAGGATTATTTACCCAGGCCACAGACACGAGAACAGTAAGAATTTCTACTCTTCTGGTTTCACAGACTGGGGGAGAAAGGCAGGAATTGAAGCTTGAAATCCTGGCATTTTACCCAAACAAATTCTTAAAAGGAATTCTAGGTAGCCCAAAATGTTTGTGGCAAAGTGAGACAGTTATGAAGTGAGTTTTGCCCCATCTTAGGATCTTTCTTGCCACAATTGTTAAGTGAATCCCTGCAGTGGTCAAGCTAATAAAAGGTTATTAAGTGAATCTCATTTTCCCATCGATTTTGCTTGACAAAAGGTTACCAGTTGCGATCACATGACCCCAGGACACCACAATGGTCCTAAATAGCAACCAGTTGCCAAGCATCCGAATTTTCACTGCGTGATCATGGGGGATGCTGCAACGGTTGTAAATCTGCAAAACGGTCATAAGTCACGTTTTTCAGTGCTGTTATAACTTTGAATGGTCGCTAAATGAATCACTGCAGGTCGAGGACTACCTGCATCTAAATTTTAAATTACAGATCCCGGGGAATGCTGCAATAGTGATAAGAGTAAAAAATAGTCACAAGTTGCTTTTTCCGTCCCATTTTAACTTTGAACAGTCACTAAACGAATGTTTGTAAGTTTATTTATTTATTTATTTTTATTTTTATTCGATTTATATCCCGCCCTTCTCCACGAGGGACCCAGGGCGGCGCATAGGAATTTAAAAGCATATAAGACAGAGTATACAAAATTTAAAAGCATATTAAATTACTAGAAAACAATCCTATGCTAAAACCAAATTAAAACCCCAATTTAAAACTATCTAAAATAGCCCCAGCGGGAGGTTAGGCTAGGCCGGCTTGCTGAAAAAGATGTGTCATTAGACACTGGCGGAAGAGGCGGAGGTCCGAGATGGTACAAAGTTCAGGGGGTAGGTCGTTCCAAAGGGCAGGGCCTGCCACAGAGAAGGCTCTTCCCCTGGGTGTCGCCAGACGGCATTGCCCGGCCGACGGCACCCTGAGAAGGCCCTCTCTGTGGGAGCGGATCGGCCGTAGGGATGTATGGGGCAGGAGACGGTCTCGCATATAACTAGGTCCCGAGCCATGGAGCGATTTAAAGATGGTCGTCAAAACCTTGACGTTGAGGACTATCTGTTTAGGTAACTTTAAAATCAACTGTAACTTCAGAATCTTAAAGTAATAATAATTTGTAATAATTTATTATATTTTTGCCACCTGACTCCCAGCAATTGTGGGTGATAATTAAAAGCTCCAGGGGACATGCAGCAAACAGAGAGTTTCTATTAACTTACAACATCTTTATTAAAGCTGTTGGCACCTGGGCAGTGTACAAATTTGATAAATAAATAGAATTAATGACAACTTACAATTGTTGAAGCAATTACAGGTAGAGGTAGTCCTTGACTTATGTCCACAATGAGCCCATAATTTATGTTGCTCAGTGAGAAATTTGTTAATGAGTTAAAGCCTTGGTAAGGCCACATTTGGAATACGGCATCCAGTTTCGGTCGCCATGATATAAAAAAGATGTGGAGACTCTAGAAAGAGTGCAGAGACGAGCAGCAAAGATTAGGGGACTGGAGACCAAACTGTTTCAGCTCCCATTGGCTGACCTTGTTACTAAGCCCTATTCCAGTTCATGAATACTACACTGACAAAGAGAAATAAGCGCAGCCTTTCATGCTGTCTTTTGTTCCAGAAGGAAAGTGGAAAAATGGATGAAAAACATTCACTGCATTGGGTAACATGTTAAACCAGATCTGGGTGAATTGTGGATCATCACGATGCAGAATCCAGCCATTTTAGACTGTTGAATGAACCTAGCCCTCATTTTAAGCCAAGATACGGTTAATAAACTGTATGATGACTCATAGGAATAATGTACCATCTGAACATGGAAATTTGGCTTTGTTAAACATAGTCCAGGGTTGTGTCTGTTGTTATGTGTGTCCCTGAAATGGCCCTCCATGGAGGAAAAGGTAAGGATTTTATGAGCAGAATCTGGTGATAACATGCAAGTTTGAGTGAGTAATCTACTAACACAGTGGTAGTCAACCTGGTCCCTACCACCCACTAGTGGGCGTTTAAGCTTTCATGGTGGGCGGTAGGAGTTTTATCCAATACTGAAGCACTTTCCTTTTTTTACTTTAATTGACTTCCCTACTTTATAAATCACCATTCCTGTGGAACCGATGGGCGGTTAGAAAAATTTACTACTAACAGAGATACAAAAGTGGGCGGTAGGTATAAAAAGGTTGACTACCCCTGATCTAACACCTTACGAAAACATCACCTGTTGTGCACCAGTCTTTGGATGAGAGAGACACAAACTCAGGGTTGGGTCGAGAAGACATTGGTTGGAGATTAGAAGTTCCGCAAATCCATGATGGTGGAATTATATACTGACCCCTAAAGGAGGGGAGGACCACATGTCCTTTTAAGACTTGATTGTCAATCCTGGCGCCCGTTTTGTTATCTTATGCTCCTCTTTCACTATTTTTTTGAGCAGTAACTATTAACTACCACCACTTAGCTGCCAGCCGCTCTGCCTCCGTCGACGATGACGAGGAGGAGGAAGACAAGCTGCACGCAATGCTATCCATGATCTGCAATCGGAACCTCACAGATTCTAAAAGGATGAAAGGTTTTTATCCTTCTCCTCCCTGCCCTCCCGACTCACTTCATTTCTCCCACTGGCTCTGGAGCAACACCTGCCCACTCAATGTACAACAGTGTTGGCATTACTGCAATGGCAGCCCACTGCTGGGACACCCTTACGAGTCAGGGAAAGCAACCTTTGCTGGTAACATAATTCCCTTATATGCACGTCGTTAGAACATCCAAGATGTTTGTAGTTAACTGCGCTTCCAAAAAGGATCCTGTTGAGCTAGGAAAGTTGCAGAAAGGAGACCAATGGAATGATGAAGTGGGGAAGTCATTGTTGCGGAGCTGGTGGCAGTCTCAGACAGTGAGGAGGCTGGGGAGGAACATGGGCCAGTCCTGGAGTCTGGGGAAGGCTCTGATGAGGGCCCTGCGTTGGAGGCAGAAATGGGGCTATTTCTGCCCAACAATTATCAGCTGCCTTTGGAGTCAGAGATCAGTGGGGTAGAAGAACAGCTGGAGCCTGTTCCCGATGTGCACATGCGCAGAGTTGCCAGGCCGATATTTTCCAAGCGCAAAACTGTACAAGAAGATACTTGGCAAGGAGTCTCTGAGAGTCACGAACAAATCTTCACACTAATTAAATGAACTAATTGTCTCCTGCAAACTCCACTCCCCCTTCACTCCTCTTTATTCCCTATGGGAGGAGCCATTCATGGTCCACCTGTGCCTTTACTCACGAGTTGGCCCTTGTTCCTTAACTGTTCCCTTCTCCTGGCAGCTCTGTGCATGCGCACCATCGGGAACAAGCTCCAGCTGTTCTTCTGCCCCACTGATCTCTGACTCCGAAGGCAGCTGATAACTGTCAGACGGCCCTGGCCTCATCTCTGCCCCCGACACAGAGCCCTTGTCCGAGCTTTCCCCAGACTCCAGGACCAGCCCATATTCCTCCCCAACCTCCTCATTGTCTGAGTCTGCCACCAGTTCAGTTGGCGGGCCACAACAGAATCTTGGCCATAGGACTACCTGAGAGCCCAGTTCATCCAAAAGAAAAGAGCCCCCAAACCTTGGCTTTCTTTCCCGATAAAATAATTCCCGTATACGTATGTAGTTAGAATATCCAAGATGTTTGTGGTTAACTGCACCTCCAAAAAGGATCCTGTTGATCTAGGAAAGTTGCAGAAAGGAAACCAATGGCATTACGAAGTGGGAAGGTCATTATGAATTTGATTCCCACGGTAACGTAACAGGGGTATATGATGGGGGTATAGGATCATAGGATTTGATGTGAGGAAATTCTCTGCATCACAAATCTCCATCCCAAGGTTGTCCATTGAGACTTCAGTTTTGGTCGCCAAGATGTAGAAAAGATGTGGAGACTCTAGAAAGAGTGCAGAGAAGAGCAACCAAGATGATTAGAGGACTGGAGACTAAGACATATGAAGAACGGTTGCAGGAACTGGGTATGTCTAGTTTAATAAAAAGAAGGACCAGGGGAGACATGATAGCAGTCTTCCAATATCTCAGCCACAAAGAAGAGGGAGTCAGGCTATTCTCCAAGGCACCTGAGGGCAGGACAAGAAGCAATGGGTGGAAACTAATCAAGGAGAGAAGCAACTTAGAACTAAGGAGAAATTTCCTGACAGTTAGAACAATTAACCAGTGGAACAGCTTGCCTCCAGAAGTGGTGAATGCCCCAACACTGGAAGTCTTCAAGAAGATGTTGGATAGCCATTTGTCTGAAACGGTATAGGGCTTCCTGCCTAGGCAGGGGGTTGGACTAGAAGACCTCCAAGGTCCCTTCCAACTCTGCTATTGCATATTGTAACTACCATATACAGTATTACGCAGAGAGATTCGGGACAGGTAATTTAATCTATGGAATTCTCTGCCCTAAGACCAGATGAACATGACATACCCAAACCAGTTGAAAAGGAGATCAGACACAATTATGGAGGAGGAGAACATCCATCATTCACAGCCATGAGGCTTTGCATGGACTCCAGCAACAGAGGAAGAAGGCACCTTGGTCCCTGTTTCTGGAGAGCAGGATGACCATGGTGCTTTCCAAGGCCCCCTTGATTGAGGTTCACCTGGAAATAACGTTCTGAACTAGGCAGACTGTTCTTTTTCTCCTCTGGTTGTTACAATTCCTTGGAAGTCAATAAGAGGCCCCAGGGCCCCTTTATCTGCACAGGAAGCCCCTCTAAAACGTTGAGCGTCGAGATTTCGGATGGGTGTGCTCCCTGATGTGCTTCATGACAATACTGTTGTACCTGGTTTGCTCTTCATTTTGCTTTGAGTCCCTTGCAATTTCTTTAACCTTTTTGCATGTGTCTAAAAATTTGGCAGAGATCCATCGCCGCAAACCAAAACCTTTAAGCTCATTCTGAAGATGCTGTTCACTCTAATTCTTCACTAATTCAGGTACCTTTCATCTGAATTCTTAGCGTCTGTGGGGTTCACCTTAAAAGGACAGTGTTTATTCTTTTCTCAAGAACAACTCCAAGATCTTTTCTTACCAATGGAAGAGAAAAGTGGGAGGAGGAGGAGGAGGGGGGCAGGCGAAACTCTCCCATCCCTTTCTGATTGACTGTAGGAGATGTTGCCATAAATACTGGCTTGTTCAGCTCGTTCCTGAAGAATTAAAGGTGAAGAGCACTTGGTTGTTTGCTTGCTTTTTGTTTCTGTTTCTCTTTCATGGCCCTGATTTGCTTTTACAGCTTGGTCTTATTATTATTATTTTTTGTTCAAAGTTTTTAATCACGCTAACAACCGTTTCCCCGCTCCCTGCTCCTCTCTTTCGCTACGAACAATCGGACAACAGCTGACTCTGTTACCTATCCCTCTTTCCCCTAACCTGTCACCGTTGCCCCTAAAATTAAGCTCCGGTATTAGCCGCAAGAATGCATGCTTGGCATGGTGCCGTTTCCGCGCCCCCTTTTTATTATTTTCTGTTCTGCCACGGTTTTGAATGTGCTGCTGTAAAAAACAAAGCAAAAAAAAAAAAGCCTTTGCTTGCATGGTTTTAATTAGCTGGCCTTTTCTGGCTGAAATCGTTTGCGTTAACAGACATTGTGGATGAGCTGAAGGCCAGGCATTTATGTAAAAAAAGCACAATCTGGGTTTTGTATTAGTTTTCTTTTGTTAAATATACATATATATATATATATATTAAGAAATCCAGTCTGTGGAGATTCTCAGTTATCCAGGTCATGGTTATCCCAAAAGTGCTTTTATTTTTTTTCAAGAGACCACTGGACTTTGTTTTTCCTTGAAGATGTTTTGCTTCCCATCCAAGAAGCTTCTTCAGGTTCTCCAGAATTGACGTTCTCCAGAACTGAAGAAGCTTCTTGGATGAGGAGCGAAATGTCTTCAAGAAAGCAATCCCAAAAGTCCAGTTCCCTTTTTGAAAAGCACCTTTGGGATTAAAAATCCAGGTGGTTTTTTTTTTTAAATGGAGTAATATTTTGCAACAAATCTATTTTGGTTGCCCTCATCCCAAAAGGTGATATTAAGCTGGAAATAAAATTGTTGTAAATTGCCCAGAGTCTCTTAGGGTGGTGCAAGACGGGCTGAGTAGAAATTTAATAAATAAATATAATTGTATATGGAAAATATGGGGAATATGTTGGAAAATTTTGCACAGTATGTCCTTTTCTTTCTTGTCCACATGTAGCTCAGCCAAGCATGATCTGCTCGTCCAAGAAAAAAAACAAGAAACCTGATGCAAGATCTAATCTTTGTCCCTCCCTCCCTTCCTCTTTTGCCTAGATATTAATGACATCACTGAGATGCAAGGATATGGTGCCGGCTTCTTTTCATGGCAGCTGGACCACTATAGTCAAGGTTCCTTATGTCTTTCCTGCTCCACGGGCGGCTCTCCTTACAACCTGCCCAGCTGCTGCACTTGTATCCATGACAGGTGAAGTAAACTCTTTAGAATCTCTTTTCAAGCCCCTTGAATGAACCTTGAAGAATTTTGAGCCATTCCTGACAGATGAAAAGTAGTTGTCAATTTGCAAAGCTCCCTGGCCTGCTCTTGAGTTGCCATAGGAAGGAGGGGGGAAAGTGACAGAGCAGCATGGCAGCCACAACCAGAAGCACATTCCACGCCTACCTTACTCAAGGCTGTATACCAGGTTACCTGCAACAGCCAGAGGGGCATGATCTCAACAGCCCACGAAAGTGCTGCGTTGGAGGATATGATTTATGAGACACCCTGGAGGGAACGGGAAACAGGGTCATAATTGGGCCGTAAATTAGGTGGGGATCAGAGCTGGCTTTACTTGGGTACCAGCTGACGTGTTGCACCTAATAAATAGCTGGATTTCTTTTGAAGCTTGGCTCGAGACTCATGGTTTAATTAGGGCATCCCTCATTTCATTTCATTTCATTTCATTTAATACTTATAAACCGCTCCCTCTCCCCATGGGGACTCGGGGCGGTGCACAGGTAGAATAAAAACAGTAAAAAAACATACAACAACAATAGAATATACAAACAATTTTAAAAGCCAAATTAAATTCAACCTGTGCTAAAATTCCCATTAAACTAACTGAACTAAAATCTACCCAGTAAAACCCCAAGACAGGGGGACTATCCCAAGCCGGCCAGATGGAAAAAGTAAGTTTTTAATTTAAGACAGAAGGAGCGGAGGTCCGTAGTCGTCCTAATATCGGGGGGAAGGTCGTTCCAGAGGGCCGGGCCCGCCACAGAGAGAGCCCTTCCCCTGGGTGTCGCCCACTGACACAGTCTAGTGGACGGCACCCGGAGAAGTCCCTCTCTGTGGGAGCGAATCGGCCGTGAGGATGTATGAGGCAGGATCCGATCCCGCAGATAGCTAGGTCCCGAGCCATGGAGCGCTTTAAAGATGATAATTAGCACCTTGAAGCGCACCCGGAAGACGACAGGTAGCCAGTGCAGCTCGCGCAAGAGCGGTGTTACATGGGTGGACCTTGCGGTCCCCATAATTGCTCGCGCGGCTGCATTCTGGACTAGCTGAAGTCTCCGGGTGCACCTCAAGGGAAGCCCCATGTAGAGAGAGTTGCAATAGTCCAGTCGGGATGTTACGAGCGCATGAGTGACTGTGCGAAGGGCGTCCCGATCCAATAGGGGGCGCAATTGGCGAACCAGGCGAACCTGGTAAAACGCCCTCCTGGCCACGGCTGTCACTTGATCTTCCATGGACAGCCGGGCATCCAGGAGGACACCCAAATTGCGCGCCCCATCCACAGGGGCAAGATGTTCGCCCCCTATGGCCAGCGATGGAGTGAGCTGGTTGAATCGGGCGGCCGGAAACCACAGCCACTCGGTCTTGGTCGGGTTGAGCCTGAGTCCGTTACTTCCCATCCAGATCCGTACGGCTTCCAGGCACTGGCACATCACCGCTACGGCATCGTTGGGGTGGTTTGGGGTAGATATATACAACTGAGTATCATCAGCGTATAGATGGTACTCTACCCCAAAACCACGGATGATCTCACCCAGCGGCTTCATGTATGTGTTGAACAGGAGAGGCGAGAGGACCGACCCCTGAGGCACCCCACATACGAGGGGTCTCGCGGTCGACCTCTGCCCCCCTGCCAACACAAATTGCGATCGGCCAGAGAGGTAGGAGGAGAACCACCGTAAAACGGTGCCTCCCACCCCCAACCCCCCCAGCCGATGCAATAGGATACCATGGTCGATGGTATCGAAAGCCGCCGAGAGGTCTAATAGGACCAGGATGGAGGAACATCCCCCATCTCTGGCCCTCCAGAGATCATCAACCAACGCGACCAATGCCGTCTCGGTGCTATGCCCGGGCCGAAAGCCGGACTGGCGCAGATCTAGATAATCAACTTCCTCCAGGTGACGGGGAAACTGTTGTGCCACCACACTCTCAACAACCTTCGCAAAAAAGGGAAGGTTGGAGACTGGACGATAGTTGTTCAAAAGAGCTGGATCCAAAGAGGGCTTCTTAAGGAGGGGCCTCACCATCGCTTCTTTTAGGGAAGCAGGCAAGGAACCCTCACTTAAGGATGCGTTGACAACCTCTTGGAGCCAGCCTCGTGTCACCTCCCAGGATGCCAGTACAAGCCAGGAGGGACACGGGTCCAATAAACATGTGGTGGCTCGCAGTCGCCCACGTAACCTGTCCATATCCTCGGAAGTAACGGAGTCAAACTCCTCCCAAACAAGATCTGTCTCGTGGCATCCCACTGGGCCATGAATGGGGGCTAGCTCGTTCTGTATCTGAGCGATTTTCTCCTGCAGAAAAGTCACAAATTCCTCTGCTCTACCCTGTAACGGGGCTTCCCGCACCCTCTGTTGAAGGAGGGAACGGGTCACCCTAAACAGGGCGGCAGGGCGGTTTTCTGCGGATGCTATGAGAGTAGCACAATGGTGACGTTTGGCTACTCTCAGCGCCACAATGTAAGTCCGTAACTGGGCTCTTACCTGTGTCCGGTCAGATTCAGAACGGGTAGACCTCCATCCTCAGAACCCTTACAGTAGCTACTGTCACTGGGATCAAGAAGATTGTTAGGGCTTTGTTTATTATTTATTTATTTGATTATTTTTATCCCCTCTTTATTATTTTTATAAGCAACTCAATGTGGTGAACATAGTATAATCTTCATTGTCATTGTACAAAATAAATACAATGAAATTAGTTGTTATTATACATATATAATAATGGTTCCTCCTCCTATTTTCTCTACAACAGCCACCCTGTGAGGTGGCACTGAGAGAGAATGGGTGGCCCAAATCCATCCAGCTGGTTTTCATCCTAAAGTGGGACTAGAACTCACAGTCTCCTGACTTCTAGGCCAGCACTTTAATCACTGCACCAAACTGGCTCTCTTTATTGTCATATTTTAAAATTGAGTGTGCAAATTTGGGGGGTGCGCATGAGTGACTTCTTAAAATCTGTCCTTTTGCAAGTGACATTGTTTAAGCCAATGTATCTTAATCTTAGCCTCTTTAAGATGTGTGGCAAACTTCATCTGGCATGCTGGCAGAGGAATAGTGGAAGTTGAAGTCTACACATCTTAGCATGCTGACTGGAATTCTGGGAGTTGAAGTGAAGGGACTTCTTGAAGGGACTGAGGTTGAGAAACACTGGCCTAAGCTGAGAAACTAAGAAGAGTTGGGTCTGGTTATCGTATTTTCCAGAGTAAAAAAGAGGCTGAAAATCTGGGTGCGCCTTATACACTGAATACAACATTTTTTTGGCCTCCCGAAACCCTGCCCCCTTCACCAAAATGGCCATGCATAGCTGTTAGAAGGCTTTCAGAGAGCTCCTGGGGGCTGGGGAGGGCAGAAAGGAGCAAAAAATGGGCCATTTTTTGCTTAATTTTGCCCCCTCCCCACCATCTCCAGGAGCACTCTATAAGCTTCCTAAAGGCCATCCATCCCCTTTTTGGGGGGGGGGGGGGAAGGCGGGCATTTTCGCAAAAAATGAGCCGTTTTTTGGAGGTTTGCAGAGTGCAAAAACTTTTTTTTTAATTTGCCTCTTCAAAATCTTGGTGCGTCATACTCTGAAAAATACGGTAATTGTAGCATGCAATAGCAGCAGGGCTATAGCAGAGTAGGAAATTGATTGACATTCTGGAAATGACAACCTAGTTTTGTATTGTTGCTTAGCATGCTTGCTAATAATTGTGCTCAACTTAAAGGAGATTTTCCTTTTTTTTAAACCACGTTGAAAGCTACCCTTGCTTTAATTTAAAGACTTTAAAATAATTGCTGACTAATCAATTGAATGTCAGCAATATCATGTGTCCTAAGAGTGTGTCAAGAGTTTGTTACAGAAAAATCAGACCCGGAAAGCACATACAGATAATTGATTCAACTGGATTCATTCACTTCTTTATATACATAATAACAGATGAATAAATGTACAATGCCAATAAGCAGAACACAAGCAGGAGAGAACAGTTAGTTTCATTTCAGAGTTCAGAGCAGACAGAGTAGTTTCAGTTTTGATTCTCAGCACAGACTCAGATCTGTTTAAGCTCCCATTGGCTGACTTAGTTGCTATGTCTATTCAATGGCTGACCTTGTTATCATGTCTCTCCCAGTCATGAATATTCTAACAGAGTGGAAGTAGTTTGACAGTGCATACTAAAATAATGGGGGTAGGGGGCATGCCTTTCATTAGATGTATTCAAGTGGAAGCTAAACAGCCCTTTGCAGGAGAAGCTTTAATGTGGATTTGTGCATTAAACAGGGTTAGACTCCATGGCCTACCTGCTCCTTCTAATTCTAATTCTGGGTCTTTACCTTGGTTAGGTGTAGGATGGCACCTGGCCAGGGGAGAGGACTAGTGGCTAAAATGTCAGGTTAACAGTAGGAGACCCTAGATTCAAATGGACTATGAATTTCTCATTGTAATTACACTGTGAGGGGATTAGCCCATCTCTGCTTGTGGAACCATTGGGAACACACTGCAAAATAATCCTTATTACAACATTTTAAGTACCTTGGGGGGGGGGGGGATGAGAAATGAGGAGCAAAGACAGTTGCTGGTAGAATAAATGTATTTGATGGATGTATTCTGAATGTTGCTTTTTTTCCCCCTAACAGAACTCCTTTAAAACTGTTGTGTGAAAGTATGAAGAGGCAGATTGTTTCCAGAGCCTTCTATGGATGTAAGTTCTGTATGTGAGGTTGGATCCAAGCTGGGCATCAAACTAACCACTTACCACACCTAGTCCCATCTAGGCAAAAACCTCTATAGAAGGTCTCAAAATGAGGAAGTCGGTGGACAGAGCAGAGGTTGAGAAATGCCTCAAGTATTGGAGGAGGCATGAAGTGCAGAATTAGCCCTGAATCCTTGCATAGCTGCAAGTGATCCAGAACTGATACCCCTTAAGCTCTATAGAACCTTATCAATCTATTGTATAATAGGCTAGATATAATAAAGTCCAGTGGTTCGAATCCCTAGCGCTACCTAACATACTGAGCTCCCGTTACTTGTCCCAGCTTCTGCCAACCTAGCAGTTCGAAAGTGGGTAAAAAATGCAAGTAGAAAAATAGGGACCACCTTTGGTGGGAAGGTAACAGCATTCCATGCACCTTTGGCATTTAGTCATGCCAGCCACATAACCACGGAGACGTCTTTGGACAGTGCTGACTCTTCAGCTTTGAAATGGAGATGAGCACCGCCCCCTAGAGTTGGGAACGACTAGCACATATGTGCGATGGGAACCTTTACCTAATAAAGTAGTTGGCTTGAATCCTACATATGTGGGCCTGGTTGCTTGTAGCTGACAGCAACCCGCCTCCTTTTTATTATATGTGTTGACATCTCGCACACATGGAAAACAGGCAAAGTTTTGTACCTCAGTGCTCTGTCCACCATCTTGCTAATTTTGATCCCTCCCCTCTCTCCCATGGACACCTATGTATTTGGGTACACCATTTATATTTATGAAGAAAATGTATATGGCTGCCCAATTCACTCACAGTCACTCCGAGGGTGGCTCAAAAAGTAAAACTTCAAAATACAAAACTCAACCCCATGGTGGCAAGAATCAAACCAACCCCTTCATGGTCTTTCGAAAGAGTGTCAAAGTGGAGACTAATCTAATCTCCACAGGGATGATGTTCCATAGGGAGGGAGCCACCATGAAGAAGGTCCTTCTTCTTTATCCCATTAGATGGATCTCCTTTAGAGCAGGGGTCTTCAACCTTGGCAATTTTAAGACTTGTGGACTTCAACTCCCACAGTTCCTCCTCTGGGAGGTGAAGTCCACGAGTCTTGAAGTTGCCAAGGTTGGAGACCCCTGCTTCAGAGAGTGGATCTGTAACATACTGTGTCTCCTCACTCTGGTAGGTCAGGTAAATGTAACTGGGAAAACATGGTCCTTCAAATAATACTGCAATTTCCATCAGCCTCAGTCAGCCTTACTGATGAAGGTTGAAAAAGGTGCAATCCTGAACAGGCCCAAGACCATGGAAATTTACATCTAAAGGACTATACATTTATTGGCCTTCAATTGCATCTCAATGGCACTGGAATGGGTAAAACCCAAAATTTAGGCCACATACTTAACAGCCATTGTGTGTTTTTTTTATGGTCAAGAGGGAAGTCTGTATTTGAGAAGATGAGGATTGGAACTTGATCAATGTTACGATGGTTGAATGAGTTGCTTTGAGTTTGCTTAGGATTCTTCCTGGTCTATAGCCATAGGAAATAATCTTCATATTGGGAACGATCAGAACATTTAAAAAAAACACATTGGAATATTTTCAATAAAATAAAAGTGTAAAAAATGAAAAGATTAAGAACAAAATAGAAAATAAGAACAAAATAGAAAGAAAACTTATGATTTCTGCCCTTTTTATTAATTGTCATCTTATTCTTTCCCCCTTCCTCTTTGATTTTTTTTTAATCCCCAAAGCCATGAATTATAAATTCAGTCTTCTCTTCTTTCAACAAAAGGTCCATAGAAGACTTCCTGTCTTAAAAAAAAAAAACCTCTTTATATTTCTTCCTTGACTTAACTGGTCAACTTTGCCTTTATTGTCCATCAGTTTTATAATCCAATTTTCTACTGTGGGTATTTCCAAATTATTTTATCTTTTGTGTGCAGTAATTTTGCTGCAGTTATCATTTACAATATTAGTTTCCCATATATCTTTTCCAGTTCATCATTCATAAAATCCAATAAAAAATCCAATTTTTTTAAAAAAAGGTTGCAGAATTGGGCCCAACTCCTTTAACAACCGCCTCACTTAGCAAAGGTGTTTCTGGTCCTGAAAGTGGTCATAAGTTGAGGACTGGACATACACTGCCTCCTGTTGGTCAGTAAGTCACAAAAATACTCTGCTGGTTTGAACAACGAATGCCAGGCCTGTTAAGTAATAATAATCTTTATTGTCATTGTAATAAAATAAAATTACAATGAAATTGAAAGTGTGGGTGTTGTCTTTCCCCCCCCCCCTCCCTACAGGGCTTGCTTACTGCCGCCACTTGTCCACTGTCCGAACTCACTTGTCTGCGTTGGTGAACCATTCCATCATCCCACCAGATAAACCCACAAGCGCTGCAGAGGGACTGACCAAAGAGGTCTGGAGCAAGTACCAGAAGGATAAGAAGGCAAGACTATGTCGATTAAATATCGACAGCCCTTCATTGTGACTATTTGTTTAAAGACGCTTCGAAATTACGATGGTGCTGAAAACAAATAATTAATGTTGGTGGTGGTTTGTTCTCCGAGACTGTCGTTCAATACAATACAATAATACAATACAATACAATAGCAGAGTTGGAAGGGACCTTGTAGGTCTTCTAGTCCAACCCCCTGCGTGGGCAGGAACCTTATACCATTTCAGACAAATGGCTATCTAACATCTTTTTAAAGACTTCCAGGGTTGGGGCATTCACAACTTCTGGAGGCAAGCTGTTCCAGAGGTTAATTGTTCTAACTGTCAGGAAATTTCTCCTTAGTTCTAAGTTGCTTCTCTCCTTGATTAGTTTCCACCCATTGCTTCTTGTCCTGCCCCCAGGTGCCTTGGAGAACAGTTTGACTCCCTCTTCTTTGTGGCACCCTCTGAGATATCGGAACACTGCTATCATGTCTCCCCTGGTCCTTCTCTTCATCAAACTAGACATACCCAGTTCAGTTTCCGAATGTTTCATCAGCAGGCTAGTTGAAGTTCAGTGGATGATGTTACCTTGCTTGGTGACAAAACATTCAGAAATTGAACAAGAAGCTAGGGGATAGAAATTATAAATTAACAATGTCAACTGCATATAAAGAAAACTTGTACAAGGTGTTTATGGATGGCATTTTCCGCCGGCAAGATTGGCAAAGATGTTTAAAGACAAGTCAGCTAAATGTTGGAAATGCACCAGACACCGGAGTTCTATTACCATATGTGATGGACATGCGTAGAAGCCAAAAAGTACTGGACAAAAATGCATACATGGTTGGCGAAGATGATACAACATATTGATTTGAAACCCGAAATATTTTTGATGGGGATTTTTCCAGAAACTTATAGTAAAGAAAATGTATATCTGATTATCCTTGTAATAACTGCAGCTAGAATTGTATTTACACAAAATAGGAAAAGTGAAGAGATTCCTATGGATGAGAATGTGATTAGGAAAATATTAGAATGTGCAGAAATGAATAGGTTAACACTTGCAATTAAAGAGAAGGAACAAACTGAATATTATATTATATGGGAACTATTCTACCAATGGCTAGAGAATAAATATTAAAGTTAGAAATCAAAGTAGATTAGTGAAATATAGAAAATATATCAATAGAATTAAATAAGTTAAGAGGATTGTTACAGAATTAGATATGTCATGCATATCAGTATTAAGTTAAGAATAGACAAATAATGAATATGGCTGTAAATTTTAACTGTTATTGCATAAGACATTTGTACCCAGATGACACACTGTTTAATGAAAGATGGATTGTTTGTATTAAAATAAAATTAGATGGATGGATGGATGGATGGAAGGAAGCTCAGAGAACAAGCTACCACCAACATCTGAAATAGTATAGGGTCTCCTGGTTGAGCAATGGGTTGTACTAGAAGACCTCTTTCCAGCTCTATTCTGATTGATTGATTGATTGATTAATCTACCACCTGAGCTATAAATATGTTCCACCATTTCTAAATAATTAAGGGCTATCTTGCACTTGCAATCATTTCGGTATCCCCACAGTCCAATGATTGTGCTCTGGAAGCTCAGCAATTGGCTCGCGTTTATGATACAAGCACTGAACATGGAACAATGTATGTGGGGAGAGCAACACAGCGGAGGATCCTAGAGGTCTTTGGCGTTGGGTGGTCAGCGATTTTTAAGTAAACAGACGATGCATATTTTTAGAGGCATTGGCTGACCATGGTGCGCTGGATTGGATATAGCGCATTTTTTGGAGTATAAGACACACCATTTTCCCTCAGAAAAGAGGGTGAAAATCTGGATGCGTCTTATACACTGAATGCAGCATTTTTGACCTCTCGAAACCCCGCCCCCTTTGCAAAAACGGCCGTGCAGAGCCTTTGGGGGTTTCCAGAGTGCTCCTGGGGGCTGGGGAAGGCAGAAATGAGCGAAAAATGGGCTGGGTTTTGCTCGTTTTTGCCCCCCCCCCAGCCCCCAGAAGCACTCTGAAAGCCCCCTAAAGGCTCTGCATGTCCTTTTTTGCCAAGCAATGGGCCCATTTTATTGAAAAACGGGCCATTTTGGGTGGTCTGCAGAGTGCAAAAACTTTTTTTTAATTTGCCTCTTCAAAATTTTGGTGTGTCTTATACTCCGGTGCGTCTTATACTCTGAAAAATATGGTAGCTTTCTTTGATCCAGCTTGGATTTCCTTATATTCTCAAAAGGAATCATTTGCCACATTATGTTTCAGCGACAAACCTCTTCTGGATTGGAAATTTGTTCTCCTTTTCTTGACCCTAAATGGAATAATCCATGCATAAGAGGGGACTCATCGGCTTTTTGTCGAAGAGGGGCTTGCTGTCTGCCCATATACTGTAATTAATTTTAAGCACTGGGAGGGGAGAAATGGAGGATGTATTGGCTTGGTATCCTGGATAACAAATAGAAATGTCTCTCACTACTATGTTATTTACTTATGTATTCGATTTTTATTATTTTATAAGTAACAAGAAAGCAAATGTACTTAATACTCCGTCCTCCTCCTATTTTGCCCCCAGCAACAACCCTGTGAGGTAGGTGGGTTCGAGAGAGAGTGCCTGGCCCAAAGTCCATAAGATAGGACTAGAGCTCACAGCCTCCTTATGATTGGCCCAAGTCACCTAGGTGGCTTTCATGCCTAAGGCGGGGCTAGAACTCAGTCTCCTGGTGATTGGCCCAAGTCACCTAGGTGGCTTTCATGCCTAAGGCGGGGCTAGAACTCACAGTCTCCTGGTGATTGGCCCAAGTCACCTAGGTTGCTTTCATGCCTAAGGCGGGGCTAGAACTCACAGTCTCCTGGTGATTGGCCCAAGTCACCTAGGTGGCTTTCATGCCTAAGGCGGGGCTAGAACTCAGTCTCCTGGTGATTGGCCCAAATCATCCAGGGGGCTTTCATGCCTAAGGCGGGGCTAGAACTCACAGTCTCCTGGTGATTGGCCCAAATCACCCAGGGGGCTTTCATGCCTAAGGTGGGGCTAGAACTCACAGTCTTCTGGTGATTGGCCCAAGTCACCCAGGTGGCTTTCATGCCTTAGGCGGGGCTAGAACTCACAGTCTCCTGGTTTCTAGCTGGGTGCCTTAACCACTAGACCAGTGTTTCTCAACCTTGGTGACTTCCAGTCCTGTGGATCAACTCCCAGAATCTGGGAGTTGGTCCACTGTTTCTGGGAGTTGAAGTCGAAAGGACTGAAAGTCACCAAGGTTGAGAAACACTGCACTAGACCAAACTTTTTAAATTTTGATCAAATCCTAATTTTACAACTAACTCCATCTAAGCAAATAGCTGTCCTTGCTACAATGAATCAATTATCTGTAGCTTTTACAAAGGGAAGATTTTCCACTTCTAAGTTGGTAAGTGTTAGCTAAATTTCCCATAATTTCTCTGTTTCAATCACAATCTCACTTCCTTCCGTTATTAGAATTACAAGGAATTGGAGCTGCTCCGACGAGTCTACTATGGTGGGGTGCAACATGAAATTCGGAAGGAGGTGTGGCCGTTCTTGCTGGGACACTACAAGTTTGGCATGAGCAAGAAGGAAATGGAGCTGGTACTTGTTTGTCTTCAGTATTTCCACGAGGGGTTCTAGAAGATGATCATTCAATTTATCGGGAGGCTCAGTAATATGATATACAGAGAGATTCTAGCTTCGGGTCCAGCATTTTGGTTAAAAGGATGAGAGGATGGGAGACTTCTCCAGATGTCCCTGAAAAACCATTCGCAGTTGCAATAAGAAAATACTGAGCTTTGCAAAGTTTGTTGGCTGGGATCTTGAAAAGTGAACAAGTGGAAATGTTGACTGTCTCCTTAGACCCGTGATGGCAAACCTATGGCACACGTGGCTCCCCGCTATGTAACAACAGCCCTGCCCGAGCTCCTCGAGTTGGTCGCCGGGGTGGTAGTGGAGACCCCCAGACTTCTAGTCATGGGGGACTTTAACTTACCATCAGCGGGCGAGGCATCGGAGGCAGCTCGGGAGTTCATGGCTTCCATGACGGCCATGGACCTGACCCAATTAGTTCAGGCCCCCACTCACAATGGAGGACACACACTGGATCTTATTTTCATCTCTGGCCAGTGGAGAACTGATCTTGGAACCGGGGACTTAGTCATCTCACCCTTGTCATGGACAGATGTCTCCTTCGGCTGGACTTTCCAATCGCCTCATCTCACCGCGGGGAGGCGGAGCCAGAGACACCCAGATGGTTCTGCCCCAGGCGCCTGATTGACCCTGAAAAGTTCCAGAAGGAGCTTGCGCCAATACCTGTATCCTTGACTCATGCCGCGGCTGAGGACCTAGTGGCAGCATGGTATAGTGCGGCCACGGGGGCCTTAGACCGTGTTGCGCCTTTGCGGCCTCTCACGTGGCGTCATCCCACCCGGGCTCCTTGGTTTTCTGAGGAGCTGAGGGAGATGAAACGCCGCAAGAGACGCCTAGAGAGTAGGTGGAGATCCTCTCGATCTGAATCTGATCGAACACTGGTAAGAGCCCATTTGAGGACTTACTTAGTGGCAATGAGGGTGGCCAAACACAAGTATTGTGCCACCCTCATCGCATCCGCAGAGAACCGCCCGGCGGCCCTGTTTGGGGTGACCCGCTCCCTCCTTCAACAGAGGCCGCGAGAGTCCTCCTTGCAGGGCCGAGCCGAGGAATTTGGAGAATATCTGCAGGATAAAATCACTCAGATTCGGAGCGAGTTGCCCTCCACAGATGGTGGTCCGGAGGAAGTATCCGATGCAGGCCTTGAGACTATTTTATGGGAAGACTTTGACTTTGTTACTGCCAAGGACATGGACAGGTTGGCGAGGAGACTAAAGGCCACCACATGTTTGTTAGACCCTTGTCCCTCCTGGCTTGTACTGGCATCCTGGGAGGAGACACGAGGCTGGCTCCAGGCCATTGTGAACGCTTCTCTGGGTGAAGGGTCCTTACCTACCGTCTTGAAAGAGGCGGTGGTGAGACCCCTCCTCAAAAAGCCTTCCCTGGACTCAGCATTATTGGCTAATTATCATCCGGTCTCCAACCTTCACTTTCTAGCGAAGGTTGTAGAGAGTGTGGTTGCACAGCAGTTTCCTCGTCACCTGGAGGAAACTGATTATCTAGACCCGCGCCAGTCATAGCACCGAGACGGCATTGGTCACGTTGGTAGATGATCTCTGGAGGGCCCGGGATAGGGGTTGTTCCTCTATCCTGGTCTTGTTAGATCTCTCAGCGGCTTTTGATACCATCGACCATGGTATCCTTTTGCACCGACTAGAGGGGTTGGGGGTGGGTGGCACCGTTTTGCGGTGGTTCTCCTCCTTCCTCTCTGATCGGTCGCAATACGTGTTGACGGGGGGGCAGAGGTCGACTTCTAGGCCCCTCGCATACGGGGTACCGCAGGGGTCGGTCCTCTCGCCACTCCTATTCAACACGTATATGAAGCCGCTGGGTGAGATCATCTGTGGTTTGGGGGTAGAATACCATCTGTACGCTGATGATACCTAGTTGTACATCTCTACCCCAAGCCACCCCAACGGTGCCGTTGAGGTGATGTCCCGGTGTTTAGAGGCCGTACAGATCTGGATGGGCAGTAACAAACTCAAACTCAACCCGTCCAAGACCGAATGGTTGTGGTTCCCGGCTTCCCGGTTTAGCCAGTTGACACCATCGCTGGCCATGGGGAATGAAAATTTGACCCCCGTGGATAGAGTGCGCAATTTAGGAGTCCTCCTGGATTCCCGGTTGTCCCTGGAGGATCATGTGGCGGCCGTGGCCAGGGGGGCATTTTACCAGGTTCGCCTGGTCTGTCAATTGCGCCCCTTACTGGACCGAGAGGCCCTTCGCACAGTCACTCAAGCACTCGTGACTTCTTGTCTGGACTACTGCAACGCTCTCTACATGGGGCTTCCCTTGAGATGCACTCGGAGGTTGCAGTTGGTCCAGAATGCGGCCGCGCGGGTGATCATGGGAATCTCAAGACATTCCCACATAACACCACTCCTGCGCGAGCTGCACTGGCTACCTGTGACCTACCGGGTGCGTTACAAGATTTTGATGACCATATTCAAGGTGCTCCATGGCACGGGGCCTAGCTACCTTCGAGACCGTCTTCTACCCCATACATCCCTTCGACCGACTCGCTCCCAGGGAGAGGGTCTTCTCCGGGTGCCGTCGACCGGACAATGCCGGTTGGCAGCTCCCAGGGGAAGGGCCTTCTCTGTGGTGGGCCCTACCCTCTGGAATGGCTTACCTCCCGACCTCCGTTCCATCACAAACCTCCGCTTGTTTTGCCGGCACCTAAAAACTTATTATTTTCATCTGGCCGGCCTAGCATGATCTACTCCACACCCATTATTTTATAACAAATCAAAATTGTAATTTGGGTTTTAAATTTAAACTTATTTTAAGCAGGGTATTGATTTAATTTAGTTATTATTTAATAATATTTTGTATTTATGTATAATTGATTTTAAATCTCTGTTCACCGCCCCGAGTCCCTTTGTGGTGAGATGGGTGCGGGTTATAAATGTGAAAAATAAATAAATAAATAAAATCCAAATTAAAATCCCCAATTTAAAACTATCTAAAATAGCCCCGACGGGAGGTTACGCTAGGCCGGCTTGCTAGGTCCGAGATGGTACGAAGTTCAGGGGGTAGGTCATTCCAAAGGGCAGGGCCCACAACAAAGAAGGCTCTTCCGCTAGGTGTCGCCAGTCGGCATTGCCCAGCCGACGGTACCCTGAGAAGGCCCTCTCTGTGGGAGCGGATCGGCCGAAGGGATGTATGGGGCAGGAGACGGTCTCGCATATAACTAGGCCCCGATCCATGGAGCGATTTAAAGATGGTATAGGTGGCCCTCAACTGATGAACACAGAGGAGCTCAAAATTTCAAACTGATTTGACTGGTCATATGTCTAGAATGGATTTTGAAAGAATGTCATATTTTTTAAGATTTCAGAACATTCCTGAGGAGAGTGGGGAAGATCTACCTGATTTAATGAGTACAATTTTAGCAGACTACATACACAAACCTAAGGAGGAATTAAGGGGTGACATTGATTTGATATATAGAATAAACTCAGCATATGCCAGGATAAATGAAGTACCTAGAGAGATACATATTAAATTTGTTAGAAGGTCGACAAGGGAAAGGATACTGAGGGCACAGAGAGACAGTCCCCTGGTTTATCAACAGACAGAGATCGCTATCTTGAAACAGGTCCCGAAGAAGATTAGAGAGATAAGAAGGAAGTATTCCTTCTTGTCCAAAAGATTATTTAAAAAGGGGGTCTGGTTCAAGTGGGTGATGCCGGAGGGAATGTTGGTGTTTTGGGAGGGGGGAAGAGTAAGAATTAAAACAATTGCAGAGGCGCAAGCCTTTCTTGAAAAACATTCCTCAATCCTTGAGGATGAAACTGGGGGAGCAGAGGCGGCCGCGGCTCCGCCCACTGGGGGCCAGGGAAAAGAAGATACAATTGCCAAAAGACTTAGATCTCAAAAGTGACTTTATTTTATTACATTATAATTTTGTTTGGATGTTTAAATACGTTTGCTAGCATAGTTTTTTTTCTTTCTATTACATTGATATATTTGCATTTCTGTCCACTTTGAAGTACAAATGTATGTTAAATGAAATATCTATTTTATGTATGAAGACTTGGAGGGAGTCAACGACCTCGACGGAAAAGTTCTCAAAATGTTTTTTCACAACTTACCCTTACGTTATTTGTAAAAAATTTATAAAACCCAATAAAACTTTTTTCATAAAAAAATAAAATAAAATAAAAATTTCAAACTGCTAAAGCAAGACAATTGTTGAGTCTGGGAAAAGGTTCATGGCCTGATGAACAGTTGGGCGAATGACTTCCACAGGTTAGGGCAGGGGTCTCCATGGAGCCATGGAGCGCTTTAAAGATGGTCGTCAAAACCTTGAAGCGCACCCGAAAGACCACAGGAAGCCAGTGCAGCTCGCGCAGGATCGGTGTTACATGGGAGTATCTAGGGGTTCCCGTAATCACCCGCGCGGCTGCATTCTGGACTAGCTGTAGCTTTCGAGTGCACCTCAAGGGAAGCCCCATGTAGAGAGCATTGTAGTAGTCGAGTCGGGATGTCACGAGTGCTTGAGTGACTGTGCGGAGGGCAGCCCGGTCCAGCATGGGGGCATGCATCCCACAGCCTATTTTTGGTCGCAGGAGGCATTAAAGAGGCCTGCTAGGCCCAAAACGGGGCATGGAAAGTACGCCCCCCCCTTCCAGCCTGTGTTTGTTCCCAGGAGGCTGCAGGGAGGCCTGCTAGGCCCAAAATGGGGGGCAGTGGGACACGCATATGCAAGCACAGGGATGGGGGGGAGCATGGGGTCACACATGCATACAGGGGGGCAGGGCGCAGAGCGGGGTGTCGCATACACATTGCGTTATGGGTGTGGGCGTGTGCATTTTTTTGGCATGCAACAACAAAAATGTTCGCCATCACTGTCCTAAACTTTTCATCATGACAACTAGAAAACGCACCCAGAACGATCAATGCAACCTTCGAGGGTTCTGCTAAGGATCAAGCAAGTTTGTCACAGATTATATCTATAGGAGATGAGCAGGCTGAGGCCATGGGAGAAGTCAAGCAGGTCATCAGTCACGAGTCCCTTCGCACTCATAAGAGATCTAAGTCTAGTCATCGTGAATTCCTTATCTGCTGCAAAAATGCTTTGCCTGTTAGTAGTTCAGATTCTTGTAGGGAATTTAAGCTTACCGTAAATCTTTATACCCATTTGAACTGCCTGGATCTCTTGATTTCCTTGTCGCTTGACAGCATCATAGCCTGAAATAAATTCTTCTCTTCCTTCTTAAGATGGACGGGGACATTGTACGCCGATACCAGAAGGTGATGAGTGAGTGGAAAGCTTGCGAAGTGGTGGTGAAGCTCCGGGAGAAAGAGTCTCAGACGGCTACCAAGTTTTCCTCTGGGAGCAGCATAGATAGTCACGTGCAGCGGCTGGTCCACAGGGACTCCACCATCAGCAATGAAGTAAGACAGTGGAGGGGGAGAGGGGACTTTTATGACTTGTGGACTGCAACTCCCAGAATTCCTCCTCTCGCTCTTCCTCTTGATGATGGGCGGATGGGCGGGGGGAGGAAGCTGGAACCGGTTCTAAATGGCACTGTAGATTTGTGGAACCTCTTCTATAGAAGAGGCTAGAAATGGCAGGATCCCACCCCTGGTGCAAACAAATGTTATAGCATCATGTTTTTCCTTGGGGGGGGGGGAAACCAGCTAGCAATTCCATCTTTGATTCAGTTATATTCAGTTATATTTTGTGTTTTTCCAGGTGGCCCTTTTATGTTCTAAGTATGCTCAGGGTGTATTGGATTACATGGGCAGGATTATAATTATTTTTCTCTATTATTGTAAATCTTGGGGTTCTTTCAGTTGTTCTGTTACTTCTTTTTTTAGATCCCATAAGTTCCTTTAGATCCCTTAATCTCTCCTGTTTGACTATAATTTCATTCACAGCTGCCACCTGCATTTTCTTTTAGAAGCAGTGGAAAAAAGAGCCATACAAAAATTAAATCTTGTTCTATTTTGTTTTGAACTCCAGCTGTTTTGTTCTTCAAACCACTTGGTCTTCCCTTTGTTCTCCTCTAACAGTCATGCAACTTTTTGTGACTTGGGCATCTTATGCCCCCCCCCCCCCGGGTCATATCCAGCCGGGAAAGGCTCGGACAAGGGGTCTGCGTTGGAGGCAAAGAGGGGGCCAGGGCCATCTGGGAATTATGCGTTGCCTCCTATTGTTATTAATGTTTCTGTCCTTCTTTCTCTCTGATGGAAATATTGCTGTTCGCAGGTGTTTATTTCTGTGGATGAAATGGACTCCGTAGACCGAGACCCGAAGGCCCATGAAGAACCATCATTGACCAAAGTTTGCCTAGATGCACCCACCGTTGTGGTAGCAGTTGACCAACAACAGTCAGTTGAGTTTGATTCTCCTGACTCCGGGCTCCCGTCTTCTCGGAATTACTCTGTCACATCAGGCATCCTCTCCAGCATTGATGATGGGCAGAGCATCTGCTTTGAGGATGGGACCGAAGAGGAAACTGGCGCGGAGTTGCAGAGACCCGATCTGGATCACATTTCACCAATCAAGGGCTCGGCTCCTTCGGGCTGTGCGATGGAGGAACAGACGTGTTCCCAAGCGGACTCTAAAACAGCTGCAGAAGAGGGCATCTCTGTGTGCTCCGCTTCTTATACGGTAGGCAAGGGCCAAGGACAGACAGAGGCATGCACAGATAGCCCTCACTTAATGACATTCATTTGGACTGGAATTTCACATCCTCTGTTAAAAGGGCGAGCAGGAAGGCATTGCATTTATGAAATATCCTTCCCAGGGAAGAATCCAACTTTCTCCCCTAACTTTTATTTAAACCTAGTTTTAATTGTGTTTTTATTATTTACCGTATTTTTCAGAGTATAAGACGCACCTTTCCCCCCCCCCCCAAAAGAGGGTGAAAACTATACACATTTTCGTCTTATGCACAAATGTAGCCCCACCCAGCCCCACCAGAGGCCCAAAACATGAGGCATGGAGGCAGCGATGGTCTGTAGCAATCCCGGCAGCCTGGAATAGCTGATTGGGGGGGTATGCTGACAGTCCGATCCACCAGCCAATCGTCTGTACTGAATCAGGTTACAATAAGTGAGAAAGCACAGTAACTCAGCAGGATTCAAAATAATAACAATATACAATACATTACCAAAAACAGGTTTTCCAAGGTAGCAGTAAATACAAGCAGAACACAAGCAGTTTCACTTTCAGTTCTCAGCTAAGCCAGGCTCCTTCCTGTTTCCTTCTTGCTCGCACAGCACATTTCAGATTCCAAATAGCCCACATTGGCTGACTTAGTTGCTATGCCTATTCATTGGCTGACCTTGTTACTAGGTCTGAATAGCATGGATGCTGGTAGGCAGAGGCAGAATTTTTCTTCTTATTTTCCTCCCCAAAAACTAAGGTGTGTCTTATACTCCAAGAAATACGGTATTTCTTTAAAAAGCTGAGCGGCCTGGTGGCCTAGAGGTGAAGAGGCTCGTCTCCCATTCGGAAGGATGGGTTCAATGCTAGGTAGTGGCAGATGTTTCTCTCAGGGCACAAAGAAACCGAAATATCTGCTGTGAACTCAGCATAGGCATCAGGAAGGGCATCTGTCCAGTAAACGCTCAGCTCCATTCAAGTCGCCTCAACTCTATCCCGAATTAAGGGATTAGAGCAGTGGTAGTCAACCTGGTCCCTACCGCCCACTAGTGGGTGTTCCAGCTTTCATGGTGGAGGTTAGGGGTTTTGTCCGATACTGAAGCACTTTCCTTTTTTTAATTTAATTGACTTCCTTACTTTATAAATCATCATTACTGTGGAACCGGTGGGCGGTTAGAAAATTTGACTACTAACAGAGACACAAAAGTGGGTGGTAGGTATAAAAAGGTTGACTACCCCTGGATTAGAGGGTCATTAAAAAAAGGAGTTATTTATTTATTTAAAATGCTGGCATGACTGCTTAACTTAAAAAAAAAACTACAGCTCTGGGTGGCATACAGCAATCATGTAAAACCAAACATTAAAATCAATAAAAGCAAAACACAGGAAAACAAAATCAACCAACATCATTGTTTTACCATTTTCCATTTCGTGGCATTGCTGCCCTTTTCTCTTACTTTTCTCATACTTAAACTGTGACATTCTTGCTGTCTGGTCTTAGAAATCTTTTAAATAAAACAACAGAACACGTTAAAATAGAAGAATGGGGATCACGAGGCTAACATTATCTCAAATATGGGTGTTGTTCATTTCTAGGAAAAAAGTAACAATGTGGTTTATTCAGTTCTCTTTTTAAGAATAATGTATACCTCCAAAATCAGAACCCATTTGCTATGGTTTTGAAATGGCAAATTTAGACTGAAAGATTCTTATTTTGAAAATCCTTGTGATACAAACAGATAGCTTTATGTACTTCCCTTACTAAATATTTCATACTATCTGATTTTTCCTGCAAAACGC